>CM032065.1:15193708-15802661 GCA_018831715.1 Matsumurasca onukii
GATTTGTGCAGTACTAATGAGACAACAACAGACGGTTTATACAATTCATCTTGAAACAGCTTTTCTTGTTGAGTTCGCAGTAATTTCCTATATCAGAAAAGTTTGAACCGTACGTGAACTTACAAAATATCCGTAGTATGTCTTCGTTTAACTATTACGTTTATTAAAATTTACTTACACTTTATTTCAGTGCATGTGGTTAAAGAGTGAATAGACCGGGTAATGTGAACGAGCACCCTGCCCGTGTCCATGCCGTGTACGCTCAGCCTGATCTTAGATAGTGTTGAAGAGCCCTTGGAGTTTGACTCTCAGAAGGAGACCTACATCAGTGTAACGCGAAGATACATAATGGATTTGTCATGTCGCCTTAAGAGGTGGCCTCGTTGTAATTAAGTCCTGATAATCAAGCGAATGTTTTCAGGAAATTAATTGCTTTCCTAATTGATTTTTTGTTGTAGATTTTTACAAAACATTGTTTATAAATAGTCGAAGATATAATATGAAAGTGAAATAGAAAATAAGTCTTTGGGTGTTTGGTGATTTTTGTAGACCAATTCAAGTTTTGTTCATTTACTTTCTATTTTATAGGCAAATTAACATTACATCCCTTTAAAATATTTACTTGCTACTATGTGCGCGCGTTTGTTTTTATTATACTTTAACAAATTATATGAGCAGTTTTCACAAGAAATACCCAACGAAAACTGCAAGACTGTCTTTTCAGAACTTACCGTTGAACTGGTGTCCAGTTAGTTTACCGAAGAATGCAATTAGGTCTAGAATTCTACGCCATTTCTCCCCAACTATATCAAGAATGTCTTGAGTCCACTGTATATCATTCTAAAGTGTCATCTAATTGAACTGAGTCTTATTAATAGCTCCACAGAAGAACGCATGTTTCGTTTGAACTAGATAGTAACCAGAAATACCTGGAATACGTTATTAGTATTAAATACTTCTTGAGATGAGTCGGGATTTTAGAATGTCTTGTAATCAACCTCAAACAAGTCCAACTATTTTCCGTACAACTGTTGAAAACCGTTTTTGCTGGAATAACGTAGCCTAACCGTTCTAAAATCTTGTCCTGAATCTATTCATTCTGTATTTCTGAACCTCTCATGGGGAGAGGGTTGCTAATTAAGTTATACGGTGTAACTTCTCTAAACTGTGGGTTTTCAAAAGATATAACCATGGGTTTATTTAAACGTTTTAAGGACCATGTTCCTGCAAGATACGCGTTTAGTACAAATAGTGTCATATGTTTAAATTAAAACACCAACATGTAAAAAGGCGTAAGAGTACACCACCAGTTATGGATAACTAAATTGGTATGAAATAAAATGAAAATCGTCTTTATTGGTGGCGAAGTTAGTACTATAAAGTCCTCTCTTCCACTTAACCACAACGTATGTTACACAACAAATAAAATGAATTACGTGTTTTCGTCTATATGCTTACTTAGACCGTTACACCATATAAATTTCTCTATTTGTTAGCAAAATCTCGCAACCACTCGCTGTAAGGGTAAAGCACACGCAATATGTTTCAAGGTCGGGGAACATCCTGGACTATAAACCACATAGTATCAGTGGTGACGACACGGCGGGTTGTTTATAGATCATGTCGGCCTGATGTCGGTCATGTCTGGCCCGTGGGTTGGAAGACAGCCAGAGAGTATAAATTTCACCGGTGGAAGGACGCTGGCTGATTTTGGCGGGAGGCTGGGGCCCAGGGTCGACCGGTCGTGCAGGGACCGCGGGTGCCACACTGGGAGGTTCGTCGGGTAGGCGCTACATGCTCGTCGACCCTTCCTGCAAATATAGGTGCAAGTAGGGAAACCATAAGCAAAAGTTGTATAAAACTAGTTCGGTCAAAAGTCAATTAGATATGGTTGCCTGGGGAAATTTGATTTGCTGTTTTAAGAGGTCAGTCCTAAATTCGATACTACATGTGGTTAAGTCAATATTTTAAAAGCCATCTTGGATATAAGCACCATCATTTTGATATGAAAGTAAATTTTGAACCTCGTTAGGCGAAAAATCGCCGATCTTACGTACAAAGTTAGTGTATCCAAATATCAAGAAATTATAGGTTTATCATTGCGACCAAAGAGACAAACGTAGACTTCTAAATCATTCCTGGAATCAACCCGAACTAGACTTAATCTCTTCCCGTTTGAGTTGTCTATAATAGAGACGTAACTAATCAGAACCAGTTTACTGCCCAAGCTTTCTGGATGAACAATTTTGGATTCCATTATTTGTCAAGTTATTTTATAGTACTATGATATTTGTACTTTTCAAAATGCAAGAACCTAGGTACACTCTACTCAAAGGATAACAAAGGCAGATGAATATCAAGTCATGATAGGTTTCTTCGTTTACTTTTCAAAACACATTAATAATCATCAGTTTAATATCCAAAACTCGTAATAACGACATTATACAAAACGTTACTACCAGTATCTTCTGGGCTGTTATAGAATCATGTACAGAGATGTCCTGGTGTCTGTTGAATCAAAGATAATGGTACGGTAAGGATAGTGTATAGATTCCGAATGGCTGAGGCAGGAGAACCAGCACAATTGCGGCAGCCTATGTACAGATAGCGCTGCGAGGGAATACTTTTAAGAGTCTCAAGTAGAGCCACTGATGCACGCGAAAGTTCCTCCGTTCTCGATTTGGTCACATTAGATCATCGACATTGTGGCGCTGAGAGCACGACATCGAACGACGCTATCTGTGCTTGGGCTGCCGAACTATGTTGATTTTCCTCCCTCAGCATCTATGCACAATCTTCTTGTCATAAGATTACCTTTGGTTGGATGGTCCAGCTGGGCCAGGATGGGATGGTGATGGTGGGGTATTGTTGCCACGCCTGGCACACAGTTGCGTGGGAGAGCAAGTGATGTTGGTATGACTGTCTCCGGTGGGTAGAGTCTGACTATTGTACCTCACAACACTGCTCGGGGTCAGGGCTTTAGTTTCAGGGCTTTCACCTTGTACTGCGTGTAAGTTCTTCAAAGATTTCATCGAAATTAAACAACGCCGACTGTCTGATGGCCGTCTCATACGTGATACTTTGAGTTTCATGCGATTCATATTCTTCAATGTATTTTGGCCCATTCACTAAAGACGTTCTCCTGGTGTAACAGTGGGTGGGCACTTACGTTTTCAAGCAATAATCGTGTTGAGCAAAAGTCAACTTAAGGTTTAATTTAATTAGTTCAAATTTTATTTTTATTAAAAATGAGAAACTAGACTGACTAGCTTTAATGTATTTTCGAACTTTAAATTTCTTCCTGACCGTTTTGTAGATCCATATCATCCCCAAGTTGTTATACACCAACATTAAACAAACAAAATCCTTGCACGCCTAAAGACGTGATAATGGGCTTGCTTCATTGAGCCTAGGAACAATACCTTAAATTACTCGATGAGAATTTCGAAACTCTGTATCTTATTGTTTAACAAATAAATAACTTTGGAAGTCTACGCGACCATATAATATTTCCTTCTCTCAATAGATGTCAAGGTGGTCTGGCTTGGCCTCATCGCTTATCACAATCTGGTTTACGTGTTTCCACATACGGTGACATTTAGCTCTAATCAGTTTGTTTAATATATCAAATATCAAACTCAAATTTGAAAATCGATAGTGTGTACGTCTTTTGTTATTTAACGTTATAATGTAATAAAATACAATTTGAAAACGCTAAATTATTCAACAAATTATGTCTAGCTATAAATTTAAAAACAAACTTCCAAAACTAACTAAATCACTTTTAGTATTAAATAAGTACGGCTCATTAGATATTTAATTTAGAAGATGGTAAAAATTTCTATGTTTCTAGTTTAAAACCTGTTTTGTCAGTGCTTACACAATTTTATTGTTTTCAGCAATATATTCATTTATTTACTAGTGGACCGACAGATTTTATCATATCCACAAACACGTGTTTACAAAGTTATTTAATATTGATCAGCTTCTTTTACTAAAGAGGTATATGGTGAGATTTTCAAAATAAATCGTCAATTTTTCTTTAATTTATTGATTTTCCGAGGACTTTCTTCATTTCTCTTCCCATAAGAACATTCTACAAAATATTAGGAAATTTGATACAAAACTAAATCTGTGAAGCCGTTCTCAAGCAATGCCAACAAAACTAAATTTATTTTTATTTGTTTAAATTTAATAAAATTTTTGATTGGCATTACTTTTATTTAGATTAAATCAATTCAAAAGTCGTCGTCATGTAAACAGTTATGATTTTTTATTACCATACTTTTAAATTAATCTATTAGAAAATATGCATGACAGTTTTAAAGTTAGTCAAAGCAATTGCAGGCATAATTTCGTTCACAAACATTTTAGGTTAAATACTCACCCTCAGCAAATGATGGTTTATTGTGTAGTTTATTAAACCCAATTGGTTGGCTGGCCTAGAGACTTCAACGAGCGGGCACGCAGGTCACAGTGACCTATTAATTATTATTGTTACCAAAACCTCAAAATTAGCTTTAAACTTGTTATTATTTATTAGGCCTACATAATGTTAAAATTAAACTTTTATAGTAATAATCATGTTATTGGTATGGTATGTTTTCGTCAAAATACGACGACTTCTAATTGTATTCAATTATATAATTAGTATGCACACGTATTTGTTTCTAAACGGTTTGATTTCAAATGTAAGTATATTTTCAGATTAGGTACATAAGATGTGTAGAACTTTTTTTAAACCACCATTTATTTTCTATGACGCGATAAAAAAGGACAAATCCAGAAGAAGAGTTAGTTCAGGTGAAAACGATAATTGTAGACGATCTAACAAGTTTTAGATGACTGATTTAATTTTGTTAGTTCGTATATAGGCTAAATTGATTTTGTGTGTTTATTCAAATATTCAGAACATGTTCCATAGACAAGTTGACTAATCTTGATTTCGCACACCAACAGGTTATAGTGAATCGGACTATACCGGGAGCCTCATTTCGCAAAAGTTTCGCGACTCAAGTTAAGTTTAAATGCTAATGAATTCGTTATACGGTGTCCAATTTTCGTTTAATGCCGTAATAAACAGGCCCCGTAGGCGGGCCAGCAACGAGTCTACTTTCACTAATCGTGTGAACACGTCTTGAAGGCTTGGTGTGCGTCGTCTGAACAGGGCTTAGAATGGATGGCAAGTCGGTATGCCTTTATGTAAAGCATTATAGCCAATAGTGGGTCCAATAGGGTTAAGGGGTTATATTCCATCCCCATGAGGAAGTTCAATTGCACTTCATATAGAGACATTTTCTCTTCTTGGCACTGATTTGTGACCCGATATCCATTTACACTTAGGTATTTTTATCCGAGCTACGTTTTTGACTTCCCGGGCTCGATTTCAGTGGTGCTTGGTACATTTCAGGATTTAGACTTAATTAACAATAATTTATATTTAATCACGATCGCAAAACTGGTGGGATTAAATTCTATAACTCCGTCAGATATCCGATTATACGATCGGGAGTCTATAGGATATAGGAATGTGGGTAGACCTGGTTAGGTTTAACAAAAATAATCGTGGATCCTTAACCACCGTGAAACGCGATAAAATAGTCGAAAGTCTTTAACTTACTACCATTTCTGAGCCGCTTAGGTTTATGAAATAAAAGTTGAAATGAACCAATTTTAACTTTTGATTTTCTGTATTTTCAAGAAGATTGCTAAGAATACTCAATTGCTTTAAAAGTTAAAACGAAAGCATTTTGTATTATTATTTTTAAGTTAGGTTTTGAGTCGAAATATTCGGATGAAACATCAATGTCCGTCCACTTAACTCCTGTGTACTAAAATTAAAATTGTCGAAAAGGTACACTTTGCGTTTAAAATGTTCAAAACTATCTCGATAACCTCAATCCCTCATTTGATTAACCCGTCCGCCTTCAGTAAATTCTGGACCCACCACTGATTATAACAATATACATGGACACTCTACGGGAAGCAGTGCTAGTGTATAATCACAAATATACGAGTAGATATCACTACTGAACACTGCAAGTCTTCATATTCCTTCAAGTAATGAAGTGCCGTAAACATTTGAGAACTAAACCATATGGCTACCGACAGAAAGATAGGTTGTGTAGTACATACAACTAAATAGCTCTGTTAGTAAATTTCAACTCCATATACCTCAACAGTATATCACGGCTTGGTTTTTATATTTTTCATAGTGATTTTGCTTTACGAGTACAACGACTTTAACACAAATCTTTAAGAATGTTCTTCATGAGAAAGGCCAGAGAAATAGATACAATGTAATCAACATTTGTACTCAAGTCATAATCTCTTTCAGTTTGTTAAAATTACGAATATAGACTTGCAAAACAAGAAGTTGTAGACTGCTAACTACGTTTCTTGCTTTGTTGTACGCATGCGAATATTTCCAAGTGTTTAAGCGAACAACACATCAGTAATGTCTTACTTGTATTTTCATTAGTGAGTTATTGTGAGCAAGGCAAAGGCAAACACGAAAAGTCAACACGTATAACAATTTTTTCCCCACGTTCTTTTCATCAGTGCAGGTTTTCAGTAAAACTTACTTAAAGTTATTGTTTTGGGAACTTTTAACATACTTTTCGTTTGTATCTTTTTGTGTGTTTTTAGTGTCTACGCTGATGGTATTTTTCATGTTACTAAACCAAAGGCTAATGGGCATCACAAACGCTTTTAGGTAAAGCGATCCAACCCTTGGTTTTCTATAATGTATCCCAAAACATCAATTCCTGAACCAAAACACTGTCTAAGAAGCCATTCCGTCAGTTTCCCGCCCAGGTAAGGTCCACGCGGTCGAGACTCGCGCTATGCGGGGCCGGACCCCTCCCTCTCCCACCCAGGGGCCCTGGGCCTCTCTGCGTGGCCAGTTGTGAGCCTGCCGCCCTGCAATCACCTTCGCTCCGCCATCACCCTCGCTCCAGCACAGGTAACTAACTACTCCAAACTCATCGTTAACTTCTTTCAACTCTGACTGATTTTATATAGTAGAGAAATAGGACTAACTTTAAAAGAATGCTGCTTTAGTTCATGGACCATGTCCGCTCTGCTGGGTCTTGAAGCATTTTATTGTTTGCGTTAATGGAAAGAAATTGCTTAAGTCGTATGTTAACTTTGTTGACGGTACATATTTGGACTATATACTACTACTTATTAAATGGAAGTTGTTTATAGAGGAAGTGGAATCGTTTACATCATGTTTGTTTAGCTTCTATATAGTAGTGTTTTTAAACTAAAATGTGTGATAACGTGTATTTTTGATTTGATAATGAGGGCGCGACTACAATTCTTTACATTTCGACCGTCTTTAAGACAATCTACACGTTATTATGAGCGTTTTACAAAAAGAAAGATTTTCCTCAGTTACACGAGTAAGTTTGTAATAAAACCTCGTAATTGAGAAAAATAATTCTTATTGATGTTTGATGAAATGTGTTTTAGTATTTTTGAATAAAGTTAAGGCTAGTGGCTCCTCAACGTTGGAATATGGTCTAATTAAATTTATAATAAAAATCAGGAAACCAATTTTAACGTTATTAAAAGGTTGGGAATTACAATGGCGAAGTAGTTTTTTATGTGCCAAATAAATGAAAATAAAATGCTTAAGTTAGATAAAATCAAAATAGTTTGAGTAACATATATATTTGTAAACACCCACAAAGAATTGAACACTTTAACAAGCACCACGTGTTTCTTAGGATAGTTTTTCATAAAGCAGTTATAAACTTTTTACAACTGTGACAGTGAATACTTTTAAATATCTACAGCATTGCAACAATTTCTAAAGTTGTAACATAAATAGGCATAGAAGTATGTCAAATTAAAAAAAAATTGCTTTAGTAGTTACAGTTTATTATTCATGCTGCGTCCAAAATGACTCGATTGTAGAAACCAAGCTTCTATAGTATCTAGGACTCGGTTCAAAATAAAAGTGTTTTGCCACTTATTTAAATAAATTATTAACATAACGCTTTTTATCAAACTTAATCAGCCTCACAGCCGGCTCTGGTGTTTCCACTCACGCAACGTTTCGAGAGCTTGAAAACTTCTCCCGTTGTCAAGCTCTGCCGCCTCCTAATACATTAAACTACAACGCTAGCTAAATTAACTTCAGATGAAAATAAAACTCAACCAACACCTGAAATATTTATGTACGTTAACTCATACATGAGAAATAAACAACAGAAAAATAAAAATATGTCATTAAAATGCACTAAAATTTACACTGTAGCCTACCTGTGTACTACGTCACTATGCGTTCACGTGTAAACTTTAGTTCAATTTAGTGAGTCTTTACATTTTGTCCAGTTTTCGTTATTTCTATGTTTAATATGGATTATTCAAATTTCTAGTGAGTTTTACGTTACTTCAAGCTTTATTTTATTCAATATTAGACGAGTAATTACACATCTAATAAATTGCTATTCCAAAATTAAACATTGTTTGAGCGATGTAACTACTGTTTTATGCCTTCAAATGCTTCAGTATCGGCCTGCTTGGGAATATATTTTTCGTTCAGTCCCCTCACCCACGTGTAATTTCTAAACACTATGTATTGTACTAGGAGCTTTCTGGCCACCATAAGCAACCCTTTGACACGTTTCTCGCCAATTTAGCCAATAAAAGTTACAATTTCGAGCTCTGCTAAAGTTTTTTCTTTAAAACAAAGGGTCGTGTCGTCTGCAGCATATAATACGAATTCTCCGTTGTTTTAGTGAAAGGAGTCTATTAACATAAATTAAAACAGGAGTGGTCAAAGTATTGAGCCCTGAAGAACGCCTTGAGTTATTTGGAGTTTTCATTGTATTTGATTATTTTATTTAAAAGATGAAATCTAACAAAACACGACTTTGCGCTCGCAAATAGCTAACTACGCTGCATTGTCGCACTGAGGCGGTTGTACAGGTTACGCAAACTTGTTGACGGTTTCCTTATTGATCGTGACGTCACGGTTTGAACCTTGCCAACCACGTGGCGTGGTGGACAAACAACATAAACCGTGTCTTGGGCACCGACCATGTACACTATGTACGCTACGTTCAGAAAACATCGGTCTGTTGAGCATGTGAAACTCAACTGGCACAGTTCCTTGCACAGATTCAGCAGAGGTTAAACATTGGTTTCTTTAATCAAAGCCTGATTGGTCTGCTGCTGCTGTTGCAGGCCAAATTCACTGCCAGATAGGCCTCATCTCGGTAGCAGTGTTCGCAGATGACCCTTTGTTTGTAGGGATAAATGAGTTTTAATTCAGACTTGAATTTTATAAGCTGTAACTTGAAGTTGGGTTGGAATTTTCAATCGATATTTTAGGTTTGAGGCCATTGATTGACTTGCCAATATTTTATTGGTGGACCTATTGTAAGATTTGTTTAAAATAACTCAACGGCTTGTTTCCCAGTATATTAACCTATGTCTTGTAGTGAATTTGTTGAAATTTAAGAATTTGATATTGACTCGACATCAGCCAAATGAAACCTGGATTGTGGTTTCAGTGACGTCTACGATGTGGTAAAAAACTACGAAACAGTAATGATTATATTGTTCCTAAAGCTTATTTCCATAAAGGCTGAAAGGTTGTCAGAAAGTGCAACTGTGTACCGGATTTTAATAGCTGAAATAATTGAGGAATTATGATTACCTTACACATTTCATGGTAAACCCCGCTTGGTTCGGAACTAAATTTCTTGTTTTGGCGTGTAATACCAAATGGCTTGATATAAACACCGAATATTAAATCGAACATGCCCATATCACGGTTTCACACTAAATGTAGCTTTCACAGCCATGTACAATATTATGTTTTGTACTTTAATCAGTTTTTTTTTAAGAAAATATGACTTAAATGTATTAATATTGTATTGTGAGATTTACATAAATGAAAGTTTAACTAAGACTTCGTACCATGATTATTAAAAGTGACCATGCAAAGGTTTGCAGCCCGAAAAGGCTGCCTATAACAAGCCCCAATTTGTTTAACTGCGATTGTTTTGAAGACATGCCCTTGTTCACTGGGTAGGGTAGTCACATGGGTTTGGATCGTGTTTGAGTCGTGTCCCAAAAGGCGTGCTGTGAGCCCCAAACCCTAGGTTGGGAAACTAATTAAAAATGTCGTTAGCGTAGGGAGCTAAAAATTAAAACGCAAAAACGGCACAATTCCATCTTTATTTGTCACCGCTTTGAAATATTCTAGAATCATACTACATCGTAGTTCTGTCTGTGGCGCGCACTCTTATGTAGCATGCAGTTTTTGCTTCATGTAATTTATATTTTGACATGTTCAAAATTAATACGGTTATTACAAACTTATATTAAGATGACATGGAGTTTCAACAAAAAGGAAACTGCTGCTGGAGTTTATAAAGACCATTACTAGAGTTCATAGCATTACACGTGAATACGGGACGAAACATTGAAATCGATCCTTTTAAAGATTTGATAGGAGATAGCGAACGTCCTACATCCCCTATCGCCCTACAGTTTCAATGTAACAAACTCTACTTAATACGAAAGATGCTAAACACTTGTCAGACAATCATTGCATGCTGCCAAGCCAAGCGCACTGTCTACTTTATCTGGTACATTACTGAGGTCGTGGGGTATAAACCTGATCCTGAGCTACAATGGCCGACATTTAATACAAAATTATTGGAGGAGCCGAGCGCCGCAGAGCCTAATTACGTGTGTTGATGTCATGCACTCAAGGCCAGGGATTGAACCCGCGACCTTCGTAGCCGGATGCATCTCAGTGTACGACTCTCAGCTGGCTAGATCAACTAAGGATTGATTTTGATGCAGGGGAGCTGAACGCGGATCTTGAAGTCACTTAGGAGTGTCGCATGTGGAGGGGGCACTAGACATATTTTTTGGGACAAGGAGTTTTAGAATTTGAAAAGTTATTTTGGTACCTCCAGATGTTTTTTTCTCCCAGAGAACCCCTAAGAATCGTCTGTTTCCCCAAGATAGTTTGAAAAGTAAGAGATAAAATAATCGATTTTGGACTTTTTAAATGATTTTTTAGTCTTGCTATTTGCTCTGGCATTAGGTGGTTCAATAAGGCATTACCTTGATTTGCTCTATTTCATAAATTTATTAATTGAGAGTTTATTATAAACAATTTGCTCTGATCTCTTCTCCCACTATCAGGTTGGTCAATTAAAGATAAAATTTCAGGGTTGGGAATTTTATTTTGAACTATTTGCCTGACTTGTAGAATTACAAGTGTATATGTGATTTAATTTCAATTCTAGCTTGAATGCCCTCAAAGTTTTACTTCACTCAACCTTTGGTTCTTCCCACATGCAAGTCTTTCAAACCCGGAAATTCCCAAATTTTTTGAGTATGTATGAATCCACTAAAATCTTTTTAAACATTAAGCACAACCACTGATTATGTAATGATTTTGTATCTTTAAATTCTCGAACCGACTTGACAAGGCTATAAATTTAAATTCTAAATTTCCCACATCAAAAACACACATTATTTTAAACCCAGCCCAAACCACCACATAAAGCCTGGCACTCGGAAACCGCTGATTATAAAAGCCGTAAAAGCCAAAAACTATAATTTCCACCGCCAATTTGCACTAAAGACTTCTCGAATTCCCTTTTACGCCCGTGACGCGTTCCGCGAACCGACCGTAGTGGGGCTCGGTTTGCAATTTGGGCGCGATTTGGCGGGTCCGGACCCGCGCTGGGGCAGACAAAGGCCCCCGGGCCCACATAAAGTCCAATTTGCACATTCCGAAACCGAGGTCACTACAACTTTATGACCCTTGTAATTACACGTTGCGGCTTGTAAAGTCGAGCCAGTTTTGAGTTTTATGTGTGGCCGCAGGAATTCGTCCATTCATTAACCATTCGCCTCGGCGACCTCTTTAATATTGCGTTGTTAGGTGCGTTACTTTGGTTTACTAAACTGGACGCTCTTTATTCCTTCATTAGGAGAAGGAGTTTACACTTTCGGGATTCACATATGTGAGCTCAGTAGATGGGCGTAGTCCATTGGTATTGGGTGACACAGTGTAATTAAAAGATGGCTGGCCAAGATAAGAACGCGTGTTTTATTGTACAGTATTTGCCTTTTATTTCAAATTACTCCCTGGAACGACTTTAATCCAAACTTATGCGAATTATAGTTTTTGAAGTTCTGAACGACAACGATACACATATTCTGCTTATTTCTCTATGTTTCCTTGTCGTAAACTATTTCAAAGCTAAGTGTTGGGTGGCTTCTGAGGTGGGTCATGTATCCTGCACTTTTATTTATTCATCAGGGGTTGCATTAACTGTTTAAACACATACGCTTGAAAATGAGCTTACCTTTTCGATTTTGTAACAGCACATGGGTTGTCTGTGGTTATAATTTGTAATTGAACCTCTTTTCGTCAGAAGTGCCTTATTCTTTTTATCCTCTGGACCTACTTTCAACCCCAAAGTCAAAAGCAAACACAAAATCAGCGTTCAAACTGAGAAAGTTGAAAAGATTTTTACCTTTCATACTACTTCTTGAAAATCTTTTCACCTACTCGAGTTCTGTCGCCAATTAGCGCATCCTTGTCGCCTCTTGTCTAGAGGTCCTTGCCGCTGGTTTTTGCGCCAGCGGAGAGGAACTTCCACGAAGTCTCACACCCCGGGGGTCTGTCTTTCTTCCCAAGTGGGTTAGGTCCTTTGTGCCTCGTCCTTTATACCTGCGTACAATAGGAGCTCCTCTCCCCGCTTCTAGGTAGAGGTGTCACTATTTATTTTGAATATTTACCTGCCGCCGCTTTCACAACCGACATGCCTGGGGAATTGTAAAAGTGTGTGCATGATCAGGTGAATTTCTACGCTTTGAAAATTTGCGTTAGGTTACGTTCTTGTCATAGCGGCACAGCTGAAACTATTAAGATTTCATATTGTTAGGTTATGTTAGACTGTGACTTTTAGGCGAAAGAGGTACGTGAGGCCGTTTGCTAGCTTTAAACGTTTTGTATTTTAAATTTGAATAGACCCAGAAAGTTTTCTAATCAGTAAAATTGCCAACTTTACGAAACTTAACCACGCCCATACGTGTGAGCCTTCTATTAAACAAAGCCCATAAAATTGCCGATGGTACGAATCCAAACCAGCAAGAATTCCCGCTCTGCCGTTTCTAGCCTAGACATTTTACTACCTTAGCTTTAATCATAAATCGTTCAAAGTACCCATCGATCTCTATAAAGTAAACACGCAAACGCAGCGCACATAATGAGCTACACGCAGACGCAGTGCAAAATCAGTTTGTTGAACTCCCGCTGGCGCGCTAGTGTCGGTAATATACGACCAGGTACGCCGCCATCTTGATTCCGATCCTATGTTCCTGTACGCTCGGGATGGATTTACAACTTGAAGATGCAATAAATTAGCACACCGACGCACCGCAGAAATGCAACTCAAGCTGGTCATTAGCGTGTTACGACCACTCTACTCAGTTAACAAGATTTTATTTTAGGGATTAGGTTTTAGTGGTTTTGTTGTGTTTTTAAATGTTGAGGGGATGAGGTTTTATGTATGTTTGGCTGTTAATGTGGAGTTATTTAATTGGTTTCAGTTTTGCTTTATTTTCAAACGGTTTATGCCCAATCATTACATTTAAAATTACTTCTGATGTCTATAGTTTCTCGAAAATCCGTTAAATGGTAGTCACGACTATAAGTTATTCTTATGAATGGCATTTGGGAAATGACTAACACAAGTTATGTAATATTGCCTATTGGCTATTTGCCTGTTCGTTAGATATTAATGAACTTTTCAGTCAGAGAAGCCTTTTCTCAACTTGAGTAACTTGAGACACCAGTTCTTCCACATCTTGAACTAGGTCATCAACATAGCGTATAATCTAAACTCAACTCTGGACATCAGCGATAAGTTGTTGATAACCTATTATACGGCTGAAATAAAATATCTTGCACTCGAATTTACTCTGAAGGATATTATTCCTAGGTAAGAGTTTTCTTAAAGATGACTTAATACATTACTTAGCCTCCCTTACTTATTATATAAGCGTTGGGTTTTAAATGAGAGTGGTTGTTCCTTGAGTGGATTGAAAATTTGGTCAAATAAACTTTACACTAAAACTCGGTAAAATCAATAGTTTACTGCCCATCTAAAACGGCTAGCCTATAAGGACAGCGCAGGTTTTGACATTTTAAATAATATGTTTCTCATATGCATAGTAGGCCTATTGCCGTGTTAAGATAAAGTAGTGTTCACAAGCTCCCCCTCGAACCGCATAAAACTTTGAACACTCTGGAACCTTCCGAAGATCGAAAATTTTGTCAACCGCATCCAAAACTACTAGTTTACTCAGACACTTTTAGGCGCTCAGGCGCCTTACCGAATTAATCCGGGCGTCCTCTATTCAAACAAGCACACTTTATATAGTATTGCATCACGAGGACAACGACGTGATCTGGGAGGCTGTCGGGTTGGCAGACTTGACAGCGAGTGGTGCCAACTGTCACAAGGTCGAGCCTTGCCGCCATTTTGCCAACCTAAACTATCACTCACACGACGTGTGCTACAACCTCGTACACTTCAATTAACCACGATAAACGGAGATAAAAATATCATATGTTGAACCAATCCATGATCTGATACAATGTAGCTGTCGCAACACTCATGTAGAGTGCGTCGTAAATCTAGTTCTTGCAATTTCCGCGTCGAACGTAATAGGCATAATGTAGGGCGCGCTGATGTCTGTCATTGAGGTTTTACGAGGCTAGGCCTACGTACGTCTTGTTTTGTGATTTACCTGTTTACACGTCCGTCGTCACTCGGACGTAACTGCCGACAGGAAGTTCTTTAATGTGTTATGCAATCTTGCCTTTTATGTCGGGCTGACATCGCAAAGGATATTCGCAATAAAATTTCGAAATTTGTTCTTAATTTCAACAGGGTTTGCTGATATCTTATCAATCTGAGCTTTTATCTAGAAATTCCAGCATTTTGCCTTTGCCCTTAAAAGCCCTCCTGGCGTAATCCTATAAGGGCGCTCCAAACCCATCCGATTTATCCGAAGTTCTACCCTTGGAACGAATCTGCGCTCTCTTCACAATAAAGCTTGTATTTGTCGTTTGATCAACCTTAGCGATTTATTCTGAGTAGTGTATTTTCAGTCAATGAACTATGTCGTGCGGGGATTTTACGGGAAGTTAAGGTGAGATGTGTATATAAAAGCTCTTAGATCAAATTGAAAACTCCGACACGCGCAACGGTTTGCCTCGAGACCACAGATCTATCTTTGGCACTCCCACAAAATCAGATACTTCTTCAATTTCCCAATCAATTTTGAGACCGCCCCATGCGCGGGAGACAGGAACGTACAGTCCTGAATAACGGAAACATCGCTCTTTCTATATTTCTGCCTTAGATTCCTAAACGTTCGTCAATAAATATGTCTCAATTAATCGTAATGGTAGATCATTATTCATCCGACACAATTTGTCCTAATTACATTACTATGTTAACTGCATCCTCCCGGTCCGCTTCTCACCGGCCATTTTTCACTACTCCATGGACGATTACTTACAATCCATTTTTTACTCTGTGGGCAGCGCTGTAATCAATCCTCTTGAGCTGGTGGAGCCGCAGTTGTTCGTTTCGGTGGTCAGGTGGGTTGGGGGAGGGGTCGAAAAGGGACCTGACGGATTATAGCTCGTAAAAAGTGGACGTTGCAAAAAACTATCTTGTTTTGAGCCGGGCTGGCCCAGTGGCTCCGCCGGGTAGGTCGAGATGGGTTCAAAATCTTGCTCGAATACCTTGTTGGATCGACACAGGTGCTTTTCCTACAAAGTGTTGGAATGTTTAGCTGATTGTTGAAGCAAATAGAAGCGGTTTGCTAGATTTTCAAAAACGTCTTGAATTACAATATTTCAGCTTGTAGGGGACGGATGTAGATTTTATTTCTTTCAGTTGTTTTCATCATGCTTTATTATTTTACGATTTTTTAAGGATATTTATGATTTGCCCAATTTCAACCATGGGTATTAATATATATTTACAACTTTCTGAATAGTCCTCAACTTAGTGAATTTCTTACTTTCTTCCCTTTTTAATTCGTGTTTTCTCCTGTTTTAGGATAATGCCCTGTTGGATATCACATGATTTACAGTTCACAAGACAAAGGTAAGCTTCTAATAAAATTATAGTAAGGATAAAGTTATTATTGTTTGCCAGTTAATTTTCGAATCGGCTCGCGACAACGCGAAACGTTATTTAGTTCGAAGACTCAAACGGTCGGTTAAACTGAAGAAGTGTCCGCTTGGCCTTTCACATTACTGGTTGTAAGGATCAAAATCGTTTTCGTACTTGATAAAAACTATTACTACCTTCTAAAACTCCGAAGCTGAAGACATTTTATTTATAGCCTAATTATTTTTTACGGTTACAAGAAAGTAAACGATACTTTTATACCAAGCCACATTCACACTATAAAGGCTGGTTCACACTAAACTACTTTCGACTGTGTTTTCCTCCATTGATTCAAGGCCATTTCTTCTCACTGCTCCCAGAAACTCACTAGTGTTTACAGTTACAGTGACGACGTTTCCATTGTGTAAACAGCTGATGCCACGTCAAACTAATTATCCGCACGCGAAAACAGCTGTCCAGGCTGAACCAAGTATTACGTATTGCGCAAGGGTCTATTCTTGGGATCTGTTCTATATTTAGGAATAGGTCAGCTAAGGTTTCAATATTGCATCTGTACGTAAAGCTTGGTCTGACGCCATGTAGTCGCAGTTCCAATTTGGTAGTGAAATCATTAAGTATTCACGTTTATTGTTAACGTAAAACTACCGTTTCCCTTTCGTCTTTCTTTGCCTCTTTGATGAAGATCTCACTTCTTAATAAGCTCGTTCTCTGTCATGCAGAGTTTTAAACGGCGTACTTAAAAGATATGTGATTCAAGTCTAGGTATTAACAGTAACTATTTATTTAGAGGGTAAAAGGGGCTTAGAAAGAACATTTGAAATTAAGTGAATGGTGCAGAAAATGTGATCCTGAATCTTATCGTAGAAAATGTCCTTTGGCAACAGCGGGTTTCTAAAATTATTTCCCCACCACTTACCTGTGAAGTTTGATTCGAGTCAGAATGGTTCCTAACGACACAGGGTGACAACATAATTTTGATGTTTTAAGCTTAATTTTCTCTCTCAGTTCGTTCTTAGAATTAGAACGAACGAGGGTTCGTTTATATCTCTTGGATCCTTTCCACACCATGGTTTTAATATTGCAGACACATAACATACACCTGTTGACCTATTTAACAGTTTAACACTACTACAAAGTGTGTCTCGTCTCGCCACGTGGTTTAGCACGTGTTCTCTCGGCCGGCAACACGTGGCCGGAAGTGCTTGTCCACTCCAGCGGACCTAGGAGCTCCAGTTTCACAAACAAACTCACTGGTGGACCGTTTACGAGTTTCGCTTATAGTATTTATTTTCAAACTCTTGTAAACCGAACAGTTTGAACTCTTTATATTTAAGATTTTTTCTTCTTGGTCATTGTAAATTTACCTGGTGGACAAGCCAGATTGATCAAGATATTATCTCTGGATAGAAATGACATATGTTTATAGCTCCATTAATCTCCAAATAAAACTTGGAATAATTACAGTACAACACAAAGGTTTCACTCGAGCCAAACTCGTGATTAATTTCGCCTAATTATACACATATAGGTGTGCGAAACGTTCCCGCTATGTTGGGTCGGTTTCTACTCTACAAGAACAACACAACTTAACAATCATGAATAATTCAAAACAATTTAACCTTTTCGCACCTCGGGAATCAAAAGCAGATAAAACACTTGCCATTGCCTTTCCGGCTCCCCTCGCATTATCATATGTATTGTTCCTTGCGGTTTTTACTCTGTGCGATTAGGTGGTTGTTATACTCTGTGGAGAGCTGCTATGAGCAGCTGTTCCCGATTGTTACTGGTTACAGCTGTTTCTCACACGAACAGCTGATCGCAGCTCGGGTCGAGTGTGCCAAGGAAATATCAGCTGTTGAATATTTATAAAGTATATTTAGTTTTGTGAATGGCGTCTGTAAGATCTTAGGCTTTGCAGCTTCCAGGTTATTATGGATTCGTAGTTTTAATGAAGATAACTATGGTGCAGTTATAATGCCAACAAATATTTGAAGACCTTTTGTACTACTACAAGGATAGCAGTTGTGGCTCTCAATTCAAAAGCCAGCGATTTTGCAATATCATTATCTTAGTTTTAGTGTTGATCTTGAATGTATTTTGAGGGTATAACTTTCCATTCCCAAGTGAAGCACTATCCTACTAGGTCCTACATAACACAATGGTAAATCTTTCAAGAAACCTTCAGCACTCTAATTCAGCATTGTGATTTAACATCAGTAGTCCATTACTAACCATTTTCAATAAAAAAGCTGAATTTTACCAAGGGCAGACAATGACTAGTCAAGTCCCCAGTCTGAAGATTCTCAGGTGTGCCTCAAGAGGCTCCGATGATCTGCACTTTCGCCTGTCACGTGATCCAAGATGGCGTCCGCTGACGTCACACCCTCCTTTCTCTCTGTTGCCTAATCCTAATGTAGAGGCGGAGTGAGTGAGTGGGCCCGAGATGTGTGAGCCGCCGACAACTCAAGGCACATTGATGCTCTTCAAGTCTGATCATAATCATAGTTTAGAGGGAAGGAAATGGTCTAGAAGTGTTCAGGGTCCGCGCGGTGTTTTAAAGTATTTGAAACAAAACGGATGTAGTTCCTCAAAGTATGTCTGGAAAAGATTCCGATGTTGAATGAACGCCAAATTTCACATATATGTTTTCAGTTGTTGACTACAATAAAATGTACATGGTAATTGGCAACAAATGGGTTATTATAATTATGATTTATCAGTAGTAATGATGCTCTTCAATGAACAAGACCCAGTCAGGAAAATCGTCAAATAGTGTATGCCCTCCCAAAGCTCTTAAATAATTGAGACTTTATCATCTGTGCTGAAACAAATTTAATTTTCTCTACTTTATTTTTATATTTAAAGCCACCTTCTTCCCTAATATTACTGTATGCAACTGTCTGTCTTGAATCCCGAAACTTCCTTCTTTGAAGTACAAGTTGAAGTTTATTGTAGTTTTATGATTTACAATTCTTTTCTGTTGGCATTCTAGCACTTGGCAATTGACAAAATGTGGTTTTATCACAATTTTGCGAAAAACTGTTTTCCTGGTTGAAACGAAATATTGTAAATCCCAAACCTATGTCTGGAGTAGTTGGTCATTAGCTAACAAGAACGTTTATTATTTGCTGCTTTACCATCCAGCAGCATGCTTAATAATGACACCCTCAAAATAGTTAAATCCGCTAATTTTCCCAAAGCAATTCACAAATCTCTTCAAAGTCAGACCGAAGCTATTCTCGACGAGTTTTCTTCTCACAAGTGCCGCCTTGTTCGCTGTCGGTACAGTCACTTTAATCTGCGGATCGTGCTCGCCGCGACCTCGGGTTGCTTTATGGCTTCAGTGGGCCAAATTTCAAGGCGGACTGTACCAAGGCTGCGAACGTATCACGCCCGCCCTGATCACATTTCTGATTAACGCTCGTAACGTTTTACGAGCTTGTCAAGTGGACCTAAGAGTCAAATGAGCGATAATCGCAAACCGTGGGTCGTTCTTGAACGATTGTATGGCCTTCGTAATGTTTGATGAGGAAAACTATGTTTGGTTTGTAGCTTTTCAAAGGATGTATAATGTATAGTTCAATTGAAAATGTTTGGACCAAACCGGGACTTTTACCCGGGTCTCTCACTTGCCGGTTGATTGTGCTGATGGCTACACCATCCGGCCCAGCTATTTATGCCTTCAAATTTGGAGTACTTAAATCTGAATGTCAATCCGAAATAAATTAGCAGCTATTTAGCGTGTGTACAAATTAAGTTCTATATAATATATAGACATATAACATAGTATTTGACTTCTGTTTATAATATTTCCAGCTTGTTGATTAAGAGTCTTTATTGACAGTCACATGTTTTGGATAAACATTCAGATTTTAGTACTTCTCTAAATTTGAAGGCATAAATAGTTGGGTCAGATAGTGTAGTGGTCAGCATAATCACCTGGCAAGTGAGAGACCCGGGTTCAAGTCCCGGTTCGTTCCAAACATTTTGGCTTCACATTTCTTTAGTAACAAATAGTATAGTTTAATTTGGAAGCGCGTATTGTCGGGAACGTAGAAGTCCCTAGCAACGACTTGAGTGGGGCAGCTAGTTCTCGGGGTTTAGGGATCATCTTTACACAGAGTATAGAGTTTTTATTTAGTTTTGTTACTAAATGCGGTCAGCTGCTTTATCGTTTGAATTTGTAACATGCGCGCATTTTAATTTAAAAGAAAACAAATGTTCACCCTCTAAAGTTGTTTTGTCCATCCAGATCCATCTAAAGCCTATTGATTGGAAAGAAGAAAATTTTGTTGTTCGACTAGTTGCATTTTAAGTATGTAAAATATTTTACTAGTCCATATTGGTTCGGATCTAAACTACTTGATAAAACGTGTATAAGATAAGAATAGTATGAAGATGCTAAATATAAATAAAATTCCATGGGACACTTCGAAAAATTGATTCTAATCTATCATTCCATCTGTTCAGTTTTAGTAATTTCTGTTAAATTGCATTAGCTTACATGTAAATTGGACAGTGCCCAAAGGCACCAGACGCAATGGTATTGGTGTTAAAATGCACACGTACATGTTTTCTACTGTAAAATTTCAGTTATTACAAACTTGAAGATTTTAACACCCTTTAATCCAAAGATACTAGCCCAAATTAATATAATCAACGCTTATGAAGTGTTTTAATATTAATTGTCCGTTATGTCAATACCAACTGCCCTGTTATTGTCAATATCAATGATCTCATCGTTGTTCTGCTCGGCGGATCATTCAATTGGGCTGTTCCCGTTCAGAAAACCGTTCCATAAAACCAACCGTGACCAATAGATTCTGAACGCTATTCAATCTTGGCCCTAATCTAACAAAACCTCTGCTGCAATTCAAACACTAAATAACTATGTCTTTCCTTGGTTGTTCAATAACTATTTTACTGTGTATTTAATATCTTTGACGTGCGACTTGGTTGTTCAACGAGTATTTTAGACTATTCAGTTAAATTAGATCAGAAATAAGTGGTGTTCTAGTTCGTATAATCTCCAAGAGCCCTTTTGGCCTAAAGCACTTTGGGGTCTTGGTCCCTTATAGTTGGTCTCTTTTAGGTACCAAAATTTGATACTAGGTTGAAGAAGTTTTAATAAGATGCGTCGAGGTTAAAATGCAAGTTATCGGTCGAAAGTGAAAGTCAAAATAAAGTTTCCGGTGTCATTTTTCCTTGGCGTTAACACAATGAGCTATTCACTCAAAGTAGGTTGTAGGTGTTGTTTTATACAGTTGAGTGGGAGATGTAGACTATTTGCTGGTCTCCCGCTGTTGTAGCTAGAATTCACTCCGGGGGCCTCTCTGGGTGACCTAAGACCTCGCTAGACCACCAAGCTCCCTTCCTCCTATGAGATTGAATAAGCAATTTAAATATACTCGTACCAAAGCTAACATAGAAATCTATGGACTTTTCTACCAGTATAGTTGTGTTTAAACCACACAACGTTTCAAGAGGTATCAAAGCTCATCTCGTTGTCAAGTTAAACTTAGCCCAAATCATAGTTTGGTTCATGTAATAAAGGTAGACGTTTTACCAACTTCCTGCCAAACCAAGCACATCGCATGATCTGCATGCCTTCAGCAGCTATGCAACTTTGTAAGGAGCTACCTGCGCTCTTTTATTTATTTTCCATGGTACTAAACTGTTTTAGCAACACTAGATGGAAGTTTTAGATAAATTAATCAGACGCAAACTAGTATCTGTTGCTGTTATTTTTACGGTTTATCATGTTTCAAACACAAATGATCTTCAACGGTCATAAGACTTTAGTGAACTTACAACGTTATCGTTTGCAGTAACTTTGTGACAATCCTAAGTTGAGGGGTGCTAAGTGTTTCGTGCGTTTTCGGGATTGAACCATCACCAACCAATGAAAATCTTCGCTTCCACCAACTCAGCTGCCAGTTCACCCGACAAACCCGTATCAACTAGTAATCACCACTAATCTGTCCTTCTTTGGCCACCGCTACTTCACAGACCAGTGACACATTGTCACTATGACTCAGGTAGTGACGTCACACAAGGTGACCGGATGTGCAAGGCTGAATTGTTTCCCGCGCATGCGCCACAGCGCGCTATGTACGGTACGTTCTCTTCTCCGTCGCGCCTGGTTGGCCACGCGGTATTTATTATGTCGGTGTAATTAACATTAACCAGCTGTTATACTGTAGTGTGCCTCAGGGTACTGTGTCGGGACCGTAGTTATTTCTAAAGATCATTGCGTGGGTGATTTTAATATACAATTTGAGAATTGCGTCGGGAAAGTTATGTGTTGTGATTGAATATTAAACGCGGCTGTGCGAGACGGTTCTATTTTTAAGTATGTTGAAAATTTCCTTTAGTGCTCGCTGACGTAATTGTAGTGTGTACATGTAGTATGACTATCTAGTGTCAAGCGCTTTCATGTCAAACTTTCTACAAGATTTCCTCCGCCTACTCAGCAGTTAGTAAAGCACTTCACCATCTAGTTAAGTTGAACTACACAAACAAGATTCAGAAACCCGTTATTCCAATTTCGAAATGTCATGAAGCTGAAATGAATAAATGGGCTGTCAGTTAGAACTCAAAATGCATTTACCAGTCGTGCCCGTCACTCAAGCGGTGTCTTCGTTCTGAAAACATAGTTTCAATGATGAACTGAGGTTAATTACACTGATGTCCGTTTACACTTAACATACTTAAAATAATTTTTAGATTTTCGCTACTCACTCAATACGGCAAAATGTACGATTGATACTTTTCGATGTTCTATATCTTTGGCTGTTAGAATAAAGCTAACATTTAGGAATCCACACGACAAAATAAATAATCAGGGTGCTCCTTAAAAATCTTTCTGAAATTCTGTGGTTCTACTACTTGTAAGTTTTATTGTTGTCAATTTTTTGGTTCATTCCGTTTGGTATTCATTCGAATTCGTTAGGTTTGTTAGTATGTTGTTTTGTGTTAGTCGTGTTGATTTTTACAGAGGTTTTCTTCATGGCTCTGTTATTTTCTGGCAGATTGGTACAGATTTTCGATTCGATATTTACTAATCTACACTTTTGGTATATTTGTGGTACGAATTATTTCAGTTCTTTGAGTATTGGTAAATTCGTCTTGTTATCACACGAGTTTATCCACCGTATCTATAATGTTTGTTTGTGCGTCAATATTCTTTTGTACGTTCAGTATGTTTTACCCCATCTTGATCATATTTAACACACCCCAAGCCCAGATATCGCCAGTGTGACACTCTCAGACCCGGAGCCTGTGTCTATACACTTGATACACAACAATACTCCTGTCTGTCTATCTATAGACACTACAAGGTGAGTTGGAGGAAATCTCGTGTTGTAAGCGGCGCCTGCGGCTCACTTTCTCCCAACTCCACCTCACTTCACCAGGGTCCGTGTACTCTGTGCTTGCCAGCTGTGTGAACTGAGCTTTTTCTTTCGTCCTTGTTCAGAGTCGTGACTGCTTTTTGTTTTGAATCACTCGGTGATGTCCACTTGTCGTTGTCGACGATGAAAGGCAGCCTGCTGTGCTCTAATGTTGTTCTAATGTAGGAAAAACTAAACTAAATTCTTTAAAACTATTCAGGTCTTGGTTTCATATAGACACAAAAAGAGGTAATAAAAGGTTGCATTTTAAAACGTTTCTCTATATCTTCATGAGAATGGCTTTTGGATGATGGATATATTATAAAAATATAATTATTATTCACGTATAGGCCTAGTCGGACCACGCAAAATACGTTAACACCGTCTTAAAAAGTTGACTTTTCTTTATACCTAGACTTGCTTCATCCTTTCAAATCTTTTGACTATATGTTATACAATGTTAAATTCTTCATTACATTTCAAACTGACGACATCATAGTTCAGATGAAAAGTGCATGGAATTAAACGTGTTTTATCTTAGTTTCACTACCATTTAGCGCCCCGTAAAAAAGCTCAAAATCTCAACTCCATATGTGCTATTTTCACAGCGACGAGCTCTGCTAATTTGGCACTGCTGATTTCAGGTGGCAAGATGCGGAGCGGTGACGATGTGCCCGGCGCGCTCAGGACAGGGGTGAGGGCCCCGCACAAAGGGCCGCCCCTCGCCTTGCGCCCTAAACCGGAATAATGGGCCGGCAGGTAGACGGCTCAAGAATGCGACCCGACCACACCACATCTCGCGCAGACACCGAGCGTGGACCACGCATACTGCACTGTATATGGTGAGTACTGCACACTGCACATGTTTAATGGCTTCATTACACGCGGGTAAGGCGAGGTTGATGGAAATTGTGGGGTTTTGCACGATTTGAGATGCCGGGATATGGGGAAGTGGTGGGGGAAAGGTCAAGACTTTGCCACGTGGTCGGGTAGGTTCCGGTTCGGTGGGGCTCGGTTCTTTGCGTGTTGAAATTGTATGATGTGTTTAATTTTAATTGCTTTGGTTTGTAGTTTTAAATCAGTAATTGCTTGGTTTTACGGCTTGAGACTCTTGTTTTCTTATTGGTTGAGATTAGATGTAGTTAACTTGCAAAAAATGTCTATCGGCAAAGGTCTGAAGAAACTTGTATGCATTATATTTGAAGTCATCGACGTTGAAATTTCTAGACATTTTAGATTGATTAAACAGGAAATCAATCTATTTTGCCCAGTTATTTTTATAAAATTAGTTAACTAATTATAATTATAAGGAGTGGAACATTCGTTTACAAAAGACTAGAACACGTGGTTTCTCACAGGCGCTTTTGTATCTGGTTTATCTCCAAATAGTGTTCACTTTAGTTTTCGACGTGTGAAACTTAAGTTTAGTCACAAAATAACTCCTATTTCATATTTTTAAGTGTAGTTTAGAAATAAACTAGCTGTGGTGTACCCGCACTTCGCTTAAAAGGCCAATCTTTGATTTGGAGGTTCACGTTTAAATATAATGACTATTATTCCTTGAATATTATTTTGTTTCTATAGTGTTAACACAGTTTTGATTGATTTTGTTGATATTAAAATATTGTCTTGTCCACCTGTGGAACACCTTGCCCCACCGTTCACAGATCCTGCAAATACATGCTGTATACTCATCTTATGTCAAAGCCCTCCTTCTTTATTTAACCTCTTCTGTAGATAATCTCTCTGCCAACCCTAGCACATCCTCTGTCACGATGCTGCAACCAACTGTTATCTATCAACTCTGAGGTGGATATGCAAACTTTCTGTATTGAGTCTGTGCAATATTGTAACACCCTTTAACCATCTGAGCTAATCTGGTCCATAGTTAGTTATAAAACTGTACACTTCTGAGGAGAAATTAATGAAGAATGTAATTACAATTATCAACCGGATCTTCACAGACTCAAGGTTCTTTGGCCAATCAATTGCTCTGGTCTCATTTTATTGGTTGAGGTGAAAAGTAATCTTTCAGTTACCTTCAATTTACCACTCATAAATCATGCTCTTCTTTCTTCTTGCCTCTCTAGGGGCTGAGTAAAAGCAGGTGAAACTATTGGATGCTCGTACGGATTTCATTTACATATGAAAGTTCAGTTCTAGTCAAACCCTTTTCGCTGAGTTTTGCTTGATCTTTTTCGGCATCGACCCAGAAGCTTAACTTGAGAATTTATTTTTGGTAAACCGAGAATATAGTCTATTTACCACATAATTACACATAAGAACATAATTACCAGCAACAAAAGTAAATGATGATACTCATCCTTGATAAATCATGTGTAATTCTGCTTTACTAAGTAATTTTATCACACAAATTACGTTCACTTACTCCTTGTCTCCCTTTTGGGTGATCATGGCGAGGCCCCATTAGTTTAGAGGGGGGTGGAGGGGTTTGAAATAGTAGAAAAAGGGGTTGAATCTTTTTTTAAATCAAAAAGAGTCAGTGGAACGGTGTCAAGATAGAAGTTTATAAGAAAGACGGGTTTCCTATTCCGGATGGTATAGGGAGGTACAAGTATATGGATAGAGGTGTTAGGCAAATTTTCGAGAACTAGGTTGGAGCAAGACAACGGGATGTTGATAGAGTGTCCATAGCTAGGAACGGGATGCTGATAGAGTCTTCATAGGTACGATAGCTAGGGAGGAGGCAGTACGAGTATGTAGGATGTAACCGGGCATCTGCAGTGTATCTGATGATAAATAAGAGGGGATGGTTAGAAATAAAGTATGTTTTCAGATCATGAAAGCGTGATAGTAAGACGGTCGGATTTAATCACAGGATAGGTCGGTTTGTGATCAAGGAGGAGTAAACTGTCGTGTTTGTATATTGCTTAAGTGATGAATGAAAACTGTTGTTCTTTGCAAATGCATTCAAACATAAAACGTTAGAATTACTCCTCCCAAACGTCAAGGTTTTTCTGAAAATGTTTGAGAGGGCGAAAGCGCTCTTTCTATAAAATATGTTTGATATTTAAATATGTGTCATTTTAAAGCCATTTAAGAGGGAGGGCTTATATGTGTCTACTTGAGTATTTGCACTTCTCAACTCCTATATCTTTACATGTTTATTAAGTATCAAAAAAATTGTAAACATACTTTTAGCCTATGTTTCACGAAAGGACGAATAAAGGTAAAAATCAACTAAGTATTATAATTTTCCCATTCTCATATTATATGACCTAATCACCGATTAAAATAAACTTTGCTAATACCATCCTCATCTTCCACTTGAGCAGTCGGTTATATCATCTACTACTAGTTTCTCTTCACCTGACCGGCTTCACGTCCTCTACTACATCGTCTACTACTGGTAGAACCAAGTACAGTGAGAAAGTTGAGCTGAGCGAGTTGCTTGTCTAGATCACTTCCTTAGATAACAAATATGTAAACAAGTCTACTTTCACACAACGATCTGTCCATCTTTCCTCGGCCGACCGCCTCGGGAGCTATTCCACGGGCGAGGAAAGTTGAGGGTAAATTCATGACGTAATAATAATATTAGATAATACCAAAGCTGTGGTAACAAGTTCAGTGCATGCTTGGTTACTTTTCACCTGAAGACGGGATCAGCAATCTGAAACGTGGTGATCATCTTGCGCACTAACGATGGAAAATGTCCGCAATAATAGTTTAAACTTTGGACTGCTGTCTTCGTAGTGGAGTCAAACTATATTAAATTCCAAATAACAGATTTTCTGTCTAGAATATCTTTTGAGTATCACAGGTTATGTTTTCGAAACAAATTGACACCGTGAGGTTTTTGGGGACCTCTTAATTCAATCGCTGTTCGAAATTGATAATAGTAGTTGGACATGACTACATCATCATTAGCTAGATAAAAACAATGTCAATGCACCCTACAAAATTAAATTCTTTTCTCATCGCACTAGCTCTTTTGTTGGTTATTTATGTTTGAAATAAATGAGCCCGTAATTCAGTAAAGTATGCGATGCATTTAAAACACATGTATCCTCGAAGCTTTTATAGAGCATACGAGTTTATGGCACACAGCTGCCTTGCGTGTAAACCACAGAGAATATGGTAGAAGTATTTCTTCTATACTATATGATGTGAACTAAAGTGTGCACAGGGTGAGTTCCCCGCATTTCCCCATTAAGGACTGGTGCAAGTCTTTGGAATACTGTATGTAGTTCCAACTGATAACTCAAATGTAACGATTCTAGCAAATGTTGTGTGCGTGAATTTCGGAAATAAATTGTCCGTCTTTATCTATTTGAAGGTAAAAATTGAATTTCAGTAACAAAGATGAGGACTGAAATGTGGGTCGTTTAAGAGTGTTTATTCAACAAACAAGATATATATTGACAGTTAATCTTCTGACTTCTATATGTATTGGAAGTGACTCGTACGCTACCAGAAAAAACCCAGTCAGTACAGACATATAGCACAGTGCAGTACAAACACTGCACAATACAAAAATCCAATAATATTTCTATGGAGCAAAAAGCAGGGCGACCTGCATTTTCTTCAATGTAGAATTGCAGTGCACGATACCTACCAACGCAAGTTGATGTCAGTTTGTTCAATTCTTTATACTGGGATGCTTGAGATGATGCATGAATGTTGTAAGTATATGTGCATCATGTATAAGCGTCTAGGTGCCCTAATATTCGTATTGATACAATTTTATTGGTTTGTTTTCTTTGAAACGCAACTTTATATTATTTTCTAATGATGAATTTGCATGTGGAAACGTTCTATGTGAGAAGATTGTCATATATTATTATCGGGAGTTAAAAGTTCTCTTAGTTCGACTTTGAAGAATATAATGCTCCTTCAAACTAAACGTGATAGTTTTAACGTACCAACTCAGTTTAAAATGTAAGATCACTACACACCCTGTATAAACTCACAGACGGAAAGATCCAGAGCGACCGGCAGAACTAACTTAGCCTGATCACTGATCTGCACGTGGCATGGTAATCAGAATAAGCCCCACACCCGTGCAAAAAAATACTTCAGTCTGATTTCTGCCACATCCTTTAACGAACGTGGTGCGTTGAGTCAGATTTTAGCACGTTGAACTCGTGGGTGTACCGCTTTACTGGGAGACACAGGACACTACTGTCCCTAGCAGTTAAAGCAGTCTGCATCTCGCACCACAAGGCATCCGGTATAGGTGCTCAAAACAACAAAAGCCCACAGTGGGAGGTGGAATTCTTCCAGTCTATAAACTATCATTACCACGGCCTATAACTTGCGCTCACCTGACACCCGAAAACAACCACGAGTGCGCGCGCAACTCGTTCTGCAGCCCGTGGCCTTCAGAACCTGCCCTCGACAATGCTGCATTTGCATTCTGCAGCACACTTTATCTGCAGCAGACTGCATAATGCTGCCTGCAGTCTGACAAATGTCCTTGCCCCTGCGTGGGAATTCAATTGCCGAATCGGATTTCATGTGGGCTATTTATTTCAGATGGGTTCTCTCTTTTCGTTTGTTGGCGGTCAGGTGATATTTACGGTAGGCAGTGGGCGGTGCGTTGTAAAATATTGTCGTGGTCGAACTGGGAATGTTTTGTTTGGTAACGTACTTTTGCTAAGTGGTTATATTAAACAATACTTAGAACCTTACAGAGTCCAAAATTGTGTTATACTTACTGATGATTCTGGAAAGATGTTTAATACCATCTGGATTTTGGGGGCGTTGTTAAATGTCCTTAAAGCTAACCTCAACGGTACAGTTTACTAATGGGCCTAGTTTTAACTAACACTAGACCCTAACAATGATGTAAATTTAACAGAATTTTGCGATATGATGGTCTTGGGTGAAGATGGATTGATTGTATCTATAATTAGCGGCATTTCCCATCTTTTCTTCCAATAACACTCAATTTCTCTTAGGAAAGTTAACAATTTAAAATTTAGGTTCAGTGAAGCTTTCCCCAAAATTTTACTTAATTGTGATTTTTAGTACCAATTCTTGAATCAGATTAACTATGAAATATATCTACCTCGATATTGTTTAAATTTTAAATTTGTTTGATTATAAATCTAAGTGTAACGTTTTGTTACATTCGTCCTCACTTGGTGCACCTTTTAGTTGTTAACAGTTAGATTTTAGTTCCTTGTGTGCGCCAACTTTTTATTAATTGTCAGCATTAGAAATAATTTTAAAGTTTATTATAAAGGTAAAAAACCCTCAGGAAAACTGTTGGGATACAGTTATAGTTAAATTTTGTTCACGCTTATATTATTTTATGTTCGTTACAAACTGTCCCGATAGTTTAACGAGCGAGTGCAACAACAATTCACTAACAGATAATTATTTAGAAGGTCCAGTTATTGGGAAAGGCTCGACAGTAGTGTAGACAGTGTGCTCTAGATAGCACGGCGCTACACGCAATATGAATACACACCTGTGTTGAGGGTATAGTATCAGCGTCTTGCAGAGCTTGCCACTAGAGTCGGGGAGACACTGTGGGTGCCTTTATTTCTAACCTACCAGCACTATTAATTTTATACATGTTACATTACAATTTAGCGTATTTACGAGGATTTGTCTACTAAAAGAGAGCTGCACTACAATTTCAGTATGTTTCCTTTTACTTACTTACGCCTTACTAGTTTTCTCCTTTGAAAAGTATTGTATAAAAGCTTTTCGAATTATCCCCATATTGCATACATACAACTACACATTACAATTCTCCTTGTGAAAAACATGTTTTGTGCATGCACGCTTTAGTATGTATTAATAATTTTATATTACTTAAAAAAGGATTTAAGGAAAGGGGGAGGTACAGAAAACTCTATATTTCGTTTGAATACAAACTTTGTCAAGAGAAGAGAAATATACTTTATACTTTGTCTTTACGTACATGTGGAGTTAACTGATGATTGTTAGTTTTAACGCTTAACATCTATTTCAAACTAATTCCGTTAAACGCAACGCTGTTAACAACGTTAGATTAACTATTAACTAATTTAGCTAATAGTTTTCTGATACTGTATTAATTATTTTTGCTACTGCAATATTTGCAAAACCTGTAAAAATATAGTTTATAGACGTAGTTTAGTAGTGTATGTTTTGTCACTTAGTTTTCATTCCAGGCTTGAAAGTGTATCATATTATATGACACACATTATTAGCTTTAAGCATCAAACAGCATTTCAATGTTTTATTTCGATGTCATTTCTTTTGGTTCCTTCACAATTTATACTCAGAAGACTACGATCACTACTTCTTCGATCTTCTGGCAGCTGCATCTTTCTCTTCTAGATGGCGTTGTTTCTTTCTTTGGTTATCTAGCTGTATGATTGTCTTTACTTCATAAAGCTAGGTTACCGAAGTTAACAACAGCACCTGTCCTACAGCTTCGACCTCTTGTGTCAGACTTATACTGGAATCAGTAATTCCTATATTGAAAATACATACTTCAATATTACTGTAGACCTGGCGTGTTCTTCGATCTTATGTTTAATATGTATTGTTCCATTATAAACTTCTAGTGTTAAGATTGTTCGAAAGTTTAATTTTCATCAATTACAGATTTTGCAGAAATCATAGTGTAAGCTATATACTTTTGTAATTTTAATAAGTAAATAGATTTGTTTATACAGCACTCAAAGGTATAACGGTAAGCATACTGTTTTAGATTTTATGTGTGATTTGGGTTAATGAATTGTTTTAAGTGAAATCTTTCATTTCCGATGTTAGAGGAATAAATTACTATTAGCTTTGTAGTAACTGGCATTGTAAAATATATTTTATTGTGAAAATTAGCAGTTACCCTGTTTAATTATGATGTAAGGAGTAAATTCGCCTAAAACCTTCACTATTAAAACATGTAAACTGTTTATTTTGTTATATGTACTATTAAATTCCAAAAAGGCATTTAACATTTGGGAGTGGCCATAGCTCTGTAGTAGAGTGCGTGCTTCTCACCAAATCAGCACGGGGTCCAGCCCCGGACGCAGTGATAACTTTCATGATGGTGACTCCCCGTGGTTCGGAAGTCACATTAAGCCGTTGGTCCATTCCATTGGTCGTTGGGCTATTTATTAAAGACCCAATCTGGGGAACAGCTGGCCCTAGTCTGTAACAAGACTACACCTTATCATCAATCAAAAACACTCAACACACTCACCCGTCATCCCATATTCACCTTAAAATACCCTCTAGGAGTAGTCGGTGTCTCAAATCAAAGTCAAGTTTGACATGTTACTAATGTGCTTCAACATATGCCTAGGAGTGTATTTATTTTAAGCTAAATGTTACTTAATTTGTGTCTTTTGATAATCATTTAAAACTCCTGCTGTTGTACTTTCGTTAATAGTGTGTTTTGGTTTATCGTTACTTATGTATACACGTAAAATATTCAGTAACATAGCGTAAATAGTATTATGTCTTAGTTTTAGTAATTTCGTCAACTCCAGCGTTAAATTTATTTGTGTCAATAAATTTGATTTTTATTTGAACATTTCTTAGGCGATATAAATATTTTATCAGGGCAGAATCAAAATAGGAAAATGTTTGAAGCTTTGATAGCGTTTAAATGACATTTTTACTATTGGCATATAACACTATCGCAAGAAGAAAAACACATAATTGAAAGATAATCTACACATAACAGTAAATTTTACAGGAATTAAAGTAATTATGTAAATGTTCTTTACAGTTCATCGTATGCCCTATCCTTTCAAAATCTAATCCGACTAAGTTTTCTTCTAATACCTATGGTCTTTGTCTGAGATGTGTTGAGCAAAATTAGATTTCATGGTTGTTTGACTTAAGTTTGACTTGCTCTCGAAATCTCGATATAAAACTGTTGCCTGGTTGGCCGATGTAATAGCCAATATACCAAGAAGCTTGGGCAATCTATATATTTTTTTAGAGATAGGTTGTATTTATTCATCGGGTTTTTGTCTTGTTACTTTTATTTTGTAGAGTCTATGCAGGTTGTATTTAAATTTAGAATTTGGAAAAGTTGTTTTACAGATTTTTCCATTGCTTAAGTCGTATGGGACAAATATCAAAATCCCTATATCTGTTTTTATCACTTTATATTGAATTTATTTCGTCTTTTGGTTTTTTATAATATTGTCTATCATTTCGGTCGTATGACCATTTTTTATAGCTAAGTGTTTAATAATGTTATATTTTAATGATAACAAACTCTCGGTAATCAATATTTTGAACTCAGTAGTCTGGTTTAAAAGAAACCGTTGTCGTTTTTGTTTATTATTAGTTGGTATTAAGATTAAAAACCTTCTCCATTTGGACTTTAAATAAAGAACTGTGAAATGCGAGTAAATAGCAAAAGAACGTAAAAGAATTTCCCAACAACTATCTAACTACCAAAATGTATTATTGCAAAACATTGATCAACCAAATATCCCTGTGGTCTAGCATATTATAAAAAGAAAACCAGCTGTTTGAATGTTGTTCATTTTCATGTTGTGATAGGCCTAATTTGTAATGTTTAAGCAAATTTTCTGGTTGTAATATTACGTATTATAGTTGCAGACACTAATTTAAAGTTTAAAAACACATCTATTGAGACAGCTGATGCCTCTGCAGTATAAAGATAATCAAAATCATCATGCCACTTTGCACGCGTCAAACAGAGCTCTTTATAAACCAAATTGTCAAAAGTGTATAATTATACTCTAGGACCATTGTATGTCTACAAATTCTTATATCTGATATTATCGGTCGGGTCTATCAGTTTCGTGTCTAATCAAAAGTTACTACCTCTAATTTTAATTGACTTTTGTATCGTTTTCTTATTAATTGTCGTGTCCACCCAGAGTCGTTGCACGACCTCTAAAGGTGGTTTAAAGTTGGATGTCATCAGAATTAATCAGCATCAAAATTACTATAGACAACATAGTTGCATTTGTTCAAAATAAAATTGTATTGTCTTTTGGCTATAGCGTTTTATGAATGTATACAATGAAATATGATGGGTGCGCTATGTAATATAATGTGTACAATCTTTTTTAACCAGATGGAATTACTAACAGACCGGATGTAGTAAGTAACAAAATTAAATTAATTAAAATCTTAATATTGATCATTTTCAAAGCTCAACAAATCCCTACTAATTATTTCCATAAATAAAACTTTTTGGAACAGAAAGAAGATCTATGAGCTGGTTTCACATTTAACTCAGATCAGAAACCTAGCTTTTGTTTGTCCACTGGTAACAATGGCGAGTTAATTCCTGAACATGTTTTTTTATAAATAATAATTGTGCTTTTCACATAGTATTGATTAATTTATTCGTTAATGCAGTTTGGTGAGGTCAGTTCTAAAGTCCTTGAAAGCTATTTGTACATTTCGAGGTTCAGTGGTAGAGAGGACTCTATCGTCCAAACTTGGCGTCGTTAAACAAGACAATAATTGTTACCTTTACATTACAGGATTCTGGAAATCTACAGGCAAATATCACTAGGACAAGGGTAAATGTTACGTAGTGCCCAGGACAATGGCTGAAAAACAAAACCTAATTTGGTTGTGATAAATGCAAAGCTTTTTGGATGTCAAACCACTTCTTCCACTTTTGGCAACATTCTCGGCGATATTTTGTATATACAATGGAAAGAAAGTTAATGAAATCTGAGCTGAATTGCGTCGTCAGGCAGATTTCACATTCCTCACAAACAGAAGCATTCAAATGGTTTGCAGATGACATCATTTAGCTTTTTCAAATTCAACGGAATTCAAATTCACAATGTACACAAATTATTTCAAGTTTGAATTCCTTATACTTTCTATATATTTGCACATTAAATATATATAAAATAATAGTTATTAATACGTCGTATTATAAGTGGTCCAAAATGCCTAAACAGATTTTCACTTTAGTCTCTTGCTATTTATTTTGTGGATGTTGTATGGATATAAAATATAGCTAAAGACACACTGCGTAATGAGCTAAATCCTTAAACGACGTTTCACCGCCCTAGACGGTTCTGAGTTATAAGTGGTCCAAAACACCTTAAAACCGACAGACAGACAAGATTTTTTGACGCCAGTTTCAATATATGCAAAGTATATAAACACCAAATAACCAAAACCAATGGATTCTTTGCAATGCACAGACTAAAGTCTTATTTTATTTATATATATAAGTGTTAGCTGCCATGTGAGAGTCATAGTTACTCCGTCCCTTCCACCCGTTTTAGAACTCTCGCTTTGGTTTTTGCAATTTATTTGAGGATGTTATATGAACATATAATGTAGCTAAAAACACACTGAGTGCTAAGCCTAACCCTCAAATAAAGTTTTATTGCCATAGGTTCAGGCGATTTTGACTTATAAGCGGTCCAAAATGCCTTAACAGATTTTCACTTTAGTCTCTTGCTATTTATTTTGTGGATGTTGTATGGATATAAAACATAGTTAAAGATACACTGCGTGATAGTCTTAACCCTGAAACGAAGTTTCACCGCCATAGCTTCAGTAGATTTTGAGTAATAAGCCGTCCAAGGTGCCTTAAAACGTTACAGACAGACAGCAATTTTTTTGCCGTCAGTTTCGGTCTACGCAAAGTGATGGATTCTTTACCATGTACAGACAAAAGTCTTATTTTATGTATATATATATACTACTTCCGGGGACTGCCATATAGTTTGACCTTTTTAACTAAGGAATTAATTTATTTCGCGTAGCTGAAATTATTCTTTGTGTGAGTTCTTTTCAAATATATTGTTTGTTCTTTAAATAAATTTAGACAAATCTCAAGAAATGCTGAACACGAAAGGTGCTCTCCCTAATGTCATACAACAGTTTTCTTGTAAAAATTAGTAATAACCAGCGGTAAATTGTTTAGTGGTTGTTGTTGTAGCGTTTGCTTTTTTGTCAAAATAGTCAAATTCTGCTGAATTCGAATGAGGCCTTATAAAACGTAGTCATCCTTGCAAAGTTTTATGTTGTCATCTGTAGAAACCGGTAATTGTGACGAAAAAATGTTTTATCGAGGTAACCCTTGGTGTTGTAAATTAAAAATTTGGTAATATTCTTTTGAATATAGGATGAATACGCTTTAAATAAGAAATAACTTGATCACAATTCACGAAATCTGTTAAACCAGAAGTAATAGGACATGTCAGTAAAAGGTCAAAGAATGTTAGCTTAAAAGACAGAATTATACACGTTGAAACAGGGTTAGAACTTATTAAGAATTGATGCTATTAAACATTCACATATTCTAGCTGCGGGCCGAATAGAGCCCGAAGTGCGCTCAAATGGGATAGAGACTTAACATGGGAAAATGTGTAAACTGTGTTTTACGTAGGTTAATGGACTAAAGCATGGAAAGTTTTTCTGGGGAAGCATAGAGTCATTAGTGCTGCTGCATATAAAAAAATGGGTTCGGTTATAAAATAGAATTTTAATTACTAAATACTAGTTCAGAAGTACAGAATTAATATGATGACGAAAGTAAAGGTTTAAGTGTTTGAAGCAGCATCAATAGATCTATGCTTCCCCAGAGAACATTTCACATTTAAGTCAACTAACTTGCCTAAAACGTAGTTTGCAGTTTTTATCCCATGTTATAAGCGGTACTCTGAGCTGGACCTGCGGCCGCTATATCCGGCCTCCTCTTAAGAAACAAGAGTATGGCCTTGAAACCGTGAATGTATTCTCTAATGAAAAGTGGTTAACAGCTATGAAATAGAAAAACGTGTAGATACAATTTCTAGGGATATTGTAGTTACGATATCAAGTTACAGAAAACGTTTTGCACGTTTTGGTTTATTGAAAAGTATCTAACATTATCTCTGTGAATTGTGTGAACCTCAGATTCTCTACAAGAAAATTTCAATATAAATGATTAACCCTAAAAAGACAATTCGACTAAATGGCAAAATAAGAATGAAAAAATAATACTTTTTTGGTTAGCTAACCGAAAAGAGTATCACCATGAAAACAAACCCTTCTACGCGAGACGATAGTAAATGGACATCTTCGAACAGTTATGCAAATAAATGGATAGTTCTAAAATTAATATAAAAATGCTAAGCATTTTCATTCATACAGAACGTTTTGTTAACGATACATTTTTAACTTCCACAATAAAGAAAAGTAACTTGATTGGTTAAAACAAAGACGAAAGGAAAACTATCAACAAATAGAATTAATAGTTACGGAAAAGCACTAAAAATGGTAGTAACAATAAATATGAAAGTAAACGTAAACTTCATATACTAGACTACTAGAGACTGTCTTTGCTGTAACATGGCTACAATATACAGGGTGAGTTTGAAATGTACCCCCTCCCACCACTTTAACTTTTGAAAAGAGAATTATTTTTAAACGCCCTTTGCATCACCTACCCCACACACCAAAACCGGGAAGGGCACACTTTTTTAAATACAAACGCCCCCCTTGTGGCAATTCAAAAGAAAGAACATTTTAATACAAATTCAACGACCCAAAGAAAAATCTTTATCTCGACTCGTTTTTTGTATTTCCTATTTAAAGATTGCAAGAAATCAACTTCGAAATGCTACATTTCACATACAATTTTTTAATGACAAATTTTTTACAAAATCTTTTGAAGGAGATATCACGACGACCCTATAGCATAATCCAGTATTTTTAAGAAAAATTTAAGAAAGACGATGAATCGGAAAATTACAAGCATGAACTAACTTACTATATAAAAATGGTGGCCATGTTATGGTATCTTAGGGCGTTTTTGGTGTTACGAAATGAAATGAAAAAAGTCTTTATTTATGTGGCGAAGTTAGGACTTTAAAGTTTTATTTAACCACGTTAAATATAATTATACAACAAAATCATAATTATTACAAATATGTTACATAAAGTAATTGAAAATTAGATATTTTAAATATAAGTGTTACATCTTTATTTGCGAAAAACGGTGAGGTATAAAATTTAAACAATAACGCTTTAAGTGTTGCCTATCTTCTAACGCGAATATAATAAACGTCGATTAAGAGTCGACGAAGGTTACAGTAGAAACCGTGGCAAAAGCTAGATAAGAAGGCAGAAAATTTTCAGCCAAAGTGTCTCCTAAATCTGATTTTCTCAATCGATTATGATGGCTTTGGTTTCAATAGATAGGCAGTAAAATCTTCTACGAATTGTTATTCTCTCTGTAAACTTAATCGATTTTCCTTTTATGAACACTCCCAAATACTTCTAAGGTTCATGTCGTCAAAGGACGGGCTAGTGAACAAGAGTCCCGTTTCAATTGAACTTATATACAGGGTGTCCCGTAATTAGGGGATCAAACTTCACCAGGGGGTTTGTTAGGTAATAATAAACATAAAATTTAAAATTTCCATTTGCCACATATTGTTATTCTTATGTATTTGTCATAAACATGAAGGGTTTTGAGTTATTAGGCTTAACAAATTTCATATGGCCACCATTTTAAACCAGAAATGAAAATTACTCAAATTAGTTTTTAAATATTGACTTAAATTGTACAAAGAAGTGTGCACATATTTTAGTTTATAACTTAATTGACCTCGGAGATAAAAGTTATTTAGTGAAAACACAGATAGACAGAAAACTAAGTTAGATAGGACTATGTGTTATAGGAAATCTTTTGCTTAATATGAGCTGATAAACCCCCTGGTAAAGTTTGATGCCCTAATTACCGGACACCTTATATATATATATATATATTCAAAAGCCTAACATTTTCACGGCATTGAATACCTGTGGATGCTTTGCATTTACATGGAAACAAATGCAATGTTTAAGTTTTACTTGGTAGATCACAGCAGCTATGCGTTTAGACCACATTTTTTACAGCCATATTATAAATTCATCTGTTCAAGAAGGGGTATGTTCAGAATTGTGCGAAAAGATCAAAATTTTGTCTGTTTACAAAAGGCATGTCCTTCATTAAAAGAAACTTTAGACCAATTTCCCTATGCCTTAAATAAGCTGCTAATATGGCCAACCGGGAACCGCTAATGCAATGGCAGACTTGTCAATTCATGCTTATTACCCAAACGTTGACTAAATTTTTGTTTTTTTTTTAAGTTAGGTCAAGCAAATTGCTAAAATTTGTTCCCAGCGCTTCAGCTAAATTAAAACTGTGATAAATTATTATTGATGAATTCTAAGTATAAAGTGTTCCAATTTAAATACTCTATATTCACTCTGTCTCCCCCCAGTGCTAGATTAATTTTTAACCTGTAAGGTTAGTGTTAGGTTACTTAGTAAGGAAAATTCGGTTTTGAAGTGGGAAATTCACTTCAGTCCCGACCCTTCAAAAACCATATCTGATGGCTTTTCTGCAGAAGGGCTAAGAATTATCTTGTCCGTAACAGTAGAAGCTTGATTGTCTTGACTCTAATCATCTGGATATCTCTAGACTGGGACTCGTGGCGTGGTCTTGTAATCCAGCTTCATGGAGGTCAGGTTTTGAGGATGATATAGGTCTAAAGTGGCTCAAATAGTCTCAGTGATCATCTGATGATACCCGCATCAACTCCCACCATCGTTTAGACATATCAGGCCCATCACCTGCGTGGTTCGGAAGACACGTTAAGCCGTTGGTCCTTGTATTTCCATTCGTCATTGCTTTGGGCTATTAATTAATGAACCATTCTAAGGAAGAGTCGGCCTTAGTTTGTAACAAGACTACACCGCATAACTCATTACTACCACTCATCACTCATCCATCACCACATATTTGCCTTAAAATACCCTCATGAGAGTGGTCGGCATCTCTAATAGTGATTTAATGACTTATCCAATTATACAATAAAATAGCTTTTTCTAAAGCAACTAATTAGTCTCATCTAGCATTTATACAATCGTAAAGTGGTGGACAAATCGTATGTTTTTCTTAAGAAAATTATAGTTTTGAAACCCATGAATGGCTACTCTGAACGTTCATAGCACAAAATCTACCTCTAAGTACGCTAAACTCAGGTACTACGACATACCATAGTGAAACCAAAATGCCTAAATGGAGCAGAAACCTCAGTTATTAATAGAGGGACAAAAGTGGATGAACTTTTCAAAAGAGAAAGAGAAGTTGTTGTGACCCAATCAACACTGAGCCACATACAGGCTTGGTCGTAATACGAAAATAGAGTAATACGAAATATAATAATAAGAAAATACACTCATAGACATTCAGACATTAAGAAACAAATATTGAAATTCTACGGCCATTTAAAAAGAATGCAACCTTCTAGACTAACAATGCAAATTTTTGATTGAAAAGAAGCAAAAGTAGAAAAAATTTAATGGATCACGTCAGTTAACATTTAAAAGCAGCATGTATCACACAAACAAATTAATGCTAGAAAAATAGTTGGACAACAATTATTTGATTCGAAAGTTGAACAAAGAGGAGTTACTAAAAATAGAGAAGTAGTTTGGACTGATGAGGGTTCATGAAAAGGGTTCATTCCGAAATAATGAAGCAAGCCTGAGTACAAAAATTCAAAACGGTGGATATTATTTCGCGTGGTCCAGCTAAGCCTATAAGTGAATCGTAATAATAATTTTAAAACTGTATTGAACAATAAACTTGTTAGTTGCCCTATTTTGGCGTACACAAATTTAAAGTTTGCTATAACTTTATCATTGTAAATACGCTACGAGTAGACGAGATCAATCGGTTGATAACCAGGGTTCTTCTTTAATACATAAAACACCCTGTAGCTTTTCGGTTGGGACGTCACCAAACATATTGCTTTGAGGGCTGAAGCGTCGAATTTCCCAAATTGAAAAAGTTTTCTCAACTAGGTAACACCCACACCTTAGTTTGGGGTGGGTGAGAGGGTTTCGAAACATTTGAAAGACGCGAACTCATGCATTTTAGGCTTTTTTGTGGTAGGATGGTTTCGGTTGGATGATACTGCCATGTTATAAGCTATCACACGAAAACACTCTTTTAGTTTAAATGTAAATGGTCGTGTGAAAATTTTAAGACATGAAATAACTTTTGGGTCAGTTTACAAGAAAAACTGAAAGAAACTGTCGATCAACACTGCGATCTTCTCTAAACTGGCAGGCTACTGAACTTGACACCGACCTTCACCCCAACCTGCATATTTAAAGTGCATTTAAGACTAAACTTCCCCAAGTTGACAACTTTATCAAACTTACTTCTCTTCATTGGCTAAACCATTGTGTTTCATTTCAAGCTTTAATTTGTATTTTCACTCAATGTTATTTTACTCTAATGCTACGATAATTTTGTAAGTTCCAAATCTTTTCGGATACATTCAACATCCCACGAGCCGTTTGATGCCCACCTTTTGCGTTACAACGCTTGGGGAGGGGCTCAAAATAGGCGAAATTTATTTATATACAATAAATAGACTGTCCCTTTTTACTTTTCATCGAGAGTGAAACCAACGTGCAGAATTGTTATTGCAGAGTTGATACATAGTTTTGGCTGTTTTTAGTTATAACAGAACATTGCGTAGTTACTTTGTTAACCGACTTCCTACGCAAGGAGGAGCTTTCGTATCTCTTTGTGACTTTGTGTTTGTTTTGGTTTTCACAGAAACACATTATTTCTGTATATAGTTCAAGACTTGGCGTAAATGCACTAAATAAAGACTGTAAAAGCCCAAAAATGTCCAACTTCTTCAAATCCTTAGCCCAGGAAATCAATCGGTGATCGAAGAGAAATCGGGCGTATTAATTGGTAGCAGAGCAGCAGCAATCCCGATCATAATGGCGGGTGTATATCACACGGACGACTTTCTACTGTCAGATGTTGAGACTCCCGCCAAGCCAAGATCAGATCAGCTGGTGCCTAACCTAACATAACCTCAACCACTTCACTTTCCCGCGCTCGCGCCCTCGGGGGAGAAAGCTCCGTCTGGCGCGAGGCGATGGGAGAAAGCGAGCTAAGCTAATGAATCGACTCGGTTTATCGACTATAACGATTATAACACGTTGGCATAACAGAGAATAACTCACGGACTGGAGCGGCAAAAGTATTTTGTCGCGTGACTGTAAACAATGAACAATAAAGTTGATGTTTAGTTTGAAATAGTAACTATCTAGCTGGAAGTAAGAGTTTCCTGGGTTGAAGGAAAGCTTGTTGACATCTGAAAATATACAAATCATTTTAAAAGCAGTCTTTATGTTACACTGAAATTAAAATGTCACGAAAAGAGTATTTCATTACCTACGAAATTATTTCGACATTTGAGGTAACCTTTTATGTACAAAGCCACTTATAAATTAAGTCTTAGACTTAAGCGGCCGGCGTCATTACTAACTAAAGCTTCAGGTGTAGACCTCGTCAATTGGCTATTTCTAACTTCTACTGCGCCAGACGTTTCGCCCATTTTCCAAAGGAGCATCGTCAGTGGACTTGCTGAGACTGACTTGCAGTCCCAGCAGTAGAGGTTAGAAATAGCCAATTGACGCGGTCTGCACCGGAAGCTTTAGTTAGTAATGACGCCGGCCGCTTAAGCCTAAGACTTAATTTATAAGTGGCTTTGTACATAAAAGGTTACCTCAAATGTCGAAATAATTTCGTAGTTAGCCTTAGTAGGAAGCCTTAGTTAGTAAAGCCCCTTATAGCATACCAGATCGCTAATGGTAACACAAATGTGACCCCTGGTGGTATCCAATAAGTTCAAACCATTTTTAAGACAAGTCGATTTTTAACTTTAAAAATATATTATTCCTCACTTGAAAAAATAACCACTTTAAAGGGTTAATTTTGAAGTTGATCGAAAACCCAAACAATCCGGTGAACTTGTTTAATAGGTGGTTAAAAGGAAAACTACTGAAAAGGTCATATAGGATTATTTGTTTTTTGATCATCTAAGTTATTCTAAAACTAATAAGAAGCTCTCCTACTCGTAGATGGGTCAGTAGTATTTGATAAATATAGTAGACGAGTCATCTTTCAAGTACTTAGTATACTTCATAATATTGTTGAATTTTAATTTTTAACCAATATATAATTCTACACTAATTAAGTGAGTTTGTATATTGTTCAACGTATATGCTTGAAAAGGACTTAGTGAATATTACAGACATAACATTTTATTGTCTTTATTACAAAATATTTTGTGTTGACAATAGTAGTAATAAAAACAACAACAAAACGAAACCAATTCACCGAAGTAAAAACACTGTTAACAAATAAGGCCTAATTTATACTAATATAATAGAACTAAATTATTCAAAGGTGCCAGAAGAATTCAGAATTCATCCATGGTGTAGTATGCTTTATTAACCAGGAATTCTTTTAGTATTTTTTTAAAATAAACATTTGCCTTTTTTAGTTTTAAAGTTTGTGGAAGATTATTGAATAATTTTATACCTGCATATTGAATTCAGATTTTGCGACATTTGGAGCCTGTGGTATTTATTTCTAAACTGATAGGTTTGTCTGGTGCGATAAGAATGAATATCAGCTCCTGATATCTTATTGCACTTATTTTAAACAAAATAAAATTGTTTCATAAATATAAATACTAGGTAATGTCATAATTTTTAAATGTTTGAAAATGTCTTGACAGGACTCGCAAAATTTTGCTTTAGCTATTATTCTAATAGTTTTTTTGCGAAATAAAGAGCCGCATTAATCTGAATTCTGAGCAAACTCCCCAAAGTGTAATACCATATATTAAATTATTTTGAATCAATCCATAATAGGCGATTTTTAGTACATTGGTACTACAATAGTTCGATAATTGTCTGATGAGATATATTCCAGTGGAAGTTCTCAAACAGACATAATCATAACCTACTATCATAGTATAAATTTACTAAATACGGTGTCTATAGTAAAGTATCCCTGCACATTTTACTTATAAAGGTTATAGAAAGGATGCATGGGTGAATTCAAATAAGGCTACACAGTGTTGAGTTAAAAGCTCCATTACTGTAAGATTTACTGCAGTAAACCTTAGCCAAGTGGACTCGGATTTGAAACTTCCGGAAATATCAAACTATTGTTTGCTTTCGTTCTAGTGGTCTTTGGGCAGTAAACCGTAATAGTTTACTCCTCTTTGCCAATATCGCAGAGTAATGGTGCAGCTGTAAGAGCCCCCCAGCTGCAGTTTGCTATATTTAAACCTATTACAGAATGTCGGTCATGCTCAGGTGTTTCTTGAGTGCTTTTTGTCTTGACTCTGTAATACTGTAATTCTTTGTAAATAGACAACGAACCCATTTCTTTGTTCTAAACCACTTAATTTTACTTTAGAGTACATTCATGTTTAGCCTTGCCACCGTCAGGGTATAAATCAAATAAATGGAATATACTCGTATAATAATTTAAAAATAAAACAAACATAAGGCCTAAGTTATTTACTGGTATTAGTTATTTATTGTTATATAACTACTTTTTATTATGAATGTTAAAAAATATTTTGTAGGTATTTTACTCTTCCAATTTGCAATATATACATATTTTTTTAAATCAACTCCTTTAAACTCTTGTTTGCATTTTATATTATAAATTTGAGTTAATATTAGTGAAGATTATTTCTTTAATAAAGAAACTGAAATTAGATGAAAAAAGGGAGGGAAGAGAGTGCTTGCGCATGCAGTCGGTGAGCAACTAGTCGCTAAATGTGAACGCTCTCATACGCCGCAATGCTTCTGCAGTCGGCCAGACGATTTTAAATCGCCGTGCCAGTCGCTGCTGAAAAGACTGACCACCGACTAATTGCTGCCTCGCCGACTAGTCGTCCTTAGTGTAAACGGCTCCGTTGGATAACATTGGTGCCGACTGCCCCGACGACTAGTCGCCGACGATCGATTGCCTACTGTAAACGGGGCCTAAAATTACACTTTTAAGAAAACATTTCACAAATGTTACAAACAAGAGAATAGAATAAAAGGTGAGTAAATAATGTAAGGTTTTGATTTTATCCTCTCCAGACGTAATTTCTGTAAACTTTAGTCAATCACTTATATAACAGTTTATTTGTTAGCCCTAGAAATGTACATATGAGGACATTCATAAAAGAATAGTGCAGTTTTCACTATCTGTAAAATTGTAATGAGTCAAACTTAAAAGCCCAGCATTCGGTAACTAAAAGAGTTTTGTTTCCATATAGTACAAGGCAGCATTGTTAACCTCAATGTTTTGAAAAACTTTAACTTTTTGTTTTGAATGCTAACATGTTTTTAGATCAAGAAAAAAGCAACATGTGTGGTGCGGTACAGTGAATTAAGTGTCAGTGACTTATTCAACAAAGATTTAGGACGATTTTGAACAATACTGCATAAAAATGAAAAAATGGTCATTCGTTGGTATGGACCACATGGATTTTTTAGGGCTTTAGAGCAAGATTGGCGACGTTGTCAATTTTTTCATCTGAGTCTGGTGACATATCCCTACTATGAAGCTACTTTGCTGATCCAGTTTCGAAAAACTGCCTGTACCAAAGAATGGTGTTTTTCTATCAGTTCAGATTTGCCCTAAATCTTCGCTGCACTAAAGTTCACCGTACCACTCCACACATTTTGCTGTTTCTTGATCTGAAAACGTGTTAACATTGAAAACACAAAATTTACGTTCCTTAAAACAATGGGGATAACAAAATAATTAGCACAGCTAGATGCTCAACAATATGGTATATGGAAACAAAACTCTTTGAATTCCCGGGTCCAATGGTACCAGCCTGGATTTTAAGTTTGACGCTCTACAATTTTACAGCAACATTCTTTTATGAAAACCCGGCTGTAATATGCGCAAGGTATTTCATTCAAATCACTCACTCACTTAAAAGGAAATCCAAGAGGTCCAGTGCTCAAGCAGACCTTTGTACAGAGTATAAGTCCGAAGCTTAAATAAATATTGAAAAATACCGCGAGCGATCATATTACAGACGACGGAATCAAAGCTGTTGCACTCTCAGTTAAACAAAGAACACAATAGAGTTATTTGGAAATATTTAGCTTGTTAGTGGATTTACAAAATTTAAACCGTACATGTTTTATAATCTAGTTCTTCCGGTTTACACCGCGTCTAAACTTCATAATTAGGTTGAAATATTTTGGTCTCGCTGTGGAGTACCATTTTCAGTCACTGATTCGCTGAAACTAAAAGTACTAGATTATAGCTGTGACACCGGCCGCGAAAGCCTAAGAGTTAAGTGTACATGTTTTCTACATAATGGGCCTTTTTCAGGAGATATAGATCACTATGAAATCCTTTTGACTTTTACAAATCTCAAACGGTATACTCGTCTCATTAGACCGTTTGGCTTACTTACGACAATTTATTTTGAGCATTGTCACCACATATCAATGACATTACGTTTGTTCTTTCTGCCAAATTTCTAGCAAAAGAAAACATCTTTACCATCAGTTCCTGGCAAAATCACCTTCCTTATCTGATTAGACACAATCGTCACGAGGTTTTGCCAATGTCCGTTTGTGGATGTCCTCGTTTTCCTCTCGCAGACACAAAGCCCCACAACCTTGTTCATGTCAAGTATGTGAGTGTGTGTGTGTATGTGTGGTCGCTGGGCCCCCAGCTCTGAGACTTTATGCTTGTTTTATGTCCCAGTTCGGCCACCCTGCCAAGGACGACTTGTTTCGTCTGCATCGCTAATTCCTTTTTGCATTGCACTTCGCCTCGTCTGTGCGATAAACACGCAGGATAAATTGTCCGGTGCGTGTTTAATTCTTGGATTAGATTAGGCCGTGGTACAGGAGCACAGCGCCAGCTGTGGAGTCATGTGACCGAATAATCAGCCAAGTCTTGTGTTGGACCGGAATATTAACTAAAAAGTCCTTTGACTATTCTGGTGATCGTGAAAAGGAACTCCTTTAAAAGCAATTTCGGCAGCAAATGGTTTACTGATGACGGCGTATTACGGAGTAATCTACCCACACGATTCCTACGGATTGGCTTTGTGGGGTGGATGCTCAAAATCAAGTTTTGACAGAGTTTTCATTCTGCAAAAAAAGCAGTCAACCATTGCAAAATTACAATGGAGAGAGTCGTGTAGGCCAGCATTCAAACATTTGAAATTGTTGACACTACCTTGCCTCTATTTTTTGTTTCTCCCGAACTGGGAGACACAGAACGGCAGTTCATGAACGTTTACCTTCTCAGGTAGAAGTTCAACTAGTCAACAGGTTGCCAAATATTATTAAAAGTGTCCCAGAGCTTAAGGCTTTTAAAACTCGTTTGAAAAAAGTTTTGACCGCCGAAGCATTTTACAACACAGACGAGTTTATGGCACATGACTGGGAAAACATTAACTGACTGCTGGATAGTAGTGGTATAATTAGAATGAGTGAGAGAGAGTGAATGTCAAAAATGTTATGTCTGATTGGTATTTCAATGTTAGAATGTGAGGAAAATTTGAGCTTTTCAAAATAATTGAAGTTAGTATAACATGTAAATTGTTAACACAATAAACTATTTATTTATTTATTATTTAGAATTCAAGATCCTTTATTCTTCATAAAAACAGTGTCCATAAAGATTATAACTAGTTCTGTGGATAAGTTTTTCTCCCACGTAGAAAGGCTCTCGCCAATAGAAAGGAATCAAGACTCTTTTTTTTGTCATTGACATAATTTTAAAATATATTGACAATTGTCAGAAATTACAGCTTAAGCTATAGTCAAATTTAAATTGTACATTAAAAGTCAAATAACAATTCTATTTATATATAAAAATTTAGCAAAGAGCTATGTGGAAGACATTGATATGGTTGTAAATATAAAGTAATAAAATATAACAAACCCAAAACAAATACATAGATTTAACACAGAAATAAGTTATGGTAAAAGAATAAATTACCTGTACAAAAATATCACAGTAGGTTAACATTAAATATAAAATTCCTTGTAAAAAACTATATATTCATCAAAAATAACTAAATTTTAAGCTAGCTCTATTTTATTTACAGTAAAAACTCTTGCATTGAATGAAAAGGATTTTTAACAGCCATTCATAAAACCGTCATAAAAGCTATTTTTGGTTATTGACACAAATTTGGATATCATCATCTTTATTTAACTTATTTTATACCTCGTATGACAACACAACTTGACTATGAAGTGTTTTCCTAACCTAGAATGTGTTCTATTAATATTACTATTATTTCTAGTATTTTATGAGTGTATGATGTTACAAAAGGTTAATCAGGGCTTTAGTTGCAATGCATAAGAGAACAATTCAAACACATACAAGTTGAAAGGCGTGCTCGAATTGCTTGGCAGCCGCAAATATAACTTAGTCAGTGGATCACAAAATAAAATTTGTTTACTGCAAACAAGTTTACGCTGCATACAAATTGTCAATACTTGAAAGTAAAAATGTCCACCCATACATTCACAATTATAGATCTCATTCAGACATGCATTGGTTTTCATTCGGGACAAGTGTGGTTATATTACGTTATCATTAGTCCTGGATTGGGCGGTATTTGGGTTCAATATATGGATGCTGGAGGACTATCTGCCGTGACAACCCCAAGTCAACCCTCGATAGAGGTGAACTCTGAGGAATTTTGTCTAGCAGACTTATCGATCTCAGTCGCATCCAACATAATTGAACTACAGAGATTCTGGTATGTATGTCGCAAGACCATTTGCACTGAGGTTCAGCTAGTTAGTTAAAGTGTTGAATTAAACTGTGTTTGTGGATACGATCTTTTCTTGATATTTGACTTTTCTTTAAAAGTCGAATCGCGTGTCATCTGCGTACTGAACAAGCAGAAACATATTAATTTTCTGTATTCCTTGCCACAGTTTTCATTAACACAGGTTTCACAGTTCCTTTGTGCCTACAAGTCCAGTACAGCAGCTGATCATGAAATAATCATATTCCTCTGCCGGTGGGTTTGACCTTGAACCTCGGCAGTCTGTGACTTTTAGCAGTCAGAATCCCAGTCACTTCCTGTCATTAGACTGCTCCTGACCGCAGCTGAGGAATCTCAACCAGATGATCGCACGTCCGGTTCATATACACTCTTTCACGTACCCGAGCATCGTCTTCTTCGCTCGCTGCGCTCTACAGTCAAGGCCAGCGCGTGAGGCAAGAACTTCAATAATTTTCTTCTGTATGAATTACAAGACTTACAAGAGCTAGCGTATGAAAACTTAATGCATTAACTGCGTGTACTTAGTACTATGAAGATGGGGTAAACCTCGGAATGGTCAGCATGGTGCAAAGATCATACATAGATAATACAAGAGATCATAGTCTATTACAACGACCAGTTGTCAAAAATAAACTAGTGGTCGCCAACTGGCATCAATTACTTCGAATTACGCGAAAAAGTTCAGTTGGCTGCGAACTAGTATTCCTATTCACTTGGGCTTCTTTATAACAAATAAATCCTATGGATCTACTTACTTGGATACTTGGTTCTTGGGTCTACGGTACTTAGTTCTATGCAGTTCAGAACTGCTTTATTCATTAGAATATTCAAAACGCTCAAGCTGGATGATACTCGTACATTTGTCTCTATAAAACACGACTGATGAATCATCTCATAGATTGTAATTGTTTCGCTCGTACCATAGTACGTATATTTAATTCTCTCGTTATACGTATAGTAGCTACAAGTCACAAACATTTGTGTTGATGGGCCATCACAATCAAAAGTGGTCGGTTCGTTCGTTCTGAAGAGGAAAAGAAAGTTGTCTACTGTAGACCTAACGAAGCGACATGTGACAGCTTTCAAAAGATCTCTGACTGAGAGACCCTACGCGGTGCTACCCAACTGTATATCGGGTGTCTCACCTATAAAATACTAAAGTTGTCCACCATATTGGAAAATGGTGGTCATACTTTTCGAATTCAAAATCATCCTGAAAAACATATTTGGGAATCGAGGGGAGTCCCCAATAAGAAGTTCGATGTGATGTTTGTAGTTGAAAAACTAGTAGCTATTGGTTCACTTTAGGATACCCAGTAAATAAACAGCAGCATTCAACCCCATTTAAGGGTCCGCCTTCGTGGTCACCGCAGGAACGAATTCTTTCGGGCTTTCTTTCAACTGATGCGGCTTCTAAGGGTTTCGTGGAAAGTAGGTAACGCTCATATGAAGATTGAATTCGGATATGTTAATTTTTTGGGAAGAAAAAGAGTTTTTGTTTGCCTCTGATTAGATTTTTGATAAACCTATGTTTAGCTTCTTAAATGAGGTCTTAAAACACTATATATTTTCTAAATTTAACTATTAATAGCATAAAAGCTAAAAGGCATTTTGAACAAATGAACTACAGGCAAACCTAGATAATATTTGTATCTTTCATTTAAGAGTTGATTCGTCAAAACAGCATTAATACGAAAGTCTCTATTTTATTTCCCGCAAAACCACTGCAACTACGCTCTGCCAAGCAACTGATGCGACTCTTAATTCTTATCGAACTTACAAACCTATAAGCTTCCCAGAGCCCCCTCATAGTGTCAACGTATGCTCCTGGACGGACTTCGTTCATGATGTTCGCCTGTAATTATTATTGTCCAATGACGGAATCGAATGTGACCGGTGGATTTTTTGCCAATTACCAGTGCGGACAATGTCGCGGCGAGTATGTTAATGTTGAATTTTGGCGGCGACGCGGTAAAGTGGACCTATCAATCTGTCACCAGCCCAAAACCTGACCCGATCCACCAAGGTGAACCCCCTTTCCCCCTCCCACCTTCTACAAACCACCACCATGGTTGAAGAGAGAAGGGGTTACCAAAACTATCAAACTATAAATGGCGGGGTCGTCTTCAGTGATTGATACCTCATAGCGATTCAGTGCCAAATTACGAGTATTCTGCAGTATTCACGTGCGTATGATTTCTAAAGCGATCGGCAACTGGATTTTGAGGTTGAATACATAGATAACAAGGCTGATTGCTCAACGGCTCAGACACTGTCACTGGTCCAATTCGCAGGAGGAAAATGACATAAAAGATTATTATTAATAGCTGATTGGCAGCACACCTTCTTTTATAATAAAAAATAAAACTATTTTTGAATTTTAATATAAACTATATTTTAATTTTTAACTATTTGGTTTTATAATTGTTTATATTGTTATTTTTTGTAATCTGAAGAGGGTTTCAGTGAAGAAACCGAAATATATTCAAAAATAGTTTTATTTTTATTATAAAAGAAGGTGTGCTTCCAATCAGCTATTAATAATGAATGAACCACCTTCAACACCATATCGACAAAAGCTGAGACATAAAAGATGTTTTCTGTTAGGAAGTGTTTCATCACCTTCTGTAAATATCTCGATTTCAACCAGCATCACTTTGGTCGAATTGAAGTTCCGTGAAATCCCCTGATAATTGAAGCGTAAAAAGAAATATTTTTAAAATTTTAAATACACTTTTGATTGTGTCCCATAAACGTATGAAATCACTCTACACTAGGACATTTGGTATTTGAGTCAATCTGTACAAACAATACAAACCAATTATTTGTATGAAGGAATGGAGCAAATCTGGTGGTAATAGTTATAATGTAGGAGTACCCACTTTTTTCCAACGTACCAACTTACTAAGATGTGTTTAAACTAATAAACCGCCCCACAGATTAACCTTCGTTCAATGACCGCGTTTAACAGATGATCGCGGCTGCAGGCGAATACCGCAGATAAACTAGAATCTAAAATGAGCGTTAATCACACAGATAACCCCTGAGTATGCAAGGTTGGCTGACATGTGTTAATTGTTATGGTGGCAATAACTATTGGCGAGTGGTGCTGGTGGTAATGGTGGTTGTAAATTGCGCGGTAACTGAGTAGCTGTTAACCCTCGATAGGTAAAGTGGGAATCGTTAACCCCTTCTGAGCATGCTAAGTAGGAACGTTATTTTGTGGTGTACTAGTGTTATGGTTCAGGTTTTGTAGAACTGTTTATACTCTCCTTATAAAAATGCTCTACCGTTGAATTTATAAGTTATAGTAGTCCAACTCAAATGGGATTCTTGTTCGCTGAGTTTGGTACGCACTCTGTCAGTACCAAATGCAGGAGCTCTTGGTAGAAGAGATTTAGTAGAAAGAGATCATAGTCTATTATAACGATCAGTTGTCATAAATAACCGAGTGGTGCGCCGACTGGCATCAATTAGTTCGAATTACGCGAAAAAGTTCAGTTGGCTGCGAACTGGTATTCCTATTCACTTGAGCTTGTATATAACAAATAAATCCTTTGGATCTACTTACTTGGATACTTGGTTCTTAGTTGGAAACATTATGGTTGTATACCAGCTTCTTTGTTCTGAAGATATGAAATTTTGGCCGGGCCTTCATCCGGCTTTTCGTATTAAAATACTAGAATTACAACTTGAGGATGCCTTGTTCAGGAATTCAGTTTCAGAAATTGTATACGCCAAATAAACAGTTTTTTCAAGACGTATTAATTGTATGCTCTGTTTCGAAGTGCAATATTGTATGTATCTATCTTTAGGTAAAACGTTACATCAACATATTATTAATAGTCAAAAGTTCAACGAAACACCCCAAGTTTTTTGAGTATTACGGTTTCTCCCAGTGAAAGTGAAATATCATCAAATATATCATCTCTTTTAGTGATTTTTCGGTCTAGTTTCGTCAATTCTGGTTCTGATAAATGAATAATTGTTTATTGTAAGAACATCTTTACAGTGTACTCGTATGGCGATCGTCATAACTAGTCTAACAAAGCTTTCTCTCTCTCCCGAGATATCGAGAAATCTTTCAGACATTCAAAATGTTCATCCATTCGTCTTCGTCCATTCAAATTGTTCCTCCCCAGTCCCTTGGTCAGTGTGTGAGAATTTTGATCGGATCTACGGTTAGAATGCTTCTGCGACCAAACGAACTTTTAAGCGAGTTTGAAATGTCTTAAGCATCTGAGTACTTTTGATTTGGTAAATTATTGGCAAAATTAACTTTAGCCTGGAAAGGCAGACACTCGAAGATTACTGTTCCGTGTCTCCCAGTTCGGTAGTGACCCCTGCCTCAGGTGTTATAGCAGTGAGCATCACTTCATCTTATGCTGTCGCAAGTTTGTGTTTGTGCAACCTACACACACCAGCCAATCTGTAGGGAAGGTGTGGGTAGATCACTCAATGATAATAATTTATTATATTCAGCGTACACAAATGTTTTGTGTTGAATTTTTATGAAAATGGAGATGAATAAAATGTCGTCATTAGAACCTGAGGAGTGCAATTTTCGGATAGTTGCCATAAAACGTAAAATCATGAGGTCAATTTTGAGCAAACGTTTCTACGTGACAGTACCACGATCTAGGTGTATTCCAAGGAATTTCCTAGTAGACTTCTTCGATTTAAGTCTCATCCAACAATAAATCAACGAAGACCCTTCCTACAAAGATATCCCCTACGTGCGACTCCAACTCCCAGTTGGCTGTCGATGCAGATGAAATACCACCGCTAACAACCAGGAGGCCAGATGGTCGTTGAAGAAGTGGAGTAAAGACCAACAATTACGAAGCGCCACATTTCACAAATGAAGCGCAAGCCTCGGAGCGGTAGCGGAGGCATTGTAATCAACGAGGCATTGATGAAATTATGTACTGGCATCGGTACACTCGGCTGTCCAGGGTTGAGGATGAATGAACAGGAGAGACAAAGAGATCAAGATGGCGTGGGAGAGAAACATGGCGGCCGCGACAAACCGGTCCGGCCGGAGTGGATAAACTACGGCACACTCGCAGCCGAGCACAAAACCGAACCCAGGGTGGCCCGCCGCCCGTCGCCCGGACCATTGAATAAAGCTTCTAGAGGCCCTGCTCCATGAGAGTTTCTGCCAACTGGGCCGCTGACGGAGTTCAAACCCGTGCCCAGTAACGGAGTTAAGGGAGGGAAAACTTCCTTCCCCAAGACGCTCTGCTGCTTGAACTTTTATTACACGTGCTCCCAGGAAAAACTAGAACTCGTTTACTTAGGACGCTGAAATATCTTATTTCTTCGTTTAACAATTATTGAAAGCAAAACATAGCCGACCCGTAACCACAAGCACGACCGTGGATCCTAGCGAATTTCCAGCAAAGGGTAAACTATAGTTTACACAAAAGAGCCCTTTGGGGGCTTTACCCCACAAGAAGGGGATTTTGTGCTATAAAAACTGTGTTTATGATCAGGTTGTCATTAAACTTCGTGTAATACATTTATTACATCGTACCCAACAAGTTTGCCAAAGATCAATATAATCCGATCCGCCAGACCAAGATGGCGACGAAGAAACAATTTTTTGTTGAATTTTGTTTATATGATCCAAATCGTTGGTACACATGTTGGTGCGGAGTCATAAATGTTTTACTAAGTTTAATAATAAATGTTACGGAGATAAGACCTCGATAAACTCGTATAAACATTTATTTTATGGTACCCAACGTGTGTACTACAAATAAACGTAATTCAATCATCAAGACCAAGGGGCGGAGAAAATATATCATAAACCCCATTTTTGGAGGGAAACCCAACTCCCAAAGGCTACTTCCGGTTTGCTCAAAACTGCACACCGTTTTGCCCTACGACCTTTCGTTCTAGCAATCAATCATGAACCGTTAGTTAGCCGTCAAGAGCTGTCTTGACGAGTAGAAATGTGAACTGTACAAGATTGAATTGACACATTGGCGATAGGACTTCGGATAGGCTTAACTAGACCTTTATCCTAGACAAGAGCTACTCATCTGCAAACGGTGAAAGTTACCTAATCAAGCCAGTGACGAAACAAAATGAGTGTCTCATATCGACATATATGAGGAGTTCTGAAATAGCGGATCTGCTAGATCAGGAAGTAGAATCTTGGGGAAACCCAAATAATTGGTCTGCGGCAAATAAATCATCTCAAAACCCAAAAGATTACATTTAACTAGAGGTGTGTAAATACAGAGAGCGAAGTTGTAAAGCTCCTTGATTTTAACATGGATATAGGAAACTCATTTGGGGAGAACCTGTAGACTCAGTATGAGTACGGCTTTCCAGGGGGTGCTAAGTAAGGTTGTCTACTATATCCCTACTCTATACTTGAGATTATCATATTTTCTTTCGTTAAATCACATCTGGGGTATGGATGGAACACTCTTTGGGGTCATGCAAGTGATGTCTCTAGACTGACTACTCATTATTCTGAAGAGGTTAGTAGAAATTATATCCAAAACTGAAACTCTGGATGATTGAAAACCACAGATTATCCTTAGGAACATTTTAACAGAAACATTCTACATTATCAAGACATCATTAGCTATCAAACTACAGTGACTACAAAACTCTCACTACATTAGACATTCAGCTGACATATCATCCTTTACTAGATTGTCTAAAGTAAAAAAAAACTGTTTCTCTCAACTCGAGTTAAATGGACTCTATACATTCCTTCGTGAAAGCCCTAAACAGTACTAATTTCAAGTCCATTATTGGAATACTACCATTAGCTAGCTATCCTAGAGTTTCAAGAAGAGCCACTGGGCACTGACGGGCAAGTATGACTGTTCTCGGTGATCGCTCTTTTCAGGCCATAAACTTCGGGCAAACTCGATGCATGTGGAGCCAGGGGAAGAGAGAGACAGCAGCGCCTTCTACTAGGAGGCTGCCTCAGCAATCCGGCATCTATGCTTTATCTACTTAACGTTACATTGTCTATGGTTGAATAAACTACAAAATCTTTGAATAGTCTTTTATTACACAGTAATAATACTTTTAGTTTTACCAAAGAAATTTTCCAAGATAAATACAAGCATATAGAAGCAAAACGATTCCCCCTCTTTTTTGTCATGGCGTAAATTTGGTGAGCTTATGGTTCAAAGTTCTGTCTTTTCATTGTCAGTCCTGAAAAAAGTTTGAATTAGAATTTCCATATTTGGTTAAACATTGTATGATGTTTTATTTGTGCTGAATGGTTATGTAATAAAAAATTAATTATTGCAGATAATATCTTTTTACTAGTGGGTCCGGGATTAGTATACTCACCAATGTGTGTACAAAGTTGACAAAAAGTTCTGTAGTTTCTAGCCACTCGAAAACATAAATGTTTAAAAACTTAAGTCATTGGTTGAATAACATCCTCATTTTGTTATACTATAAGTGCTGTTACACCTTGGCAAGGCTTGAGCATGCTCAATGGACACTCTGGTAGTCTAATCCTTCTTCCTTCCTTATGGTTCTTTGCCAAGCATTTTCTTTGTATACAACCTTTGATACAACTCATTGCAGAAAGATTAAAGAAGCTAGAGCCTGAACAAAAGCACACATAAAGCTTAAGCTAAAGCACATGGATGTGGTTGACAGATCACCCTTGCAACTCTGTGGCGGAATACCAAGATTGGAACTTTTTTAACCGACTTCAGAGAAACAAAGAGGTCACACAAGTTGACCTGTGGCTTTTTTTTTTAACTGGCTATTCCTCTCACTACCAGCTTCCTCATTTTGTATTCAGTTCCAAATTTTAATAATCTGAATCCAGTTTTCATAGGAAATGCATAATTTGAGAACAATTTCACGGATTTATTAATCTTTTTTTATAGTTTCCTATTTTTTTGTAGAGTTGTCTTACAAAAAGAAAAATGAACATAAACATAATCTTTATTGTCAATACAATAATTATTGTGTGAAAAAAAACAGTAGCTAACAATAAATGAAGAAAACCACAGGAAAAATTGAAAATTTACAGAAATGTTGATGATTTAATTTTGCACATTTTACCAAATGCTTATTTAGTAAACAAAGCATACAGCTGATAAATATTAAATAATCTGTGGGCAGAACCAGTCTGTCAGGTCAGCTAATAACAAAAAAGGTTATTCTCTTCAACCTCTCAAAAAGTGCTACTAGCACAAAAACTTTACTCTTTGTATAATATTTTAAAACTGTTAACCATATCTCAACATGCGGGTTGAAGGTGATAGGTTAGATTTTTTACATCTATAGACCTTGTCGTTATTTGGCAAAAATGTTTTTGGATTTCTTCTTTTTTTATCAGGCCAACCCTAAAAGGGCGATAAAAAATAGTGACCAAAGACAAAACCTCACAGTAATGGATCATGTTTGATATTTTAGATGTAGCTAGTTCGAATCTCGCCTGATCTAAAATATGATGAAAAACGCCAGTGTGAAATAAAATTAAGTTGATTTATTGTACTTGACATTTGTTTTTTCTCCAATGCTCTATGATTACATTAAAAAATAATCACTACCATGAAAAAGCTCTCACTGCTACCTTGGCTTTTATCTGCTTGAGCAGCAACACTTTCAACGCAAGAATTCACACCCGTTTTTCAACTTTCAAATAGTTTTTATATTAATAAGAATGATATATTTGGAAACTAGAGGAGTATTTGGGTATAGAGGAGTTTTCCGACATGCATACAGAGCATTTTGTAGAAATTACACGTTTTAAGTGTACAAAATGGAGATGAAAACCACTAAAACTTTGACTATTTCAAAGTTTATTTGTGAAACTATTAAACAACTTATTAGAAATCGGGCTCTATACATTTGTTAGAAAACTCCTCTCGTTTCCAAACATATCATGTTTATTAATTACGTGCGCTGGGTCATTTGTTCCTTGGGCGGCTGAATTCAACCTTTCTCCAAAGTGACCCCTTGAAAAACCATAGCTAATTAACTTTTGACAAAACTGGATGTTGTGGGCTTCAAGAAATTCCACTTGTCTACTAATAAATTTCATGAGCCATTCACATTCACTGTTACAAACATGTTAAAACATTAAAGTTTGTATTTGAACCAATGTTATGACCACGGCACAGTTTCTGTAGTAGCATATTTATTTAGCTGTAAATTCTTATTGCTTGCTCTTAAGGTGCTCATCAAGAAAATTAAATTTTCAAAAGCGTCTCTTTGTGTTTTATTTGACAAGTTTGAGGCACATAATGCACAATATGCTTCCAATTTTTATTTCAACTATTCCAGTTCCCTGCAATATTTTATTTCTTCAGCAGAGATTTCAGGAAGCAAGACATCCCAAGTTGTACAGTGGTTAAATGAACTATGGCGAACATATTAACGTCGATAGCCTGTGCACAAGTTACAGACTGTTTCACTTGGCCAAATTTTGTCCTCTACACTGATCGCAACTTGTTGTAGACTGTTTACGTACTGGGACAATTTTATGATGGAAACAAGACTTCATCAGAACTAATGCTGCGCGTGAACATTTATTTGAAATACATCTTCAAAATGAGCTCTACCTAAAACATTTAGTTCAACCAGTAATCTTGAACAAGCCAACGAAACAAGATGCATAATTTCATCACATCCTGTTTCACCTTCACATTCTGTGTTCATTAATATGAAATCTTCTTAATTTAGCAGGAGCAGATTTATAGCAGATATCTCCTCCTAGACGGACTAATTTCTTGCTGCAGCCCTCTGTGTACTTTGTTAATTAAGAAAAAGTGTGTTTTATTTGTGTCAGAGACAATATCATGACTTTTGTTACCATTTGCCACAATCTTTAGACTACCATTAGGGCCTGCAACAAAATCACGACTTTTGCTTGCTTAAGCAAAAACATCCAGACTTTTGTTGCTAATCACGATATCTAGACTCCTGTTAGTTTCCCCAACATAATCATGACTTTCGTTACAGTTTGTGACAATCTCTAGACCTCCCGTTATCGCTTCCTGATGAAACTTTTAAACCCCCCGTGTTACATCAACATTATTTATGCAATTTTTACAAACATAGAAGAAAAATACTTGCTTTGAAACTAGAAGTATTCCACAATTGTTTATGTGCTCAGAATATTTAGAAGTTTATTTTTATTACTAAACACAAGTTAACTTGATTAGCACAAGTTGTTAGTTGACATGGCACATAAAATAGTTTATTGCTATTCCCAAAAGCGAAAGAAAGAAATTAGCTAGAAGAACCCATAGAAAAGCTGGCAATAATTTATCTGTTCCAAAAAGTATAAATTTGTCATTGGGTAAAAGCACCACTAAGCTTCTTCTAAAACACTTAATTAACAGTATATTTATTAAAAGAAACTTTGGTTTGATGAATAAAACTTAGAATCATGAGCTGAAATCTAAGTTTTAAGTTTGCTGAGAGTAAATATTTCCGAACTAATCATGAATGTTTAGTACAATCTACATTTTTTAAGCCCCAAGCTCTTTTAACATCATCATAAACTACAACCTAAGACAGAAAAGTTACCAACAAAACACTGTACGAAAATTAGAAGGAGACACAAGAAAGCCACCTAAGAAGGGAAAGCCCCAAACACAAAACACACATTGGTAAAAGAGTTTTTATTGCAGTTGAGCAAAAATATAAAGGACTATAAGCTAAGTTACATCACAATATGAAAAGTAGCGTTTAAATTGTCAGTTGAGTTGTGCGTGAGCCCCAGCACCTAACTTATAGTTTGTTCGGAACATTTGTTCGGTATTTAATATGTGGAAATGTTATTACTCCTCTGCGTCCTCCTTCTCAACAGCGAAGGGCTCGGCCACCTCCTCGACACCGGCCGCCTTGATGACAACGTCCTTCTTGGGCTTGTCTCTGGCGTCAGTCTCTGTGCCCTCCACCTTGCGGATCACTTTCTGCACACAGGGAAAATGTTTCTATTAATTAAAGATCAAATAAATTGTCTGTGTTTAAACTGGTCTACTTTAAACTGGACAGATCATGTAAAACGTTGATTGTTTATGATTTGAACAAACCAAACACCAAAAGGAATCCAGGTCAAGACCCATAGGGGAGGTTGTAGAGCAGGCAACTCCAGCTGAATCAGACCAGTGGCGTAAGACCGCTAGTTAAAAAAATAGTACTGCTAGTTCCTGAGCTAAAAAGGGTAGCACATTAAATAAGAATACTAATTATGTATTGCATTTGGACATATACTTTATAATGAATACTGTACTCATTACTCAACTACACTGCAGAATTGATAAACCAACCTTTTGAAATGATCAACAAAACAACCAGAAAGCCCTTTTCATATCGGCAGTTACCCCAAATTTTAATTGTTTGATCAGATATTGTGATTTGGATTAACTATCCAACTTAAATTTATTTTCAAAGGTAAACGAATAGCAGGGCAATAACAACACTATGACACCTTCAGTATCTTTACAACCCCTCGGCCTAAATCTCTTAGTTTCTACATATCGCTGCAAAATATAACTTTAATGTACGGCAAAGTCTAAATTTTCCTCTATTTTGATCAAAATTTGGAAAACACCTCAGTAGTTGCAGATTCCAAACACCGCTGTGTTGCGACTTAACGGTTTCTTTAAATAGGCATACTATCACAAGACAATGGCTGTAAAAGAGAATGTGCCGGCTGGAGAACTAGACTCTTCATAAGCATGGTTGCAGAATACCCACAAGAAGCCGATGAAATTCTAGCCTTTTCCAGGTGTTTGCTTGGTATTTCCTGATTTACACTAGTTTGGAAATGAAACAGCTACCTTCCTGGAATGTTAGTTAAGCCTGCCGCTTCCGAGAGTAATGCTGACAAAGTTTAGTTAACTGTTGTCCATGTTCTGACTTAGTCTACTCTAGGATGTGATCAATCAATTAAAATCAACCATGTTATTTAACTTTCTCAAATACTGTATTGGTGCAGCTTTCCTGTTCTGCTGTCCAGACTAATTAAGTCTTAATTGTAATGTAACCAAAATTTCCCAGCCTATACACTAATGTATAGGCTACATTAGTAAAGGCTCCCATAACACCCATTTTCTTGAAATTGCTGCTTTGTGGCCACCCTGATTTAATTATAATTCTGTAATCCAATAACTTTCGGTCTAATCCAAATTTTAGTCGGTAACCATTCAGATTAGCAGAACTCTGCCAGGATCAATGACATCTATTGAAAGACTAGTGCGTCAAAATGAATCCCAACGTTAGAAGTTCCATGTGGGCATGCTTATTGCTTACCATGCCCGAGATGATCTTGCCGAAGACGACGTGTCGGTTGTCGAGCCAGGGTGTCTTCTTGGTGGTGATGAAGAACTGGGATCCGTTAGTGTCTTTGCCAGCGTTGGCCATGGACAACCACCCGGCTCCATAGTGCTTCAGCTTGAAGTTCTCATCGGCAAAACGCTCTCCGTAGATGCTCAAACCTTGACAAGTTCAGTTTGGTTTTTAAATATGATATTATAGAGGGAAAAAAAGTTTGGAAACATAAAAGGAATCTTAGAACAGGAAAATTAGAACAGATATAAGTTCTAAAACTCACTTGTCTTTACTCTAACCACCCAATGGTGTTAAATTTGCACCTGTATAGTGTATTAAATAAAGTTTGATTCCTTTATGTTGATTCAGACAGTTACTTTGTTACCAATAAAATTGCAAATATTTGTTTGTGTAGAAGGAGTAGAAAATAATCTCCCAGTAAAAATTTAAGCTAGCAATTTTATCAAAGGAAGGAAAATTTGGTGTTATTTTGAGCATTTCTGCTCCTTACAAAGAAAATGTTCAAAAGATTTTGATATTACTGCTCAAAACTTTCATTTGCACTGCACAAAGTTTCTGTTACAATTAAGTAATTGTGTTTTTATTTTGCACTAACTTTACTGCAGCTTGCAATGTTTTTCTTTAAAATCCCTTCTTAAAAGAAGATCTATCTACAAAGCCGGTTGGTACAAACGCTGACCCCCGAACAGGATCAAAACTTCTTCTTAACATCTTCCTCACCTCCGGTTCCGTCTCCCTTAGTGAAGTCTCCACCTTGGATCATGAAGTCTTTGATAACTCGGTGGAACTTGCTGTTTACGTAGCCTTCGGGTGCTGATTTCTTCGCCAGCTCAACGAAGTTGGTGACAGTCTTTGGCACGGTTTTGCCGAACAAACCGATAGTCACTCGCTCTGGTGCTGCGTCCCCGATAGCAAGATCAAACCATACCTGAACAGTAAACGTCACTCTTATTCACACTATTAGACTGCTTTGCATTTTTAGAGCTACGTTAACTCCTTTTGCTATCAAACTTAAATTTGGACTGCCCATACAAAATTCGGTAACAAATGCTTTTGTGGTATCTATTTCCCGATCGGATAGAAAATGCATGTGCTAAGCAGATTGTCATAGGCAAAAGGCCTTGGACTCACTTCTGACAGCCCATTCATTTCACCTCCAGGATGAAACGCAGTCTTAACTGGATACAAACACTAAATGAACCAGAGTTCCGTTCTAAATAAGCAGAACAGACCAGGAAGTCCATCTGCTTTGCGAAGGCTGGTTTCTACGCTTAAAGTTCCTGGCGCCATTACTGTTCAGATAATGAATAAAGCACTTGGAAGTCTTTACGCCGTGGCATCTTATCCCATCAGCTCATAATATCATCAAAGTTAAACATCAATTGGAAAGTATCAAACAATAGTGATTCAATAATGGTTTGTTTTGTCAAAAATGTAAATGTACACTTTTTATTTCACATCCCCCCCAACGAGAGTTGGCGGTTTAAAAGTACATGAGTACACTGAAAAAGGTCTTTTAAAAGGTATAAAACTTCAAAAATTCAATTGTAACCTCTGTTAATTTTCAATCAGGTCTTTTCACGCTTTAACCTGCTGTAGTTCGCAAACAGTTATGTGCAACCCCTTAAAGCTAAAGACAAAATTCCAATAGGTTTGGCTAACCAAGGGTTTCAGAAACCCTTTTGCAAAATTGGAAGCCAAATTTGGTTTTTAAAGTTAATATTTGGCTGGCGGGAATATTGCTTGTAGAGATCATCTTCTTTTGACATTTTAGAAATCATAAAGATTACAAAATAAAAGTTAAGCATACTGTTAAATAACAATGAGTCAGGCTTTCTAATCACGTATAATTTACAGTTGTAGATTTGTTGGTCTACTTGCTACACAACAACGGAAGTTAATTACTGAACATCCTTTGGATATTCAGCCAACTAAAGTGCAGTATTGTAATTAGGAATAACAAACTCTGTAAATCCTATTATTACTCTAAATTTAAACCAATTTAAAAAACCTAGGTTAGAGGTAATTTCTTTACATGTTAAAGCCCCATTTCTTTTCTGTAAATCCTCGGGGACATAAGAATTAAAGTAAAAATGCATAGCACTCGTTATACGTTTATTGATGATTGTGTCGCAATCAAATGAAATAGTTGGACTATAAAGTTTAGAAGTCATAAAGTACTTCACTATCTGAGGTTCATAAAGTACTTAACTATCTACGGTTCATAAACTCTTCAGATAAGATCATTGCATCCATCTCGCTGAAATGCTATTTGTAAAAGGTATCAAATAAAGGCTGATAACACTCGAGTGGTAAAGCTTTGTTCAACTTCTACGAAGCCTAACAGAAAAATCGCCTCATAAACTACTTCTTTGTAGTTCAATCAAACCCTATTGAAAGCGGTTTTGTTTGGATATAACCTGCATAAGTAGGCTACCAGAACACTATTTATCCAGTTACAAACGCCAGAAAGTATACAAACAAAATAATAATGAACTTATTTAAGCAATATCTGTGAATTAAATTTTATTGCTTAGCAGAACTACATTGACAGTATACACATAATGCAAACATATTTAATTTTTAAAATTTTATGGGACGTAATTATAGAACCACACACAATAAGTTTCTTTAAACTTCCTTACTAAAATTGAAATAAATTTTTTTACAAAATATTATAACACGAGAAACTATTCAAATGTTACTGAAAAGAACTAGACGATTTTAGATTTCATCTAATCTTGTACGTGTTCATACCCGAGACATTGTTTAGTACGTTTTTGTTAAAATATCCAAACAGTATTTATATATATATATATATATTTTTTTTTAATTATTATTATAATACAATATATTGTTACAAAATGCACAGCTACAAATCACAATAATTTAGAAATTTTACAGCAAAGCACCATCTTCTAATGGTATTGACGAAATAGCTTTTCTTGTTCCTCTGAGCCTCATCGAGACAGCTTTGATTATGGCTAATTCCCTTTCGATCATAACAAAATTCTTTGTTACACTGAATTTTTTCTGCCACTTAATACTTAGAGCTATCTTGTCAAGGACTTTTTTGAACTCTTCGTGGAGGACACAGTCTGTAGTACAAACCATGGCAGTAAATGCCTCTCTAACATCTTCTGCAGCTCGGTCATATTTTTTGTGTTTCTCTTTTGCATGGCGAACTAATGTTGTCTGGCAGTTCAAGGAAAGGTAGGATGGTGCGTCAGGATTAACAATCTTTATATTGTATCAGTTTGTAAAACAGTCTTACACAAAAGCACAGTCTTACAAGCACATCTTTGTACTTTGTACGTGGAACTGACCTGAAACTTGAACCCCCTATTTTGATTTCTTAAAACTTTGAGAGGTACACATATTTTCATAAACATTTATCACCAAACTCAAAATTTTGAGACTTAGACCCACATCCAACTTTGAACTAGGCCCTACCATTTTTGAAACCCAGCCATATATGAGAATGATAAAACACGCTACAAAGTACATGGTGACGAATATAACACAAAACACAAACACGGAACGAAAAACTAACAAACTGTACAAGTAGGCCTACTACGCGTCACGACCACAAGCCAGTAGTTGACAGACTGGACAGGATTTGAGGTTATTTGTTATCAGCTGTGTCGTGCAGTGCTGCGGTCTGGTGAGAGTTCATTGGTGGTGGTTGAACAGCTGATAGCAGACGAGCTTGATGGCCTGTGATCGAATTAAAAACTATGTTGGAGCTGAATCTAAGTTTCTCATTTAAAATTGTATGTTAGTTTTCTGGGAGATGCCTGTTAATCTTCAGCTCCTCGAGCGTATCCAGTTTTTTACCCTTTCTACAAAAGTGGAGAATGTCTAGGTTGTTCTAAATATTTCTAAGATCATGGTTATGGTCTATGAGGTGCTGAGAGAAAGATGATTTTTTATTAGAGGTTCTTGGATCTGGTCTATGTTCTTTGAATCCAGTTGCAAATGTACGGCCAGTCTGTCTGATGTAAACACTGTTACAGTCTTTACAACCAATTCTGTACACTCCAGGTCTGTCAAGTTTTGTATTGTTACAGGTGTTATGTTGTAAGATATTACGGACTCTGTTGGTAGTTTTAAATGCAAGCTTGATATTTTGACGGTCAAGAGTTTTTCTCAATCCGTGCTCAATGTTGTTACTATACTCTACACAGACAAATTTAGGGGTTGGGACGTCAGTTGCTGTTGGTTCGTTGTTACGCTGGTTGTTATTCCTCTTATTAATTATCAGTCTGTCTATCATGTTGCTCTTGTAACGATTAGTCATGGTGATAGATTTTATAATATTGACTTCCTGTTTATAGTTACTCTCATTTAACGGAATTCTCAGTAAACGGGGTGAATCATTGAGTTGTAAGCGGCCATTTTATGGCTGTATAGATGAAATGATGTTGAATGGATGGTCTGGTTTGAACTGGTTGGTTTCCTGTAAATACTATAGTCCAATTTGTTATTAGTTTTCTCCAATGTGATGTCTAGAAAATTAATGTTATTAGATTGTTCAATTTCTAGGGTTAACTTTAGTTTAGTGGATATATAATTGAAATGACATTGCAGTTTTTCTAATTGTCGAGCAATTCTATTGAACAGTAAAAGGGTATCGTCCACATATCTGTGATAGAACAAAATTGTATCCATGGACTTTTTTGTCTGAAAATTTAAATTCATTTTCAATATGATATAAGTACAGGTCTGCTAATATTCCCGATAACGGTGACCCCCTCGCCAGTCCGTCATCTCTTGACTGTACACACCACAATGTAGGACACAGTGGATTGTCAAACTGTCACTCGCTAAAAAGGCCTACAGTTATTATTGTACTATGTAAGGAGCAAGAATTTCATATCATGGTTTAACTTACAAAATAAAATTTTTTGTGAGTTACAAAAATGTACCATTCAGGTACAATTCAGACTACCCAGTAATTTAAAAAAATTATGTGATTTAGAGCATAGGCCTAGTTAATAATAAGCATATCCCATAACCTTACCTTCACAGTAACTTTGGGGCCTTTCTTGGAATCTTCCGAATACACCCCATTCAATAAGAAGGCAAAAACTACACAAATGACTAAATGCTTCATTTTTTAAAAATTATAACATTCAAATCACAGATGAAAATAATATAAAGGAAATTATCGGCGATCTCGTAAAATGAGAACACCGCCGAGAGTGAGAGCCGAGCCGATGTTGATGTTGAGAATGTATTGTCAATGAATGGAAGCCAGCTCACTCGGCTTTGGCTTGTTCCTCATCTCCCATTGGTCCACGTGTCAGCTGATGCTGCAGAGGTCAAAGTTCCGTAGCCATAGAGAATAAGAATATACATCAGAAGCAATAATGTATAAAATATAATGCTCATTATTGCTTTAAGTTTGGCAACAATACGGTCTTTGGCGTAATATTAATAGAAGATTGGCCATAGGCATAGAAGTTCTATAATGGGATCAATAGGACAAATCCTCTATAAAGACTAGCGTTGGGTCAATCGGAATCGCGGGTAATCCACCAGGCAACCACCACGTCACCGTCCAAGATTTCCGCGATTCACAATAATAAATTAAACATAGGTCCTTTATTGATGTACGCTTTTTATAAATAAATACTTTATTGCCAGACAATAAGATTGCATTAGGCATAACAATAAATAATACATAAATTTAGAATTAAAAAAAACAATAAAAACGTAAAACATAAATAAAAGTAAAACCATAGAAGTAGGTCGTTGAAGCAAATAAATCAAATATGTTCATCTTCTTCCATACATCCAAAATTCATCCATATTATAAAATGTATTCTTCACTAAAAATTTTGTCAGGCTTTTCTTGAAAATTTTAATGTTGTCTTCTGTTTTGATGTCTTCAGGTAAAGTGTTATAAATTTTACTAAATTATATATTGAATGTTTCTTATAAAACGATGTTTTGTGATAAGGTATTGCCAATTTGTTTTTATTCTTTAAAAATGTCAAATTAAAATTTTGTTCCAGTTCTTGAAAATTATTTTTTAGAAATATCATACATTCCAAAATATACATTGACGTGAGCGTTAGTAAATTGTTTTCTTTAAATAAAGTTCTGCAAGAGTAATTGTTCTTTGGAAAATCGCTCGCAGTGTTTTGTAATAAATAGGTTATTAATACTCGTATTTGAATTACCCCAGATGACTATGGCATGGAATTTCGGGACAACTAGACCATATATATAGAAAGTAATGTAGTTGATGAGCAAAACTTTGGAAGTAATCTAATAAGAAAATTGTTGATGATATTTGTTTGCATAAAATGTTAATGTGTTGATCGAATCGAAGGTTTTCAATTTGAGTCCTAAAAGTTTACTAAGTCGTTTGGTAGAATTTCTTCATCGTCAATTGCAATTTTGAAGTTAGAAGTATCTTCTTTTCTTCTTATATGTGTAAAATTTATGTATTTGGATTTTGAAAGTTTATTTGAAAGTTATTTGTTGCAAACCATTTGTTAAGTATATTTAAATCAGTTATCAAATTAGTTTCAATTTGTTCTTGAATTTGGTTATGGTTATCAGGGATGTATCATCAGCAAATAAACACACATCAGAGTGGATCACTACTTTGGGAAGATCATTAATATAGATTAAAATAGTAAGGGACCCAGTACTGACCCTGGGGAACACCAGATTTAACAGTTAAAACATTAGAACTTAGGCATTTCTTGAACTCTTCGGATCATAAAGAAATTTCTACACTTTGATTTCGATTTGCTAGGTATGAATCAAACCAACTTAGAGCAGTACCTCTAATTCCAATGTTGTAAAGTTTCCTAAGTAATGTGCCATGAGAAACCATATCAGCTTTTAAATCTAGGAAAAGGCCTGTGGTGTAACTATTTTCATCAATGCCTTTCACTGCTTTTTGAGACAAATTGGAATATAGCACTCACTGTACTTTATTTCTTCTGAATCCATATTGGTTTGGTGATAGAATGTTAAATTTGTCCAAAATGAATTTAATCGATTAGATATTATTTTCTCAAATATTTTACTGATTGTATTGATAATAGTTATGGGTCTATAGTTAGAACACACATGTTTATCTCCAGCTTTAAAAATTGGAATAATTTTGCATTCTTTTTAATTTAGTTGGAAACTCACGGTTTCAGTGACTTGTTAATTAGATAGGTAAGGGGATCAATTAGACCTTCATAGCATTGCTTTTAAGAGTTTTGACGATATTTCATCACTTCCACAAGATTTTGATGTTGGTAAGTTTTTATTATGTAAATAATTTCTTCTTTGTTGTCTAATAAAAATAATGAATTTTTTATAATAGGGCGAAAGCACTTTCTAATATTTAAACTCAATGGCGTCGCTCTATTTATACGAAATGGTCTCTCCATAGTAGTCGCTAGTTATTAGTGAGTCCCGGATTTTACAGGGCGCCGGGATGAAGTCCACCGTCGTAAGTGTATACTCTTTACAATAGATTCAATAAACGGTCCGATTATACCTTTTTTAATAGATTGCATTAAAAAGAAAAGAAGGACGTACAAAATGAATGTAAAAAAACGCAGAACGTGCTAATAATATGGTAGGTGTTATTTTAATGCAATTACACGGAAACGGTCCCAACCGGAGGATGAACTGCACTCCCGGATGATAACATTGAAAACAAAAGTTCACTGTCTCATTACGGCTGTAATATAGCAGCCGTCCTTCTTAGGAAACCTTAGCTTTCTGCAGGTACACCGTAGTAAATTTTGCTGTCTGTCATCATTTTTTACCATTTAAGTCGTCAGCTGACTCATTACTGACATGATGCAAACACATGTTTGTAAACAATTTTTTTTAAATACATTTATTATCCGTTCAGCAAATTACAACTGCTATGCAGGCTACTTGTAACTTATTATTTAGACTGGGACTTGTGGTGTGGTCCTGTAATCCAGCTTCATGGAGGTCAAGTTTTGAGGATGATATAGGTCTAAAGCGGCTCAGATAGTCTCAGAGATCATCTGATGATACCTGCACCAACTCCCACCATCGTTTAGACATATCAGACCATCACCTGCGTGGTTCGGAAGTCACGTTAAACCGTTGGTCCATGTATTTCCATTGGTAATTGGGCTATTAATTAATGACCCATTCTAAGGAAGAGTCGGCCTTAGTTTGTAACAAGACTACACCTCATAACTCATTACTACCACTCATCACACTCGTCCTTCACCACATATTTGCCTTAAAATACCCTCATGAGAGTGGTCGGCATCTCAAATAGTGATTTAATAAATAAATTAAAGGCTCATTATTATATTGCTTGCTCTGGATTATCAATATTTTTGACACACATATAATATTAATATAGTATAACTTAATAAAAATAAAAAACACCACAATTTGTATTTATTGCGTATATGTTTTAATTACATCAATAAAAATACTTTCTGTTAATTATGATTTATGTTATGAGTTTACTTATTTCCAGAGGGGCTCAAAGTTGTCCTCACACTGGCTGTTTATTTTGTTAATACAGTATGTTAAGTTACAAGTAGCCTGCATAGCAGTAAGTTGTAATTTGCTGAACAACTGTTAATAAATGTGTAAAAACATTTTAAAAAACTTTTGTCTGAAAAATATGAATTCATCAAAATACACAATTTATAAAGATCGGTCAACACATGTATCTGAAGGCTATCTGCTTTAATTATTGTCATTTCTACAAAAACAATAATTCTTATTTTCAAAATAAGCCAATTTTAAAACAAACATCAACATTTTTAAGAAAATATGTATTAATAAGTAATTATTTGAAATGTTATATAGCTATTTTAAGTCTACGATTTGTTTGGTAATGATTTTTATCCTCGGAACAAATGAAACCACCTTACATTTTGACAAGAAATGGGTAACTAGACCACCTAACCAAATAGATTACCCTCACATGATCCTAATCCAGATGAGTCTAGCGGAAGACAAGGAGTGTTCGGGATCTATACTGTCAAACAAATGGGTTTTGACAGCAGCTCGATGTATGTTCCTTAACGGAAAGGTAGTAGAGACTGACACGTCTTTAAAGTTGTTTGCAGGAGTCGCAGACCGCAATGATCTATCTTCCCCCACAATAGAGAACCGTACAAGCAGAAAAGTACGACTGAAGATTGATCCAGAAGACTTTCCAGAGAATCTGTACTACGGCCTCGCGTTAGTAGAAGTGGACGTAGCGTTCCAGTTAGGAAAAACGCCGACAATTAAGAGTATCAAAGTATCAGACCAAGGCCAGGACGACTTGGATGACATATTTTGCCGGTCCTGGAGCTACGGTTTCACAGACTGGCATGGCACAGTGGACTCACCCCCTTTCAAGGGCGTGGAAGTGCAGGCGAAGACATGTGAGTGTGCGAAGAGCATGGAAGAAGCATTCCCAGGGATTATGCCCGACCACTGGTTTTGTGGGGAAAATGATTTCCAAGTGAATCTGTGTCGTGGAGACTTCGGTGCGGGTATTGTGTGTGACCATACACTTCAAGGAGTGTTAATCAACTTGGTTGGGTATGAGGGAAATGGCTCCTGTACAATCAAGGAGAAACACTCTACGGCGTGTGGTCATGACACCACAGGGGCAATCTTTGTTGACGTTTGTTTCTATTTGCACTGGATACAAAGTTTTGTACCAGATGTTGAATTAAACTTGGATCCGTGTGTTTCACTACCTGACTTTTCGAAGAGTATCCATAATACTTGTTTCTTAAATAAACTTGTTATAATGGTTATAAGTTTTGTAATACAATTTGTTTTGTTCTGATTTAAACTTAAAATATAGTGTAACATTTATTAGATTGTTTACTTTTGACAATCATTTGGATGATAAACCCAATTATACTATTACAATCTTGGAGGGAAGGTCTTCCGAGTGTTGGCAAAGCTCTCAATGTCTTAAGAGGCTTAGAGTCCTCTGAGGGGTTGTCATCAGCGGCCTTGCTTGTCGCTTTCTCTCATGATTGTCTGGTCAACCAAACCCAGTCCCATTACTCTCCTGAATCCAGATTTCCTTCAATTCCGGTGGTTCCGCAACATACCCAAAAGACATGGCAGACGTGCATAAAGGTAATTACTCCTTCCCTACACTTAATCCTCTCATTCTAAAATCTAAACCGTCCACTGTTTATTACAAGGCCACAAGGGTTATTAAAATCAATGTTGACGTATAACTTTTTTGTCCGTTTAGTTTAGCGAAGACAAGTTTTATTATGATTATAGATCTAATGTGTATATTTTTGTGAATACATTATATACATATTCCTAGATTTGTACTAAATTCTAAAGATCTGTGATGTCTTTAAACTGACATTTTTTATTTGCATTTCAAATAAACTGAAAAGTTAACATATGCAATTCATCTATACAAATAATCGGGTTAATATTTATGTATTAAAAAAATCTCCCGTTAAGTCATTTGGATATGTTTGTTTTGAAAACAATACATAAACCGATATATAAACTAAACAAGAACAGGTAGAAAGGCATCCATGTTTGTTCTTTAACAAATATTTAGTGTTCATGCCATTGTGCCATTCTAACTGTTACGGAGATGTATATTTACGAGCCCGTAGCAGCTCACTATTGCAGGATATTTGTGTCTCGGCAAAGGCCGCATGTTTGTATATGGCTTAACACAATATCTTAAAATTATTATATTTATAATACTATCACGCGGCCGAAGTCCAATCCAATTTATAAACAGGAGGATAAACATCTTCAACAAACATCCTTATGTGGAAAACTGCTTTAAATAGCTTTTTTGTCCAACTAAACATGTAAATATAAAACCAGCATCAGAACTGCGGCGACTGTTCGGTGTTCCTCGGACGAATTTAGGGTTTTGCCGATTTAGGGTCCGATCTCTGAGGTGGACCCAGTTGTATTCTGGGTAAAGCATGGGTCTTCCCGTGTCGAGCTTTCTTAATAGGATAACTTGTCTTCTATACATCTAAACTCTAAGATTTATAGTACTAAAGAACTTTTATTCAGATTTTGTGTTTTTCTCAGTCAGGGAACCTAGCGGTCTTTGTAAAAAGGCAAAGTTAGTCTTGTTTAACGAGGCGAAGTTAGGACTACAAAGTCCTCTCTACCACTCAACCTCGACCTTTACCAAGCGTTACTGTATAGTCACATTACAAATTGTAAGTGGTGACTGTGGGGATCGAACCCGCGACACCGGACTGATGAGCTTCGGAGTCGCACATGATACCAATCCGTCACGGATCCGCTCATGTTTGTCTTTTGGACACCAAAATGGTGAGCATAGCAACCTGATGAAGTTAATACTGGCTCCAAAGAGCTTGTTAACTGTCCTGCAGTTTTTTTATTTGCTTGAGGTTTTTGGTTCTGGCCAATTCCATGGGATGAGGAGTGAAATCTTTACCTGCTACAGGATCTCGTAACTGTCGCGCCAGATGAGTTGATTCCGTGGGTGTTTTCCTGGGTTTGGCTCATGCTATACAGAACTATGGATAGTGTAGTGTTAATTTTTTTGTTATTTCCTACACTAGTCCTAATCACATTTGACTATTATGTAAAAAATGAAATTTCAGAGAGAAAATCATCAAATTATTCTTAGATATTTTTAATATTTGATTTCATTATATAAAGCCTTCTTAGTAAGATTCATCAAAAGATCAATTATGTATATCAAGAACTCTAATTCTCTGAAGTTATTTTTTGCACTTGTTCACTCTTGAGTCTTGAGTTCACAATTTGAGTATGAAGCAATAATTTGGTATTTACATGTATTAACAAACATTTAGTTCTGTACTACGAGCGTTTATAAATTATTAAAAGAAGTAAATTAAATTCCATACTTTTTGTTCACATAATTGATTATGTTCCATGTATTTTGTTACATGGAAGCATAGATGATAAAGAGCTAATGTCATATTTGACTGTGCCTCATCTGGTCTCACAGAACTCTTGTTTGTTCTCAACCACATTTCCTAGAACCTGTCGCTAAAAGATATATGTCGACGATATGAATCATATTACTGAGGAGTTGACATTTTTGACAACTCTAAACATTTGAAACAAAATTATTAAACCGGCCGACACGCAGCTAAGTGCTAAAACGCCATTAGCATGAGTTAATCGAATTTCCTTTACAATTTGTTACTTTAATTCCCTGCACTTCAGCTTCTCTTCGACCTTGTAGGCCTCACGATTTTTATAATCTATTGCAGTGAGTCTTACGAGACTGTTCGCTACACTCGCAGCCTAGCTTAAGCCTCTTGTATGATCACAAGCGTTACAAGGCTGTTCGCTGCGCTCACTGCCTTGCTTTAGCCTCAAACTTACAACATGTTTTACTGAAAGTTATACTACAGTTCATGAAAGGGAAACACATGTTGTTAAATTTCAATCAAATCGGACTACTCATTCCACTGTTATAGCAAACAATCACTTTTTGCCGCCATTTTGAAATAACTTGATGGATTTTTATAGCTGTTGTCATATTGATGTGTAATATCAAAATAAATATTTATTCAAAATTTCATGAAAATCAAACTAAATTTACTGTTTTTAGACCATTAACTCGCACTTCGAGCTCCCTGGGGTGCTGCGCCTTGTAATTTATCTGCCCTGAATCAATCTTTTTATTTACTGTAATCCTCTAAGATTACCTGTGTGTAATAAATTGAGCCAAAACAAATTTATGTTTATTATTATTTTTATGTATTAGATTTGGTAGTTTGGTTTAGTCTTTAGTAGGTCTAAGATATGTTTTTCAGCTTTCCATTTCTCTAACAAATAAAAATAGAATATAAAACAATAGAAAGCATAAATTGGGTACCACAAACTCACAAAGAAATAAGAAAAAGGTCTGGTTAATTACCTTACACTAAAAATAATAGCAACGTTTCACAGCCCGCTACATGCAACAAATAAATGTACAACTGTTCTCTATCAAGCACAACGTGTTACAACCCTCAATCAAAGGCGTCAGCAACCCTAAATAAAGCAAACACTTTTTTATCACAAATAAAAATAGTTGGATTGTTTTTATTAAAAGGTTTAGAATATTGTGTTTATTGGTTCCAAATGAGAGTATACATGTAGCCTACTCGTCCAGGCGCTCTCTTGATTTGCGTTTAAGGATTGAGCGCTTTGTTGCAAATGTGTTGCCACCCTCTTTGCCTTGCTCTGATTACTGTGCTCTGAGAACGGGGCTGTTTGTTTCACTTACAGCCTCGCCTTAGGTTTTGAAATTGTTCAAATTCAATAATAGGTTAAACTTTGAAAATTGATACTTATTTTTTTAGTACCTTAGTTATTTATAATCTCTGTTCATTTAATCTAAATCAAGGCAAGGTTTTGGAAAATTTCACCATTAAATTGCCATTAATCCAAAATGAAATAACTTCAAAAACGAACTCAGGGCTGATATTAGGGTGTATAACAAATACGCAAAGTATAAATCAAATCCTTTAGTATTAAGTTAGACCCGGAAAACACTCAAACACACTTTAAAAAAGACTTTTTCAACCCAAAGGTAGGGTTTTACTATCACTTAACTCAATCAGGGCCATAATGCTACAAGAAGTCACCTTAATTCAGGTGAAATGGACTGTGGCAAGTGAAGTAATATCAAAGTGATTACTACTGGAAGAGATGGCCTTTATTTTGAAACTATATTTGTAAGTGTTGGCCTTTCTTATATTTAAGTATAGTGGAAACAAATTAATTTGTGTATTGCATTCTCAAATTAGAGTAAGAACCTTTTTCTAGAAAATAGGCTTAGATAAAAACAGTTCAAAAGTTTAGTAGTGTCGGGAAGCGCACCCCATTTGATTTTTTGCATCGAGCCCAGCATCTGCTAAAGCTGGTCTTGTTAGGACCCAAAGAGTTGGTACTCTTACCAACGGATCACTTAACACAGGTAAGGGTTGAACATAAATAAAATAGAGCTCTGAATGTACTTTATTTAATTTCCAGAGACAATATGTTTAAGACTTAACTTGTCCACATCATTACTAGATTGCCTTTAAATTAATAACAATTAAGTTGCAAAGTACTCTACACCCTAGTTATTAAATCAGCTACATATACTGTTAACAAACAGAACAGGTTTAGGAGTCAAATTCTTCTAAATGGTAAAGGTGGAATTCTTCTAACGGTAAAGGTGATCTGCATGTATGTTGGATGCTATTTCAGACTCCCATTTGTCACCATTGTTGAGAAGCTTTTCCTTGTTGTAAAGGAGCTCTTCATGAGTTTCAGTAGAAAACTCAAAATTTGGACCTTCAACAATAGCATCAACTGGGCATGCTTCTTGACAGAATCCACAATATATACATTTGGTCATATCGATATCGTATCGAGTCGTTCGACGACTTCCATCTGCTCTTTCTTCAGCTTCAATTGTTATAGCTTGCGCAGGACAAATTGCTTCGCACAGTTTGCAAGCAATACAGCGTTCTTCACCAGAGGGGTAGCGCCTCAGAGCATGTTCGCCTCTAAATCTTGGGCTGAGAGGTCCTTTTTCAAAAGGGTAGTTGATTGTGGCCGGTTCTTTAAAAAGATATCCTAAAGCTACACCCATACCTTTGAGAATTTCGGTCCAAAATATGGTTTGAGCTGCCCGATCACTAATGTCTTTCCACTTCAGGCTTGGGTCTGGCTTGCCAACATCCTTGAATTCTTGATGCACTAATCTCACTTGACCAATTTGACTGCAAATTAAAGGTTTGTAGAAAGTCTGGCCTGTTTTACATACATTAAACAATCTTACTGTAGCCATAATTATATACAAAGAATGAAAATTAATAATTTACAGAGTCCATTTAATAGTTAATACAACCGTAACCTTAGAAATGATTAAGAAGTAAAAAAAAACAACTACGAACTGAAAAATAACAAAAGTGAAAACATCTGTACTTACAGCTGCTCAATCGTCAGCGCCAAGTACACAGATTTATTTTAAATTAAAATTTTGAAAAATATAAAATTTTTACTTTCAAAGCTTAAAGTCAATGTTGCACCCTTCATAGAGCAGAGTAACGCCCCGAATCCTTTACTTCCACTGCCACGCTACGTTACAAAAATGTGTACGTATGGACGGCCCGCGAGGGAGAAATGCGGCTGACTCAAACTTGACGGTGCTCCCTCAGGCCCGGTTGCTGGGGGATCTATATAATGTATCACTGACTTTTCTTGAAGTAAATGACTATATGTACTTTGTTACTAGAATACAATCATAATTTTCTTCACCTTGTTTAGTGGTGTTCCTTTTCGTGATACGTGACCGAAATACTATACTCTGTGCTCTATGGTCTGGACTAAAAACATAAGGGCTTCATTCCCGGGGGTATGAGTGGTATATAAACAAGAAAGCCATAGATTGCAAATATTCGAAAGATTGCCAATGCAAGGAGGTATCAAATTATTGAACAAACACCCAAAAGGAATAAAATACCTTGGAATCGTACACATTGTATATTGTTTTACTAATGTAATATACATTAAATATTTTTATTGGGGTTTTGTATTAACCCTTTACAGCCTGAATTATGAAATACTACGACAAAAATTATTTCTGGCTAAATTCTTAATACTTGGGTATAATAGACACACACATTTTCCCCATATACTCAATAATTACCAAATATTATGTTTAGTCTTTACTCTTTCAAACCCTTTAAGGACCGTATAAACAATGACAGTTAGACTCCTACACAAATTTCAGTTTTAACCTTACTATACTGCGCTTGATCGGTCAATGTATTCAAGGCACGCTGTTTATTTATCATAAAGTGAATGAATTTTTCACAGGGTAATGCAGTTGCAAAGAGGTGATAACTAATCAAAAATTCCCATTCTCGATGAACGGAACTTTACAGAAATTTTCATCACTTTTAGTTGTAGAAAACGTAAATTTTAATGGTTTTGAACCAGGCAAAACAGACGAAAAAAACACGTTTTATCGATCAGTTCTAAAAGAAAATTAGTGACGTCACCACCTTACGACCCATCAAGTAACACGAAAAAGAGGGCCTCCCACAGAGTGGTTTCCCATAGGCTCCATTCCTCTGTGTCCCATACCCCGGGAATGAAGCCCAAAACATAATACCTAAAATCATATTCGAATAAAAAAATGAAATAAGTTACACAACATGGAAGACTTGTTAAGCAGTATTGAGAAATCATGTTCCATCGGAGTTGATAGGAAATCTCAGTACAAATTCAACTGTAAAGTAGGCAGCCAAGCTAGAGATGCTAGACGAGAAGAACTCTTAGAGAGATTAAAAAGGTGAGGGTAACTTAAGGCAAGACCTAAGAACGGGTTCAAAATATATTGTAGACCTAACCTAGGCTAGAATGATCATGTTAATTCCAGGAATAAAATAAGCTAAGTTTCGTTATTATCTAGTTTCGCTGTCTTTGGTAGCTCAGAAATGCGTTTATCTTACGTAGATCTCTCCGTCGTCATCATGGGATGAGAGGGTTGTCAAAGTAGGTCGTCTTCCTCATAGCTGTCAACATTTAGGTACTAGGCCCATGATCATCAAAAACTCCTCTATTGTATAATATCGATTTATAAGATATTTCTTAAGTGAATCCTTGCCTTGTTCAATGGGCCAAGAATTTAGCGATTAATTTTATGTCTAGTCTGTGTTGTAGTAAGTATGGTTGGTATCGATCATAACTTCCGAACAAAAGCGGGCCGTCTTTCAGTGTACAACTGACTATGACCAATATGCATCAAATGTAATATTTATACATTGTAGAAAAATTCCAAAATAATTGTAGTAAGAGCAATCAGAACATACTTGTGCGCACCCGGATCATAACTTGAACTGAAGGAAGCTCCGTATCCAAGGGTGGAGTGGGGGGTTATCTTCTTGGTGGGTGAGGGGTTTGATACTGATCTAATAATTATTGGTCTACTCTGGCTATGGTTCAATCCTGTAAGTATTCTGGACTTTAATAAAGAATTAAGGTACTGTTCCAATATAGTGACTTGTCTTCTAATTAGAAAAAATTGATTAAGAACATTGAGGAGAGGATCCCTAAACAAAGAAAAAATTTTTTTGAGGTTAAGTTACGTTAGGTTACTTTATTTTTTATGTTATTTGGAATGGGGAGAAGCCTCAGTGGAACAGCCAAGGCGGTGCGGATCAATGGTTAATTCAGTGGGCTGTATCCCGTCCTCGATCAGAGATCGCGTTCCGCGTGTGAAGTGAACTTTGTATGTTAACATAGTGGAAAGTGTGGTGGCTGATGTAAGATGTCATCGAGTGGAGTGACAGTGACGTGTTGGATTTTCTTCTGCGACAATAAATAATCTTCTACTTTACTACAAGTTGGCTAATGGACAGTCACCATTGGGCAAGTGTGCGCCAATGTTTCTATTGTCAAGTAGGTTTGTGGTGTAATTATCATAAACAGTACTTAACCTTAACAGACCTGTATTAGTATATTATCAGTGATGGGGAGGGTGTAGCCGCTCGGTGATAAACCAGTGCCTGAAGGCCAGCAGTAAGTGAGTCTTTACTGCTCGGCTGCTGCTTGGTCTGCTGGCTGTGTTGAGGTCGCACAGCCCTGCTGCTGTTTTTGTGTTGATTGTACTCAACTTTATTAAATGATGTATGTATAACTTCCAAATTTGTGTTTAAAGTTTACATCCGTAGAGATGATATTTTAAATATTACAATGTTACCTAAATTAAAATTGTTAAGATAAGATAAGATAACTTTATTGCCAGACAAAAAAAAATTGCATTAGGCATCACAAAACGCATGAAATAGTACAAACAAAACAAAAGTAACAAACATTGAAGCAAATACTATTATGTAAGATTCATCTTCCCTTACTTATCCAATATTCTTCAATACTGTAGAACGTGTTCTTCAATAAAAATTTTGTCAGGCTTCTCTTAACCTTACATCTTACCTCCGGTGTATCTGTGTTCTTTAATATCGCCTAGACAAGAGCCAAAACCTGTAAATCCGTGTATAGAACAATTTTTCGTAGTTAGTTTTTAACTGTTGAGGCAACTTCGGTTAAGTGGTTTTATAGTTCTGAGTTTCATTTCACCAATTGCTTTAATTCTAAAAAATGATGATACAAATGCCATATGTAAGAACATTGATGTTTTGTCAAGGGGTCTCTGAAGGTTAAAAGTTTTAATATTTTCTTCTTTTTTTAATTCTTCAGGCAAATTGTTGTAAATTTTCACTAAATTATAAATTGTGTGATTTTTGTAAAATGATGTGTTGTGACTTGGTATTGCTAATTTGTTCTTGTTCTTCAAAAACTTCAAATTAAAATTTTGTTTTAGTTCATAAAAATTGTTTCTGAGAAAAATCATACATTCTAAAATATATATCGATGTTAGGGTTAGTATTTGGTTTTCTTTGAATAGAGTTCTACAAGAATAATTGTTCTTCTTCGTAAAAATAGCTCGTATGGCGTTTTTTTGTAAAATAAATAAATGATCAAAGCTTGCTTTATAAGCATTGCCCCAGATGACTATGGCATACCTTAGTTTTGATACGACTAGACCATGATATATTGACAGTAATGTAGGTGTAGTACAAAATTTCGAAAGTCTTCTAATAAGAAAAATGGTTGATGACACCTTTTTGCACAAAGAGTTAATATGTTGGTCGAATCGAAGGTTGCTATCAATTTTGAGTCCTAAAAAGTTCACTAAGTTATGTGATAGAATTTCTTCATTATTAATTGCAATTTTAAATTTAGATGCCTCTTCTTTTCTTCTTATATGCAAAATTTATATATTGAGATTTTGAAAAGTTTATTTGAAAGTTGTTTGCTGCAAACCAATTGTTTAGTGTATTTAGATCAGTTATTAAATTCATTTCAATGTTTTTTTGAATATTAAGGATGTATCATCAGCAAATAAACACACTTCAGATTGTTTCACCACATTAGGAAGATCATTTACATAAATTAAAAATAGTAAGGGGCCCAGTACTGACCCTTGGGGAACACCAGATTTAACTGTTAACTCGTTTGAACTTAGACATTTTTTAAATTCTTCATGTTGATAAAAAGAAATTTCCACATTTTGATTTCGATTTGTTAAGTATGAATCAAACCAACTTAAAGCAGTACCTCTGATTCCAATGTTGTAAAGTTTCTTCAATAATGTGTCATGTGAAACCATATCGAATGCTTTTTTCAGATCTAGGAATAATCCTGTTGTGTAACTATTTTCATCAATGGCTTTCACTGCTCTTGAGACAAATTGGAGCATGGCATTCACTGTACTTTTATTTCTTCTAAAACCATATTGGTTTGATGATATAATATTAAATTTGTCTAAAAATGAGTTCAATCGATTATATACTATTTTTTCAAATATTTTACTGATGGTATTGACAATACTTATGGGTCTATAGTTGGAACACACATGTCTATTTCCGGATTTATAAATTGGAATAATTTTGCTTTCTTTTAATTTAGTTGGAAACTCACCTGTTACTAGTGACATGTTAACTAGATAAGTAAGAGGATCGATCAGACCTTCATAGCATTGCTTCAAGAGGTTTGACGACATTTCATCACTTCCAGAAGATTTTGATGTTTGTAGGTGTTTTATTATAGAAATAATTTCTTCCTTTGTAGTTGGTAATAAAAATAAAGAATTTTGAAGGATGTTTGCTGAAGTAACTGGATGGTTTTGTTTTGCAGTACTCACTCCAACATTGTTAAAGAAATCATTAAAAACGTTTGCTACATCTTCTGGTTGATTAATTAAATTTCCTTTAGAGTCAATTACTTCATACTGATTTTTAACAGGGGTTTGACTTGAATCAGTGTTAGAGTGCTGCTTGACAATTGTCCATAAAGCCTTTGATGGGTTTTTTGATTGCAATACAAAGTTCTGAAAATGATTTGACTTTTCTATTTTTATAACATTTCTATAGTTTTTCTTCAGATGTGTATACGCGACTTTTAAAGGATGGTCATTATCATAACTGATTGTTGTAATGTAAAGTTGTTTAACTTTCCTACCTACTTCCAAAGCTGTAGAGGACAATTGTATCTTCATATGGTTGTTATTTCGTTTTAATAGGATTTTTTTATATGGGAAGGTATTGAAGAAATATTTCATAACTATTTCGTAAAATACATTGTAGCTATCATCAATGGATTCATTATGTTCATATAATGAAGCCCATGATTCTTCTAGCAGGCACTTTTTGAAAGTATCAATATTTTTACTATTAAACAGCCTTTTATTAGTAAATGTATTGTTCGCTGTCTTAGAAGTTAGAAGCTTAACTAGCCTTGGCCGCTGTCTTGCCCCTGGCACTGAAATAAAGTGTAATAGTGTGCATGTTTAATTTTTATTTAAACTTACTAAAAGAAAAAAAAGCTGAGTATGAAAAAATGAAGCAAGTCTGAGCTTGAATTGTAATTAGTTAAGCGTGTTTCAAAGTAACTTTCGATCTTACATGACATTTAAGTTACATGGCATTTTATTTGGATCTAGTATAAAGTAGCATGGTTGCACTATCAGACTAATTTGTCTTTAAATTTTAGGAAACGGGATGTTCTTCTTAATGAAAAACGAGGACTTTTGAATGATGACTTCTGCGAAAATAATAAAGGATGGATGGACTGGGAAGAGGTGAGATTTACAAATGTATTTACATTAAGCAGAAGATTTTGTCAAAATGGTGTTGCCGAAGGTGGCTCATTCATTATAGATCACTCATTCACTATGGAAAAACTGTTTCAAACAGAATATTATCTGAAGAATGTTTGAAACCAAAATATAATTTCAAATTTGAAATAGTTTTGTTTCATATTTAAAAGAAAGTGTGAAGCCAACTAGTGGTCTAAAATCAAGCTGAATAGTTTCTTCAGCATGAGTTAAAAACGAGTCTGACGACAACGCCACAAGAGCTACCATAAGTTCCAGTGAGCTCCTAGAAACAGAAGGGGGATAATTTACACTGGCAGAGTCCATTTGTGGAGGTGCTTCTTTCAAAAAATGGTGTCTATGCTATACACACTGTATTAATGAACCAATTTCAATATCACTTGGTAATATGTATGTCACCGTAGCCAACATGCTCAACACAAGTCAACAAAATTCCATCAGCCAAACCTATTAAGTTTCTGAAGGCCAGTTTTGAAGGTTTCTCTTACAGCTTTTTAAATAGAAGTTAAACGAATCACACATTTACATTCTTTGTCAGTGAATTTTGACTTTCACTGGTTTTATTCTTAAGGGTGCCTTGAAAGCCTCTGAAAACATACTTTGTCTGCAGAAACATATTTAAAGTTATATCCTTTGTACAATATTTTAATGAGAGTAAATACTAACAGATAGTATCACTTTCTTTTTGTCTTGCAAATGTTTTACTACTGTACTTGAATTCTCATAGTAACTCTCCAGTACAGCCAAAGTTTCTTAATTGTTCATATTTATTACAATCAGACAAGTTTTATAAGTTTTCATTTAATTATTTCATAGAACAATTTGTTCTATTAGAACTTGCCACTAGAACATACCAACACTTATTTTGTAAACATTGAATAAATAAATATTTATTGCTGTAGTCAATAAAATTGTATAAGTAATTACAAAGGAATTTTAAAACTAGAAACTAATGTAGTCTTCATTATCTTCCAAATAATCATTGATGGGGTAATGTGTCTTACTAATTAGATAATTTTTTAACTTCTTTTGGAATTTCTTAAGGTTGTCTTCAAATTTTATATCTTCTATCTTGAGGTAACTTGTTAATTGGTTTGATTGCGTTTAATTTTGAAATTTTTTGTTATGAAATATATTTTCTCTAATAGATTTTTCGGTCTGATATTATAGGTTTTTAATTTTGTAGTTTCAAATGTAAAATATTGTGGATTTTCTTTGGCAAGGTTTATTGTTTCAAAAATATATATGTCTGGAACGGTTACCTAATAATTTATTTTGTTTAAATATTTCTTTACAAGATTCTCTAACTTTTAGATTAAAAATTGCTCTAATTGCTGCTTTCTACAGAATAAATAAGGTTTTTACATTGGAAGTTCTTCCTATATGGGTATAGCATATTTAAAATCTATACTAATATATAAAAATGAGATGGTGTCTGTCTGTGTGTGTCTGTCTGTTCCTCAATCACGCAAATACCACTGGACCAATTTTGATGAAACTTTACAGAAATGTGGCTTTTATACCTGGTTATCCATAGGCTATTAACATGTTTGATAATTTAATTATTTTCAAGATAGCGGTCATTAATAGGACCTCACTACATGTGAAAATTTATAACTCCAAAACTGTCACTTGAAATTCAAGAAACACCGTAAAAGATATTTAATTTTTGACAGCCCATACAAGCTTTAAAATTTAATATTCTACACAAATGTTCCTGAGCACTTTTTTCATATCTTCAACCGTTTGCTCGAAAAACTTGCTTCAGCGTGGAGAAACAGGCTCTTGATGCGCCGCTGCACGCTCAAACTCGGCACTTCCACAGGTTACACCTCTCCTCTGCGCGTCAGTACGTCCGACCGTCAGTGTTTGTTGACCATGTTACTTACGATTCATGCTTTACAGCGTGCAAACCAAATAAGAGTGTTGTACTATAGCCATGTAGTTTTCCATTTTCAACAAAACAAAATTAGTTTATTTTGGACTTAAAACTTATGTGGTTTGTCATGATAAATTTAAAATAGCTTTTGTACGAGGGTTATCCAGAAAGTAAGTTACGTTTTCGGTTACCTCCGCTAGGGGCAAAGCTAGCGTGGCCATCTTGATATGTGGTTGTTCCCCAGTTCAGTCTGCATCTAGCCGATCAACTCTCAGGTCTGTGTCGTACTTTTTTACGTTACAGTGTCGCTTGGAAATGTCTTTGTCAATTGAAAATCTTGCGAGCTGTAAAGTGCGTGCAGTCATAAGGTTTTTGACTGCAAAAAAACTGTAAACCGATTGAAAATTATCGGCAGCTTTGTGGAGTGTATGGGGACAATACCATCACTGAAGGTGGAGTGCGTCAATGGAGCATTCGCTTTAAAAATGGCCGAACAAATGTGCACGACGAAAAGAGGAGTGGAAGTTGCGGAAAAAGTTAATGAAATCACACAAATCAGCGAATGGGTGCAGGGTTAACGTTTTTGGACCATTACCACAAATATTGCGATTCACTACAATCGGATTGTTACTGGTGATGAAACATGGGTGAAACATGTTAACTGTGAGACAAAATTGCAGTCAATGCAGTGGGAACACACAAATTTCCTTCAGAAGCAAAAAAAAAATGCACGCAAACGATGTTGATAAGGAAGATTATGGTGACCGTACGAGTGGGAGTTGTTTCCTCATTCACCGTACGGTCCGGATCTTGCATTAAGAGACTACCACTTGTTCCCAACGATGAAGAAGTGGCTGGCAACGCACAGCGTTCTGACGATGATGAACGGCTGCAGGAAGAAGTAACAAAAGGGTTGAAGAAATACGACTATAGCCAACACACATTGCAGAATTGTATGACGAAGAAGTTTAAAGCTTGTCCATGAGCAGGAGAAGGCGGTATGATAATTGCCTAAATTTGTATGGCGATTATGTAGAAAAGTAGTATTTTAGTGTGGCTTTCAAATGTATATAATACAAAAATCTTTTCCTATTCTTCAGGTAGTAGGGGAAGAGGAGAATTTTATTCCAAAACGTAATTTACTTTCTGGATAGCCCTCGTAATCTATAGCCATGTAATTTTCCATTTTCAACTAAGCAAGAGTAGTTAATTTTTTATTTCAAACTTATGTGGTTTGTCATGATGAATTAAAATAAAATATGTACTATAGCCATGCAATTTTCCATTTTCAACTAAAGAAGAGTAGTTTATTTTGGATTTAAACTTATGTGGTTTGTCATGATAAATTAAAATAAATGTTGTACTATAAGGCAGCCAAGACTTGTAAGGAGACGATGGTGAACTAACAGGCAAACTAAATGGCTTTTCTAAGGATAAATAGGAACATGTTTTATTTACTATTAAATTTGCAGTTTTATTAAAATATTCACACTGCTATGCTAAGAAATCCCCGAGGCGTAGCGCGGGTACTGCTAGCTAGTTTGAAATAAATAACGAGTGGTAGACATTCAACAAGATTTCCTTGGAACAAAATTTAGATAGTCTTTTAATTAGAAATAATGATTTTGATCGTTTGTTTGATATATGTTCCACATGATCTTTGTAGTTCATACATTCGTCAATAATTAATCCTAAATAGGTGACATTTTTACTTTCCGTTAAACCTTCTTTTTGAATATTTATTTTAATCGGATTGTTTAAGTTGTTTTTGTTAATAGAAAAATTTTAATATTTAGTTTTTGACAAATTAATTTTGAATTTATTATTTGAAAACCAATTGATTAACATATTTCCTTTTTTACAAATTTGTTCTTCAAACCTTTTCTCATTGTCATGTGACATTGTCATTGCTGTGTCATGACGAATCAAACATAATTTTATTGAATCTGATTATGGACGGAATATGAACAATTAAACATATTACACTAGTTTGAAATATAAATATTTAAACACTGATACATATTGAAAAATAGTAAGAAATGTGTTAAAATTATCTTTTCCAGTCTAAGAAGAGCTTTGAAAAGCAATGGATAAACAAGAACTGCAAAAACCAACTGATGCTGTCAGAATGGCTGTTGGACCGACCTTACAACCTTGAAACCGAATGGACCTGTGTATTGAGTCCGGAGGGCAGACGCGCTATAGTGGTGGCAAAACAGGTGAGTCAACCTACATGGAACAGTAGGTTAAGTAAACAACTGCACATCTGCCACATAGTAGTGGTGGCAAAACAGGTGAGTCAACCTACATGGAACAGTAGGTTAAGTAAACAACTGCACATCTGCCACATAGTAGTGGTGGCAAAACAGGTGAGTCAACCTACATGGAACAGTAGGTTAAGTAAACAACTGCACATCTGCCACTGGCAAAACAGGTGAGTCAACCTACATGGAACAGTAGGTTAAGTAAACAACTGCACATCTGCCACATAGTAGTGGTGGCAAACAGGTGAGTCAACCTACATGGAACAGTAGGTTAAGTAAACAACTGCACATCTGCCACATAGTAGTGGTGGCAAAACAGGTGAGTCAACCTACATGGAACAGTAGGTTAAGTAAACAACTGCACATCTGCCACCATCCTTCCTCCCCTCTGCTACCGAGCCAGAGGAGTGAGACAGATAGTTGTGTGAGAGAGCATGAGTAGGCCGGTGGTGGGGTTGTCGCTCTCTCACCCGCAAATACTCTTCTCTTTGTTAAGGCTAGGTCCCACGGCCTGTTGTTTTCGCAGGCCACAAGCGGCCCGGCGTCGGTATACGGACAGCGGGCCGCCTGTGTATTTTGAGGCGGGACCGTTCCTACGGCCCGTGTCTGCGGTACGGCGCGGAGCTACGATTGGTCGCCCGCCTCGACTTGGACAACAGGCCTTTGATGTGCCGCGTTTTTCCCGTTCAAAGCGGGAACGGTTCAGGCCGCCCCGGACGTCCTGACCAGACGTCAGGCGTACACAGGCAAGCTGTTCCCACGACCAGTTATCCGATGGATGGCAGACAAGGCCTTACGGGGGGCAGGCCGTGGGAACGAGGCTTCACACGGGTTCACAGCAGAGGCCGCTTACTATGCGGCAGATCTGTAGCGGTAGTTAACAAAATATTCACAGTAGAAATTACAAGCACTCTAATAATTAGTACCGTACCTAACAACACTAGTAACACAGGAGTATTTGAAGTATTAATTTAAATTTTGAATTGAGAAAAACTGTTAAAGAGAGGCTGTGAGCGTAGCAAACATGCCTCATAAATACTGTTAGAAAGCATGTTAATTTGAGGTGGAAGACCAAAGCTAGGCTGTGAACATAGCATGTAAAGCCTGTGGTTATACAGTTGTAAATCTGTCCATATTTAGTAATGTTTGTGCGTATATAGGCCTGATAGTGACAAAATTTGTTTATTTAAAGCTTAAAATTAAATACAGTATTCTTAAAATAACAATTATTTCCAACAGGTAGGTATTTTTTTTTGTTATTCTTCTTGTTTTATACCTAAGAAATTATTTTTTAAAGGTAAATTAAATAAATAAATATAATAAAATAAAAAACACGAGCGGTTGCCAATAGTTATTAATGAGCTAAATTCAATGTTATGGAAGTTGCCTTTTCAATTTTCACTTTACTGTACTTTTCTTACAGGGATGCACAAGAGCCTATCAGAAGAGAGGACATTTGATAGCCAAGTTTAAATCAATCTTACCAAATGGAAATCCCGCTACAAGAGGGAAAAATTCAGATGTAGTGATTTTGGATTGCATTTGGAACAAAAAAACAAAACAGTTGTTTGCTTTGGATGTTTTGCACTGGAGAAATCAAACACTTTTAGATTGTGATGTGAGTAGAGTACACCATGATAATTTAAAAACATGTTTTTTTATGTTCCGTTTGTAAGTTTTTAAACTAGGGTCGGCAGGACCCAAGGGAACAGGAAATTCCTTAAAATCGGACGGAAGTTTCCTATAAACAAAACTTTTTAAGCGGGAGGGATTTTTCTGCAAATTTCTGGTATTAGTATCTTCATCATCTAAAATAAAACAACACTGCAAAATCATTTCCCTTGTAATTTGACTGTAAGGCTACTTGTAATAATATAGGCCAAAGATACAGTAGTCTACATAAACTTACTGTAAACGATGAAACACTAATGCAATTATTACGTACCTGGGTCGTTTGAAAATTCTTCCATAACATAACTCAGATCCTCATTCATATCATCTTCTCCAAAAAGTTACTTTCACTACTTGTTTTATCGAACAACTCATTTAGAATGTTGGAGTTGGTCAAAAACGTTTATCATCCATTGTTTACAACAAACAAACAAAACTGTCAGAACGCAGAAGCGAAGCAACTGTCTCTGTCTAGCGCAGACTCGGCTGAGATATGGGTGAGATATGCACGGTGGGCGGAGGTAGCGGGAAACAGCTGCTGTGTATGTCACAGCTCAAAGATTATTGTTTCGGGTTCAAGTCGATTATTTTTCATTCGGAAGGTGAATTTCGAATAGTTAAAAGATCAAACTAAACGATATACACTGTAACAGCCTTATATGAACGATGTATCGAGTGGGAAAAACATCGAGAGTTGCATGACGTAAAATTACGTCGCTGGCAGTCTCGAGGCACCTCACACACGACGTAAAAGTATGTCTTTGGCAGTGAAAGTGTTAACCTTCCAGATCATGATTAACCTTAAAAAACTGTGAATTTTATGTAAAGGGTTTAATGGATACTCTGTTAAGTGAAACATTTGAAAGTTACTCAATTGTTGCTTTGACTATTATGTAACCGATGTTGACGCTGTGTGGTTTCAGGCTGAGTTTCGCTTGTTCTGGCTGAAGAGCAGGTTTGCAGAGTTGCGTTTGCAGAAGCACAGTCCTGACACGCAAGACATTTTCCTCCCTCCGCACTGTTCGCTCTCACGGCTCGGGGAGACTCTGGCAACAACTGATCCCTCTGATGTAAGTACACCGTCACATGGGCTGCCAGCCAAGGAAAATTTACGCTGGGGAAACTTAGCCTTTAGGCTTTATTTTCTAGCCAACGGAGTGGGAAGGGTATGGACTGATGATGTTCAATATGGATGAAACATGTCTTAAAATTAAATTTTAAATATAAAAAGTGGATTCATACAAAATACGATGAATTTATTCAATACAGAACACTTCCCCAAGACAGATGGCTCAACAATCAACCATGTAACCAATAATGTCCACGTTTCCATGTTTACACCTGACGTGTGACTTGTGTGTGTTGCAGGTGGATGGCGTGTTATTCTACCACAACAAGGCTCCGTACGTGTCGGGCCGAACCCCGCTGGTGGGCTGGTTGAAACCGTACATGCTACCGGAGAGGTTGGACCTGCCGGTAACTCCTGCGTACGCAGCCCTGCGACCCGCCACCTACACAGACTTGGAGCAGTGGGTTGCACTATACTCTCACGACCACGTGCGCAAACCCAGGAAGAGTAAAGAGAAGGTGAGCGAACTCAGTTTTCTCTCAAATGTGGTATAACCTGCTAAAAGGTAGAAAAGATGATCTTAAAATGAAGACAAAATATATCACTGAACACATATACATATATAGGAGGTCTGTAAATAAAGTAAATGAGACTGGTCCAATAAAACTGTTTGTTTTACAATGTAATTTAACACTGATTCCATCTCACTCTAAATATTTTCTTTGGGAAGCCAGACAAAGCATTATACAGTCTTCCCACTCTTCGCTACAGTGCTGGAACTCAAAATCAGAAATGGCCTTCAGCTGATTGGTTACAGGTTTTTGTATGTTTTCTACCGTTCTAAAATGGTGTTCGTGGAGGTGGCTTTTCAGTTTAACAAAAAATAAAATGTCTTGGGGACTCAAGTCAGGAGATTATATTGAGGAGGTTGAGGAACAATGGAGATGTTGTTCCTGGTCAAGAACTTGTTACAAGGTTGAACAATGTGACAAGGCGGATTGTCATGATGCAGCATCCTGTTGTCTTTGAGGGCTGATTTCAGTTGGGCAACTCTTTATCGCATTCTTTCAAGAATGTGTCGGTAAACATGTTGAGTCACAGCTGTCCTGCTGGCAAAACTCCTCAAGAACAATGCCATTGCATTCAAAGACATTAATGAGCATGGTTTTCACTTTGGACCTGCTCATTCTGGCCTTTTTGGGACAAGGTGAGTTTGAAGTTTATCTTTAGATGATTTTCACCCGTCTGAGAATGCTTTAAGCCATTTAAAAGCTTGTGCTCATGACAAAAGGTCATCTTAATATGGCTTCTTCAGTTTCGTGAACGTTTCAGTAGTATTATCACCAAGTTTAACACAAAATGTTACAGCACAATGTTGCTTGTAACTTGTTTCACTCATTATTGAACGTACTTGAAAAACCTGTTAGTTTACGTCTCATTGGGCAAAAATAAGCAAAAGATATTAATACACAATGTTAGTCAGCTGTTTAGCTGAACATATGGTAGCCATCGTAGCTATAACAAAATCAGTCTCATTACATTATATACAGACCTCATATAAGTACTGAACTACATACACCATGTAATTTTGTATATATTGTAACAATTTAAGTACAGTATTTATAAAATGTAAAATGGAATTCCTGTCAATAAAGAAAATTGACCCAACGGGGGGTGACAAGGATGCCTGATGTTTTCTAGACAACAAATACACATTTCTCACCTGAAATCAAAGTGCCAGCTAAGAATTTTTCATCAATAATTGGAGTACGAGTGTCGTTCGGAAAATATGGTGGTGAAAGTAGTACTCGTTTTAATCTCTGTGTTGTCTATGTGTTGACAGATGAATCAAAATCAGCTGGTTTTAGCATCTCATTGTTCAGCTGTTTACTGAATTTCTTTCAATACAACTCTTATTACCGTGTTTGACTGTTTGTAAACATACAAAATGGAGAGGAAAATCAATAACGCTGCCAGCTGTGAATTTTGATCAGTTATTCGATTTCTGAATGCAAAAAACATGCAAAACATTGCGAGTCAACTGTGCGACGTTAGTGTCGAAATTTCAATGAAGGGAGAGGAAATGTTCATGATGAGGAGCGAAGCGGCCGCCCGAGTGTCATCACGGTTACGCTTGTTGAAACTGTTGATGCGTTTGTGCAAAAGTTGTTTGCCAAAAAAGTTCAAAACAACAATCTTGACTCGTAAGCTCATGGCTTCAGTTTTGGGATCGCCGTGTTGTATTGCTTGTTGAGTTCATACCAAGAGGAACCAGCATAAATTCGGATGCTTACTGTGAGACCCTTAAGAAACTAAGACGTGCAATCCAGAATCGAAGACGTTGAATGTTGTCTTTTTGACAATGAAGCGACCTCAACTGCATCAAACAAGGTGCAGCTGAAAAGCAATTCAACTGTCAGAAGAAGCCCACTCCGATGACATGTTCTCGACCATCCTCTTTCATTTACAGCCCAGCTTGCTGACCGTCGGTTTCCTCAGCTCTAGTGACTATCATTTGTTCTATGGTGACTGTCATGGTTGTAAACTTAAAGAGTTTTGGGTGGGAAAAGTTTTGAGGACGATGACGAAGTCAAACAATACTGGCTTATTTCAATGGATTGGCGGCAGAAGACTACGACATTGGTATTCAAAAGCTTGTAACAAGGTACAATAATGCTTGGATTTGCAAGGAAATTATGTAAAAAAGTAGGTTAAGAAATAGAAATGTAAAACAAAGTTTCGTTTTAAAAATGTTGGGGTTTCTTCGTTTTATTGGAAAACGAGTATTACTTTCCGAACGATCCTCGTATTGTCACTTGCGTTCAGCTTTGTTGCAAACCTTTTGTCTGTGAACTGATTCACAAAATACAATTTACCTGTAAAATTCACTTTGTTTCAGATGGATTGTACGGAAACGTCTTGTGACACTTCACTAACATCTGTCAGCAAAATGGAAGCGACTTCTTCGGAAGAAAAATCTCCTGGTTAGGTTATTTTTATACTATTTTAGCTTGTAATAATTGTTTATTTTACCATTTTTTGACTATTGTTGTGATTCAAATAAGACTTCAGAACCGTCTACCAATTGTGGTTCAATTAGATTAAATATTATTGCAAAATATTATGCAATTGTATTGTATAGTGGCAAGTATTATACAATTGTTAAGTACTTTTTGTATTTAAACGAGCTTTTGTTGTAGATAGGTTGTTTTGTAATGTTATTACAAAAATTTGTGTTACTTGCCTATTATTTATTGTGTAAAACAATTTTGTACAATTAGTATTTATTGTTGTAGTATTAATATAAAAAAATGTTTTAGCCAATTTTTCAAGCTATTGGAAAATTTATGTTTGTTGTAAAATCCATTACATTTGCTGAGTAATTTTCTAAAAGCCTTTGTAAGCATCTTGAAAACAAGATTAAATGAACAAAAAAGTCAATAATTGTGTGTACACATTGTCCTAAGTTGCCTTTGTCAGTTAATGTATTGGCCTTAATTTGTAAATAAATAAAGTTTTGATTGACCAGCCATATCTTTTGGTTGATTTTAGTTTCTTAGTTGCAAAAATTCGGCAAATAATGAGTTTGTTGTCTGTAAAAAAAAATAAAATACTAAACTCAAAAAGCTACCTGGTGTAAAATGCTTATTTGTTCCTAGTTTTTTAATCAAGGCAACTCATCTTTTTTATCTAATTCCGTCTGTAACATTTTTAAAGGAAGTGTCAGTGCTCAGGTTTTGAATTTTGCCAAAAGGTATCTTGGCATCCTCTTCAGTTTTAGATGGTTATAATAATAATAATAATTTATTGGCCAATGGACAAAACAGTGTTTGTGTTGACAAACAAACATACTACAAGTATGTATATATTAAAAAAAGATAAAACCACTAGTAACGGCAAAATATATAACAATTTAAAAGTAAACTAAATTTAGGATGTTGATAAACTATTTCGATCCATAAACTCACCTAAACTGTAAAAAGAACCATTAACTAAATAAGACTTTAATTTGTTTTTAAAACTTTTTGAGCCCGTTAATAATTTGATTTCTTCTGGAAGTGATTGGAACAACTTTATACCGGCCTGAGAAGGTAGTCTTTCGAACAAACAAAGACGGTGTGGGTTTGGTCTGAAATCGTTCCTATGTCGCGTCTCATAATTATGTACGTCAATGCCTTGTTGTAGAGCACACTTATTTACGGTAAACATTAAAGTTTCATAAATGTACAAACAAGGCAAAGTTAATGTGTTCAATGTTTAAAAATATCACGGCATGAGTCCCTGTAATTCATTTTTGATATAATTCGTAAGAGTATAGCCTTTTTCTGTAAAACAAATAATCTTTTTCTGTATTATAAATCATCATATGTGTTTGTTGTTCAATAAAGACTAAGACTGGTTCTATAAATCGTTAATTGTTCAACCTTAATCTACAACAATTTTTTCACCTGCAAAGTACTCTCCATTAAGCAAAATGCACTTGTCCCAGCGCTTCTGCCATGCCTGGAAAACGTGGGAGAAGCCATCCTTTGACATGTTCTTGAGAACCGCCTCCAAAGCCTTTACTGCATCCTGTTCCGAGTCAAAACGACGTCCCTTAAGTTCTCTTTTTGCAGTAGGGAACAAAAAAAAGTCGCAGGGTGCTAGGTCAGGACTATACGGTGGGTGGGGAACGGTCCTTACGTTTCGTTTGGCCAAATATTCTGTCACAATGTTTGCAACGTGAGGCCGTGCGTTGTCATGATGAAGTTTCCAGTTTCCTCGAAGTTCTGGACGCTTTCGAGAGATGTGATCATTCATCAATGTAGCCAAAACCTGTTTGTAGTACTCTCCATTGATTGTCTGTCCACGTGGAACTAAATGAGTGTACACCATTCCTATATGGTCAAAAAAAGTAATGACCATAGCTTTGTTTGCAGATTTGGTTGCCCTAGCTTTTTTGGGCGACCTTCATTTTTTCTACCCATTCTGTGCTTTGGACTTTCATTGCAGGGTCATACTGGTCAACCCATGACTCATCAGCAGTTATTACACTCTTCCACCAATCCCTATCTTCTTCAACGAAACACTTCCACTCAAGGCAAACATCGACACGATTTTGCTTTTGTTCTGGTGTGAGTAAACGAGGGATCCAACGTGCACAAACTCTAGACATGTTAAGATGGTCTTTTAAAATTGTGTGAGCGCTACCTACCGATATGTCAAGGAGTTCAGCAATCTGCCTGACGGTCAGACGTCGGTCAGTTTTGATCATTGCCGCTGCTGTATTGATGGTTTCTTCCGTGAGAGCAGTAACTGCACCATCACCTCCCTGCAACTCAGGGTCCTCTCTGCCCTCCTTAAAATCTTTGTACCAGCGAAAACAGGAAGCACGAGACATTGCGCTCTCCCCAAAAGCTTGCTTTATGTCCTCATAAGACGTGTTAGTGGCAGTTTTGTTGAGTCTAACACAAAACTTAATCGCGTATTGTTGTCCACACAAACTTGACATGATAAAACGTTGGAAGCGGCAATTACCAAGGTGATGTTCAAACGAGCACTGATGGCTTTGTGGTAGAGATAACCCGATTTAGTTACTGGTGGTAAACAATAGGGTCCTAAGGTATTGAAAAACCCCGAAGTTTGTGGGAATCCCAGGCTCAGTCTCAGTATTTATTGAACAACCCTCGTACAATAGCAGTTTTAGATAAAATAAACAGCAAAGACCATACAATCCACGCTAGCCAGGATTTCCGCTTGCCTGGGAAAAATGTAGGGGAAATCTGTTTTAATTTAATTATTGACATCAATTTTTTCAAACTAAACTTTCTTAGCTCCATTCTAACAAAAGGACGTCTGACTGATACAATCGTCCATTTAAGCCATTATCTCCAAGTGTCCAGCAGCACTGGGGGATGTTGAGGTCTGCGGTGTCCAGTGCGGGGGGGAGGGGGGTGTTGTGAAGGGTGGAGGGGAAGGGGGTGGATGTCGCGACGCTACTCAGTCAGTGTCGAGACTCTGTGAGTGACGCTACTCGTGCGTCGTGACGCTCACAGTCAAGCACGTGCTCTACATAACTCCTCTACAGGATTTCTCACCTGGCCGAGTCCAACCAATTTGATAAAGGTAATCTGTGGATTCTTGATTGGTAGAAATTTTAGGTTAGTTGTCAAGTGACGTGGTGTTTACTAATTTTGAGGTTAGGATTTTTTAACGTACAAAAACAGTGGTTAAACGGAGGATACGAACTAGGGGCGATTGGTAAATGTAGACCAAAGACCTTTGGACATTATAATTGTCAGCAAGTTGCAAATACCATTGAAATACCTACAAGTACTATTACCATTTTCTTCATCTTTGACCAGCATACTGGGTAGATAGCGTCAACTTGTTTAAAACTACTTGCTAACTATTTACATACTTTGGCGTAGGGCAGTGGAAAGAGATCAATCAGATGGCCCTCATATCTGATCCCAGAAACTCGGACAGAGAAGAAAAGAGAGTGAGTCTCCAACCATTAGTTTACTGTCCCTTTAAACTCCCATTCTGTAGTAATCCTTACTTTTGCTGGTAACCAATTGAACATTCTTAGAGCCTGCGCGGAAAATTTTTCGACAAGGTTCGACTCCCAGTTTAGTCTGCAATTTTTCTCTTCAAATGTATTAATCAATAAATTAATTAGTCTTTATAAACACTAATGTCATTTTACACTGTTTACTTGTATTTGTTAATGTTATACATCTGTTTTATGATATAGTAAATTATATCTCCAGCTTGTTGATGTTAAGTCCCAATTTATTGACGATCATGGGAAACCATTTAGGTCAAATAAGACTTATAAATACATAAAATAAATAAAAATATGTCTTTTATGTCGAGTGATTTTAAGTTTACACCTTTTACAAAATAACTCCAGTCAATTTATGTACACAAAAATATCAATATAAATAGTTTACAATACAAGTTACGGTACACTAAACAATAAACTAGACTACGACAATAGCTGTTTAATACAACGGTGGTCTATTCCCCAACCAGTTCCGAAATCGAGAGCATGTCTTCACAATATCTAACGCGAATTCCATCCTTTCAAGCTCTCAAACAATTAAAGCAACGAATTTCAAAATCTATTCCCGTCAAGAATTAATAAAATTTATCCTCCACAGAAACTTACGCCAGCTTATTCGAGACACTTGTTGTTACTTAAATCCCATTAGTGAAGCAGCTCGAGCGTATGGGTAGACTAGAACTGAACAGATTGACTTGGAAAGTTGGTTGGAATTGCTATATTTCAAGAGTGCTGATGTTCAATAGTTGCAGTTAGTAGTTATTTTTGCTAGCACAGGACGTTTGTTAGTGAATTTCTTTAAAAATAGAGCTTTACTCATACATTTTTATTACTATACAGAACAAAACTGAGAACAGTTTGTACAACTCACATTTGTGTCAGATTTTCACGAAATTTAAAAACGTTCCTTTTGTAAATACCTAGGTTATGTTTGCTAACCAGCAAAATTGTTCTACTCGAAATAACATTTCCACCCCAGAATGGGGGCTTTGCTATAAAAACTTTATTTATAATTTGATTTCGATCAAAGATGGTATAGCAATTTATGGAAATGTATACCTACCAAACACACAGTCATGTTGGGTTCGGAGTTCGGTGTCATACACCTTTATAACAAGATTATTTGAAATTGAATCATAAATTTATTACAGTTTGTTTCACACTATTTTTTTAGCTAAACGCTTGTTTTAAAATGGCATTTCCGGTGTACGAGTATATTATCCCTCGCTATAAGAAATTCGTTGGAATTCACGTTAGCGCTTCTACAACTCACCGGCTGTTTTTTTTCTATGCTTTCTTTTTTTCAACTATTCATCATGGTGTATCCTAAGTTTTCACAGTAGGAACATCTAACGGAACTTTCATTCTTTCAAGCGCAAACCAACATTTTAAACTCTCGGATTTTTAATTATCTACTCGGCCTTCGGGCTCGCTGGGGGGCTACGCCCCCAGATCCCTGCTTCGGCCTGCGGCCTCGCTTGATAAAACAAGGCTACTCGCTGTGCTCATGACATTGCTCGCACTAACGATTTTCGTCAAATCAAAGATCTGATCACTAGTTCAGCCGCTACAGTCAAAGTAGTAAACCACTGCACAACCTCATTTTCGGCCGACGCCATTTACGGCCGCTTTCGCGCCGGGGGTTAAAAAAAGTCGAGTTTCCAGATTTTTCCTGACGGTTTCACACCAAGACCTTTAAAACGAATACACGGTTGAGGGGTAGCTCAGCGGGAAGTGCCTAAACATTTCTCTCGTTCACCAGTCAGTCACCCAAATGGCTTTGTAGTATATTAATTAATTCCTGTCAAGATTTAACAAAACCTTCACGTAAATATGCACAAGCACATCCAAGACACGTATTCCACGAGTGAAGCAGCTCGAGCATGTAAGTAGTAGACTAGAACTGAACAGATTGACTTGGAAAGTTGGTTGGCAATTGCCATTGTTTCAAGAGTGCTGGGGTTCGATAGTTGCAGCCCCTACTTGCTCCACTGCAGTTTGTAGTTAGTTTTGCAGCACTGGACGTTTGTTTCGTCTCCCACACAACTGGTCGCTGGACGAGATAATTACTGTCAGCAATAAATCTACACTTAACTTCTTTAGTTGTGGATTTATTATGTGGTTTTAGTTTTATGTGCGAGAATTCACTTGAAACCATGGTGAACACTGGTAACAACGACAACGATTAAATTAAATCTATCATCTTGAGTGTTGTATTAACTTTTATGCATAAAAACCTAAAAATTAAATTAAATTCGGCTGTGTTCAACTTTAAATAGTAATTTTGAGCAAACCTTTTGACAAATTCTAATAAAAATAAAAACGGCTAGCCATTTTCCTCTGGAATTTTTACAACGTTTGTATACTCGAACAGAAACAAGAAAATACGATACATAAAATATTTACAAAATCTGTAAAATTAATTCATAGGTTACTCTAGAATAATGTTCTATTACATATTTAGTAGAAAATTCAAATATATATATTTATTTTTATGGAATTTCATTTGGAAAAATGAGATATTCAAGCCCTCAACATTGTAAGAACCAGGCTCGGGACCATGAAATGAGCACCGTTTCTGACCCCCAGAACACGTTTTGAGCATTTGCTTACTCTTTATATACATGTGTATATAAAAATGTGTATCAACTCTAAAGGTCACATTCTTTGTCCGATTTTCACCAAAATTTGTACAAATGTTGTTTGTAAATACGAGTATCTCGATTAAATTCGTTAGCCAGCAAAATCGGACTTCCGAAACCCCCTTTTAGGGGGGACTTTTCCAAAAATGGGGTTTTAATGAAACCGCAAATGTTGCCCGACTTTAATGAAACTTTAAATAAACATGTATTTTAGTATTATACACCAATATACCAAAAATATTGAAGATCCATCGTTTTAAAATGGCGGTCATAAAAGTGGGTTTTCGCGGTAACAGTAGTCTATTGAAATATAAAGTGTGTTAACAAAAACGATTCGTTTAATGTAAATTTTTACAATAAGTATTGTTTTATTGACAATATATACAGTACTAAGTACCACAAGTAAGACTTTAGCCTAATTAAACAATTGGATTATGGAACTTTACCTATCTATGAACTCTCTAATTGTATAAAACGAATTTCGGGCAAGATAATTTATGGGTTTGGATTTGAATTGGTTTGAAAAATAACTTTTAATGTTGTCAGGAAGTTTATTGTATAGAATTCTACCGGCTTTAACAGGAAGTTTATCGCACAACTGAAGTCTATGTTAGTTTGGTGGAATATAATTTTGATATCGTGTGTTGTACCGATTATTTTGATAATTGTTCACATCAATTATCCCCTAAAGAACAACACGGTTTCTAAAATGTACTGAGAGCATAAAGGCAATATGGATAAGGATTTAAAAATTAATGTTCCCTGCAGGACTCTCTAAACTTTGCTCTTTTTTTAAAACAAAAATCCTGCGAAATTTTGTTTCAGAGCAATTACCCCACTCGTAATCCGTAAGATAAATGGGGATGAACTAATCCATAATGTATTTTCAATTTTAAAACGTCTTGGCTGACAGTTTTCTTAATAGAAATAACCCTTTGGATACTTTGCTACAGACAAAGTCAATATGGTGATCCCAAGACAGTTTTTTATCTATAAAAAGGCCTAAGAACTTTACATGATCAGTCTCTTGAAGAGAAGTGCCATTAATTGTTATATTATGAATACAATGAATCCAGTCTTGCACATGACTGCCAGTATTAAAGCCGAAGTTAATATAACATCGTAACTCTTAAGATTTCAGCTACATGTGTCATCATTAACATCGGTTTTGGACAAATTTGTGTTAGCGCAGCGAACAGCCTTAAGTTGATTATACACAAAACATCCGTCAAATAGTTTGAATCGCTAACAAATTGCAAAGAGTCATCCTCTGGTTTAAATGTAGTAAGGCGAAAGCTGGTTGCATTCATTTACTTGTAGGTTAATGGCTGAGACTCAGCTACTAAGGATGACTCTCTACAACGAGGTCGAAACGTTTAGCAGTATTTGTATTTCAACTGTGACGCGGTGTAAACCGGAAGCCTTAGATGTTAATATAACATGTTTTGGACAAATTTGTGTTAGCGCAGCGAACAGTCTACTCAATACAATTTTATTGGAAAACTTGAACTCAATAAAATACACTTAAAAATAACGTCCATGATTATACACAAAGCCGAGCTGAGGCCTCGTAACATCCGTCGTCATAGAACAAAAAAACTGAGGCCGAAGGCCGAAGGGAAGCGGTGAGTTGAGTGAATCAGAGTAACAAATTGCAAAGGAAATTCGATTCACTCATGACAGCGGCGCTTTAGAGCTTAGCTGCATGTCGGCCTGGTTTAAATGTATCTTGATAAGGCGAAAGAACTAAAAAGAGCGTTTTGTTATGCATTCATTTAGCTTGTAGGTTAATAGGGTAAAGCTGAAATGATCGGTATCAATCGGTCAAAATGCTAAGGAATCAGATAAGCCTTACCAAGCAAAACTCACTTTCAAGTCTCATATAGTCGTATACAACAAAAATGTTTTAAATTTGATTTTAAAGTTTGTTTTGAAATTGTCAAGCACAGGCCAATTGTTTTGTCTCGATTCAGCTGGTCAGCTGGTCAGCGGAATTGCTTCAGGATGAGATAAGTGTCAGCAATAAATCCAGCACTTAACTTCTTTAGTTCAGAATGTATTGTGTACTTTTAGTTTTATGTACGAGTATTTGTGTGAAACTGTGATGAATACTGGTGTAATAACAACAAAAATCCTCACATTTTGTATGGCATAGTGTTTTGGAGGAACTGTGCTGAATCTAAAGTATCACGAGTTTTGATTCAACAAAAATCGGCAGTCAGAACGATTTCTGGGCTACGCTTCGGACAGACCTTTCGTGATGCTTTTGTCTCTTTGGTATTTTGACCGTTACTTCCTTTTCATATTTGAAACTCTAATTTTTGTTTTCCAAAATTTCAATGTTTGCCCCTTCTCATAACTACGAAATTCGCAATAGGAATATGTTAAAATTTGAATCCCATCGCCTTGAAATGTTTAATAAACTTCCACTTCAGGCTGGTAAAAAATTATTTAACAAACTCCCAATAGATATTAGATCGACCAACGACTTTGTTTTATTTCGAAAAAAACTGAAAAATTACCTAATAAATCATCCATTTTACACTTTAGACGAATTTATGAATACCTCTATTTAGTATAAATTATTATAGTTTTAAATTACATAGTAACGGAATTGGACCTTGTCTTACCAGTGGTAGTAGTCAACACAATTTTATTGTAAAAATGACTACAAATAAATAAATAAAATGTTTTCAAATATAAATAAAAATAAGTTGTTTTTTATTAGTTGTATAATTCTATTAAACATTAACTGTAATAGATAAAAATGTATAAGAAAAATTAAATTTGGTTATATGCATTTTTTGGGCCAGCCTTTGACCAACGGCCAAGAATATTTTATTATAGACTCAGGTAATTAAAATAAACAATAAATTACAAAAAAAGTGTTTCTAACATTTATATTTATTATTTTAATTTTCGAACGCGTTTTTTGTGAGGTGAAAGAACGTAGAAAACTGTGCGTGGTACTAAATATGTATACTTTTTAATATGTTAGACGCTGAAATAGACTGTATCAGATACGAATTCTGCCGAACAAAACTCACCTTTAAGCCTTTGTATATAAAATGAAAATGTAGGGAATGTTTGAAAGTTTTGCAATATTATCAGATGAAAAACTTAGCCCATTCCAGAGCGTCGTTTCACTCCACGAACTTTTCTAAAGGACCTTGTTGACTATTCGAGACACAGTTTCTGCTTCTTAGATGACCTAAACAATGTCTACTGTCTAGTCAACATTCGGCGTTGAAATTGTTGTCTATATTCAAAGGACATGTAAATTTTACAACAGAAATCAAACAACAATCTCTTTTCTGTCCAATTATGTCGATAAACTAAATTACTTGTCTGAATACGTTTTGAGAATAACTTTCATTTCTTACTCTTCTCTTGAAAATGTTTAAGAAATAGAGTATTTTGTTCGTTATGACCACTTTCGTTTCCTTTTCTTATGTTGGTATAACGTAAATTATGTTTTATTTTTCTATTCTACACCACACGCTGTGACGTGCTTAAGTCGCACTTTATTCATTGGAAAATGTTCATTTTGATTTAAAAACTCATTTAATAAAAAAAATAATAATTATTTAAATTTTAAATTTGTAGCGAATATTCTAAGGAAAACTTAGTTATTAGTCGTCAGCAGGGTGAGACCCAGACCGGTGACCATGAAATGAGCACCTTCCTAATCCCCAGAACGTGTTTGCTATTTCTTCTAAAACTTTATAAGTATATTATGTATATACAGTATGTATATGTGTTTATATATATATGTGTATAAGCACATCTGTACACATATATTTATGTGTTAGCTCTCTTGTTAAAGGTTTTTGTCTTTTTTGTCCGATTGATAAATATCGCGGTCAAGTTTACGTTACCCAGCAAAATCGGAATTCCGAAATTCTCACCGAACTGTTCACTAAAAAGTGGTTTTAATAATCTAAAATATAATGAAATTTGAAGTAAATATGAACTTAAACGTTACCCATCAATACACCTAAACTATGAAAATCCGATCTGTCGTTTTTAAAATGACGGCCTTAAGCTGATTTTTCGCTATAACAGGAGAATGAATATTCCGGTTTGTATTAAAATGCATTGAACATTGGCAGTAGATGAACACGTACCTCGTACATTGGAGGTCGAAAGTTGAAGAAAGCCTTGAGCGTAGCGAATAGTCTCGTTTGTGGTAATAATGAACTAAAAGCTGAGGCTAAAGGCCGAAGCGAGGCTGTGAGCATAGCGAATTAGTGTAGCAAATATCAAAGGAAACTCGCTTCACTTAAGCCAGCGGCGCTATAGCGCTAGCTGCTTATCGGACTGGTTTTCACCAGCGAGTTCACTGTTCACCTTTAAACTCCTGCGTGAGAAAACCAAAAAAATTAAAATTCTTTGTTTAATATACAGCCATTTCGAAATACTAGCGTCTCCTCCGAGCTCTTATCAAATTAATATACTATAAAGTCGGTTGTACAGGTGACTGATGACTGAACGAGTAAATGTTTAGGCACTTCCCGGCATGCTACCCCCTAAACCATATACTCTTGTTGAAGCTCTTGGCGTGAAAACATTCTTTTTTTAAGGCTCTGACAAGTTAAAAGTCTGAAAATCTGCCCTTGTACTTGCTGATATTTTGCATCATAGCGGCAAAACAGTTGCTCGAATCTTCAGTCCGATGAAAATCCGTTAGTGTGTAAAGAAATTTACTACAACCTTTGTATTTAACACTTTTTCCCAACTCTGACGAATTCGTCGCTGGATCAGTTTGAAGATAAATTGTCGAAAACTCAACTTCTCGCCGTGTTTGGCTCTTAGTCACGGTACGTATCAACCACACAGACATATAAAATGTATGTTTGTGTATACAACTACGTTTTAATTTGGGAAAAACGTACAGAAAGTCACTCCATGGTTATTGGCACCTAAAGTTTCCACTGTAATCCATTTTCTAAATTTTTGCTCTGGTTATTACAGCTACATCTTCCAAAATTATTTGTCCTGTAAAACCAATGAGTGCAGCAAATTTGTTTCTAAATCATAAGCGCAGTGGATAGAGCTCTTACATCGGAAGATATGCCGGTATAAACAAGCGATCAAGTAGGCTGGTTTATTTGTGCTGCGATATGTGCGCAAGTCAGAGATAAAGCATGCCGCCTCGGAAACAGACAAACCGCGGCCAAATAAATATTTATGACCGACTCCGCTAGTAAACAAGTGCCGAGCTCGCACACTTATATTTCCCTGTAGAGGCACTTGGAAGGTAATTATTTCATGTGCACTAAATCACTATTTGAGATGACTTTGAGGGTTCTACAATTTTTTGGCTTATATGTACGGTACTTATAGTGTGTAACTTTAATATTGATGCACATGTGCAAGACAAGAATACTCATAATCTAGCCAGTTCAATGGCACGTGTAGTCTTACAAACTAACGATTCTTGGTATTCCTTAGAATGAAAAGCTGTCATTAATATGTTGATTTGGTCTGTAGCAAAGTGTCCAATGGACTAGAAACTTTCACCCACTGCAGACCAAAACGTTTTGATGATGGCATATTATGGACTTCCACCTTACGGATTATGCTGATATGGGGTAGTTGCTCCCATGCTGTAATTGGGGTATTGCTCTAGGATGATTACTGAGACTATCTACAAAAGAGCAATTAGAATAATCCTCAAAACCTCTGCAGGGAACCATTACAACCACGCTACGAGTCCCAGTCCTCTATGTACACGTTTTGGAAATGTTAGACTTGAAATGATTTTGGAAGGGTTTCTACAAACTTGTTGGCTTATACTGTTCGGTACATAAAGAAAATATACCAAAACATAGGCTTCAACTGTACGATAGTTGACGCGTAGAAGACAATGTTAGGTCGACAAAATTCAAACAAACCTTAGATGGGGCTCCTTTCAACAGATTCATTCCCCAATAAGTGGGGTTTTATGCTATACGAACTGTGGTTATGGTCCGACTTTGCGTAAACTTGGTATTAACATATTTTGTGTGTATGTGTGTGTGTAGGTTTGTTCAGACGGGTTTATGATGATTTATTTTTTGACTGATGAAGATTCCAGAATTTCAATAGGATATCAAAATACTGTATACTGTATTGTAATTTTAAAATTTCCAATTTTTCATTTTTTAACAGACGTAGTCTGTGAATGTCATCAAGCAATTAACGTTAATTTTGTGATCCCTTAACCTAACAAATGTACCAAAAGTCAACAAAGTCCAATCATCCAGCCTTGCAAAATGACGTCAGAAAACCATTATCCACCGTCATCTTGGTCTAATTGAACAGATTTTGTCAAATTGTTGATACACATTTTAATTAATGTGACGTATGCTATGGGCTCATTTCATAGGGTTGTGATGTTTCCCTCAAAGGATTTTCAAGAAAAAGATGTCATTAAAAGTATTGTATGTGAAATGTGACATTTTAAACCTGATTGCTTGTAAACTTTAAATGGGTATTACAAAATAAACGAGTCAAGATACAAAAGCTTTCTTTGCGTCATTGAATTTGATTTGTAATAACATTCCCTTTCTTTTGAGGTGCCACAAGGGGGGGGTTGCATTTAAAAGAACTAGGGCCCCTCCGGTTTTGGGTAGGGGTGGGTGACACAAAGTATGTCCAAACAAACCTAAGGATTCAGTAAAAACATTACCTAAAGCGATTTTTAAAATATTTAATTTTTTAAAAGTTAAGGGAGGGGGCATTTAAAACTCAACCTGTATATTATTTTAGGTAAAACCAAGTTAATTAATATAAATATACATATCAAGCTCAAAAATGCAAACCTGTTTTGTACTGCGACGTTTCCTTCTATGGCGATACACATAAAAAGCTATTCATACAGAAATCCACTAAACATATTCAGGAAACTGGCTTATAAACCCAAATACGATTATGATGTGATTCTAAACTGTTATTTATGAAGGGCAGAAGAACAGTTAAACCAATATCCCAGCGTGGCTTACAAACACACACATATATCATACGAGAACGGAAGAGTGTCTCCGAGACAGGTTTATCGGTGAGGGAGAATATATTTTCCATCTCCCGAGCAAGCAGTCTCTGAGCGAAGCACTGCATTTCTTCAAGCATTCAAGCATTGAAACACTAACTTCTCAAGCACCTTGTTGACATTTCCCAACTCCTACTCCTAGTTTCACCACTACGATCAGCGAATTGGTTTGTTAAGAACAGTAGTTGTGGAGTAAATTTTGTTTGAAGAACAAAGTGCTTAATCGAGAAATTTTATGTTGTTTACTCGACGGGAAGAATTTTAAAATATTATTTTTCGCCTAACATTATCTAAAATGTGTGGAGTGCTTTTCTTACCAGTGGGTTCATAATTTAGTTATATCGCGAGAGAGAAAGAAACGTAAAATAAATGACAGTCCTGAGTAATAATGGTGGAACTCGTATATAGACCTGTGTTATGTTTATATAGCAAATTTGGTACACTGGAGACGTTAGCCCCAAAATAGTATATTTCATCACTAGGTCCTAAAGTGACACTTTTTCATATTATAAACAATTAATTAAGTAAACATTGTTTTGATCTCAGCAGGCTGAATTATAATGTTTTGAAGAAACAGCTGTTACACTGACTTACTATACGTCAGTGTTAAATTTCAAAACAAACTCGTTGAACCAGCTGATGCCCATGCCACAAAAAGATCATTAAAATCCCTAGGGAGAAAAAGATCATCAAAACAATACTTCATTTACCCTGGGTGTAAAAGTGACACTTTAGCACTGTCATTGCATGTGTCTAAAGCAGCTGTTTTCAGAGCAGAATGACAAAACGGTATTTCCAGTTTAATTTACACCGTTATTGGAAATTCGCCAGGGTTCACGGAAGCACTTGTAGCTACGCGTCAGCTATGTTTCTCAAGTTTGGCTGTATATTAGTTTCAAAAAAATAGAGCTGAATTTAGCTACACATTTTGTTTTAAGAGCCAGCAGACTTAAACGCTAATAGTTTAAAGTCCGAAAAGCGTTTGCACAAGAGTTCCTGTCAAACTTTAATAATAATTCATTTATTAATTTCTTGGTTCAATTAAAGAGACAACTTACTTACCATTTAGTACAGTTTGTTGAAAAGGGCGAAATAAAATAAATGTTAAAACCTGAGAGTTTTTATACGATTTTATTTATTTATTTTCAATCTACAAAATGCAATTTTAGAGGTATTTCCCAACTACAAAATTGCACTAATATAATAACATTTTGGAGAATAGAGTCTAATTCAGCAGTTCGTAACATGTAGGCCTATATAAGAAAAATTAACAAAGGAATGACTTATAAATAAACTATAGAGCAGAACTATAACATATATAACAATTACAACAAAAATGATAACCAAAACAAATTACAAAACAAGAACATATTTTAAGAGGATATACGTCTGTTATCCGAGCTCACATCTCCAGACCAAGGCACCCAAGCGTTCCGGGGCTGGACGCCAACACAGACGCTGCCTTCAAAAAGGCAGTCGGCTTTTCGCCAGCCCTTACTTTTCACACGGTTACAGTGGAGTGTTCACAAAATCTATTGGGAGGTTTCCTTACGTATACAGGGTATAACAAAAATATGTAGCGGGCTATGCAGAACCGCATTCTACATACAAAAGTAAGTCGAAAATGTCTAGTAACATTTTTTTTATTTCGGCTTAGTTTAGCCGTAATCTAATTTTTTGAACATAATTACTAATTCAAAACCCCTTTGAGATATTTTTGTGAAACTTGGTATAACATTTAATTGTTTTCATAATAACATTTTTCGAAAGTATTTTGTATGTAACGTATCAAATTTAAAAATTTCCAATTTAAATTCAATTTGATTCCATTTGACTTTGAAAATTTTAAATGACCGCCATTTCAAAATATAATGTTAGATACAAAATATTTTTGACAACATAATATCATTAGGAAAACGATTAAGGTTTATAGCAAGTTTTGCAAAAATATCTCTAAGCTAAGGGTTTTGAATTATTAGTTATTTTCAAAAATTTACAAAATGGCGGATTACGGCTAAATTAAGCCGAAATTAAAAGAATGTTACTAAACATTTCGGACTTACTTTTGTACGTAGAATTCGGTTCTGCATAACGCGCTACACAGTTTTGTGACACCTTGTTTATAAATCATATTATTTAAGTGCTGTACTCTGTGGAAAAGTGTGTTAAAGGTGACAGGAAGAGACACGACTTGTCAAACCCAGCTGCGAGGGAAGCACCAGCTGACCCTCCCCAACCCCTCCCCCGTACCCTGTACCACGCGCGAACCCGACCCACTTTCTGTCAAAACACAAACACTGAAAACTGTCTCTCTCTGGCCCGTTAAACGAACGAAAAAACATTTCACATTGTTCTGACGTAGTATTTTACTGTTTCTAAATTATCCGTGTGTGTTTTCGTCGGTGAAATGTGAGGATAAAACATAGTTTCTTGACTTTTGATGTGCGACTTTTATCTAAAAGATACAATCAATATGTTTAATATTATGATACAGCTTTTGTTTTCTAGGAGCAATGAGCCGTAATATGACGGTGAACTTTCGTTTTTAATGTAATCATATGGGAGTGTATTCCATGAGAACGGTAGCCGCACCTGTACGATCGCACTAAAAACAATAGTCACCGTAATACTACTACAGTAAAAAACGGTTAACGCTTGAAAGGAAACCACAGCTTCAAATTCAAAACAGTTTATTCATGATTTTAATCTTGTTTAGATTGGCCTCACCAAGCTTGCAAAACTTGTCGGTGAGTTTAACTACAAAATAGAAAATTTCATATTCACACACTAATTTCACGAAATGCATTGAAACGAAATACAGTAAGAGTAAACATAAAGTTCAATAAATTTTCGTAGCGACGCATTAAAACTATTATGTGATCTATGAACTTAGCTAAAGGGGTTGCAAAATACAGAATGTACAAAATTCAACTGTCAGATGATTTTCTGAGATTTTGTGTTGTCTAAATATATTTTAAACTACTAAAATTAGAGTTGTGTTCGGCTTTATTGTGTATTTTGTAATAATTATGTCGTTGTGTGATTATGTATAGTTCATAAGCTCAAAAGTTCTATTTCAGGGCATAATTACTCTAGGCCCCGCCTTTGCAAATGAAAAGAATATACCATTGTGTTTGGTGATATGATAGCCTTGGTAAAGTATTAGTATTTTTAGCATTCATCTTCAGAGTATTGCACTTAATAACATTATGCGATTTTCTTCAAAAACATATTTTTTGGCACAAGTGCTAATGTTGCACTTTCTTTTTTGGGAATAAATGGTTTGTTTTGTCTTGTACTCCCTAGGAAGAAAAATATGATTCTGATGGTCTTTATATTGCCGGGAGAGCAGGTGTTTCAATGTGTTTGTTTACAGCCAATTAAGTGAATTAACACTGCCTAAAGGTAACACCGACCAGAGTAACAGCTGTTTCATCGTTGCGTTTCGGACGTTATCTTAAACTTAAGCTCGTGTCAAAGAGGTTCAATTAAGACCTAATAATGAGATGTACTATGATTGACTTTGTATAAATGGCACCAAGGTATGAAGAATAGAACTGAGATACGAGTAGAGTTCGTTCACTGCTTACAAGTAGATCTGACTTTGATTTTGACGTCGAGTCAAAGTTTCGACATCAAGTATTTAATACTTAAACTTTGCTCTCCCATTTCCGGCGCCAGAGTTTCTCATCTTTGATTTCTCGCTCCTCCTTGAGTCATTACAGAAACTTGTTAATTAGAATTATTATTTGATTTTAGTTTATAGTTGTTCAGAAGACGTCAGAGGTTTCGTCTTAAGATCAATGCTTAAGTCCAATTTTTTAAGAGAATTTAAAATTCAAACGTAATCGACGCTTTGCTACAAGTGCTACCGTGAATCCTGGTGAATTTCCTTTATTGGAGGGGGATGATTTACAATGGAAGTGCCCTTTTGGGAGGCTCTTTCCCCCGAAATCGGGTTTTCGCTATAAGGATTTCGGTGAAACGTATAAACATGTATAGCACCGTACCTAGCATGTGTAAAAAAATTAACAAAACACCATCTGCCATACCAAGATGACGGTGAAAAAGGATTTTAATCGAAAGCTTATTTCGACCTTCGAAAGCTTCCATATGAGACCATTTATGAATCACAGTGTATTCACAGTGAAACGTGTGCGCGTAATTAAATTAATATTTTGTAATTTTTAAATAATAAATAAAGTATCCTTGCATAAGTTTAGTTTAAATAAAGGGCCGGTATCAAGAGCAGTGTACAAGCAATTTAAACATAAATTTGAACTGTTTTAATTAGGTTTAGGAGTGTTTGTATACATTGATATTTTATTTCAGTCATTTGATTTTATTTCAGTCATAGTCATTACAAAGCTGTTGATGCGTAAAGTTTGATGATACCAGTACTTTATTTTTTGACGCATTGAATAGGAAAAGTTTATTTGATAAGTCTGTAACCTGTTATGGAAAAACAGGTCAAATGAACACTTTTCGTCACGATACAAACAAATGTAAAATACTTATTTTACAGAAGTTTTTAAGTTATTTGAATAATGATACTGTCATTTTTAAAACAAAACAAAATCTGAGAAATCATTGGAATGTTGTACAGCTAAGTAATTACTTAACTAAATAATATAAAATAACCCAACTTACGTTAGGTTAAATTGTGTATAAATCTACGTATTGTGCATAAAACGCACTCAGTGCTTTTACACTGCTTCTAAGTGGGTTTGGAATTGTTTACCTAATATATCAGCTGTTTCCAACGAGGGAAAGTGTTTAAAAGATACAGGATATAAATAAAGCTTGGGAATTGCTCCTGAGACCGGCACTAAATCATGCTTTCCAGCCAACACAGAGAATCTTGTGAAGTAATCTGTTGCTGGGAAATATGGAGGCAACAGTTCGGGCTGTGTTAGATAAAGCTATGCTACTTACTGCTTGAGTATGCATGTCTTGTTCAGCTGAAACATTTGAATATTGAAATTATTTTGAGACATCTTGAAAACATCGAACCATAATGTTACGTTCATGTTAATGTTACGTACTCGCAAACCAAATTAAATCTTATGTTTATCTGATAAATAAGAAATAAACATGCAAATAGATAAATCAAGAACAAATAGTAATTAAATTATGTGGACTACTATGGAGAATAAGCCGACTCTTTCTTAAAATGGCTCATTAATTAATAGCCCAATGACCAATGGAAATACAAGGACCAACGGCTTAACGTGACTTCCGAACCACGCAGGTGATGGTCTGATATGTCTAAACGATGGTGGGAGTTGATGCGGGTATCATCAGATGATCACTGAGACTATCTGAGCCGCTTTAGACCTATATCATCCTCAAAACCTGACCTCCATGAAGCTGGATTACAGGACCACGCCACGAGTCCCAGTCAATTTGTGAGAACTTAATGTTAAGAGCTAAGCCTAATCATCTATAGTAATTCCATTTAATAACTAAGCTAAACAAAGAACATTGTAAAACTATTTTAAATAAATGTAAAACAACTAGAACTACAGGAGATGAGCAAATAACCTTTGAAAATACATAGAATTTAATGAACATAAACACTAGCGTTGGAACTGAGGTTGAGACCTACACCTCTCCAGGGCCAGCATCGTGAAAGGAGACCCCTACACGCAGGGATTCTCCTAGGCAACTGAACCCAGAGTAGCTAAGCAAATAACCTTTCATTACTTGCTCATCATAACCTTGACTATCAAGACAATCTAACCAACATTCATCACAGTCAAGTGGCAATACTGTGATGAGAATGATATGTTAATAATCAAGACAAGACGAAAGAAATTCTTTTCTAACTGACATCAACTGGGACTCGTGGCGTGGCCCTGTAATCCAGCTTCATGGAGGTCAGGTTTTGAGGATGATATAGGTCTACAGCAGCTCAGATAGTCTCAGTGATCATCTGATGATACCCGCATCAACTCCCACCATCGTTTAGACATATCAGACAATCACTTGCGTGGTTCGGAAGTCACATTAAGCCGTTGGTCCTTGTATTTCCATTGGTCATTGGGCTATTTATTAATGACGCATTCTAAGGAAGAGTCGGCCTTAGTTTGTAGCAAGACTACACCTCATAACTCATTACTACCACTCATCACACTCATCCTTCACCACATATTTGCCTTAAAATACCCTCATGAGAGTGGTCGGCATCTCAAATAGTGATATAGTGATAAATATTATAACCATGAAAATAGTTCCTACCTATCGTTATAATAATGTCTAGGAATATATTGTAATTAATCAAATTATGATAGTAGCCTTGTGGCGTGTTGGAAACAGAGTTAATTAAAAATCGTAAAACGTCGGTTTGAAAATTACTGGATTTTAGTGGTGGTAGCCAGTTATACTATTGTATTTTATATGAATGAAGACAATATGAATTAAATTACAGTGCTATAATGAAAGTTACATACAAAGGAAACTAAAGAAAACTATAAGTCGTGCTATATCTAACTGTACTTTCTTATCCGATTCTTCTTTTCGGTAGTTAGTTTCGGTCAGCATTATCACCCGGCAAGTGAGAGACACGGGTTCAAGCCCCGGTTCGGTCCACACACATTTGTCATGAAATGTCTTTAGTAATAAACTAGGAATACGATGAAAAGTGTAATCAACATAACCTACGTGTAGGCACAAGTGCTACCGCGAGTCTTGTCGAGTTTCTTGAACAGAAGGATAATTGACACCAGACACGTCCCTTGGGGGTTGGAGGGGGTTCCGCTATAAAAAAAGGTAAAAGGTAAAGTTTGTCTTGTTTAACGAGGCGAAGTTAGGACTACAAAGTCCTCTCTACCACTCCACCTAGACCATTACCTAGCGTCACCGTATAGTCACATTACAAATGTAAGTGATGACTGCGGGGGTCGAGCCCGCGCCACCAGAGGGATGAGCTCCGGAGTCGCGTGCGATACCAATCCGCCATGGATCCGCTTCTGTTTTAAAGGGGTATTTTATGCAAAACAAATTGTATTTTTGATTCCATTAGGTTAAAACTTTGTTTAATACATTTATTATGTTTAAACGTTTTTTCGCTGCCCTCTCGATCTAGCTGGATGGTTTTGGTTGGTTTTTATATGCATGTTGGGAACTAATTGTCTTCTAATTTCTTTAGTAATAAAATAACATCATAGTATTCCAAAATGTGTAATTAGTTTCTAACTGCATGACGTTTTTATCAAACCGTTGCATTGTTGTTAAAATTATCTTGAAATACACATTTAAATTACTTTCTTTTACCTTTCTTAACACACATAGCCTACAACACATCCCGTTTGGAGTTTTAATGGAAGAGTAACAAGGTACAAAAAGTTCCATTAGAAGGACGTAATTGGGCTGTTAAATAAATAACGCTCAATTTGAGGTCCTGCTCTATCTGGTAATTTGTACTTTGAGCTGAGTCCTGGCCGTTGTTAAACTTTCCTAATAACCGGATATTAGTTAACTTGCTTAATTCTGCCTGTGTTCAGACCAAAAGGAACCAACGTAAACTAATAAATTTTGTAAAGATTGTACTAAATAGTTTTTGCTTTTGTTAGTGATTATATACTCGTAACTGATCAAGTTACTTGTCCATGATTGTAATTCTAAAGTTTTGTTATTGGTTGAAATATTGTAATACTTGTCGCAGGCTTAAGTTTTGTTATTGGTTGTAATTCTTCGCAGGCTTAAGTTTTGTTATTGGTTGAAATATTGTAATTCTACTTGTCGCAGGCTTAAGTTTTGTTATTGGTTGAAATATTGTAATTCTACTTGTCGCAGGCTTAAGTTTTGTTATGAAATATTGTATTCACTTGTCGCAAATTGATTAATTGGTTGAAATATTGTAATTCTACTTGTCGCAGGCTTAAGTTTTGTTATTGGTTGAAATATTGTAATTCTACTTGTCGCAGGCTTAACTGTTGTTATTTGTGAAGACCGATAGCTCTTATTTCCATAGTTTTGAAATTAAAAACAGCGTGGTGAATTTATTAAGACTTAATCATACTTTTCTCTCGTTGCCAAAGTTGGTTTAAAATTTTATTTAACAGCTTTGACAAAAATTGGAGAGGGAAATACAATTTTGCACTTGCAGTTTGGAGATAAAAATAGTGTTTAGCACTATTGAGAAGTAACGTAGTGCCTTAATTATTATAACTGAACTTATAGGGGTAGTTAAATTTAATGAAGGGAGATATAGCGTGTTTGTGTGTTTGTTTTTTTTGTTTAACAACCTTTTAGGCAGGGATTATCTGTCACAACTCAACTATAGTCTTGTTCTTCCGGTTCAAACTGTGCTCAAAACTGCGTCATACAATCATCATAATTAGTTTGAAATATTTCGGTATCGCTGTGCAGTACCATCTTCAGTCACTGATTGGCTCAAATTTGCTGTCCGCTATCGTATTGGTGATAGGACTGCCAGAATAGGATAGTTAGGATAGCAGACAGCAACCAGCAAGTAGCCTAGCTCAGTTTCAGCCAATCTGTAGGCTATCTAAAGAAGTACTCCAAAGTGAGACCGAAATACCTCAAACGAATTATGATGATGTTTCGCAGTATGAACCGAAAGAACTAGATTTTAGTTCTTAGGCACTTAAGAAGTTTTTTAGGTAGGCTTAAGAAATTTAAAATGTAAAGAAAATCACCACTCTCAGTTTGATATGCTCAAAGTTTACTGACAGGATAGATGACTGATACCCTGACGTAGTTGTGAGCAGCTGGTTCCTAGCGGCCATATTTCATCCCTGAGATAAGGCCAAGATACCGCTGCTTGATAAGACGAGGGATGTAGCCTCACCCCCTGGGGAGACTGGAGAATACAACACATAACTCGATAAGAACATCTTCACAAAGTGTGTAGCCTGAGCCTACAGTAGCTCCCAGAAGCTTTTAGTCGGCTTAACATTATTTTTGATATTTATGGAGCTCTGCATATATTTTGCTCAAAGTAATAGCTAATAGGGGCTAGGAGTAAATTAACCGACAGAGAAAACTAGGGGTTCCTTAATGAACAAATCATAACTTAGGGTATTTATTTTAGCAAAAACATAAATACGATTTATTTTTAACTGTATTTTAGGGACCACTTAGCTTAATAATAACTGTATTAACTATTAATATAACTACATAACTAATTTTAACTACATAATAGCTGTATATTGTTATGATCTGTCGAGGCGGATTTAAACACTTAAAAACGCTTACTCTGCCTTGTTTGTACATTTATGACACCATAACTTTCTGTATTAGTACATGTGTACTACAATAAGGCAGAAATATATACATGGCCATGACACGCAGTTAGACATAGTGTTAAGCTGACTTCCTACATACTGCAAGAGTGAAAAATGCCATCACATGCAGGAATATTGTTCCATTCTCTTCTTGACCAAATTCAACAAATATATGATCTTAAGGTTTCAAATCAGCGTTAAAATAATATTTGGTGACCAATTTCTTTTACAGCGTGAAGGAGATTATAGACCACAATAAATAGTTTGTCATAACTACATTTTAGCTGGTTTAAAATTGATTAAAATTAAGTTGCTACCTGAATTTTTTTTTCTTTACTTTTTGTAAATACAGTTTGCTTGTTTTTTTGTCAGCACAAAAGTATATTGTATAATGACAAATAAAAAAAACGTTATTTAAAAGAGTGTTCTCTCTTTTTTTCAGAAGACGTGTCTGTCAAAAGTTGTATGTCTCGTTTTGTGGTTATTTAATTGTAACTGTACTAAGTAAAACTACTATTCATGTTTTTAATTTGTAGTTCAACCTACATAGAGTTTTGCTGGTGTGCTCAAATCGTCGAATTAATAAACATAAATCTTGTACGATTCCAAACATTTGCACTCGAGTTTTAATACCTTTACCATTAAACAACCTTGAATGCTCTTGATATCTGTGGATTTGGGTTTATGTAATGTTTAAATTCCATGTTCAGACATACAACAAAGTTATATTTTAAATTTATATAAATTTTTATTTACGCAGTGTGTATCTAAAATAGGTTCTATTCTTCAAACATTATTTTCCATTATTGCTTCCTTTTTCAATCAGCTAAATACACACTAATTGAGCAGCTGCTCATAATTTAATCTTTACTTGTGTCACTTACTATTTTAAATAATTTCTTAGAGTAAAACACAACAACTCAAAATTTTAATTCATCTTCGCAGCTAACACTAACCTGGTTCTTATTTAAAGTGTTTAATCCTGAGGGTGAAAAAATCTGGATGACAAAAAGTCAACTGATCGTTGTTTTATTCGTACTATTACTGGCGAAGGAGTGTGTAGGATCCCATGCTATCGCGTCCCTTAAATTAAGCAATTTGCCGTCCGGCAAAAATCTCGTTGATTGTGTGTTCATAACAATTAGTAACAAAGTTTCCCGTAACAGGAAGCACTTAAGTTTCAACAAAGGTGGAAAACAACGTGAAGTTGTGCGTGTTTGCTGTCAAACTTTGATTCGCTGTGAAATCCAAACACAGAAAAGGGATCTTTTTCACAATACTTTCAATTAACAGCCCACGTAGGCTACTGAGTACAACTCTTAAAATGTTTTAAGAGGTTTATGACGTTTTTATATATATTACCGAACAGTTTTCTGTCTCTTTAACGAAACCAAATTTAATACTGGTAGTTTTATGTGATGCGATCACCAGTCACACCTAACTCTACCGCCAGGGCTGCGCCACCTGTACTCTGACTCTACAGTGTCGTGCGCTTGGAGAGCTCCCCTATGTGTGTGAACTCACTCAGCCACGCTCTCTAACCGCACTGCACTGTATAGAGCGCAAGGGTCTAACTAAACCTGCACTTCCAATACTTACCCGTATTGAAAACAATAATTAATTTTTGTTGGTAATTACTAGTTTATAATTACTAGTTTGTGTGTTAGTAAAACAAAAATCACAACATAAAATTAATTTTAAGGGGGAAAAATAGAAAAAATTCAACTAAAGTGCATTATGACAACTTAGGCGTGTCTAAGGGCACCACAATAAAATTTTCAATTAGAAATTTGAAATAACTTTTGGTTAGTGTCAGTTAGAAAATTTGCAAAAACTTAAAACAAAACTCACTAAAATTTGTTTTATTTTCATTAGTACTGAAAAAAGGTTTTATATCATCCTAAGTTCATACAAATTAAAAAAATAAATTTGGTTTTTTAATGCAAAACATTAAAGAGAGTGTATTCCCAACTTCTGTGGTCTCTTGAGTGCCATTGAATTGAGTAATTCTGACGGAAGTGCGTCCAGTTGCATTTGAAATAAAAGAAAACGATATGGTCATAGGAATGAAAATGTAACCTTTTTCGGGTTTGAACAGATAGTAACCATTTGCTAATAAAGTTTCCCAAATTAGGCCCTAATAAATTTTACCATGAAATATAGGAAGAGGTGTAAAAGTCAACCAACAGGAAAACCAACAGTGAATCATAGTTAATTGAAGTTATCGTGACATGTGTTCCACTGCAAGGGGGTTGGAGGGGTTTGTGGTATGGGGAGGGGGAGAGTTTCCCGCCAACTAGATCAGCTGGTTGCAAAAATCTCAGCTGGTCTGAGCTGGGACATGTATATGAGGCTTTCTGACATTCGCCGGATTGTTGGCCTACATGTTTCACTTTTATCGGATTCAGATGTTTGTAGAGTTGCTCGCATTCCAGTGTACACAGCTTGCAGGCAGATCACATAGTTTCAGCTTTATTTCCATTTCCTGGATTGGCACTACAGGATTACCGCTTGGGTTTAAATAATGTGTTTCTTTTTTGTACCATAAAGTCCGATTGTTCAAGCTTTACAAATATGAAGTCATTTTAATAACAAAAATAGCCGTAACATAACCTCAAGTGCTACCGTGATACCTAGCGGATTTCATGAAACGGGGTATAGTTTATAAGGAAGGTGCCCTGTTCTAAGAGTGTTTTGTACCATACTTTAGATATTCCACTACAATGTTTCTACAGTTGTAAAAGTGCCTTAATTTTACATAAACGTTTAGTTTAGCGATATCATAGAATAAGTAAAACATATGCTTATTCTATAGCGATATGATGGTCTTGGTGAAGAGGGAATGGTTACATGATTATTTATTTGGTTGCATCTCATCCTCTGGTAAAAATACTTTTTCTCTCTGAAATAAAACTTTTGGGTTAGCCACAATGCAAAACAGTATTTGATCGTACAAAATGCTTCGAATATTCTAATAATCATCAGTTGTACGAAGATGAATGTAAATAATTATATACATAAAAAAAGTGAATTGAAACAAATGCGCTATCAAACTGAATCTGCATCGTAGTTTCTTCGATTTTAGTGGAACCAAAGATAATGTTATGGTAAGTAGGTGCCGAATGGCTGAGGCAGGAAAATCAACATGATTGCGGCAGCCTAAGCACAGATAGCGCTGCGTTGGGAAACTTTTAAGAGTCTGCCAAGTAGAGCTACTATCTGAGGTTGGGCTGCCGAACTATGTTGAATGCGCTATCTACCTACCATGACATAGTCGTCGCAGCGCTATCTGAGGTTGGGCTGCCGAACTATGTTGACTTTCCTGCCTCGGCTATGCGCTATCTACCTACCATGACATAGTCTTTGGGGAGAAAGACAGCGAGAGATGGCAGAGCTCGCAGCTATCTGAGAACTATGTTGACTTTCCTGCCTCGGCTATGCGCATGACATAGTCGAGAGATGGCAGCGCTCGCAGCGCTATCTGAGGTTGGGCTGCCGAACTATGTTGACTTTCCTGCCTCGGCTATGCGCTATCTACCTACCATGACATAGTCTTTGGGGGGAGAAAGACGGCGAGAGATGGCAGCGCTCGCAGCGCTATCTGAGGTTGGGCTGCCGAACTATGTTGACTTTCCTGCCTCGGCTATGCGCTATCTACCTACCATGACATAGTCTTTGGGGAAGAAAGACAGCGAGAGATGGCAGAGCTCGCAGCGCTATCTGAGGTTGGGCTGCCGAACTATGTTGACTTTCCTGCCTCGGCTATGCGCTATCTACCTACCATGACATAGTCTTTGGGGGGAGAAAGACAGCGAGAGATGGCAGCGCTCGCAGCGCTATCTGAGGTTGGGCTGCCGAACTATGTTGACTTTCCTGCCTCGGCTATGCGCTATCTACCTACCATGACATAGTCTTTGGGGAAGAAAGACGGCGAGAGATGGCAGCGCTCGCAGCGCTATCTGAGGTTGGGCTGCCGAACTATGTTGACTTTCCTGCCTCGGCTATGCGCTATCTACCTACCATGACATAGTCTTTGGGGAAGAAAGACGGCGAGAGATGGCAGCGCTCGCAGCGCTATCTGAGGTTGGGCTGCCGAACTATGTTGACTTTCCTGCCTCGGCTATGCGCTATCTACCTACCATGACATAGTCTTTGGGGAGAAAGACGGCGAGAGATGGCAGCGCTCGCAGCGCTATCTGATCTGAGGTTGCTATGGCTGACCGAAGCTATGCTATCTGAGGTTGGGCTGCCGAACTATGTTGACTTTCCTGCCTCGGCTATGCGCTATCTACCTACCATGACATAGTCTTTGGGGAGAAAGACTAGCGAGATGGCAGAGCTCGCAGCGCTATCTGAGGTTGGGCTGCCGAACTATGTTGACTTTCCTGCCTCGGCTATGCGCTATCTACCTACCATGACATAGTCTTTGGGGAAGAAAGACGGCGAGAGATGGCAGCGCTCGCAGCGCTATCTGAGGTTGGGCTGCCGAACTATGTTGATTTTCCTGCCTCAGGCATATCTGTGCGCAATCTACCACCATAACATAATCTTTAGTGGAACTTTCCTTCAGCTTTTTCCACATTAGGCCGGTTTTGTGACAGTATAAGGTGATCAATCACGCAACAAAGGCTGACGCTTCCTATTGTTTAGCGCACATAATGGAACAATAACTACTGACAAGAAGCCGCTCACTGTCTTCTCGGCAGATGATTCCTTTAAACAATAGATTACGTCTTGCACTACTGCATTTGCAGCTTACTGCGTCGTCATTATTAGTATGCTATTGCACATCTGTTTTAATAGATCGATTAACATAATGTAATACACTCAAAACAGTTCTGAAATTTAACTGTACTTTGAATGGTGATCAATAAAGATTTACAGTACTGTTATGATGGTTTTATTAAAAACAATATAGACTTGAATAGTAGAATTATTTTTTGAATAGACTTTAGCGGAAGCAATACACTTGTTTCAGCACTTGAAATGCTCTTTAATTCTGAGTTTTATTACCACAAATAATTTGAACGCATCACGTAAATAGCCATGCCGTTAATCTGACAAACACCTGTCTAGCAGTTTGCATCGAGTCCCGTGTTCGATAAAGCACTCGTTCTAAAGCATAACAAATACCACTTTACGCTCGTATGTATGAACAATAAAATGAAATAAATTATTTTGTGTGGCGATGTTAGGAATATTAAGTCCTCTCTTCCATTTAACCACCATTCAATGATATAAAACAATTTACAATATATTACAACATTAAAAAAAACAATGTATACAACTTTGAAATGCGATAATTGCTGGGATAGAATGAATATAAACTTTGCATATTGAAAAGAATTATAATACAAATTTAAACTTTTTTGCTACATTTACACCGAATTCCCGCATTTGCCAAACTACGCAAGCCACCAAGGCACCACCTATCAGCCCTACAACCCTTGTGACAACTGACTGGGAGTCGTGGCGTGGTCCTGTAATCCAGCTTCATGGAGGTCAGGTTTTGAGGATGATATAGGTCTAAAGCGGCTCAGATAGTCTCAGTGATCATCTGATGATACCCGCATCAACTCCCACCATCGCTTAAACATATCAGACCATCACCTGCGTGGTTCGGAAGTCACGTTAAGCCGTTGGTCCTTGTATTTCCATTGGTCATTGGGCTATTAATTAATGACCCATTCTAAGGAAGAGTCGGCCTTAGTTTGTAACAAGACTACACTTAATAACTCATTACTACCACTCATCACACTCATCCTTCACCATATATTTACCCTAAAATATACCCTCATGAGAGTGGTCGGCATCTCAAATAGTGGTTTAGTGATAGTGTGTCAACTAACTCTTAACCTCCGCCCCAAAATGGGCCCGAATTTTGATATTGTTTGGAACCGCATTCCACAACCTGCATGCGATGTGAATTTGTGGACTAATTTTAGATAATACTCGTATATGTTCTACTGCTGATCGCAATAGAATATACACGGTTAACCCAATGATAGAGTAATTTATTTATTAACAAACGAAATGAACTGTGTTTTATTGGGAAATAATAATTTTCACCTCATTTGCAGAATTTTTATTAAATATATCAGCTGCTAAAGTACCATAGATCCATGTACGTGCCATCTGTTTCTGTTCCCGTTAAAGCAGTTTCGTTGGGTATTTTGCTGTCGTTCATAATTATTTACCACGCTATTTTTAATGAATTTTCAGATTTGATCCTGCTGATTCTTTATGATCGGAAATACTCCATGCAGTGGAAACGTTTTATACCTGAGTTGATTTGGCTGCTAGAGATATACAGGGTGAGTTTTAAATGCCCCTCACCTTGACTTTGAAAAAGGAAATATTTTAAAAGATGTTTAAAATTACACATTCCACACGATTTTGTATGTGAAATGTGGCGTTTTAAAACTAACCATTTGTCATCTATAAACTGGTATAACAAAAAAACGCGTTGAGATTCAAAAGTCTTTTTACGTCGTTGAATTTGTGTTCAAATTCTCTCTCTTTTGAGGTCAAGGGGGGTTCGTCTATAAAATATTTGGGGCCCTCCCCATTTTGGGTGGAGGGCGTGGGTGAGGCAAAGTACGTCAAAACAAACTTCAGCATCCTATAAAAATTCCCTAGAGGGTTAAAAATATTTTCTTTTTCAAAAGTTAAGATGGGGCGTCCTTTAAAACTGACCCTGTATAAAGGACAGGTCTGTTACACATCGTATAAACTATCCAATTCACTTGTGTTCACTATTGCTTGTTTGTATATTCAGTGAAGACAGTGGGTTTGGCAGCAGCGAGTGGTTTCAATTGATTTATGTAAGGGACAAGTTCAGAGTCTGCAACTAGGTGCTTGTACTTGTATAGAGGCAAGGGGAGAGTAGTTCTGTTGAATTTATAGTTATAGAAGCTCAAGTGAATGCTAATACCTGTTCGCAGCCGAGTGTCTCGTTTCTCGTAGCTCGCTGTTGATGCATGCAGGTGCACCGCTTTATTTTTTTTGACAGATGATGATTATAACATGTAATGTTCTCTATTGACAGCTTATGTGGTTTATGACGGTAATGCAGGCAAAACCCAGCGAAAAAGTCTCATTTCCGTTGCATATATATTTTTTGGCTCAATGGGAGATCTTACCATTATCACAAACACTAGGTGACGTCTATACTTAATAAAAAACTATTTAACAAAAACACCCTTGGATTTTGTTGAAACCCAAATTGTTTCATAAAAACATTATTTTCAAGGGTGTTTTGTTAAATATTTTTTTAAACTGTAACAGCCCTTTAATGTCCAAATTTTCAAACGTCTACCAATTAATTTTATGGGCAAAGGTCTTCGCTATCTTTTCCTCGAATTTTAAAGTACGAATTCGAAAAATCTTGAAAGTCAGCCGCTGTTTTCAAGACCATTTCAAAAGATTGTTGCCCAGTAGTATTTTGACAATCAAAATTAGTGCAATTTGGACTTTATTTTGAGGCGTTTTCAAAGTTGAAATTTCAGCTTCAAAGCATGTTTTGACATTAGACATTTAGAATAACGCAATTTTCAATCTTGGGTTTTCATTTACAGTGTTCGGTTGTTGCCTTTTAATATAATAATAAATCTTTATTTTGCCAAAACAAATTATACATCGTACATATAGTAATACGTCAGTAATACGATGCATACCTATTTATAAAGTAAAGTATAATAGTAAGACATACAATGTATGCTGAATTTATAATAATTCATAACGTAACTTAAATACTACACGTAAATACTACACGTATATTCGCTCAACTTTCCATAATTTTTAAAAGTAAAAACATCAACAATAGGCTTTTATATTTTAATGTATATTTTAAAACTTTATAAAAGAACATGTCATACATCATCTCATCGGAAATCATTTGGTTTACCCAAATTTCTTATGAGACTGACAGTGGGATTTGCCACCCGAGAGCCAGGTTAGAGCCGATTGCTCACGCCATATATACGGCAACAAAGATACACACGTTTAGTTTAGGCAAAATGTGTGTGCAGATAAGATATGGTACGACCCATTTTGTGTTTGACGAGTTCTCAAAGTGCTCAAAAACGACCCGACCCCTAAACACTACATGTTTCCCCACATGGGAACATTTTCGAGGTCCAAACATATTTCCTGGATTATTTGGGGTCAAAAATAAAAAACTAGTGTTGAAAACACCGAACTGAATTTTTTGGGTACTAGAGATAGTGGACGAGGGTCTGTTAACCACGTATTTCGAGGTTGAGTGGTAGAGACGACTATGTAGTCCTAACTTCGCCTCGTTAAACAAAACAAACTTTACCTTTTACCTTTCTACCTGCACTAGTCTCTGTACGCGAACAAATTGAAATGTTTGCTAACATAATATCAGAATATTTGTCAACTACATACAGAGGTCCAGAGAGTTTCAGTGACTTCAGTTGGAAGCTTGCCATTTTGTTAAAGCAAGTCAACTCCTTCTTACTCATTATTCAGTATTCACTGTTCCTTTCCGATATAAAAACACAGAATCGTGTTTTCGTGTCCTAAAATATCTGCCATATTCTACATTAGTTACGAAAATACGTCACTTGACCAGCCTTTCAATTAAATGATTTAATTTTTGTTTAAGTTCTGTAGAGTAATATCAAGGACCATTTACGGTGTTTGCTAAGAAAGGTTAGTGTTTCAAAACAACAAACTTCAATATGTAATTGATTAAATATCCGAGAAAAATTTTAGAGAAGTCACCTAAATGAAAGTTTTATAAGATTTGATTAGTTAAGTCTAGCTGGCTACATGATAATATAAGAATCCATAGTTGGGACCAGTAGGACCGGACGGTGTTTTAACCGGGATGAGTGGTTAGTTCACCGTGAACCCGACACACAGTTGTGATTCCAATGTTTGCTACCAGGATGCGCCACTGGCTTAAGAGGATTGATAACCCCAGAAAAAGCTGCTCAAAACATGCTCTCGTAGTCCCCTATTAGGACGATATTTTTTGCTGTAGAGATTAGAAAAGTTGTTTTCCATGTTCTCAAAGATTGTCTATAGGTTTGTATAACCTGAGTTTTCAAATCATCTTACGGCAATATTAGCAAAAAAGTCTTAAAGTTGGCCAAAGATAGGGTATTTCAAAAGTGTATTATATTTTTTCATTAGTACTCGTAGTTTTTGCTTTTTTGTGTATAAGGAGCATAGACCCACTCCTACCTTAACATATAAACCCATACTTGTACTTTTTGGTTCATAAACAGCGTCAGGAACAGGGGACTACGAAGCCGATGTTTTGCCACTTTTTCAGTGAGCGAAGCAAAGTTGGAATATCGCTACTACCATCTTGACTGGCAAGGTCGGCGGCACGCGTGACTCTTCATAGAACTGTGCCAGAGAGGACAACCCTACTAGAGCCGATGTTTTTTAAACAGAAGATAAACTTAGACTTCCACCTACCCCTCGTCCACCGGAGAGAAATAATAAATAATCTTAACTTTTAGGCTTTCGCGGCCGGTGTCATCACTAAGATCTAAGGCTTCCGGTTTCCACCGCGTCACAGTTGAAATATAATTACTGCTAAACGTTTCGACCTCGCTGTGGAGAGTCATCCTCAGTTGACTGGCTCAAACTCAGCCAGTACTGAGGATGACTCTCCACAGCGAGGTCGAAACGTTTAGCAGTAATTATTTTTCAACTGTGACGCGGTGGAAACCGGAAGCCTTAGATCTCAGTGAAATAATCAATACTCAGCTATTTAAGTGGTAAACATGGGTTCTTGCTGGGTTTAATCCTTAACTACTCACGCAGCTGAGAAGTATGCGAGGTTATACTTAAGGTGCAAAACCCGAACCTCAAGCTCCGGTGGCCAGTGTCTTAAACAACCACAAAACACTATGATAGAAAAAAGTACTCTTAAAATATACCCTTATGAAAATTAAAATAATTTTGTATAAACAACAACCCTTTCAATAATACTGAACGAGTAAAACTTTATTTAAAACTTTTTTCAATTAATTATTGTATTTGACGAACATATAAACAAATAAATAAGTGTATTTCAAAACTATCGGAGTGGTATTAGTTTATACAAAATAAGTTATAAAACAGTTGTAGAACAGTAGATAGCAGTTTCTACATGTTTCGAAACCACATCTTGTCCTGGGTTTTGGTCTGGGTTTCAAATGAAGTTGAGTTAGGTCCGGAACTGCACTAATTGCTTTACAGACTTGATCTTGATCTAAACTTGAACTGATTTACCTGAATTAATTCAGTTGAAGTTGTTGCGCCCGTATTTTCACCTGGATTAGCTGTTATAGTTTTGTAGACAGGTCTTAGATCAAGTTTGTATCTGAACGTTTCTCTAGGTTTTGCTATACGAGTTGCTAAAGAGTCGTAATACTGTCTAAGTTATATGTTTGATTTAAAAAATAGAATTGTGTGAGCTATTGGTTGATAAATAGTTCGAAGAATAAAGCAAGCCATGAATAATTTGTACATGCGAAGCTAGACGCTATGCTTATTGTATTCGTTGGCCCTAAATATTTTTTGAAAACAAGTATAGTTGCAGAATGATTGAGAAGGATCGACATTATATAGGTCGAAAATCAAATAAAAAATGTGTCAGTAAATTACCTGTAGATTAGTGTCTTGAAAAGTTAGCGAGAGCTTTCTCCTGTTTGGTTCAAACTTTGTGCTGATAAATTAGTTTCTACAACATTAGTGGTCTTGGTCTACTTCGAAACAGAAGCCTTACTTGCGCCATTGTGACAGTACATTGTAGGTGGTAGCTAATGTTTATTTGGGCTTAGGTATATTATATATTTTAAAAGTTTTGTATTTAACGAATACAAGTTACTAGCTGACACGCAGATAAGCGCCATTGCATGAGTGAATAGAATTTCCTTTGCAGTTTGTTACTCTAATCCGCTTCACTCACAGCTTCGCTTCGACCTTCGGCCTCAGTTTTATGCTCTGTTACGAGGCTTTTCACTACGCTAATATCCTCGCTTCGGTCTTCGGCCTTAAGACTTATGGGTTTTACTGGATGGATGTTATACTGCAATTATCATGAAAGGAGAACCCAGTTAAAATTTTGATGAAATCGGACAAGTCATTCCGTACGTAGTTAAATGCATATTAATTTCAAATTTTATCAAAATCAGACAAAATTTACTGTTTTTATATAATTAAAACCCTTTTTTTGTTGAAAATTCTCTCCCAAAAGGGGATTTCCTGTAGTACGGTTTCGCTGGTAAACGACATCGTCCGAGAAATTTACAAAACGAACATTTGTACCAAATTTGGTGGAAATCGGACATTGATGTGACCTGTAGAGATGATACACATATATAAGTATATACAGTTTTGAAAAACGTGTTCTGGGGATCAGGATCGGTGCTCATTTCCTTGTCTCGGGTCTAGACCTTACCCTTATTTTTTCTAAAGGAAATTTGATAAAATAGACATTCAGTATATCATGTCATAGGTTGCGGTATTGATAAACTAGGAGAGATGAACTCAAATTTATAATTGCTTGATGTAATGATATTTGTCTCTGGTTCCTAATGTCGTTGGCTAGATTTGCAGTGTGTACCTAATGTACTTCGTAAATATAACCACCTTGCCCTGTCATAACACGTCTAACTTTGGAGATCCTAATCTTAAACTGATCACTTTGCTGTATGTCTAACAGTGTCGAAGCTCTTTTGAATTGAGTTAGCCTAGAGACGTCAACCTTGAGATACAAGGGACGAGGGATGAAGTGGTCTAGGACAGCAAGTCAACTGTTGTGCTGTGTCAGGGATTTTCTTGCTGAAGGGGAGGGGGTGACTTTGGGGGCCTGATCGTTAGGGAGGGCGGTCTTGAATGATTCCAAAGTTATTCCTTCCATGATCTTCTACTGTCTTGTTTATGCCAAACCCGTTCTGAAAGCTTCGTTAATATTACTGGGTTGAAATGTGTAACCCTCCGACAAATTAGGCTGTTTGTTAATGCTTTTTAAACCTTTTTGCATCCATTCCATAAGTAAATAGTGGGACATATAGACAAATAGTAAATATTGCTCTTAGACACCATAGACATAGATGCAATAACAATAACGTGTATTGCTGTGGCAATAACATATTGTGTAAGCGTATAACAAAACAAGAGTTCAGAAAATATACATGTAAAGGTAATACAATATAAAATAAAGGCAATAGACATAAAGGTAATACAAAAAAAGTATGAAAAAAACACATGCTAATCATCGAACAGATAATACACAAACAATTTGAATCTTGTTGTGCCTTTCACGAATTTTTATCATCTTCCAACAATTTTTGTTAGTTATAACAAGATTCTTTCAACAAGGAATTGTCTTTAAAAAAAGTAAAGTTTGTCTTGTTTAACGAGGCGAAGTTAGGACTACAAAGTCCTCTCTAACTCGACCTTTACCTAGCGTCACCGTATAGTCACATTATAAATTGTAAGTGGTGACTGCGGGGATCGAACCCGCGCCACTGGAGTGATGAGCTCCGGAGTCGCGTGCGATACCAATCCGCCACGGATTTAATAGTTAAATGATATGTACATTTCTTATATGGTTGATTTTTATTTCAGGTAGGCTGAGAAAAGATAAAAATACACAGAAAAGAGAATGTGTAAAAATAAACCAATCGTATAAGACAACGGAAGGTTACTTATTTTCTTCGTGTTTGCACTGAAAAATCTCTTCGTATATTTTCAATCTCATGTATTTTCCAAACGAACATTCGCTTACATAAATCAAATAAAGGACAACAATTTTTCATTTTGCTTGCCAACAGTACTTTACAAACTAAACCGGAAGTCTCTACTTCCTTAGTTTTGTTATGAACTCAACTTTACCTTTCAACTAGAACTGTTATAACTGTAACTTGTCGTGTCCAAGAGAAATACGAGTTTCTTTTATCAATCTGACTGCTCTCTCGTTGTAAACCCTAAGTCAATACACAACGTCGTCCTCTATCCTGAGATTGATCAAATATAACCATGGGGAGTTCTGTATTAATACGCAAAAGTCGAACAAGCTCTTTGCCATTTTTTAACGGAAATTGATTATCTTATCTAGTTGTTGGCAATTCATTTGTAAATTTATGGAATCAGTTTAGAAAATTAAAGGAGTATTTAGGTTGCGAATATTTACGACGCGTATTTAGGTCAGTGGTGGCTGGTTAACCTTTATTTGAGTGGTTCACACGCTTCGATTTCATTCTTTCCGAGAGCTTTGGAGAAAGTTTAGGAGTAAATATTTGCATGAAAAGGTGACGGTTTGTCCTTTTAAGCAATTTAAATAGGCAATAAAAGGACATGAATATAAATATTATCATGCTGAATTAAGTTACAACATAGTCTATTTAATCACTAGGTCCTAAAGTGACACGAGGTCAAGTTAACGTCCGTGGCGTTGTCGATTTATTTGAGCGAGGGTCAAAAAGACACTTTTGAGACGAGTAATGAACGATACTTTTGTCATGATGTAAATTATAATGAGAGATAAATGTCAATCAATGTTTAATATCGTAAAGAGCCTAAAAGTACACATGGTTTTGAACTCAGTAGTCTTAGTTAAATTGTTTTGAAGCTGTTACACTGATTTACTATAAGTCAGTTAAAATTCACAACAATCAAATCAAAAACGTTGAACTAGCTGATGCCCATGCCACAAAAAGATCATAAAAATGATCTTTTCTCCCTTGGGTATCAAACAAGTAAACAGTATAAAGTATCAAAACAATACTTTATTTACTGGGGTTGAAAGTGATTCGTCAATACAATGTGTCTAAAGCAGCTGTCTTAGATTATTATGAGAAAAACATCATTTTAATGATCATTTTGTGGGATGGACATCAGCTGATTCAACGAGATTGGTTTGTTGGTTTTGAATTTAAGCACTGACTTATAGTAAGCAGTATAACAGCTGTTTCTTAAAAACATGAAAATTCAGACTGCTGAGCTCAAAACAATGTTTACTTAATTAATTGTTTATAATCTTAAAAATGTACTGACATTTCTTTCTCATTATTATTTGCATCATGACAAAAAATATCGTTCATCACTCGGCCCGAAAGTTTCTTTTTGACCCTCGGTCATTTAACGTCCTCGGCTGGGCCTCGGACGTTAACTTAACCTCGTGTCACTTTAGGACCTAGTGATGAAATATACTATTACACAAACATAAAGTGACATTATAAATAAGTTTTCTTATAATTTCAAAACATAAAATGATATTTACTTCTCATTAATATTTGCATCATGTCAAAAAGTATCGTTCAGCACTCGTCCCGAAAGTGCCTTTTTGGCCTCCGGTCCATGTAACATCCTCGGCTGCGCCTCGAACGTTAACGTGTCAAAAGGTTGACATTAGGACTTAGTGATGAAGGCAACAAATTCTAAATATCCAAATACTTATTTTAATTAGTAGCCCATAATATACTAGTATGACACTTACTACACCTCGGCTCCCAGTGACGACGATGACAGAAGTTTATTGTCTCTAAAGTTCCAACTGTTTCAGTGAACAGTAAGCCTCGGAGTATTGAGATATGTTGCGAGACACGGAGGCAGAAGGATTATACAATAAGCCCTGAGCTCTGTCCGGCACTGCCCGCATTGGACTAACTAAATCCCGTCCTTTTGTTCAACGCATTCGAGATATCCTAAACTCAAGTGTAGTTCTTCAGCGATGTCAGTTAAATTCAATGTATTTAGTGAAATATTATTTTGAAAACATCTAATTACCGTATTTTTACATTATTTATTGTTAGCGAATTTTTGTGAGAAAATGAGTTATTTATGCCGTTCGCATGGTAAGACCCAGACCCGGAACCAAGGAATGTGCACCAATCCAGACCCCCAGAACACGTTTTGAGTTGTTTTAAGCTTTATACGTATGTATATATGTGTGTACTCTACAGGCTACACCTTTTGTCCGATAAATAGTTTTAGCGAATAGAGAAATAACAAAATTAGCATATTAAAATTATTAATTTCTATCGTTAAATAGAACGAAACGTTGTATAACAAAACGGAGCGTAGTTTTGAGCTTCCATAACCTCCTTAGTTTTATGAAACAATTTTACTTAAACGAGTATATGTAAAGGATGTATGTATACATCTGACTGGGACTCGTGGCGTGGTCCTGTAATCCAGCTTCATGGAGGTCAGGTTTTGAGGATGATATAGGTCTAAAGCGGCTCAGATAGTCTCAGTGATCTAATGAGGGATGATACCCGCATCAACACCCACCATCGTTTAGACATATCAGACCATCGCCTGCGTGGTTTGGAAGTCACGTTAAGCCGTTGGTCCTTGTATTATCATTGGGCTATTAATTAATGACCCATTCTAAAGAAGAGTCGGCCTTAGTTTGTAACAAGACTACACCTCATAACTCATTACTCCCACTCATCACACTTATCCTTCACCACATATTTGTCTTAAAATACCCTCATGAGAGTGGTCGGCATCTCAAATAGTGATTTATAACCACTCTACAGATTGCATTAGATGTCATGTTTTTACAAAATTTCGTACACAAGTTATTTTTGCTAATCTTGGTCTACCGGAAGTTCTTTTTTGAGCTAGCGTCTCCACCGAAAAAGGGGGGTGTATGTTCAAAAAACTATATTAATTCTGATTAATTTTGCAAACATGTTAATTTGATGCCCTGTAAATCGAAACAATCAAATTAGCCACACCAGATGGTGGTTAATGCCGTTCACACTCGCTATGCAAGAAAGGGACCAGGTTTGGTCCACAGTCTTCAAATTATTTAATATTGTATTACCCTCTAGGTTTCAATACATAAATAACATTGTTAGATTGAAAATAAACTTAAGTAAAATCATCTCCTTTGGAGCGTAACAGTTTCAAATGAACTAATTAGCTGAATTTCTGACTTGTTCTTATGTAAACAAAACCCGTTGTTGTAATTAATACAGAAGATGTATTCTGTCATCCATATCTCTGCGACAGATGTTTACAAGGTGTTGGCAATGTTAACGAACTTGACATTTGTTCACAGTTCAAGAAACACAAACAACATTGAATTTGTCGTGTTCACCTTCTTCTCTCTGTTCTCGAGTTTTCAGTTTATATTACTCACTTGCCAACAACTTGTTTACTTTTTGTAACATCGTGTCGAATATAAGCGTAACAACAATGTTAGATTTTTCTATTTTTACTTGAACGTAAAGCTACGGTTTCTTAAAAAGTGATGACCACTATTTTATGGCCATACTATGATAGTAAACTTTTGTTTTCAATGTAAACTATGTGAGTATTTTACGAAAAGGGGTGGCCCCTTTCATAAGATTGCATTAAAATATAATCTTTCATAATATGTATAACGGACGTAAAAGAGTGGTCACCCAAAGCGTTCACAACTTTTTTAAGTTATGGCGTCGGAGGTATTTAGTATATCGGTAAAATCGGTATACAAGAAAGTATTTTAAAACCAACATTTCTTAAAAACTTATTGCAGTCAACTTGTAAAGTTATGGTGTCCTAAGAAGCGGTGACCGCTATTTTACGGCGTAATATGAAGGTGAACTTTTATTGTCAATTCAATCACGTAGTGTAATAGCCGTTTCCATATGAAAAAAGTTCGCCCTAATAAAATTTCCGTAAGAAAACTGTCACCGCTTCTCTAAATATAGCTTAAGAGCTAGACTTTCCCGAGCACGTCGTTCAAATTGTACAAAAACCCGATAATTAGTTCTCCTATAACTTTAATTTTAATTGAAATTGTACTCTAAAATGTCAAACTTTAACGTGGTGTTTTAATTTTTCAAGTTAGTTTAAAACTTGTCGTCTTTCTGCTTAGCTGCATGAACTATATTCCACGATTTCATTGTTTATCAAGTAATATTGTCCTAGAACATGAATGGTTGATTGTGCAGTTCTACGAACAACATTTGTAACTTAAGAGCTGAACATTTGGAAAGCATATTTTCCAATCAAGTTGTTCAATCTTGTTTCGTGCATATACTTATGGTCTCTTTGTTGCTTCTAAGTATTCATAAATGTTTTCCTTAAATTCCTTGAATAAAGGTGTGCAGTTGTAGCTGTTATTTTGAATTTCGTCCAAATAAGAACAATGCAAAGTCATTGACAACTCCCGCCTACAGTTTTATTATTATTATGAAATAAACTGTATGCAATGTTATAGAATGAGTCTAATTTCTATTTCATTATGAATTTTCCCTTAGAAAAATGAGATATTCAATCCGTCAGCATGGTGAGACCCAGAGTTAGGACCGTGAAGCACCGATCCTGACTTCCAAAACACGTCTACACAAGACTTTATATACATATGTCCCGGTTCGGTCTGAACATTTTGTATTTTGAAGTGTTAAGTTTTAAAGAACATTTTAATCAAAGACAACGCGCTTCCACTCTTTAGAAACATTCTCGGTTAGACGTCAAAGCTGGGTTTCTGGACAACGTTAAAACACAACAAAAGTAAAATAAAATAGGATTATTCTTTAGAAGAAAATAAAATCTGGCGAGCAGATAAAACACAAGCCAGACCTGACTAAGCTCGCCATGTGTGTTGTTTACCGAGCAAATGGCTGTTGTTTATTCTGTTACAGAGTTGTATGTGGCTGTAAACAACCTGGCTGTAGGCACGAGTTTACCCTCCTTATACAGAGGAGGGGGTGAAAAGAACTGCAAGTTTTAATTTTCACTTTAGCAGATACAGTGTTAACACTAGGGGTAGTTTTTTAAATTGCCTGCTAACCAGCTGGTTAACTAACCACTGGTTAAGTTGTTTACAGTCTGAAATGTTTATATTTTCACACAACGTTCAAAACACTTAAATGAATTATTAAATATAATTCATGCAAAAATGTATTATTTTACCATTTTTTATTAAATTTGACATACTTATTTACATACATTATGCTAATACAGTAAAATACAAACTGTAATACCAAAATGCAAAATCAAAACAGACAATGTAAAACATAACCTCAAAAATATCCAGCTTTCCTATTGGTTGGCTGCCGGTCCTAATTTTAACCACTGGTTAAGGCTGAATAAAGAAAAAACTGCCCTAGAAGTCGTAAAAGCGCGTCAATTTGCTGGGAATTCTTTTCACTGTAACTATTAGGTGAATTCTTATTAGAGTTACTCAATACATAAGAAGGGGAGGTTATTTAGCGTAATCTTATAGTGGCAGCTTTTAAATCACGCTGTCAAAGACAACCACAAGTCATTTAGGCTATACTCAAAACAAAATATCTAAATGTTTGTTTTTTGTATAATTGTACAATTATTTATATTAGTTGAATTTTGTGCTTGTGTACGGGACTAGCCTAACGATAAAAACCGGTCCAAAATAAACTAATTAAAAGTATTAAAAGGGTACCACGTACACTACCTTGTACCATATAACAAAAACACATTTACTTTAGCCAATTCAAAACAATTCTTTTCAGAATTACATAAGAATTACAGGAGTTACTAGCAAGCAAATTAAATTTTAAAACGATGTAGTAAACAGTATCGACTAAAATCGATTTCAGGCTTACCCTGAATTTTCGATGACACTGCTCGTTCTTTTAATCTAAAGGAAGGACGATGTAAAGCTTTACGGAATTATAGACAAAATGCTTTTGGAAAAATGTTGAAGGTATGGAATATCTGAAGACTTGAACTCAGAAAATACCTATTACAAGTAGACTGGTCAAATATTGAAAGTTTACACGGTGTTTGCTTAACAGATGGAATATTATGCGAATTGCCCTTCTTTGAAGCCTGTACACAAGCTGACCTGCAACTTTGGAAATTCAGTTTATTGCCGTTTTTATTCCAAGCGCAGGGTGGAGACGGTTTACAATTTACAAACCAAATGATTTTTACGTACCTCCAAGTTTGTGTCGATAGCAGGTGCAATTAAAAGTGCTTGTGCAAATAACAATTTATTACATCGGCCTACTGTGTTTAAATTCTTACCTTAAAGTGCAAATACCTCCTCAGGAAAATCAAAATAAAATTAACTTTTGATGAAGCTAGATATAAGCATTTGTTACTCATTACGTAACAACAGTATATTTTATCACTGTTGGTTCTTAAGTGACACTTTTTAACATGAGCTCAAGGTTAACGCCCGGGGAGCGGCTGAAGTCATCATGAACGATACTTTTTGAAATGATTCCAAGTAATATTGAACCATACATTTTAATTACGGGTTTAATGCTGATTCTAAGTATACTTAAATAGGGAGTAAGATTCGAGATGGTAAAACCTTTATTTCCCTTGCAATACAAGTTTAACGTTCGCTCTCCATTGAATTTGTCAAAACAGCTGTTTTAAAGGAAAAACTATCTAAAAATACATCAGAAGAAGTAAACTGAAATGGTAATCTTGTTCACTGAGCTTTTCGTGAGTTATGTCAGCATCGTGAACAGGAGTCTTTTAACATATTTTGATAAATGGAGTACAATAAGGTCCAGCTGTCGAAACACACTACTGAAACTAGTGGCGTTTTTACTGTCGTCGTGGGTGAAATACATGAACTCCTGAATCTATCAAAACAACTCCCGTTGCTCCAGAACCTACTGTTTTAAAGGATTTCTGTTTAATTATTTAATTTGAATTTCTGCACTTTCACATTCAGAGCACTGGGCACAAATTAACTTGTTATATAATTAACTAACAGGTTTCCAGATTTCCAGCATACATTTGTTTTTCTATAACGTATATTCAATGCTTAAGGAAACATGAACATAACCCCAACTACAATGTATTGCCACAATGGCAGAAGTAAGGCTTCTGTTTCGAAGTGGACCAAGACCACTAATGTTGTAGAAACTAATTTATCAGCACAAAGTTTGAACCAAACAGGAGAAAGCTCTCGCTAACTTTTCAAGACACTAATCTACAGGCCTACAGGTAATTGACTTTCACATTTCTTCATTTTTATTTTCGATCTTGATTATGTCTGTCAATCCGTATTGGTTTGCAAAAACGTGTGTGGCCAGCGAATACAAAAAACACAAAGCCTACTTTCGTTTGGACAATTTATGTATGGTTTGCCTTATTCTTAGCACCATTCATCAATCAGCCGATGGCTCACACAATTCTATTGTTTGAATTTTTCTAAGGGCAGTACTATTCAGTTGTTAATCAACCGATATCAACGTGTGCAGACATGCCTTACGAAATTTTGTAAACACAAACCCTTATCAAGGCTGGTCTACAAAATAATAACTTATCTGGCTGAAAATACGGATGCAACAACTTCAATCAAATCAATTTAGATTAGTCAGTTCAAGTTGAAGTCAAGATTAAGTTTGTAAAGCAATTAGTGCAGTTAGTTATCGCTTCCGGACTTTATCCGAGTTCATTTACCCAAACCAAAAACCAGATCAAGATATGGCTTCAAATCATACCCGACGCGAAGCCACAAGCGCTAGCGTGAATCCTAGCGAATTTCCTATTACGGGGTAGAAATTACACAGGGGTGTTTTGTTGACCCCAGTGGCTACTCTGCAGAACGTATTTTTTGTTCGATATTGTGTTACAAAATATGTTCGTTAATATCTAGATTACGTTCGTTAGCTGGAAAAATTGGTTCACCAGGAGTGATCTTGAGTGGTGTGTAGGGGAGTGGGTTCCCCTAAAATGGGGGGTTATGCTATAAAATCTGTATTTTTCGATCCAGTTTTGATTACACGTGGTATTTAACAATTACCGTTTCAACAATTTTAGTACCATTTTCTGCCTTAATCTTGGTCTGGATGTTGATAAAAATCTCATTTACATACATACATCTTGAAGGATAAGCTCTAATATTGGATATGTAAAAGAATAAATTCAAACATCAAAATTTTTCCATATTGGTTTTTTATGATTAAGTTTATTCTGTTACATACATTCATGTTTATTTTAAGTTTAATTGAAATCGTACCATAATTACAGTTTTATAGCATTGAAACTCCCTCAAGTTTCCTGGTTAAAGAAAAGGTCACTTATTTGGAATTGTTTTGTTCTCTTACGTTTCGCTCTCTTTACCGATTGAAGTGAATACCTGTTACCTGTGAAAATTCACTATGAAAACACCCGAACTGTTGTTTCTTACTCACGCTTTGCACGTAGGGATGGATGTGGTACAGCAGTGAAGTGTGAACAGGTGGGAGGTACGTGACCTGTACACAGCTGATGTCACGTAGTTGGCTACGTGATCATCTATCAGCCAAGGGATTATATGCGGCTTGTCTAATAACAATATTGTGTCATCCTCAGGTTCGTTAAGCATGCCGAAATCATTGTATTTTATGAGAATGTTGAACTTTCGCTAAATAGATGACAAAGGTGACCGTTCAATATATGACCGATGACGTTTGGAACAGTTGCGATGAAAAAATGCTTTGTGGATGCTCATAGGAAAAAACTTGTGTTAGGAAAGAAGTGTAGGTTTTCCCCCTTAAGCATTTGAGAACTTCTTACTGAGGGAAAGACAAACGAAAAGGAGAACTGCGGAAATTCCCGCTATAACCGTTTAACTATAGGTACAACGGAACAATTTTATATAGTACTCGTAGTTTACAAACCGCGCCAATTAGCATGAATCGTGGAGAGGAGAGTATAACCAGCTGTGACATAGCCCCCCACCACTCAACGGTACACTTTCCCCTCACGCGGCTTAGTACAGTCCGTTCCAACAGAATCCAAGATGGCGGTTTGTTTACAAATATCAACTATTTAAATTGTATTGTTTCTTTAAAATAAATAGTTATTTATTTTGATCGTTTGAACTCAGTTGTTGATTCTGTTTTATTATTTTTAACAAAATAATTAAATAGTTTAGAAAGCGGTGACCGCTACATTACGCCGTAATATGACGGTTTTCAATACAATCAGATGAGAGTGGTTTTAGAAACGGTGGACGTAAAGTAGCGGTGAAAATTAGTTAAACTGACAGTCTAGCTTGTCCGTTACTAAATACGTAAATAAACTGACAATTAAACAACTGGTTATTTTTGTCAACATCTGTTTAAATATTGTGTTACGTTCACCGTTACGTTCACCGCTTTACGGCCGTAATATGGCGGTGAACTTTATCTAGGAAACCATAGCTTAAATCAAACTTCTGTTTAAAAGCAGACGAACAACAAGATGAGGTTATGTTATTTGTATTGGTTGTGACAGCTACAGCGAGGTTTGCTTGTCACCGACTGTACTAAGCGGATAGGAAAGGGAAGAGTGATCTACGCGCATGCGCAAGTCGCGCCACATGCTAGTTGGCGCTAATTGTAATAGTAATGTGACTACATAGTTTGTGCTGTTAATCAAACCACTACAAACTATCTGTATAATGTTTTTTCCAGGTATGATACCCGATTTGCAAGTAGTCGTTCAAAACAAGAGTTGCATACTGGCACGATAAGGTATGTAATAAACTAACTACATTGAATGGAACCCTGAAATTATTTGCACGTCAAGACTACTAATGTTTCATGTTTTTGAAGATGGAAAATAATCTCTTGAATGAGTTGGATGCCGAATGAAAATAATTATACTGTAATAATTGGATCTTCTGAAGGTTGTAGTTAATCAAAATAAAAAGTTAAGATTTCACCATTTTTATTAAGGTGATCCATTTAAGAGTAAAAACAAACAAATATGGTTTCTTGTCTGAAGTTTATTTTGTGGATGGGTAGAGTTTTGAGTTTGAAATATTGATGCAATTACGTTTAAGAATAGAAAACACGTACAATGAACACACAAAATTAAAAAGCACAACTATTAATACCCTTTCATAACAGAGTAATTCATAAAAGAGTCGGCTAGCAGAACGAGATCTAATTCTTCTGATAGAATCAAATCAATCGATAACGTGGAAGAAAAACTATTCATTGCGTTGTCATGTTCCCGTCATCAATCTTAGTTTCGGTTTCAATCAGAGGAAACTCTTTCACTTCCTGGCATCGACAAGACCATTTTACAAATATCACGAACAATTTTTGTATTATTTTGTATATAGATGTTTCAGTTTTTGTCTTAGCCATTAAGTATTAAGCTATAGAAAAACCCCATATAAAATAACGCTTTAAATAAACGATAAAAACAAACATCTATACTGATATGAATACGTATTAGTTTACACCACGGTTAAAATGACATTTATAAAGTTTTTCTTTTATAAACATGTTTGTTTTGGAAATCACAAAATTGCTTGTATAATATGGTGAATATGGTTTATTGCAAGAATATCACAACATTACTATGTACTAAAAGTTAAAAAAATTCAAGTGTTTTTCGCTCAAAACATAAAGACCTCCTTCAAACGTAATTTATGTTAATTTTTAATTCATTAGGAGAGGGGCAACAACTAAACTTTCGTTGTAGAGCATACTTACTGAAGGAATTCGCCAGGATTCACGGTAGCACATGTAGCTAAGCGTCAGCTACGTTCGATTGCTGTTGTTGTTTTGTCACACAATTCATATTGAACCAACAATAAAGATTTCAAAAACAATTTTGGCACCATAGATTAAATATAGATACAACAGTGAAAACAAACTGACTTGGAAACGAATAAGTTTGAATTGAACAATGTTCACAAAAAGTGACGAGGACTCGACGAAATGAGCTCGAGTATTTCTAATTTGAAAGTAAAAAACTCTGAACGAATAAATCATAAGTTTGGAGGCGAAGCAGCGTGTAATTGAACTTGTCTAAGTTTTTCTGCAGATCCACCAAACTAGTTTGGCTTTCAGATGGCGACTTGAATACCACCACTTGCTGAATACATTTAACACTGAACACCAGGCAAGAGTCCTTTGCATTCATTGAACTGTGTTCTTATCTTTCTTTATGTGGTTTGGTCTTGTCTGTTTTATCTCGGTGTGGGGGAACAGGGGTTTAAATTTTCTCTAAAGGAATTACTGTTATAAAGCTTCTAAAGGCTTATTCAAAATAACCTGGTTTCAAAGTATAAACATCCTATGATTCAAAGTTAATCAAGATTCTGAATTAAATGTATCAAGTTGTAGATAGTCCAAGGCAAACACTTTATTATGAGGTTGCTCAGACTCGGCCTCAAAAGCAGCGATGCAATATATTTTCCCGAAAATGCACCGGTCAAAGATAATGCTAACCTAAATCTGAATCATTCACATGAGAAGTCAATTGGTTTTTAGGACAATTTGGAAGCAGGTTTTGAAATCTTATTCTCATTTGAGACAAATCAACTTTGCAAAATATACAAGGTGAGTTTTAAATCCCCCCAACCATAACTTTGAAAAGGACAAATTTTGAAAAACCCTTCCGGGAATGTTTTTATAAATAAGTTTGATTTGACGTACTTTGTGCCCTCCCCACCAAAAACCGGGAGAGCCGACTTAAATTTTTGAAATACAAATTCCCCCTTTGTGGCAGCTCAAAATAAAGAGAGTTTTATTTAACACAAGGTCAAAGACGCAAAGAAATTTTGTTTATCTTTACTAATCTTTATTGTATCCAATCAAAGATTATAAGAATCAAGTTTAAAATGTAACATTTCACATACAATTTATTTTGACTGACAAATTTTTCTTCAAAAATTTCTAAGGGATTTTGTTAAAAGTTTGTGACGTTTCCATCAGAGGATTTTGGAGACATATTTCTCAGTCGAAATAAATTGTGCGTAAAATGGCATGAGCCATTTCAAACCTATGGAGCTCTTCTTATTAGATGTATATAGTTTAAAATTACTTCACATTATCTAATACAGTTTTTAAACAACTTTATTAAATAATGTGAAGTTAATTTTAATTATTTCAAACCTAGTTTCTTATAATCTTTAAATTGGTACAATAAAAGGACAAGCTGAGATAAAACAATTTTCTTTGCGTCGTTGAATTTGCAGTTTATTGGATTATACTAGATTGGATTATACTCGTATAATCTGAAATATATTTAAAGTATGTCTTTTTAGGTCCCAATATTGGAAAAGAATAGTGCATGTGCTTTTGAACTGTTCTTATACTCAAGATTGTATCCTAAGTCATAAAAGAAAGTCGCGTATAATTCAGTTTCATAACGCTTTTACTAATTTAGATGAGTTATTGGTGAGCAGAATTCTCAGAGTTGAATTTACAAATGATTTGTGGCATGGATTAAAGTCACTTTGACATCTTCGCCATTCACACGACCATTAGTCATTGAACGATTCGCTTTACCACCTCGGATTCATTAATTTCGTTTCTTCCGCAACTTTTCCTCGTATTTTATCTGCCAAGTTACGCTATGAAAATAAGGTTTCATAGCAAATGCAGTTTTCCAAAAGCACAATAAGCAATAACCATGCTTCATATACTCGTATAGGATTCAAAACCTTCCTTAAATCCGGCTTCTACCACTTTCACACCTTCTCATAAGTGTTCTAGTGCATGTGCGCGGGAAAACTCTCAATATTTTTAGGAAATACCTTTAACCTTACATGCCTTATCAGACCATTACCTGCGTGGTTCGGAAGTCACGTTAAGCCGTTGGTCCTTGTATTTCCATTGAACATTGGGCTATTAATTAATGACCCATTCTAAGGAAGAGACGGCCTTAGTTTGTAACAAGACTACACCTCATAACTCATTACTACAACTCATCACACTCATCCTTCACCACATATTTGCCTTAAAATACCCTCATGAGAGTTGTCGGCATCTCAAATAGTGATTTAATGATTTATACAGTGTAAAATGATTTAGTACCGTCTTTCTCGTTAAAACTACGTTGTCGTTTTAAAGCCTTAAAATATTTTTCGTAATCAGTGGTAGAAAAATACTAGGCATAATAATATGTTTCGAGAAACAAGTCATAGGCTTAATTAAACCTTTTGAGACATTGCCCTCTGTAATACGAATCTTTAAGTAAAAGACCGAATAAACTGTTACCTAATAACTGTTCAGCTCTTTAATCTATTTTAGATCAAAACAAACAACATTTCTTAGTCACCAAAACAATATAAAACTAATTATTAAACATGTGTTACATGAAGTTAAACATAAATTAATGTTGTCTCATACTATATAACACCCTCTGAAGCAGATGCTAAGTTCTTAAACCAAATTCCTGAACATATCAAATCAATCCAATCAGTCAAACTGTTCAAAGCACACCGTAAAGATTACCTATTAACTTTTGCTTACTACACTGTTGGTGAGTTAGAAAATTGTTTTAAACGTTTTATATTCATAAATGTAAAAAATAAATAAATTTGTGAATGTATAATAAGATAATATTATAATACTATAGGAAATCATGTAAGATTGTTCACACTTTTGTTACCAGTTGGCTTACCTTATTTTATTGTAACTTGTGTTCTCAATCAATATTGTAAAATAGAATAGTACACAACATTTACCAAAAGTTATTGTATTAATGAAAAATTTTTATAATGCCGGTGTTGTTACATTAACCTAAAAATAGATAGACTTTACCACCGGTTATTGTGATTAAAACCACGCAACCTTTCGAGAGGTATGAAAACTCCTCTCGTTATCATATGAATATGATTTAGGCTAAGTTTCACTTGATAACGAGAGGAGTTATCATACCTCTCGAAACGTTGTGTAGTTTTGAACACAAAACCGGTAGACAAATCCATCTATTTCTGTGTTAAAATAAATTATTGTATTAATTTTCAAATTACTATAAACAACAGATAACGTAGTTTGGAAGAGGTACAAAAAATGGCTTATATGTTTTACGGTGTCAAACAGTTTTCTACAGTATGCTGTCAAAAACAAATAAAGGAAAACAGTTTTCTTAACAGATCAGGTTACTATAAATTTTATTTATCTTAAAAAGACTGAGGAGGGTAAAGGAGGAGGAAAGGGATACATTGAGAGGAGGACTAAGACTGACTAACGAGTGAAGGAAAGCCGTGCGTAAGAGACAGTCAGCCCTTAGCTCAGTCACTTTAAGCGCTTATATCTTACCCGGAAACTGCTTTGACGTTTACACAGGCTAAGTGGCAGTTTTAAATTACTACATCATTTAACAATTTATTAGTTTTAATGGTTTGAGAAGTTGTTATGTTTTGTCTTTTTTAGTAAATTGTTTTGACTATCTCTTTTTTCCTTGGTTGATAACTCGTTGTAAAAAATCCTAAGCTCTTGATAATTGTTATATATCAGTTTAAGTTTTTCTTAACGAGTTATCAACCGTGTTATGTTTTGCTATAAATAAATTATGTAAGAACATAACTTTAGGCAAAAAAGAATAACATTTCATTAAAGAAAGCGTAGTATAAGCGTAGTGGAGCGTCTCGGCTACGCCTCGGACGTTAAACTTGAGCTCGTATCAAAAAGTGTCACTTTAGGACCTAGTGATGAAATATACTATTGAAATAAACCAGAACACCCTTAAGCCCGTAAAAGATTTTGTATTTAGCTTATTTCGGATGGCATACAACGCAAAATGTTGCAGTATAATTACACAAGCACCATAATAGGTTCAGCCTTTTGGTTATTTTCAATGAATTTATCACTGAGAAATGACACAAACGCAGAACGTGTGAAATTGCTGATAGCACGGTATGATGAAAACCAATATACAGAAAATACTGTTTACTCAATTAACTTTACTGCCCACATGGCTCCGGTTTATGGCACTGCTGTAAACCACAAGTATCGAAAACACTTTGGTAGCTCATTCCTTAGATCGTGACTGTAATGTAAATCTTCTAATGTATCTTGGTGATTTATATTATAAGCAAGGGATGTTTTTGGGGAAAAGGTATTTTATTTGCTATGAGTTGTCGTTATTTTGGGGTGTTGTCATAATATCGACGACGAGACCTGTTTAAAGGTGCTTCGGTTTTGTTTTCAGGGAACTGTAAAGTACTTTTTATCAGAAATATGGGGTGATATGGAGTGACTTATCAAATAGCGTTTTAAAGGAAACCCAATGGTGGCCTTGGGCCTTTTCCAAAGCTCTATCCACAATTGCCGTGAAATTCATCGATAAAAGAACAGAAAAATAGTTTCTAGTTTGATTTCAAGATGTGGACAAATTATCACAGATTTATAGTTTGGGTGCGTAGAGCTGTAACACTATGAAATACTCAGGAGTTTTTTAAAATTGTTTATTTATTTTTTGTTAATATAAATATAAAATAATTAGATATAAAGAAAAGTACATAGTACCCTGGTAAAATTGTATTTTATCATGGATCGGCTTCAACATTTAGGTAAAAAAGGTAGTATATTTAAGTAAAATAGAAAATCCACACAACATATTAAACACAAGTAATTTAAATGTCAGGAGCCCGATATTCGACGAAATCAAAAGATAAGAAGTTTATGAACACATTTCATATTATACAGTACACATATTTAAGATTCTTCATTTTTCAGTGACTGTTTCTATTAATTTCGAATTTTGTCCATGTGATTTTTGTTTGTTTTAGAAAATCATACTATTTACAATAATTATTATACAATGTACTTACATGTGGGAAGATGACCTAAAGGTTGAAACTGGTCCATGATCAAATACAATTTTACCAGGGTACTATGTACTTTTCTCTTTATATCTAATTATAATTACAGTATCCCTCAGTGAATCATAGCCGACTCGTAGCCCCAAGCGTACCGTGAATCTTAGCGAATTTGAACAAAAATAGGTTTTATGCTTTAAAACACTGTATTTATGGACGGAATGCCATTGAACTTAGTAAAAGCACTTATAATACTTTACTTAACATGTGTACCAAAATCTACCAAGCTCGTTCAGCCAGACCAAGATGGCGGCTGAAAGTAGTTTTATGAAAGTTAGAGAACTAAACAAGCTTTAAATTACCAACTTTGGGAGCATAAAACGGACATTCTATCTCATTGTGCTCAAAACTGCATCAGAATAAAGCAAATATTTTACCGAGTTGCAAACAATACAACTAGAATTACTAATTTTCTAGTAGTTTCTAAACCATTGTAGATCAAGGGGGATACCGACCCATCACGACTAGCCTGTTAGTTTATAGAACATCCTATAAGTATATGGCATACACGTATACAATCATTCATTTATCTATCAATACCTACTAAGAAACTACAACAGCGTGTGAGCTGCAGACTGTAAAAGGTCAACTGTAAAGTCGTGAAGAGGCTTGAGAGGAACAGGGGATGGGAGGAGGGAGGGGAGGAGGGATGCTGTGTCAGGGTTTCTCCAAGGGTAAAAGGGGATAAAAGGGATCTCAACAGTCAATGGCACGTTACAATGAATTAGACTTGACCTTCCTTCGTATTTATTGTTTCAATTTGCAGATAGAACCGTTTTGCTACTACTGTATCTAGAAAGTAATTGAAAACCATTTATTTACTAAATATTTATTTTGCGCTCTTTTTAACGTGTTTGGAAGTGTTTAGAAATGTAGGAGTGCGCAGTACCTTATAGAGGCAGTGACCTTGAATTTTGTCCTATAAGAACAATGTAAAAACATGATCTTTCTAAAGATATCTCATGCCAACAGTTGTTGAATTTTTGTTAAATAAACTTTGTATTTTTTAAGCGTTTTAGTGACTCCACTGAGCCAAATTTCTATTTTCAAATGGACAAAACCGTGAAATAAATTTTAAAACTAATGAAATGTTGTATTTTAATTTTTGCTGTTACTACGAAATACAGTAAATAAATTATTCATAAAAGTGATCAGTGAAGTCACTGCAGTACATTTTCACCTTTCATATAAAACTTCAAAAATCGAATGAAAATTGTAAAATGAGGTGTCTCAAGAAAATGCTTGTTTTTACATTGTCCTTACGGGACAAAACACAATGGCCGACATGTACTGTGCACTCTTAATTAATACTTAGGTTCTGGATTTGTGAACTTCTTGAGCCTCAAAAACATATTTTCATTTCGAAATACAGTATTAAAACAATAAAACTATATCGACACGCCACTAAGTGCTAAAGAGACGCTAAGTGTGAGTGAAGCGAATTTCCTTTGCAATTTATAACTTTAGTTAGGTAAATTTTACTCTCAATTGCTAAGCTCCCAACCGCTTTGCCCTTAGGACTTGCTTTGCGATTTGCGTCATGCATTAAAGAATAGTAAAGTTTGCCTTTTCTAACAAGGCGAAGTCAGGATTCCTAAGTCCTCTCTACCACTTAACATCATCCTTTACCTAGCGTCACCATATAGTCATACTTTAATTTGTAAGTGGTAACTGCGGGGATCGAATCCGCGCCACCGGAGTGATGAACGCGCGCGATACCAATCCGCCACGGATCCACTTTAACATGTGTCAACACGGGCGTTACGACACTGTAAGCTACCTGCAAAGTTTCGATCCAACTACAGTAGTATAAATCCAGCAAAGTGTACAAGTTTCAATCAGCTGGAATCTACAAAAGCGACTTTTCCGCTATTCCCGGACATGTTGGTAGTTTATTGCTCCGAGTTGCAGACAGAGATTAGTTTCTGACTCAGTAGAGAAAACTCCTTTCTTAAACTTGTTGTAAACAAAACTTTAGAAAGGTAATGGATTTAGTTTATTGCGCAAAATCAACTAAACACACACTCGCGACCAATTCAGATTAACGATTTTGAATGTTTTTTCAGAACTGTTTCAATTGGAAAAGAAAAACGTAAAAGAATTTTTTAAGATTTTAATAAACATAAGTTTTAACTTAATAATTTTAAAATTATTGATTTATAGATCAAGCTCACAAATAAATTTGGCTTCTTTTCCGCGATCGCTTGCTTTTCAGGCCTGAATGAAATTTTACAACGAAATTACTGGAAAATAAATCACGTTTTAACCAAAGATAACGGTAGGTAGATAACGATACCGAATGGTAGGTAGATAACATAAATAAAATAAATAAATAAATAGAATTGTTTAGTTGCAAAGCAAATAAATAAATAATTGTTTATTTGGAAACATAATACCGAATAAAAGCTAAACATACATCTACATCGCATTTAGACATACATTTTTGGCATTCCTCTCTCTCATTCATTCGAAAATCAGACATAATTTTGCATGTACACTCGCTAACATCGAAATGAAGTCATTAACTCGTTGGTGCTATAGTTGAAGCAACACACGCACATAATGTGCTGCGAGGGAATTCTTTAAGAGTCTCATATAGAGCCACTGTCGTACGCGCGTTCGTTCTCGAAAATCGCATTTAAGTCATCGACATCGGACAAACTCGAGCATGTGGTGCCGAAGGGAGAAATACGAGAGACGGCAGCGCTCGCAGCGCATTCTCTGCGTGGACTGCCTAAGGTAAAGTATACAGTTATTGGCACTATGTGGGAAACTTCATGAAAACAAGGGTTGGGTTGTCACTAATGAGCGGGAAACCCCTCAATCCACAGATTGGACTATGGAGCATGTGGTTAAGTGACGTATGACAGATATTCACGCACGGTAGTTGTCTAGGATTTTTTTCAGTGAACTCGGTACGTTTCACCTATAATTCCTTAGCAAATTCTTAAGCGTAAGGGTTTTGTTTGTTTCATATTCTTGAAAGTGTCTTTGGCTGTTTAGAGCTTAATTTGGAATTCAAATATTCAATTTAACACGAATTGAAGGGTTTTATCTGTTTTTCATTCTGAAAATATTAAGTAGCTGTTTCAGTAATTTAACTATTGCAAATGGCCTATTTATATGTTAAGAATGATAGAAAAGTCAATATTTTACCTTTAAAAGTATGTATAACAGTTATTGGCACTTACCTTTGTTTCCCATTGGCATGCCAATCACTGTATCATAACAGTCATTGGCAACCTGCCAACCATTAGATATTGACATGCCAAAGCCAACTTTCTTTCGTTTCAGGGTAGTCCAATGAATGAAATATCCCATGGTTACTACTAAAATTGCCTAAATGTAACTACCGGCGCATGTGAGCTTGGAAGATGCCCTAGCAGACGTTAAGAATGGAATGGCAAAGAGCGCTGCAGCTAAAAATCGATTGTGTTTTACATTTCGGGGAAACAATTTCAAAGAGACTGTCAGCCAAGCAATTGAATGTAACATTTGTGATAAATGATTTCATTTTACTCGTAAATGTGTCCAAAAGGAACGCGGTTCGGAAGGAGAAGATGATGTGTGTAAAAGTAGCACAGATTATCAAATGATATTTTAACAGAATTAAGTACTGTATATTATTTTGAGGGCTTTTAAACTACACTTTGAAGACATGCCTGTTTGTCAAAAAGGGGATTTTATTATTAGATACAACTTCCATTGTAAAATACTTAAAATGTTCATATTCTTGGCAAATTAAACTTTTTGTGCAGATTTTTTCACCTACAGTACTATATTTTTAAACATTGACACTTTAATATTTACCTGTGCCTACATATAATTTTGATTCATATCATTATAAACAGTATGGATTATTCCATTTGATATATCGAATTTAAAACTTACATTAAATCAACACTTTTATTTTACAATTTTTTGACAGCCAAGTACAACCTATGCTAGGCCTATTTTTCCTTCTTAATCAGTTTTTGGTTCTTTATCATAATAGAAGTTTTAATTTTATGAACCTAAACAAAAAAAATCCTATTACCCACGAGAAAGAGGTTGTTTGAATTGACTGCCAATGACTGTAGTCAACCCATGCCAATGACTATAAAATTGGTGCCAATAACTGTAGTTTTGGTGTATTTCAAAAAAACAATTAATACCACAATAACCATTACAATGTATGGAGAAAAATAATTACCAACTACTTATTCAATAGTTGTATTAGGGGTTGTAAATATCTAATTCAGTCCTTATGCTTTCTTTGTATCCAAAAAATAAACAAATCGGAAATCCCCTTAAATTAAGACGTTAAGGTGCCAATGACTGTAGGCTTTACCCTACTAGTTAGGTAACTATGTTGATTTCCCTGCCCTATTCATGTGGCGTTTATGCGACATCTACTTATTATAAAATTATTTTGGTTTAAACCATCAAAATAAATTTTAAAAAGTGTTAGTTTGAAAGTTTATGATAGTGGCGGAGAGCAATTGAGTAAAAAGAAGAAACGGACTTTTTTAACTGAATTGTTTTAAAGAAGAAACGGTTGTTTTTAACTGCCCGAAACGTAAGTAGTAGTTTTTCTCCAGAAGTAGCTGGAAAAGTACGTTTCCTAAGCAGTTATATTTCCATACTACTAAATTTATAATATTTAACAAGGCTTTATTTTAAAGGTTATTTTACACTTTTATTTTGTTTTAATTATTAATAGGAAATAAATGATGTATTACTAATTATTAAATTAGTACTTTGTACTTGCCTGTAGGTGTCAGTAAACATAAAGTTCATTCACTATTTCAGGTGTAACGCCAAAAAGTCTCTAAAACTACCATAAAATAGCCACCGTTTTAAAATGATATGTTAGTTCATGCTGGTTATTTTTTCCGTAAATGGTGTTACTTAGATACAAATTTATGTTGAGTTCGAGTCAAATCTGATAAATGGTGTGGGAGATAATAAATAATTAGTGAAAAATATAAAATGGTGAATATCTGGTTAACTAAGCATTTTTGGGAAAATTTTTATTCTTGATTTTCTCTTTATTTTGACCCATATAACCTTTTCCCAGATTCTGGCACTTTACTTATGGGACACCCTGTATAGAGCCAATACTAGAATTTATTTATTTTATTTTGTACCAAGAGAGTGTAGAGTGTAGAGTTGAGAGTTGAATTGCTAGGTGACATTACTTCCAGGCAAGGGTCTAAGTAAACACATTACAGCAGTAAAGGTGCCGGCGCCTTCCTGTCTGCCTATTTACACTTCAACTCTTCTACAGACACTCTTTCCTTATTCCCGTTCTGTTAACCTTTCAGCAGTTTTAAAATTAAAGGGTATTAGTTGTTAGAAGTCGTCAACAAACAAAACCGATGTCATAACGAGTGATCTTTTCAGATATTATAAGGGATTGTTTGAACGTAAGGTTTAAATCGTTAGGTCACAAATGAGTTATTTTTTTAAGTTCTTTTACCCAGCAAATGGAGGAAACGAAATTGAGGGAAATAGCTGGCAGCTCCTTTTGTGAATCAATTATTTTTATACAATTTATATACAGGGTTGAGTTTTAAATGTCCCCCTACCTTAATTTTGAAAGGAATTTTATCTTAATCCCTTTGGGGAATGTTTTTAAGGGATTCTGAAGTTTGTTTTGACGTACTTTGCGTCATCCACCCTCCAACCAAAAAAGGGGGGATGGCCCCCAAAATCTTTAAATAGAATCCCCCTTTGTGGTACCTCAAAAGAAAGGGAATTTTAATACAATTTCAATGACGCAAAGAAAACCTTTTATCTCAACTCGATTTTGTAATACCCGCTTAAAGATCACAAGAAATCAGCTTTAAAATGCCTTATTCACATACAGGTGTTTTTTAACGAATAGTTGTTTCTTGAAAATCTTTGAAACATCACAACCCTATAACATAATCCCATAGAATATTTTGAAGACAAATTTGCTTACAGAAATTTTGTTTAGTGAAGTGTAGTATTTTAAACCTGATTTCTTGCAATCTTGAAGCGAGAGTACAAAAACTTGATGAAAAAAAACGTCTTTGTGTCGTTGAATTTGTATTAAGATTCCCTTTTTTGAGGTGGTAGGGGTTTTAGTTTAAAACGTTTGGGAGCCCTCTCCCACGGTGTTTGGGAGGTTTCGGGGTGGTGGGTGACGCAAAGTACGTCAAAAAGCTTAAGAATCCTATAAAAATACTCCCAAAGGGTTTTAAAAATGTTCCTTTCAAAAGTTAAGGTGGGGAATTTAAACCCACCCTGTATTATGGGTTTAAGACTGACAATTACTACTAATTAGTTAAGATGAGTAAATACACAAAATGCCATTTAAACATGGTTATATTCCATATACGATATTTCGGGTTTCTTAGCCTATCGTTTCGGTGTTTGTATAATTTGAAATTTGTTAGCCTGAGACGATTGGGTAAGACCTGAAACCTGAAACCGATCGTATATGGAATATAACCATGTTAATAACGTATTCTGTTTCTTTTCTCATTCTGTTTCTTTTCTCCTAACTTATGCTATTAATCATAATTTATTTATTTGTAAACAACATTTTCACAAATTCAAAATGCCAAATTTCATTTTCATTATTTACATATAAATAAAATAGGTTATACACTTGTAAACTGAAAATTACATAAACATGGGAAATAAAAATTTCCATTTTGTATTTTACTCTCAATATTTTGTGTACGGTTTGACTTGTAAATTAAATTTAATTTTTCAAACTAGGTGTTTATGTGTCATAATTAATTAAACAAAAAAAATTAACCTCAAACCCACAAGGTTATTTAAGTTTAACAACATTGACGTCATAAAACCACGAAACAAAATGGCGTAAACGTTTGTTTCTTTCAAAGTCAAGAGTAAAATGCAAATATTTGTTGGCGCATAGTCGAAAAAAAACTTCATACAGCCGAATTTTATGGCATTTTATAATTTTACGCAGTCTTTTACATTTTACCAGAGTAAAAGAGCGTAAAAAATGAAAATATTAATGTAAATTTGGAAAAATGATTTTACATTACTTATGTAAAATTATAAAACGTCTTTTTACAACTTTTTTACTCATATTTCATGGTTATTTTAATTTGAAAATTTAAACAGCCGCCAATTTTGTTTCTGTGGTTTTTTATGAAATAATGTTTTTCTAAAATTTATTAAACACCCTACCAAGTTTGAACTGCAATCGGTTACACGCCAAACAACCAATTTGGTAATGTACCAGTTGTAAATTGACAGTTGTGTAAAATTGTAAAAAGTGAAAATGAAAATATTAATTTAACATTTGGAAAAAACTTAATGTAAAATTATAAAATACAACTTTTTTACTCTTGTAAACTTTTTTGTAACATGCGCCAATTTAATGGTATTTCAATTTGAAAATTTAAACAATTTTGTTTTTCTTAAATTACTCTTGGGACACATAATTATTTTTTCTTAAATTACCGACACATAAACACCATACCAAGTTTTGAATAATTCAAACCGTTCACTGGAGATATAAATTTTAAGTAAAAAATGCAAAAAAACACAAAAATGGCGGCACTACCGAGTAACGAAGAATTTTGGGACTTTTTTCATAGGGACTTTTCGTGATTTGAAATTTGGCACCCTATTTTGAATCACCCTGTACTGTATAAATAGACAATCGTGTTGAGTTGAAAACCAGCACGGACACTATTATAATTACACACTATTGGCGAAATAATGAATAGCTAGTTCCCATCCCCACGACATTCAACTACAAAGACAATATTGAGATATTTACTTCTGTCAAATATTACTGCAATTAAAGTTTTGTTCGTAAGTGTATCTAGCAGATCTAGTTAGAGTTTAACAATTAATTAAAAAACAAAACAAAGCAACCTCAAAACACTGGGAATCCCAAAGTTTATTGCAGTTTAACAATGACGTTGGCACGTAACTAGGGCAAACGTTTGTTGCTGAAGGTTTATCACCAGAGTGAAAATTACAATGCAAATTTAGGTCGTACCGCTGAAAACATTTCAGCAACATTTCAGCCTACTTGTAGGTCAACTGGTCAATCTTCCGCGTTTTATGGATCAAGTTATCTTAATAGAAAAAGGAAAATGTCTTATTTAATTGTGGCGCTTTTAAACAATACGAAATCTTCTTAAATTAAGCACAATAGTTTGAACGGCCAAATAAACAATTATAACATTTTTCTCATAGGAAGATTTAATGGGAGCAGGAAACCTTTTCTTAAAATAAATCTTTAGGTGTCCACATTGATTGAAATTTAATGTGGACTACTTAAATATCGACGATGTTCGCCGTAAAATACTTCCAGGCATTTTTTTCTGCTGCGATCTTTGTCCTGGCATTGCGTGCTTCCAATGTCTTAATATGGCTTATTATGCATTGATATTTCCTACTTTGATACGGAGTTAGTGATATGGGGGTCATGCGCTGAACAACACCTTCTCAAGGTTTTATTTTAAGCAAAAATTAAGCATACTAATTATTTCTAAACTAAATTTCAGGAGACTTGTGTCGCGACGCATTCAAATAACTTCAAACGCTTTACTCTGGCCTTGTTTGTACATTACAAACTATAATGTTCTGCATTAGTAAATGTGCACTACAAGAAGGTAGAGATATACATAGCCATGACACGCGGTGCAGACAAAATTTTAGGGCTGACTTCCCACAGAGACTTTGCTTGTATGAAAAGATTCCATCTTTATGGTGGAGTAAAACTGTTCCATGCACTTCCAGACAAATTAAAGAAGACAATCTAAAACGTTTCTTACAATAACATTGAGAAAAATATTTGGTTACCAATTCCTTCTACAGCGTAAGGGAGTTTATAGATCAAAATAATTAAGCAATTCTATATCAAAGTTTTAGCATTTAAAATTACGTGTACTCAAATAACTGTTCCTTAGTTGTTACAAGTGACTTTAGCTTTTTTTTAATTTTTTAATGATCTTGTAAATAATTATTATGTTTTTGTTTTAAGTTATATGTTTTGTCAACACAAAATATTTGTACATTTACAAATAAATTGTTATTGTTACTGCTGCGAGCATCAAATAAACTGATTGTAGGTTTCAAAAGTTTATTTTGACCGACTTCAGTGAAACGAGGAGGTTATACAAGTTGACTTTGGGCGATTTTTTTTTTTTATGTCTGTTCACGAATTACTTTTGAACGCGGGCACCGTTTTACACCCAGTTTGCTTTGATTGGTAGATCTTAACTCCATAGTGGTCCCATTTAAAAATCTTTTGATCGGACTTATATTTCTAAAAAAAGTAAAACCTCAAAAATCTCAAAACCCGTGTAATTTGCGTGTTTTGCGGTAAAACACTATGTTGAACCGGAAATGGATTTCTATAGCACTATTTCGATGTAGAATTAAATTTGCAACAAGGTAGTAGTCTTAAGTTCTTCTAAATCTTTGGTGTTGTTGAGATAAATAGATATTTTCGTTAAAAATACTCGAAAAAATGTCTTTGTTTGTATTTACAGAGTTCTAGACGCCAAAATATAGACTTGACCAAAGATTTGAAGGAACCATGTGAGGGTCAAATTTAATTGTCTTTAAGAATATATATATATTTATTATGATTATATTCGAATTTACCGAGCTATGACCTCCTTCTCGCTCAAAAGCACGTAATTTTTATTATTTTTTATGTCTGTTCACGAATTACTTTTGAACGCGAGCATCATTTTACACCCAGTTTGCGTTGATTGGTAGATCTTTACTCCATAGTCGTCCCATTTAAATATCTTTTTGATCAGACTTATATTTCTATATAAAAGTAAAACCTAAAAATCTCGAAATTCCATGTACTTGTTGCGTATTTTACGTGGTAAAAACACTATTTAGAACCGGAAATGGATTTCTATAGCACTATTTCGATGTAGAATTAAATTTGCAACAAGGTAGTAGTCTTAAGTTCTTCTAAATCTTGGGTGTTGTTGAGATAAATAGATATTTTCGTCTAAAAATACTCGAAAAAATGTCTTTGTTTGTATTTACAGAGTTCTAGACGCCAAAATATACACTTGACCAAAGATTTGAAGGTACTTTGTGCCAGTAAAATTTAATTGTCTTTCAGAAAATATATATATTTGTTATGATTACACACATATTTACCGAGCTATGGCCTCCTTCGCTAAAAACACGTAATTTTTGCATTTCGTATTAGTTTTATAGCCATAGAAACTTTATTTTCAATATCATAAACCTGGTTATGATAAGATTCTGTGAATAGCTATGTTCTCAAAAAAAACGTATTTTATAGCTTTAAAACTTTTTATAGATTCTGTAAACAAGTATAAAATGTCCAAAATGTCATGCTGAAACGTGTACTCCATGCGTGCTTAGTGGTATAGGTCTCGCTTTGGAAGGTTATAAAATAGTTACAAGGCTAATTAAAATTGAATTTTCTACAACGTGGTTTCCATAAAATGTTTTATGAACTGTTAAAAAACGATACATTTTACGCAAACACGGGGTTTTCCCCGAATTTTAAGCTGATGATGTTTTCATTTCGATGTGATGGATGTATATGATATGATAATGGTACCGTTCTGTCCAGAACATAACTTACTCCAAAATTGTACCCCTGATACGTTTAAAAATAAGTATATTTCTGGAGAAATTTTCAAAACAATCAGACACTTTAAGGGTAAGCGTGAACACCTCGTAAATCTGAACTGCATTTGTGTTTATTTCAACATTAATAAATTATGTACATAACCGTACAAAAAACTTTAACTCATAAATAGTTCAGAAAATAGCTCGCCCGACATATTTTAAAAACTTTTAAGTTAAAGGAAAGGCAAAGTTAGAAAACACAAAATTGACAGCAAAATAAATCTCTACTAATTTTACGACGCGTTACTATGAGCAATGTAAACGGCTCATAATATAGCAAACTTGCTAAAGGAAGAGCAAACTACTCATAAGTCATAAGGATACGGGCCGAAACCTAACTAAACATGATCTTGTGAGCTGGCAATAAGCAAATGAAAGGCCAGCAACAACGAAGCGTCAATGCGAGTGGAGCGAACCACCTAGTCCTTTTAGCTTGACCAAGCACCGAAACTACATTTCAGATTGGAACTACTCCTGCGAGCTTATTACCGAAGGGCTCGTAATCAACGAGCCATAAGCCAAATCGTCACCCTGATGCCCCATACCCGTTCGGCAAAACGCTACCGCGAGCGAAGCCAATCACTTAATTGATCCTTCGAGCATGCCATGGGAAAACAAACGGCCTATGATCTACATTAATACCATAAGCAAAGGCCTCGAGGCCAATGGACGAAGCGTTACCGTGATCCAGGCGATTCTTTCCACCCCGTGTAGCAGATTTGTGTCTTAGTGCAGCGGTCTAATTGTCTACCTAGAAGAGCTGTACTCACAGCTATACTCAGTACACATTTACTTCAGTTTGTACTGAAGAAAATCACGTCAAACCAGCGATTGATACATAGGATGAAGGACTCAACCCTAGGGTCCGATTAGAGGGCTGCTTCCTCCCAAACTGGCTGAAAGCTTTTTTAATAAATATTATATGATTCAACTACTTTAATTTCAAGACCTCATGACTTAATTACTAAGTTCGAGATAATATGATTACATTACACCACAAGTACAAAATCATTTAACAGCTTCAAAAATTGAATCGATATTTTCTTTGCCGTTACTGTATTTTTGTTTAACCATCTCGCCTATTATACATTTGTCTGATTGGAATTACTTTACCAAAACTGACTTCAAATAAAGATTTAAAAAATAAATATAAAATTAGAAATATTTGACTTTAAAACACCAACTATAAATGTTAAAGTGTGAAATAATAGTATTGCAATTCTGAGCTTACATGAAAATATACGAACAAACACATTTATTCATTACATTGGTTAGCTGAACTATTTTCATGGTAACTAATATAATATATATTTAAAGCACACATTAATAGCATTTATAGACTGATAAATTTAGGAGTTGTTATAATCTTCATTCGCTTAAAAATATTGAGTCGGTGCTGTTTCTTCTTAGATAATATTGCCTCAGCAGCACCGACTCCAATATTTTTAAGCGAATGAAGATTATAAAACCCTAAATTGTAGTCTAATATGGCAAATAGCGCATTTGATGGTATTTTTATATGTATTAGCAAATTAATATTTATCATATTGGTTACCATGAAATGGTTACAGCTGTAATATCTTACTGTAGTGTAATGGATAAATTATTGTTTGTTCGTGTAACACATCAGTAACCCATTGTTTATAAATGTATCATGTAAAGCAATACAGGATTGCAATACCCAATTATTTCACACTTTTTTATAGCATTTTACTGTTGGATTGTTTTGAAGTCGGTCTAATTTTTGTTAAAAGTTTTATAGAAGGTATGTACGTAACTTACCGTTAACTGATTTTAGTTCATTTAAAAACTGGAAAGTTGAGAAAGATAAAAAGAGTGGTGGGATATTTTTGGCCGTTTCTCAATCACAAGAGAGAGTCGTGCACTTGGCCTTTGCGTGAGGAAAAGGCTGATGCAACATTCTGTATGAAAGGCACATTTTCAAGTCAGGCGGAAAACTGCTTCCGTTGATGAATATTTATTGCTGAGCCAGTTGACTTGAAACTGAGTCTTATCATTGGTGTTCCGTGTCTGTCTACAAAACAATATTTTATGACAAAATGCAATAGTTTGATTTGACGGGACAAACTGACTGGAAATACATATGAGTTTTTTTTTTTATTAATATGAAATGAAGGAGAAAAGTAAACTAACTAATATTTCAGCAATAATTTGTGAGGCGTCTTTCATCAGTGATGGATACTGATTTGAAAATACAAATAAATTTGTATTGGTTTACAACTGATAAAGAAACTTGACCATTATGTTAAAATATATTATTTTACCGTAGTGGGTTGGTCCAAAGGTTTGATTATTATAGGAAATCGATAAGATCAAAAAAGATCACAAATAAGAAAAATCTGTCCTAGTGAGTTTTTAAAGATCTGTCAAGTACTCTTTGTAACTTGTATACGATAATGAACACACAAAATCCTCTAATTATTTAGGTAATGAACTAAGGAAGCAAACGTGAAAGTTTTAATTGGTCATTAGCAAACCCTTTCGAACCATGATTGGGCACCTTGCCTGTCGAATTGGGTTAACGTACTGTAATCGAAGAGTTCTTTAAGTGAAAACAAATTGATTTTTGTTTTAAGACTTTGTTGATGATGGTAGAATTTCCGTGGTTTAAATATCATTGTGGACTTTTTCTATAGTTTTGAGAACAAGAATTACGAACGCCGGAGCCGCGACTATATGCAATCTACAAAAGAAAACGATTTTAACCGCGAAGATAGCCACAAACCCTAGAGTCTGGCAGCCAGTTATTAATCAGATTAAATCTGTGCAGATTATTTAGAGCGCAGTTGAGCCAATGGGAGTGTTAAATGTGGATCGTCCGGTGAGGTACGTCGGCGTCTATTGGTTGAAAGCTTCACCAATCGTGTTAACTGTTCCTCATTACGTATGCTGATCTCACAGCTACGGTTGGTACACCTGACGCAAGTAGGAAGCGGTTGGCAGCTCTGCGACAGAAAGTATGTAAAGAAAAGCTACAGTCATCTGAACCAGTCTCAGCAAGTCCACCGAGGATGATCGATTGCAAAATGAGCGAAACCTTTGGCATTGTAAATGTTTTTATTGACACGGTCTGTACCGGAAGTCTTAGATGATAGTTGTTGTTTACAAGTGAGAACTTCATTTCAACTTATAAAGCATTGTATTTATACTAGCTTTGAGGTAAATAGTGTTCAATATCGGATTGAAAACGATATTCACGACCGCTATTTCGCGCCTTTAACGATGAACAAGGTTTGTATATCGATTTCTAACAAACAAAATATGAGCTTTATTTAAATATTTTGCATCTACATGAATAAAGTTGAGCTTACTAAATTTAAAGTTGTTATAGTGTAAACGAAGTTATAACCTCTATTTTCAAGTTAAAAGCAGACAAAGTCCTATTAATCCCTCAGTGATAGCAAGTTGAAGATTACTGACGGAATGGGACAGACAATCAAGAACGAAATACACAATTTACTTAACCCACGGTTGAGCTCAGTGATTATAAATAAAAGATGATTAAAAAACAAATATCGGAGCTAGTTTAAAAGATCAATAATTAAAGAAAATTTTATTTTTGAACGAAGCTGTTTCTCTTCTCTTAAGGTTCTCCCACGAAAAAAATACAAATTTAATGGTCAAAGAATAATTTATTAATCTATATATTAAAATAAATTTAGTAAATATGAGATACAGATTGATAAACTCATGTAGATAAATACTCTATATTCATTTTTGTAGAAAATCGACATTAAATAACAATACAATTTCGAATAGGTCCATATTTATTATTTAGTATATTTAAAAAATGTTTGACTGCAATATTTTATATAGCATACAATTAACATGGAGATTTTGTTTTAATTTGTTAATAAAACATAAGCATGAAAGTAACTGACCCAGCTAGCATTGTGATACTCATAACTGACCTAGTTTTAGCGAAGCTGACTTTTAACAAACGTTTCGCCTTGTTTATTACCAACTGCTGTTTGTTGTCCGTACACCACTTCCATTTGGCTGATTACTTTGTCTAAAATAGATACGACTATAGAACAAAATTTCGTTTTAATTAACTTTCCTTGGAAAAATAGATATTCATGTCATCAGCAAGTAAAACCTTCGACCATGAAATGAGCACCGATCCTAACTCCCAGGGCGGTTGTTGGCCAATTTTACAAAACTTTGTACATAAGGTTTCAAGGGTACTCAGTTGTATTTTACTCCCTATTTAAACGGTAATATTCTTCAGGGATACCTGGGACAATACGGGATGAAAACTAATCCTCAAATCCAGATTAACCCAAATTAAAATTCCTCTGTAGAAAATAAAACAAAGCGTCTAAAAGGTAAAGTTTGTCTTGTTTAACGAGGCGAAGCTAGGACTACAAACCTCTATCTCGACCTTACCTAGCGTCACCGTATAATCACATTGTAAGTGGTGATTGCGGGGATCGAACCGCGCCATCGAAGTGATGAGCTCCGGAGTCGCGTGCATACCAATCCACCACGGATCCGCATTCCGATTCAGATAAGTTTGCAATTTTAGAGAGAGAAAGAAGGTAGTTTTTACTGTGTTTTCAAGAAAATTTCTTACGTCCGAAACTAGTAACACATTATAATAATTACATTTTACGAGATCACAGATTTTATCATGAGTAAATACAACCAAATAAAGTTGAACATACTGTGTTATCAATTGCAAAACTAAACGGGTTGAAGTAAACGGGTTAACAGTAAGAACGGTCCTTCTCACCTCAACTCAACTACTTGAATGGTTTACTTAGCAATGTGCTCTGAATACTCAAGTAAGACTCTGAAACCTTCAGCAGACCAGCACAGCACAGCAACACAAGCACGAGAAAATAAATCTTTGAGGACGCGTTTGCGGCGTAGTTCTCTACTGTCTAAGATTTTAATTTGGTTTCAAAGCCATTCCCAATATTTCTTTGACTTCCACCTAGAGTTTGAAACACACGTTGAAATAAGTTTTGTAATTCATAAGGTACGGTGTACAGTAGTACTTAATAAAAATAATATTGTATAATTGAAGTACACCAGCACTTAACATAGTATAATCTCGAGCAGCTAATAGGAAACCAGCGGACACTAACCGAAAAAGGAAGCCTTTCTATATGGGTCAACTCGCTGGGTTAATAGTGTCTAGCTGTCAAGTAGCAAATAGTTTAGTACCAGATGTGACAAAACAAATTGACCGATATAATTAAATGTTTGGATAGTCCTCCCCATGAGGAGTTATTCGCAGCTTGAGAAAGATAACATCATAGAATTGTTCTTTAACTTTCATAATTACTGTCTTTGACTATGACCGTAGATCGGAACCTCAAAAGGTGCCGCCTGGTTCGTTTTTGGATTATATATTTTAGGCCCTGGAACTAGTTTATCGGCGGATATTAATTGGCTTTTGATGATTATAATAACGTTATTAATTAAATTAGGTTCGGATAAAATATTTCATGTTTTATTCTGTTAGTGATTAGGTTTAGAAAAGCCTGACACCTCACACTTGTACAAACAACAAGAGAGAGAACAATTAAATTGGGAGACACAGAACGGTGTTCATTCCTAAAGGCTTTTAAAACTGGTCGAAATATTTTGAACGAAAGATGTTCAATGATATAGACGAGTTTATGGAACTTGGTAACAACTCGTATGAAGAAAACTGTATGTTTGAAGGACTTATTAAATACTGACATTAAGTTAATTCTGACAAAGCCATGTTCTGGCATGTGAGTCATTTTACCATACTCGTACAGGGTCAGGCAAAAGTGTGGAAATGCCTTTATAACTTTTTAACCAGTTTTTTCAGCGCAACCGAAGCCGGTACATTTTACTGGAGGAAACATAAGTAACTTTTAATGCAGCTGACACTTATGTCCCTGTTTTCAAAATAAGGAATTGGGGGGGTAGCCCCATAATTTCCATAAGGAAGCCCCATCAACTGATACTGTTACAGACTAATCTTTAGTTAGTCTCTAGACAATATGTTCATTTAAAGTATAAACACATGTTTGTAAATTATTATTATTAGAATTGTTGTAACGAAAACAAAACATTTTGAATTCTCTAAGAACTTGACACGACTGTTCTTTAGACTACATTTTGTTAAATAGTCAGACCGACCTTTACATTTGGTACCGAAACCCCTTTAGAAGAATGTCAACCAGAAAATCAACAAGAATAAAAAAACCTGAAAAATAAACGCCTACAAATAATGAAAATAACAACGAATCAAATGGTGGCGAAAATTTTGAAAACCAGACTGAAATAAACAACGAACATGAGAATATGAGAGTACCAACTTCTGTGAGAACCACGCCCTCAATATCCAGCCGACAAATTCAACTTAAAATTGAGTTGGAAAGGATTGAAGCAGAAAACAGGTTGGAGAAAGAAATGGATCTGAAGAAACTTGAGCGACAGCGGCAGAAGCAGGAGTTGGAGCGGCAGAAGCAGAAGCAGGAGTAGGAGATGGAGATGGAGCGGCAGAAGCAGGAGCTGCAGCGGGAGGAATTAGATCGCCGTGAAATGGAACGCCAGAAACGATTACTAGATCTGAGAGCTGAGCTGAAATCTTCATCCATTGGTAGCAAGCGAGGTTCAGTCTCAGAGGTAGGCTCTAGCATAACGAAAACTTTGAAGAACCCGCCAACAAAAAGGTTGAGAATTGGCTTAATGACGAACAACAATCGACTAATTTTGTTGAAAAGTCAATGACTGCCATTATGTCCTCAGCCATAGACAAGTTGGCGGATTCTTTCAGACAAGCTATTACCAAGTCTAGGCCTATCCCCAGTAATTTGCATCAAAACCTCCCTCCCTTTAGCGGCAAACCGGACGAGTGGCCCATGTTCATTTCAACCTATGAAAAACTATGGAGCTATACAATGACGATGATAACTTGACTAGACTTAGAAATTGTCTGTAAGGCGACTCCTTCAAAATGGTGAAACCTCTGTTTGTGTCTAGTAAGAACTTAGACGCTATTGTCAAAACTTTACAGATGCGTTTTGGTAGACCTGAGTTCATAATAGAGTCCATGATGAACTAAACCCGAATGCTTGTCCTGTAAAGATGACAATATCACTGGCCTTATTGAGTTTTCTACCACAGTGTTTAATTTTACTTCCGTAGCAGAATCTCTTCACATGAAAGGTTACTTGATAAACTGCCTTATAGCTTGAAATATAGTTGGGCTCAGCACTTAAGCTTAGTTTTCTAGATCAGCCAACCATCGATGACTTTTCGAGTTGGTTGGAGAAACAATGTAGAATTATGAGTATATATTTCCGACCTAATGATGATACTATAGGTAAAAAGAAACATGACTTTAAACCTGTTCTTACAAACTCATCTAAAGAGCTTACTTGTGTCTTTGTTCTGAAAACATGCTAGTGATAAGTGTAGAGTTTTCAGGAAAGCCGACATACAAGTCGACGTGTAAAAATTAAGGAAAAGTGGCCTCACCTAGATTCTATCAGCCAACCCCTTCCGTTGCAAACGTCAAGCCTACAGTCCTCATAGGTCAAGACAATTGCAATCTTATCTTGACTAGAAAAATTATTGAAGGTCCCACGAACGCACCTGTTCTGTCTTGGTGCTCACTTGGTTGGACCCTACATGGCAAATGTGTACAGTACAAAGGTCGCATTGATGACAATTTCACTTTTCTATTGTATGAAAATAATTCTTTGCATGACATAGTTAAGGAATCCTTTGAAATAGAAAAATACGGGGAAAGCCAAGCTGTAAAATCAAACCTATCAACTGAAGAAGAGATAGCCGTTTTAATTTTGGAAAATACGATGAAGAAAATTGGAGACCGTTACGAAGTAGGTCTACTATGGAAGTCAGACAACCCTAAGTTTCCTTCAAGCTTCAACACTGCCTTGAAAAGACTAAACACTTTGGAAAAGAAGATGGACAAGGATCCAAATCTGCAAGCGGCTTATAGAAAAAAGTTAGTTGAATATGAAGAAAAGGGTTACGTGAGAAAAGTAAGTTCTGAAGAGACAAGTACAATGAAAGATCACACATTTTATTTACCCCATTTTGGAGTAATGAACCCGAACAAGCCTAACAAACTGAGGCTGGTATTTGACGCTGCTGCAAAGTCACATGGTGTGTCGTTTAACGACGAACTACTCATCGGTCCTGACTTCTTGAATCCACTGCCATCTGTAGCCTACTCTTAAAGTTTCGTCTAAAGAAATATGCAATAGTTGGCGGTATAAAGGAAATGTTTCATCAAGTACAAATAAGAGATGACGACGTTGACTCCCAGAGATTTTGTGGCGAACCGACAAAACAAACCGCCTGACACGTATGTCATGAAAGCACGACCTTTGGCTCGACATGCTCGCCCAGCTCAGCACTGTTTGTTGTCAACCACAATGCAAGACAATTTCTTTCAATGTATCCTGAAGCCAGCAACTCAATACTAACGAAAGAATACATGGACGACCTACTGGATTCAACTGACACTGAAGACGAAGCTAAGCGTCGCGTCAAGGAAATCACCGAGATCCATAAAGCAGGAGGATTTCAAATATGCAACTGGATTTCAAACTCTAAAGATGTGTTGTCGGAAATTCCTGAAAGTCTGAAAGCCAACCAAGTAAAAACTCGATGACCGAAACTTCACTACCCACAGAACGTGTGCGGATTGTGGTGGGATGCAGATAACGACTCTTTGTGTTCTACCGGAATTCTGAAAACTAGAACTCTTTGAAATTGAGTTTCCTACTAAAAGAGAAGTACTCTCAAAGCAGCCATGTCCATTTTCGATCCTCTTGGTTTGATTGCCCCTAAAACTATAAAGGGGAGACTACTCGTTCAAGACGTCTGGAGAACAAGTTTGACCTCGGATTAAGTTTTACCACAAGAACTTTGTCTTAAGTGGAAAGATTGCTGAGATGAAGTGAAAAACCTACGAACACTTAGAATCCAACGATGTTACTCTGACACTGGTACAAGAAACACCGTAGAACTGCACATCTTTGTGGATGCCTGTAAAGAGGCCTTTGCTGCAGCTGCATATCTCCGACAACAGACAAGCGAGAGATACGAAGTAATGTTAGTCATGTCAAGGGCTAAGGTAGCACCTTTGAAGTCTATCACTATACCACGCCTGGAACTCCAAGCAGCAATTTTAGGTTGCAGATTAGCCTCAACAGTAGAAAAAGACATAGGTATTCCTATTGAAAAGAGAATATTTTGGTCCGATTCCCTTACAGCGCTACATTGGATAAAGTCAGATCCGAAAAACTTCAAACAGTTTGTCTCAAATAGAGTTGGAGAAGTACAGGAGCTTACCTAAGCTGATGAATGGAAATGGGTCTCTTCAAAGCAGAACCCAGCTGACTATGCTACAAGGAGCACTAGAGAATTCAAATCGGACGTCCAAATCCCATGGATATATGGCCCAACCTAACTCTCCTTCGGTTGTGACGAATAGCCTGAACAGCCAACAACTTTGCAAGCTAAAGATATCTCAGAGAGGAAACGTCAATACATCGGTGTTCATACAGACGAGAGTGTGGATGTTTTCAACTTGAAGAGGTTTTCTAATTGGGAAAAACCCATCCGCATTGTAGCGCTATGTAGTGTATGCTAAGGTATACACACGTGCTGAAACGTTGATGTGATTCGAATGAAAAATCTCGACTAAAAATAACTACAGACCTGAACAAAATCTTAGATCTTCAACCTGAAGAAATAAGAAAAGCTGAAGATTGCTTCCTGAAATTGTCACAGGAGGAAACCTTTGCAGAAGAAAGACATCTTTTAATGGCTAAGAGACCTATTCAGAAGTCAAGCAATATTTATTTGCTTTCGCCGTTTTGGGTCCAAGTGAAATTTTGAGAATGTCTTCAAGAACTCAAAACTCGCCTCAACTAAATGCAGATCAAAAGCATCCCGTTATACTGGACGGTAGAAGTCATGCAGCTAAATTGATGATTAAAAGTATCTTGAAGAATGCTTCCATCGAGGAATGGAAACTGTCATATGTAAGATAAGGGAGAGGTTTTGGATTACCAACGTACGATCGCTAGTGAAGAAATCAGAAAGGAGTGTATGAGATGCAGGGTTGGAAAGTGTGAAACCCATACCACCCCAAATGGCTCTCTTGCCAGAATTTAGAGTTTCAAGAGTGAGTCACTCGTTCTTCTATACAGGAGTGGACTATTTCGGACCTATTGAGGTAACTGTTGGAAGAAGGCACGAAAACGGTGGGAGTCCTGTTGACATGTTTGTTCACCAGAGCAGTCCACCTAGAAGTCGCTCACTCCCTCGATGCTCAAAGTTGCATTATGGCGATTCACCGGTTCGTCAGTCGTCGACCCTGTCCTTCAGAAATGTTCTCTGACAATGGAACAAACTTTGTTGCAAGTGAGAAAGAGTTAAGAAGTGCAATAAAGACTTTGAATAATACTCACATTCAGAGAGTAGTTTCCAGACAAGGGATAAAATGGAATTTCATTCCACCGAGAGCCCCTCATATGGGAGGATGCTGGGAAAGACTAGTTAGATCTGTCAAGACAGCCTTGAAATTTGTTATGAGATCCCAGTATCCCAAGGACGAAGAACTAAGAACATTTTTAACAAGAGTAGAGTATATTATCAATTGTCGTCCCCTTACTCACGTATCAGTCGATCCGAATGATCAGGAACCTCTCCTCCAAATCACTTTTTAATGGAGAGTTTTAAAGTCAACCTCAATGAAGACAAACTGTTTAAGAAGCAGTTATCAAAAATAAGGACTCTTCTAGACAACTTCTGGAGACGATGGATTCGAGAGTACCTACCCTGTCTCACTAGGCGATGTAAATGGCACAAATCGACTGAAGCCCCCAAAAATGGTGATATTGCCATACTAGTGGATGAAGACAACCCAAGAAACACTTGGCCACTTGGACAAGTGGTCGCAGTCCATCCAGGCCGGGACAACCAAGTGAGGGTGGTCGACGTCAAGACTGCAGCTGGGACCTACCGACGCCCTCTTACCAAAGTCGCCATACTTGCCCAGGAGGGGAAAGATGTTATAGTTTAATCATTTGTCTCTAGACAATATGTTTATTTGAAATTATAAATAAACACATGTTGTAAATTATTATTAATATTAGAATTGTTGTAACGAAAACAAATACATTCTGAATTCTCTAAGAACTTGACACGACCGTTCTTTTAGATTACATTTTGTCAAATAGTCAGACCGACCCTTTACAACCAGCTTAGAGGTGAATTGTCCTTTGTCCAGAGCCCTAAGGGCTGCCTGGCTATCGGATAAAATAACTATACGTCTGTTCCTAGTACTAGACGTAAGTTCTTGTAGAGTGCACACAAGAATCGCATAGATTTCGGCCTGGAATACGGTGCAAAATCTACCAAGGCTTCCCGACAGATTACATCTAGGACTTGGCTTATGTGCCCCGTAGCCTGCCTTATTATTTATTAATGAACCGTCTGTGTACCAGACGACCTCGTTAGTACCTTTATTTGAAAGGGTCCCTTGATCCTAGTCCTTACGAGAACGAATGTTGATAGTGTAAGGCCTGACAAACATGAACTGTCCTGACATAAGATCGGAGCCCATGAAGAAAAGTGTTTTAGTCTCAGGACTAATTGGAATGACAAGATGCCCAAAAGGGGTTGCCGATCTGGCCACATCCCCAGATACTGGAGATACTGGAGATTGAGTAGCCTGTAGTAAGCTTTGGTAGCCTCCTGAACGATGCAACTGTCCAGGGGAGGAATGTTTTTGAGCAGAAGCTCCAGAGCAGCGGTGTATGTAGTGGTAAAGGCTCCCGTTACACACAAACATGCCAGCCGCTGCACACTGTTGAGCTTGTCTTTGACTGAAACCTGTTGGACTTTGGTCCACCAGACTAAAGAAGCATGTAACCTGAGGTCTCACAACCGCTGTATATAACCAAAGGGCCATACGCGGCTACAGGCCCCAAGTCCTGCCTATAAAGCTTCTGGACGACATTAGAGCCAATTTTGCCCTATTAGCAACGGCGTCTACATGACTGTTCCAAGTAAGTTTCCTATCTGGTATTACCCCTAGATACTTAGTATTGTCCACTATATGAAGCTGGGTATTATTTAAAGTGAGCCTTACTAGAGGCTCCAAGTTTCTTTTGCGAGTGAATGGAAGAATAACAGTCTTGGCTGGATTAACACTAAGCCCCACTCTGTCACACCAAGCGCTTACTGCCCTAAATGAGTTGTTCATGATATCTGTGACAGTGTCAACAAATTTACATTGAACTACTAAGACTATATCATCTGCGTAGCCCTGAATATATATTCCCATATTAGAGATATGATTGAGGAGATCATCTACAACTAGGTTCCACAGTAGCGGTGACAGAACACCTCCCTGGGGACATCCTTTAACAGTTGTAACTGATACTGTTATGTCAAGAAGAGAAGACTGTACCTTCCTTGAGCATATTATTAATCCAGGCGCAGATGGCCTTTGGGCAACCTCTTTCTGTAGCCTTGGAAACTATGAGCTCATGAGAAGTATTTTCAAAAGCTTCCTCAATATCTAAGAATGAGAGTGCAATGGGCACCGGCTTTGCCTACAAGACCACTTAGCGCAGTTGTACATGATTTTCCCGCTTGATAGGCGTGTTGATTACGGTGCAATGGTTGCCCTGAGAGAACATTGTCCCGTAAATACCGCTCAACTAATCTCTCGATAGTTTTGAGCAGAAAAGATGATAGACTGATAGGCCTGAATGCCTTTGCCTGACTATATTTCCTTCTCCCCTTCTTGGGAATGAAGACTACTCTAACAATTCTCCATGCTCAAGGAACATGGCCAAGAGCTACGCTGGCTCTGAAGAGCTCACAGAGAATTGAAAGCACTGGGAAGGAGACATTTTGAAGCATAGCTGGATAAATGCCATCCCCACCTGGAGACTTATAGGGGTTAAACCTTTTAAGAGCTCATTTCAAACGAGACATTGTAATGATTTTGGAGGCAAGTGCCCAATCCCCCCGAGGAGCCCTCGGGCTAGGACCACAGGTAGGAGAATCTAGGCACCAGTCAGAGTCATTTGATTTAATACAACCAGGAAAGTGTGTCTCGAGGAGAAGATGGAGTATCTCCCTGGCTGTGTCGGTGTACTCTCCATTGGGCTTGACTAACGAGCCAATAGGATTGATGGGTTTAGAGGCCATTATTTTGATTAGCCTGGCTGTTTCTTTGAGACCGTTTACTTGCTCAGTAAATTTGACCCAAGAGTTATATTTGTACTGCCAATTACTGTACTGTGTAAGACTGGCGTGATACTCTTGCCAGGTACCCCACCGCTTGGCCCTGTTGAAGAGTCGTCTGACTTGACCCCTCAAACGTTCCAAGTCGGCGGACCACTAGCTGATATTTCGTGCGCTGTTGTTATTACGCGCAGGGCAATGGTCATGATAGGCATCTAACAGGGCCGGCGCTACCATAGGTGCAAACCGTGCATTTGCACAGGGCGCCGAGCCTAGGGGGGCGCCATAAAAAGGAAAAACCCTTTAAAAAATTACTTTTTAAAATTCAAATATAGCGCCCTCCTGACATATATTAAAAACAATTTGTCACTATACGTAACGCAGGTTGGCTCAATGTAGTGCGTAGCAGCCACTGTTCTAGAGGTTGGCTACGCTGGTAGTAGCAAAGACAATACATGTGTGTATGTATTGTCTTTGGTAGTAGTATCTGCCTACCCCCCACCGCACGACGCCACGAGGCCGGCGCCCCTACACCAGCCCCCGCGCGCGACAGAGGCAGACTGAAATCAGCTGACTGTAGTAACCATTGATTTTAAATGTATATTTAAAGTCAATGGTTTATATCAATTAAACGCCAATGGAATCACCCACTTCAATAATAATGATGAGGATATAAATAATTCTTTTAAATTTATAAAATCTAAGTCATCTACAATAAATGGTGGTGTCCCACAAGGATCAATCCTAGCGCCTATCCTGTTTTTGATTTACATAAACGATATCACAAATACAGTTCAGGAGCAAAATCTTTTCCAGTTTGCAGATGACACCACTATCTTCACAAAAAGCGGCAATTGTGAAACGTTATAGTTGGAGTCTTTTGTAAACGTTAATTTACTCGCGCAGTATTTTTCTCAAAATCAACTTAAGTTAAATCCGTCAAAACAGGATACTTATGCATTCAAACAAGACAAAATAAGGACTCCGCCCTGAACAAACTCCCAGAGCTTTTCACAAAAAACAACCAATTGGAGAAACAACAAGCCGCGGACTTCTTAGTAGGAGTGAGATTGGACGATACCCTTAGTTGGACCGAACAGGTAAAGAAGGTAGAAGCTAGGATAGCTAAAGGACTGTTCGCACTGAGGATGGTAAGTAAATTCAGGAACTGTCATCCAAGTAGAATTGTTTATTTTAGTCTAGTAGAGTCACATATCTCATACTCAATAGACTTAAGGGTGGCTATCAAGGGTCACATAAATAAAATTTTCATTTGGCAAAAAAGTCTATAAGGAAAATGCTTGGTCTTCACATTGATTTTATTGTATATTTAAAGTCAATGGCCTTCACTCCCAGAGACATTGTCAGGATGCATTCAAACAGCTAACAATTTTGATAGTCCCATCACTAATTATCTACGAGAGCATCCTTCACGCTAGGCAGATAGAGGACAGTATGATACTAGAGGAAACCCACAATTATAATACAAGACACAAAAATATATTCTTAGAATACCACAGGCTTGCTACATATGAGAGAAAACCCAGTTTTTTGGGTAGGAAACTGATACACGTTTTGCCACCTCAAATTTAACTAATTAAAGACAACAAAAAATTTAAGGTTGAATTAAAACCTTTTTGTTAGAACGGTGTTTTCACAGTATTTATTTTAGTGTTATGATTTTTGGGATTTTTTTAGTACCATAAGTCACCCAAAATGATTTTTTAGTAAAATCTGTATCTTTTATCTAGCCTAACAAAACCCTATTAACCCTTCCAATCCTTGTCCCTGGCTCAACAGGGCAAGCTGACGTGCCCAACACTTTCAAGGACTCTGGGCGAGAAGACTAAGTTCAAGTAAGTAAGTAAGAGGAACAACCTGAATTATTGGCCTATTTCCAAACTGTTGCTACAGATTTTACAGTTATTTGATCTGTTGGTCTCACAAATTTATAACATGACATAATAGTTTATTTTCAAGCTTTACAATACAATTTTTTATAACCAAATAAAACAAAAAATTAAAACCCATATACAAGTCAAAGTACAGCATACATTGTTTCATACGTCTACCCTTGCCCCTTGCGTGTTAATTGAACCATTGGGCCGTAATTGAATTATATTTAAACCCCTGGTCAGTGCTTATTCTTGAACTACAAGCCAACTCCATGCAATAGGTGCAGACTCCATGCACTCATGCTGCAGTATACAGTAGAGATTCATTTAACCTTATACGTTCAGAATTAACCAATACAGAAAATCATGAGAGATAAAATTGGGTTTTTGAGTCATAGCTTTAGACACAAAATCTGAAAAAAATTAACCATCTTTTGTAAACACAATTTGCTCTAAACTCTTCGAGTCTTCTCCCACTAGTTCAAGTTGAGAAATGAACTCTCCTTTGTTGAACCCACATAACAGCCTTTACCATGCCTATTTATTTTAGCTTGGTAAATTCAAAGCTAAAATAATCAATTTGGAAAAATTTATTTTAGTCTAAATTATTCAAATTAATAAATTACTATTGTATTTGATTTCGTTTGAACTTGAATGACCTTAAAAGGTTACTTCACTCAAGCTTCAATTTTCCCCACTTGCAAGTCTTTTAACCCCCTCAAGTCCAAACTTTTAGTCACCCCTCCATCATGAGATGAGCCCAAACCTTCCTGTCGCAACGTTCTGGGCATCTCCTCCCTACATCACTCTGTCCTATTCATCTTAACCCTCGTGCGGTATTGACGAGTAACCCACGTCATTGGTTATTGCAGGAAGCGCTAAGGACACCCAGTCACGCAATGCCATTAAACTTACAATACATCACTAGGTCATACTCGGATTCGTCACTAGTACACATCATGTGATGAACTCAGTCCCCCTCTCAACACACAGTAGCGTAACAGCTGTTACCTGCCAAGTCTTCTGTCGAATATTACTGGCTAGCAGCCCAGCGCTGCAAGCTGAGCGCTATAGACGAGACATCACGCAACAGTTTAGTTTACACACTGTCATTGCTTAACCTAGTTTTGACTTCTGAGCGTAATCCTTTCACATATTTGAATGTAAGTTTTGGTTTTCTGCATATATATCAGTTCCTTTATAGGTGATTTATTTAGTTGATAACATAATTTAGTTTAGCAAGGAGGAAATAGATGACGCTATCCCCAATGAACGAGCCACCATCTGCTACCGCCAGACCGTTGCCTGCATCCCCCATAGAACCTGCTCCCACTCCTCCCCTGCCTGATATATAAGTTCGTATAAAACTTAGGTGTGTGATTTGTAAAAAAATATGATATTTGATAGTTAAGTATTCAAAAGTTGTGTTAACATATATTGTACAATATAATTTTTAAATTTAACCCTATTTCAGTTTTTGGCTTATAAATAAGTGCTTAGAAAACGATTTTTTCACCTGGTGTTGTATTATACAGCTAGAAAAGGGAAAATAAAAATAGCCTTGACATTTTTGCATAAAACTTGTTTGGGGGTTCGTAGCCTTGTACTGTGTAGTCCTCAAAATTGTGCAACCGCATGAAGGATTAACACACAAACAACTAAAGGAGAGAAACCAAAGGACATCTAACATAAATTCATGCAAAACATTTCTCATTCTGCTTTAAAAATATTTAATAAATAACACACAAACAATAATTTTTATGATTTAATAAATTGTTTGAATAAATATACAGATTAAAACAATGGCAGTACATGGCATAATCAAGTTCACAAGTTATTATTAGTATTAAGTAGTTATTATAAATTAATTCTAGTTTAGGCTGTATTTTTACATTGAAACAACAATAAAATATAAGATAATAGATAAAGCTAAAAAATTAAATACTAGTATTAATACAAACCATAAATGCTTTAAATATACTAAAATGAACCATAAGATTCTACACAGCTCTGCCATTTGGTATCGGTATAGAAGTCCGAACCGTTCTAGGATCCTTTTGGCAATGTTCATTCATGATTTTGTAAGTATCTCTTCACTTTTGATCCAACTCCCTGTGTGCTAAAAATTTGACTTCAAACCTTGTCGTATGTTGAAGGAGTAGCTCAATCTACGAGTATGAACTCACACATTTCAACAAAGAGTATTTAATGCCAATATGTAATGACATACTAAGCTTACCTTACTTAAATCACTTCACGCTTAAATTCTAGTTAAAGTAAAATTACATTATAAGTTTTGAAATGGGCTTGCTTAAGAAGAACTTAAAATTGTATGATAACTATCATTAGTTAATTTAAAACTTACATCATACAAAATCTTTACTTTCCTAAAACGTTCACAAATTGAACATTATAATTTCATTTTCACCCCATTATAAATACTGTGAAATGGTCTTAAGTATCATTAAGTAACCTTGCATTCAATTTGTAATTAATTGCTCGACTTATTCTATTTGGAAAACTACATTATCGAAGCTTTCAATAAAGATCTGGGAAGGGTCACCAGCTGGGTCTGTTTGACGAAGTTGAACCAAGTCTACTTGCCATAAACCTATAACACATAAAATAATATTAGGTAAATAATTTTGAAGAGATTGATTGTACTCGCAAAAGGATACTTTTAATGTTGTTAAAAGACACAAAAGTACCCTTGAATAAATTTTAGTAGTGCGGTTTAATAAAATATATTCAAAGGTACTTCTAATCTATGTCTTTTTAGTCCTATTTACAAGTAGAAATTGTACTTGATTCTATTATACAAATAGAAAATTATACGGTAAACTTTGAAAATAAAGTAATTGTACCAAAATGATTTAATTAGGATTAAATAAATAAATAAAAATGTTTTTATTTCAAACATTTCTTATATTGTACAATATTTTTCAGAACAACTCACATCAACATTAATAAGATTAGGTGTCTCAATTGTATTAGATAGAATATTAGCTGAGAGTACCGCACTTTGCCTCGGGGATTTGTTAGCATAGCTGTGTGTATATTTGAAGAAAATTGCAAATTTAAAGTAAAAAAAAAATAGTTTTCTAAACAAACAAGTAAAAACAATTTTGTTTGGCTGTCAGTTCACCATCTTCTCCTTCCTAAAAAGATGGCTCTCCAGTCTCGCCACGGGGAAGCCCTAACGCATCATGAGCCTGTTTCTCCCCACTGAAGCAAGCTTTCCAAGCAAACGGTTGAAGATACAAAAAAAATGCTCGGAACCATTTTTGTAGAGGGTTAAATTTAAAAGCTCGTATGGCCTGTCAAAACTTAAAGCGGTTTTTCTAGAATTTTATGTTGCAGTATTGAGCTTATAAATTTTCACATGTAATGAGGTCTTACCAATAACCGCCATCTTGAAAATAATAAAATTATTATTAACTACAGGCTTGTTGGACCGCCAAATATCAAGATTAATAACTTTTTAACAGTGACGTACCTAGAAGTGCTTGAAAAAAGCTAGCGGCTGATCTCTTAGTACACACTTCAGGTGGGCAACAGTCAGAAAACCGCACCACAGTTCCCAAAGTCCTAATCTTTTCTTTTAGTAACTCGATGACTGCATCTTTGGTCCACATCCTGTAATCAGACGATTCATGAGAGGTAAAATTGGCATAAAATATGCTCATTGAACACTAATATTGAGGAAAATTAGTTGAATGGCATATATTTAAATTAATTTTTGAGCTAAATATTACCGCTCATACTTGTACAGATGGGTTATTTTTAAGAATATCACTGTTGTGAGGAACAAATATGAAAAGGTAACCAACTTAAAGGTAACTTTAGTTTTGTTATGATTTTTAGTTTATCTTGAAATAAATTCAACAAAGGATCGGGAGAAAATGTCACTGTTGTAATGTTTAGTCGGGCCAAACTATTCCGCCAGTTCTGCGCCACCTGTACTCTGGACTCTCTACAGTATCTGCTGCTTGAAATGCTCACCGCTGTGCGTCAACTCCCTCAGCCGCGCTCTATAACTCCACTGCATGGTTTAAACAGCCAATTACTAAGCGTAATGCTTTTAACAACTCTGCATATTCCCTTTTTGACAAATATAATTTTATATCAATTTTTGATGAAAATATTAGCTGTTACAAAATTTTGCATCGGATGATATGCGTAGTTTTTAGAAAACACTATACTACAATTACTTTTGAGCATTTATGTTGCAATTTAAGTACAGTAGACTCTCGACTATCCGGCTCGCGACCATCCGGCCTCCGTACTATCCGGCCTACCATTTTGTAAAAAATTAAAAATTTCATGACCACAAAGAACGTTAAAAATCGACACATGGTTTTGAACACCTTTAGTTGTGAAACTCCTAAGTTTGCAATGCATCGCAGCAACTGCAGCTGACATCATATGCCTAAGAAAATGGCGAGACACTGTGGCAAGGTAAAGGTCAAATACCGGTCGGCAACTTTCTATTAAAGACTTTTTTGAACGTAATTTTTCGTGTTTTCTTTTGTTTTGTTTTATATTGTAAGCTACTGTTTTTTATTTTACTCAATGATTATGATTATGACATTACAGTATGTATAACTTAAATGTTGTACTGTACAGTTTTGATAAATACAGTTAGTGCATTAATTAAACTTGTAACAAACAATTTTACGTGCACTATTAATTTTCCTTACAAACCATCCCATCACTGTTCCAAATTTGTAAAAGTTATTTTAGATCAAAACGTGATAGCCTAATTTAATACAGGACTGTATAACCAGATAAAACGTTTGATTCAGTTCGTGAAACACATAAAAATCAATCTAGATAGGCCCCAAAGTCCAAGTTCAATGAACTCCGGTCTATCCGGCTTTTACGTTATCCGGCCTACCCTTCAGCCACAAAAGGCCGGATAGTCGAGAGTCTACTGTATGCTGTTTTTCTATGTATGAAATATACTTGGGTATGGTCCCATAGTAATGGGAAATTTCAAAACGTCTTTAATGAGTGTTGGTTAGAAAATATTTTTTTTTTAAATTTGAGGGTAAATTTCTAATATTAGCCCAATTTTAGTAATTTGATAAAAAATAACTTCTATTTTTGGAATCCAACAAAAGGTTTAAGTTCTTTACATTTTCCCCTCTCCTGAAAACATGCCTAAATTGAAATGCCATTTTTCCTTTACATCTGTGATATCATTACCAACACTTCCAGAACCAATATTCCAGAAAATTACTTTAACATTAAACGTTATTTTATTACAATTTAACTGAGCCAAAGCTCAGTTCCACCACCTCAAGACATTAGGCTACCTGCTTTCTTGCAAACCAAGGCCACTCTCTGTGGTGTCCATAGGTTCTGCCGGCGCCTCTAACGGCAACGCTTCCTCTAGTTCTGGAACTGGCACCGGTACATTGCGTCGGACTCGCCTCCTTTTCCTCCTTGGTCTCGGAGTGTCGTCTGCATCGTAGACAAGCCTGTGGCCGATGCATGACACCCGTTAGTAACAATTGAACATATCTAACTCAGTATATACAAGCAAACTGTTATTAAGAAAGTGATAAATCCAAAAGTTGGTAAATATTTGTATACAAATGTCCCAGGTAATTTAATATTGAACCTTGTGATGGATAATTTTTAATTATTGGCATTTATTAGAAACAGCAAGGACCAAACACTGCTCCTTCAAGGACACTATTGAGTATTAAAGTTAATAAATTTTCTCCAACAGTATATCTGTGCATTCATAGATTAGTAGATTAGAAAACTTACCTTCTACGCCGTCTTGTTCTGCGTGGTAGGGCATCTGGAACTACGAACGGAAACTCTTCTACTAGAGCTGGCGGTTGTGCAGCTTCCTGAATCACAGGAGCCACTTGTGGCACCTCAGGAGCTAATAATGCATCTTCTTGAGCCGCTAACGGAATTTCAGGAGCCACTAAGAGCATTTCCTCAGTTCGGATCTCATGCATTAGCTGGACATCAGGACCCAATTCTAGGATTCTGTCTTGTTCTTCAGTCCTGGGCTCAAGCCCGAGACTTGAAACTCTAGGTACGGCTGGGTAAGGTGATGGCATGGTTACAGATATCTCTATAACGTTTCTCCCTGCAAATTTGTAGATATCATGGAGCATGTCAGTCTGCAGGAACTCCCGTGTTTCTCCAGTTTCCTTGTTGCTGACTTGTATTCTTACCTAGCAAAAGCATAAACTTTACATTCCAAACCAATACTACTACTAGTACTACTCTTAAATTAAATAAAGACGATTTTAACCTCTATTGTTCCATGTTAAACATACTTCACAGATTTTTACTTATTAAGTAGCCCTTCTTATATGAAAAATATCTGTTATGAATAAATATTAACTTGAATATAATAATCTAAGTTGACTTTTTTACACAAAACAAAAGAAAATATTCACAATTTTGAAGAGTTGGTTCAATCTTATATTGTAGGTTGTGTACACTACATGAGTGTAAAATGTTACAACTGATTTGATGAAGAATAGCTCTTATTCATACTCATAAGAATTAAGTATAAATAATAAATAGCTAAGTTTTCAAACAAAACTTTTTATGAAGACAAAAAGAAGAAATACCGGTTATATACACAGTGTCTGAAAAGTAACGGAACTTTTCCAATAAAAAGATACAGTTACTTGATTTTGCAACAATTATTTATTATGATTCAAAATACACTCCTTCTGTATCGATACACATCATAGCACGTTTATCTAACGCCATTTAGGATTATTTTACATAATTTTTGGAATTGCCCCCAATGAATCTTGTCACACAGTCCTAGATGTGCACAATGTTGTAAAGGGGTTCATTTCATGGAGTAATTTTAACTTCGGAAACAGAAAATAGTCACATGGAGGTAAATACGGTGAATATGAAGGATGTTGAAGCACACCAAATTGTTTTCTGGCCAGAATGCCTTAAGAGGGGAGCATTGTCGAGCAACATGGGCCAAGCACCCAGTTCCCCATATTCGGGCCGCACTCGAACAATATTCTTCCACAGACATGCCATTATACCCAAAAAATGTTCGCCAGTGACATTTTGACCTTGTGAAACAAATTCGTAACAATCATTTCCCGAACATTTTCCACCAACTGATCATGGTTTTTACTTTTGTCCGACCAGGCTTTGAATCGTCTTCTAAACATTCACAGTCTTCTTTCAAACGTTTATACCACTCAAAACATGTGTTCTGGACTTTTCCGCCTACTCAAGTGTGAAAGTTTAGCCAAGTTTGAAATAAAATTTAAAGTGAACTCTTCGCTCCATTTAGCTTCGTGATGACTACACAGAAACATAACTATGATCTAGGCTTCCGGTATCACGGTATCTAGACTCCGGCCGCTCAAGCCTACGTATTAAGATTACACAGAAACAGTTTCCAGTTAACGTGTAATAACAATATTATTTGTAAGCTGATTTGAACAACTTTAGGTTTATTAATAATAAGTAATAACATTACTTTATGTTTTAATTCATAATATAACTATGGATTTATCGGGCATTTGATGTACAAGTTTAATTTTTAATGGATCATTGGAGCTTTTTTCCCGTCTTAAGGGTTTGTTACAAAAGCTAACAGACACGATATTAACAGACTTACCAGATTATGTGCTAGCCCATACATGAGTGAGGATTGAGAGGGCAGTGTTAGTCTGGACGTCGAGGGAACCAAGCCTGCCGACATTACAGCTCCAGTCTGTAACAACACAGATAATGCAAATATATCACAGGGAAACAAACTCACAAGAAAGTAAACTTGAAATCCTCAACAACCAAGGTCAAAAATACATGTAATCAATCATGGGAATAAAACTAGTACTGTAGACACCTGCTAGAGCTATTTTGGATACTGACTAATCCGACTACCCGTCAGGAAAAAATTTGAAACACACAGAATACTTTAACGTACTTAAGGTTTACATAATAGCTCATGAGTACTCTGTTTAACTATCTTATCCAAATATCGTGGTTCAAAACTTACTAGGGGCGTTTCAACGCTTGTGGTAGGTAGTTCTTGGGCTCCTATTTCTGTAAGAGAATTTACAATACACATTAGAAACAAACAAAATAGTTAGTAAGAAACAATTACTATTCCGGCCCATTGCTAACATGTAAAATCAATGTCACCTGACAAACTTTTACTCTCTTTTCAAAATACCACTCTTCAGTCTGTCTAAAATCGGATTACTTCTATTCATACTGTCAATTGAGATCCTAGAGAAGGTTAAGCATTATTGTTCTATTTTGTGCATAACTGATGTAATAACAATAATTACTTTCTTAGAGAAATAAAATACGAGGCGTGTTTTTAAAGTAAGTACCGTTTTGAATTACTGCCACGACTTATTTCGTTGTGTACCTGCATCTCTTGGTTAAGCCCAGACACCAGTACGGCCATTTTAGCTGATGTGTACCCTTGCCTGTGGCCGTTTAAAATGCCTCCGTCTATCAAAAATCCCGCCGACTGTGAAGTTCGATCTGTGATTAATTTGCTCAGCCAAAGGCCTGAAAGCAGTCGATGTTTATCGTGAGATCAGGGCAGTGTCTGCGGAGAAAACATTATGAGAGAAGGAATGGTAAGAAAATGGGTTAGAGGCGTTTAAAGATGGCAATGTTCATGACAAGGAAAGTCAAGTTCAAACAACGATGTCTGCCCAAAATCATGTGCACAGTGTTTTGGGACAGGAAAGGTGTTGTTGGTGGAGTTTTTTGCCCCGAGGGGACACAATCAATTCAGAGACCTATACTGTGAAACTAGAGCGGAGTTCCGCCGTGCTATCCAGAACAAAAAGCGAAGCATGCTGACTAAAGGTGTCATTTTGCTTCAAGACAATGCCCGCCCACATGTCACTAAGAAAACCCAGGATTTTATGCGAAAATTTGGTTGGGAACTATTTGAACACCCTCCCTACAGTCCACATCTTGCGCCGAGCGACTTCCACATGTTCCTTCTCTTGAAGAAGCACCTGGGCGGCGTGCGCCACAACAACGACAAAGTAAAAACGGCTGTGCTGAATTTTTTGTCAAGTCAGGCGGGAAAGTTCTATGACATCGGAATTCAAAAAATAGTTGTACGATATGATAAGTGCCCCAATATTAATGGCAATTATGTAGAAAAATAGCTTAAAGTACAGGCTTTCATGTAAAATACAAATTATTATGAAATCTCTGTTCGTTATTGTTTTATTTGAAAACGGTACTTACTTAAAAAACATGCCTCGTATAAGAATGCAACTCGTACCAAATACTTCCAACTTTCTTGATTTTTTTATTAGGTGCACACAAATAAAGTGTACTTTTGATCATTACTAACAAATTATAAATTTATAATATTAGCCATACAAATATTTTGAAGTTACTTTTATAGTTCAAATATTATGTAAGGTAGGCCTATTTTTAAAAATAATTTTGTACCTATTTGATGATTTATTTACAAAGTTTATAGCAATGGGTAGAATGTCTTATTTTGGAACAATTTTTATTAAGTTTTGGCTAGTTCTCACACAATATAATGAACTTGTCAGTTACCAGGCTGGACTGTAGAGTCAGAGACGGATTGGACGGGAACTTCAGTAGGATGGCGTCGAGTCTGCCAATCAGGGAACATCTGGCAAAATGCCAAACTGAAAGCAGAATTTCTTGAGTTTTCCTTGTATCTTGTCAAAATAAGTGAATTACAATATTTGTATTTAACTAATGCAAAACATATTTTAAAATCATCAACAAACTGACTAATGGTTTCTAAGCAAATAACCGATTAAAACAGGCGACACTTAATTGATATAAATAAAAATGCAGTTAATCTGTGGGTTGGTAGAAAAAAACAAATTTTACCTTACACAAGGAGCTCTCTTGTATCTGAATCCTGCAGGAAAATCGCAATCCTCACGTATCTGAAAAAATAAACAAATAATTCAAACCAAACATACTGTAAAATCCATATACCGGGTGTTCAAAAGTCAGAACCCCCATTAACTTTTTGAATGCATTATTTTGGCATACGTATCAAATACAAGGTACAAATTATACATTTTTTTCCTTTTACTTAACTTTATACAATGTTTAATTTTTTATGTTTGTGTTTAAGCTTTATCAAGATGTTCAAATCATCGAAATATAGCGGCTACCTACCAATGAAGTGATTTATTTTATTTTGAATATACAAGTCCTTTAGCTTAACAAGATTGAAGAATTTAAATACAGTAGAGTCCGGGTCATCCGCCATTTGGTTATCCGCCGTTCCGTTTTATCCGCCAAACAGAAGTGCTCTATTGTCGATGCGTCATTGACTGTACGTGCTCTATTGCCGACGCGTCACTGACTGTACTGCAGGAATTTGACCTTGACGTTTCCCCCGCTACTGTCTTTCTTGCCAGCCTACCGCGTTTGTTCTTCGGTTCAGTTGCTTGATCGCTCCCGCGCTATACCTACGTGTGTGTTCAGTGTAAAGTAAAGCTATTCGTTTGTTAACTGTTTTTTAATCAGATTTAGTGAATGTATTTAGTGTTTGTTTTCAATCTTAGCTATGGAAAACCAAAAAAGGAAAAAGATTGTTTTATCAATGCAAGAGAAACTTAACGCATTGAGGAGACTGGACAAAGGGGAAACACTGCAAAAGGTAGCTGACGACTTTGGGGTTGGTCGTCGTACGGTTGGAGATTGGAGGAAAACCCGATCAGAAATAGAAAAATGGTGTTCCTCGCGAGTTACGGTACTGGAATCAACTTGAAAGACAGAAAAACAATGAAGAAAAGTGACTTTGAACAAACTAGTGAGGCCTTGTACATTTGGTTTGTCCAGTTTAGGGATAAAGGAGTGCCTATATCTGGGCCTATCCTAAAAGAGAAGGCGTTGCACTTTCAAAAGAAATTTCAAGAAGGTGATGAAGAGTTTACAGCAAGTATCAGCTGGCTAGACAGATGGAAGAAACGCTACGGAATTCGCCAACTGTCTATTTGTGGTGAGAAATTATCATGTAATTTTGAAGGAATGGCGACATTCAAGAAAAAGTTTCACGCATTGATTGAACTTGAAAGTTTAACAGGTGATCAAATATTTAACTGCGATGAAACAGGCCTTAATTATAAATTGTTACCAAGTAAGAGTCTTGCAGCTAAAAGTGAATCAGCAGCTCCAGGTTATAAACGGAGCAAAGAGCGAGTGACCATTTTGGCCTGTAGCAATGCTACATCAAACCATAAAATGGAACTCTTAATGATTGGAAAATCTAAGAATCCAAGAGCTTTTAAGGGGATCTCAAAACATGCTCTGCCGGTCAAATATTCCAATCAAAAAAGTGCTTGGATGAGCAGTGAGATTTTTAAAGACTGGTTCTTTCAAGAATTTGTACCGTCTACAGAGAAATTTTTAAGATACAACAAATTACCCAGAAAAACACTTTTACTGTTGGATAATGCACCGAGTCATCCTGATGACAGTGAGCTTAAGGATGGAGATATAAGGGCCATGTTTCTTCCCTCAAACGTAACTGCATTATGCCAACCTATGGACCAAGGAGTTTTGGAGACACTAAAATGTGAGGATGCATCTTTGGTTGAAGTTGGAGAGTGGCTCTCTGGAGATGACCAGCATGAAATAACGGACGAAGAAATTGTCAATCTTGTTAACAGTAATGGTGCTGAAGACGTTGAAGAACCAGAGACTGTTGAGCCTCAAAAAGTTCCCCACAAAGAAGGAGTTAAAATTTTCGAAGCCGAGATTAGATACGCCGAACAGCAAGAAGTAGCCCACGCTGTAGACATTATGATGCTCCAGAGATGGCGAGACTTGGCAGCAAAGAAAAGAGATTCATCAGAAAGACAGACCAAGATTACTAGTTTTTTCGATCCTAAGCCACAATGGGTAGTAAGTCATTGTTAAACTGAATTTATTTCAATACTGTATTTTTATTTGACTTTAGGCTTACGTTTTATATTGTTCATTACCTGTACAGTACTTTCTTTGTTCAACATGTTTCTTAATTACTCTTTCGTAATTTTACTGTTTAAAACTTGGCGTTTGAATGTTCTATTGTATTACAGTATACATCTAAAATTGATTTCTGTTCAATAAACACGGTTTACTGTGAAATATATGTGTTTTTTACTTTACCCTCCCTATTATCCGCCTTTTAGCTTATCCACCCTTCCGCCGGCCCGTTTATGGCGGATAACCGAGACTCTACTGTACAAGATACAGTATGCCAACTTTTGAAAGTTGGCAATTTTGGAAAAAAGTCAGTTTGCAAAATCTGCTTTGTAGCATACCAATTTAAAGCTATAATCACCCAAAAACTAAATTCATGGTTTTTTCCAACATTTTAAAAAGAATAGTGACCACGGCCATTTTTTTGCTAAAAAAATTAATTATATTTAGGGTTGCCATTTTGAACAGGGGTATCGTAAAATTGTTTTAATGGCATCAATGAATTGGAGTTTTTATACCCTTTCAAATGAGGGGTCAAGTAAATATTTCAAAGGGTCACACTCCCCATTACCCCCAAAGTACTTGATCTCTTTTTATCTTGACAAAGATCCTAGTAGAACTGAAAATTTGGCAGTCTGTGTTCTTTTATGTGTTTCTACTTTATCCAGGAGAACCTGCCCTCCTTTCTTTTCCTTTTTGATAGCATATCCTGGCTTAGTGCCCTATTTCCTTAATCTAACCAAAAAGTACTTCAGTTTACCTTTAATACATACAAAATATGGTATTTACCTCCGTCGATCTGTCTTTTGATTGTTAGTCTGGATTACGCGTTTCGGGTTGACTAACCCATTGACAAATCCTCTTCATTTCAGCCGTAGGCTTCGTCATTGTCACATTGAAGACATCACACACACACACACGAACATAATTACAATCAAACACGAACTGTACAGTTTTATAATTTACACGGCCGAAACGGGAAAGAACGCGATGCCGGTCGGTGCGCGCAGGGGACTGGACTGGAGCCGTGACCTGTGTTATCTAACCCCCTCCTCCTCACCCTCCCCATCACTGCTCTTATCATCAGCTGATTCTGGCGGTCTCGTCTTTTGTAGGAAAGTGTGAAACAAACGATTGTGTTCATACATTAATTTATCATTGAGCAGATTGGGATCGTTTCTATTTTTGTATATCTCGAATGATTCCAGTGAATTTAGCATGTTACCCTTACGGCAGTAATGGAGTATTGCAGGCTTTCTTCGATATGTTTCAGAGAGTGGTTAGTGTCTAAAAGATGTTGGGCGACATTTGACTTCTGTTTCTTACACCTGGGGTCAGGAACGTGTTCAACGTATCTAGTCCTAAAGGACCTTCCTGTCTGTCCTATGTATGCCCCTGGGCAGTCAGCACAATTGATCTTATAGACCCCTGCGTTGTCCCACTTGTCATTTGTATATTGGTTTGTGCGGGTAAACCTGCTTAACTTATTTGATGTTCTGAAGGCTAAATCTATGTCATGCCGTTTTAACTCTTTCTTAAGCGCATAACTGAGTGGCTGGTGGTATTCAACACATACAAATTTTGAACTTTTCACTTTATCAGGTTTTTGGCTCTTGTGTCTTTTGATCATGGAATCAATCATTTCGGCTTGTAACCGTTAGTTAGGGCTATATGTTTAATTATATTTACTTCATTTTTATGGTTTACATCCGATAAAGGAATGTTTAAGAGCCTGTGGATCAAAGAATTGTATGCTGCCATTTTATGGGAGTATGGATGGTATGAAGTAGCATGGATTGTTTGAGTTGTGGTAGTAGGTTTTCTGTATACATTATATTCAAACTTACTATTGTTTTTTGTGATCGTGATATCTAAAAAGTTTATGCTGTTGGATTCCTCAGTCTCTTTTGTGAATTGAAGTTTGGGTGCCAGACTGTTTAGGTATGCGAGTAACAAATCTAATTGTCGCATATTCCCATCAAATAACAAAATCGTGTCGTCAACGTACCTATGATACATAACAATTTTCTTTCTGTATTTGTTTTGATCAGAGAAGATGTGTTGATTTTCTACGTGGTTCAAATATATATCTGCCAACAAGCCTGATAAAGGAGACCCCATAGCCAAACCGTCAGGTTGTTTGAAAAAATGTGTGTCAAAGAAAAAGTAATTTTGATCCAATACTTCTTTTAATAATGTGATTAGTTCATCTATGGCTTCTGGTAACAGTGATGAGCTCTTCAAATTGTCCGTTACGATCTCCAAGGTTTTATTGATTGGGACATTTGTATATAAATTTACAATGTCAAAGGAAGCAAGTAAGTGATGAGATTTGACTGTCATGTTTTTAGTTTGTTCTATGAAATCGTATGTGTTTTTTAAACTATGGTTATTTTCTAGTTGTAAGTGGCGTTTAAGCAAGACTTCTAATTTTTTGGCTAACTTATAACTGGGTGCTGTGGTATAGTTTATCAATGGTCTGATCGGTACTCCATTCTTGTGTACTTTTGGTAGTCCCGTTAAAACAGGAGCAGAAGGCTTTATGACGCCCAAAGACTTTATCTCACCATCAGTAAACAAAACTTTACTTGCGTTTATGAGTTTTCTTATCTTCCTCTGGTACATTGCAGTTGGATCCTTATTCAAACTAATAATGCCATTATTCTCAATAAAATCGTTTACTTTCTTGTTGTAGTTATCTTTGTACATGATTACAGTGGTGTTACCCTTGTCTGCTTTACATAAAATGGCCTCATTATTTTCCAGCTTTTCTTTTATAGATTTTAAGACTAAAAATTCGTTTTTGTGTAACTGGGACATAGAGACAGATTGTCTGTGGCTTAGCTTTTTGGAAATTGCAAATCTAGCAGCATGTCTGTCGTCATTGTCCGGTATGGCTTTATAGCATTCCGCGGTGATAATTTCTTTAAACAAACTATTTTTGTTTGAGGGAGGGAGGTTATATTTTAAGCCTTTATCTAACACTGACATTTCATCTTGATCAAAGTTAATTGAAGTTTTATTAATTGTTCTAGGGTAAAAGTTAAAGTCAAACATCAACACCTCTACTTTAGGTTTCTGTAAATTCATTAGTTTAGTAAACTTCTTTCTCATTGTGTCTTTCTTTTTGCAAATAATTTTGGAAACTGACAAGTCAATCTGCTGGATAATACTGTTTAGAGCAGCAGGGTGTACAGCATTTGCTAATTCTAGATATTTCCGTAAAAGCAGCTTGTTTTGCATGTTCTTTTTAGAGTATAGGAATTTAATTTCATTACTGATCCAGGACTTCTCAGCATCTGACTTTGCTTTCATAGCAGAAAAAGATTTATTATTTATTTGAACATGTACATAGTTCGGTTTAATGTTATGTCGGATGCAGTCCTTATTGAACTTTATATTGCAGATGGTATTGCATAGCTTCAATCTGATGTTTTTATACTGAGTGGCCAAATGTGCCTGACTGGCAGAATTATTAAAATTATTCATTATGGCCCCAAGACAGACTATTCAACAAAATATGGTATTTACCTCCGTCGATCTGTCTTTTGATTGTTAGTCTGGATTACGCGTTTCGGGTTGACTAACCCATTGTCAAATCCTCTTCATTTCAGCCGTAGGCTTCGTCATTGTCACATTGAAGACATCACACACACACACACGAACATAATTACAATCAAACACGAACTGTACAGTTTTATAATTTACACGGCCGAAACGGGAAAGAGCGCGATGCCGGTCGGTGCGCGCAGGGGACTGGACTGGAGCCGTGACCTGTGTTATCTAACCCCCTCCTCCTCACCCTCCCCATCACTGCTCTTATCATCAGCTGATTCTGGCGGTCTCGTCTTTTGTAGGAAAATACCATATTTCCTAAAATACCATTCGACGGAGGTAAATACCATATTTTGTTGAATAGTCTGTCTTGGGGCCATAGTATGTATCATAGGTACGTTGACGACACGATTTTGTTATTTGATGGGAATATGCGACAATTAGATTTGTTACTCGCATACCTAAACAGTCTGGCACCCAAACTTCAATTCACAAAAGAGACTGAGGAATCCAACAGCATAAACTTTTTAGATATCACGATCACAAAAAACAATAGTAAGTTTGAATATAATGTATACAGAAAACCTACTACCACAACTCAAACAATCCATGCTACTTCATACCATCCATACTCCCATAAAATGGCAGCATACAATTCTTTGATCCACAGGCTCTTAAACATTCCTTTATCGGATGTAAACCATAAAAATGAAGTAAATATAATTAAACATATAGCCCTAACTAACGGTTACAAGCCCGAAATGATTGATTCCATGATCAAAAGACACAAGAGCCAAAAACCTGATAAAGTGAAAAGTTCAAAATTTGTATGTGTTGAATACCACCAGCCACTCAGTTATGCGCTTAAGAAAGAGTTAAAACGGCATGACATAGATTTAGCCTTCAGAACATCAAATAAGTTAAGCAGGTTTACCCGCACAAACCAATATACAAATGACAAGTGGGACAACGCAGGGGTCTATAAGATCAATTGTGCTGACTGCCCAGGGGCATACATAGGACAGACAGGAAGGTCCTTTAGGACTAGATACGTTGAACACGTTCCTGACCCCAGGTGTAAGAAACAGAAGTCAAATGTCGCCCAACATCTTTTAGACACTAACCACTCTCTGAAACATATCGAAGAAAGCCTGCAAATACTCCATTACTGCCGTAAGGGTAACATGCTAAATTCACTGGAATCATTCGAGATATACAAAAATAGAAACGATCCCAATCTGCTCAATGATAAATTAATGTATGAACACAATCGTTTGTTTCACACTTTCCTACAAAAGACGAGACCGCCAGAATCAGCTGATGATAAGAGCAGTGATGGGGAGGGTGAGGAGGAGGGGGTTAGATAACACAGGTCACGGCTCCAGTCCAGTCCCCTGCGCGCACCGACCGGCATCGCTCTTTCCGCTTTCGGCGTGTAAATTATAAAACTGTACAGTTCGTGTTTGATTGTAATTATGTTCGTGTGTGTGTGTGATGTCTTCAATGTGACAATGACGAAGCCTACGGCTGAAATGAAGAGGATTTGACAATGGGTTAGTCAACCCGAAACGTAATCCAGACTAACAATCAAAAGACAGATCGACGGAGGTAAATACCATATTTTGTTGAATAGTCTGTCTTGGGGCCATAATGAATAATTTTAAAAATTTTTTAATACATATTATGTCAAAGCACATAACAAAAGTTCTATTTGCTCAAAAGTTAAGAGTGGAGACTTTTTGGACACCCGGTATAATACAGTAGAAACTCAATAGTTCACACTTCAGTAGTCACTTGATAGTTTGACACTCCCAATAATTAGAAACCTTTTGCTGTGAATTGATACCAGAAAAAATTACAGACGAGAAAGATTTAAACTTTAAACATATTTGAATCTTGGGTACATTATGTGAGGGATATTTTTAACCACTTGACGGTTTTGCCCGAGTATACTCGTTCAATCCAATTTTGCCTTTACGTATTTGCTCGAGTATATTCGGGTGATTTACTTTTGGCCGGTCCCTGCTGTATTTGACCGAGTTGACTCGTGAGTTAGTTGCACCCGTCGTCCGGGAGAATGCAGCACTGATCTATTTCAATGCTAGACCTCTACTGTCGCTTTGAGAGCAAGCTAGCCACCATTGGGGTTGTGTTGTTGACTTTGTGCACACACCCACCTGACACACCACGTGTTGATTTGCACAATGAGTGATACTGAAAGTGACTATGATAGTGAAGGTAGTAGCAGAGTCGAGGAAAGTGATTTAGAATATAGCAGTTACGAATCAGATACAAGTGATGAAGAAGCTATAAAGTGGCTATGAACCCCCGATTTTTTCGGAAAAGCACATACAAAGCTTAGGCTATATTGAAAATTTATGAAGTATCAATGCAAAAAACAGGTGTTATATTTTACTTATGATACTTTGACAATCTGGCCATTACATTCGAACAGATTAGGGCAAAGAAGACCAAAAACACAAAATGCACGAGTTAACTCGGGATGGTACATATACAGTTTTTATTATTTCTTTTATAGTTATTTGGCTATAAAGGTTTCATATGGGTTCTTTTGTGCTATATATCATCTTTTGACAATGCTATAATGTGAACAAACCGTTTTAGAGATGAAAACTGATGTAGATACGCATAACGAGTTAACTTGGGCAAATATTTTAACGGATTTTAAGAACAAAATTGTATGGTAAATTATTTGTTTGTAATAGTTTTGAATGTTACAGTTGGTTTTCGAATTATGTAAACCTTTTAATTTCCAAGATAAAAAAACCCGGTCTTTTCAGTGTTGACTCAAAAATTTTACCCGACCGTCAAGTGGTTAAATTAAGTTCCATTCAAAAATTGTAAAATGCACATAATTTCTAGGAACTAGAAAGGTTTCATTATATTCGGTAAAGAGCATCCTTTCACCTATACTCTGACATATTCACTATAAAATTTAGATCACTTATCATACCAATTACCAAGGCCCAAGGTTTTCTCCGCTACTACACGACATTCTGCCGCCAGTGTCAATAACGAAAAACGGTCGCAATTCACGCTTTAACCTGCTTTAGTTCAAAACTCACTGAATTGAATTACGTGCAACCCTTTGAAGTTAAGGACAAAATTCCAATATTTTTAGCTAAACAAAGAGTTTTAGAACACCTTTTAAAAAAAATAGGATGCCAAAAATTATTTTCTTAAGTTAATAGGTCTATTATTTGGCTGGCGGAAATATTACATGAAGAAATAATTTTGTTTCAACATTTGGAGAGCATAAAAATGAGAAAACAAAATGTGAAGCGTACAGTTGGATTCACAATAAGTCAGGCTTTCTAATGGCATATACTTTGGGTAGCTTGTATACTATCTACACAACAAGTTAATTTCTGAACAGTTTTGGGAGTTTCAATAGTAGATAAGTAATCTATGCCAACTAAATTACAGATTATTCATACATATAAAAAAAACCGTTGGAGTATAAACTTACAGCAGCATCCTTCCCGTCAGTAAAAACCATCCACTCGTCTTGTCCGAACACCTCGAGAGGCAAGTCATTGAGATCTGCCGTTATCCCACCGACCTCAGGGGGCATGAAGTCAACTGCTTCGAACTCAAGATTGTCCCATTCGACATTGTCTGACATCCAATCATCGTCTAGTTCCATGGTCTCCCACTCCTCTTCATCACTGGCCTCGGCAGCGTCAAACACTTCAGAGTCTTCCACATCCGGATCCCTCACAACTCCGTCCACTCTGGACAAGTCCCACTGCAAACAGAGAAAAGTGGAATTGCTTAAATAATGTTAATTTCAAAAAGGGGGACGATTGTGTACAACTTAAATATTTGGACACATTTGCAATAAAAATTTTATTAATGAGAAATATAATTAATATCTCTTTTATTCAGGACTCAAAGGTGATTTTATTGCAACTTAAAAATACTATGTATTTAACAGGTGAAGTACTGAATGTGTGTTCTGCAAACTTCAAATAAACTGTAAACAATTTCCTTGTGAATTCGAAACTAATTTTTATGAGAACAAGACAATATTAAAAACTTATTTTCAATAATAATTATTGTAGTAATTAAAACTACGTAAAATGAATATTAAACTTTGTTGGCTTAATTTCTAACACACATTAAATAAATACTTTAAAATTATTTTTAAACATTTTACTTTGGACTTCTGAGACAAACCCAAAAATCATAGTAGACTATAATTTTGAATCTTATTTATTTTGTTTTTAATCATGCTAAGATCGTTGGTTGAACCGTTGCACTATACTCAGAGCAATGCAATTGGAGAGGGCGGCTGAGTGAGCTCACTCGTAGCGGCAAGTAATTTTACTTTTACATTACATTTAGTCAAAATTTGAATTAAAATTACTGACATTAAATTAGTTAAATTTGAATTACATTAATTACCAATCGTTTCATTAACAGACATAGCCTACAATGTCATCAAATAATTACATTTAGTCATTCTGAAACCATTTAGTTATCTTGCTATACTTACATTCTTGTCCTCTGTCATCCATCTGCTATCCAACAAGACTCTGCTTTCAATGTATTCATTCGGATACTTCCTCGACACTTTCTTCTTGGATCTCAATAAGCCACTTAATACCTTCAACATAATAAAACTACCTTCAGTTGTGTGTACTTAATTTGTTACATTTAAATTCCACTCTTTTTGTGATATTAACAAGAGTGATTAACTAACAACTAGTATTAAAAAATGGAATGAGATTTTAAACTACAATGATCCTTGAGCAAGAAAACTTGTTATAATATGTACTGTACTGTCTTGTAACTTTTTTGCATTCATTTCAGTGGCGGTTCGTCTATAGGAGCACATGAGCACATGAACCCCCTACAAAATACGCGGATTACATTAAAATTTACATCGTAGAGAATGGTAAATTTATTTGTTAGTTTCAAAGTAAACCGCCACAAGAATGAGACACCGCGCGACCCTAGCGCCTGCGCTATTGCTGCGGGCAACAAGTCAAACTCCTGAGCAGGAGCTGCCTGGTGCGCAGCTCCTGTTCTAATACGAGATCAGACCAGTCCATTTACCCTCCAAAGGGGAGGCCGCTTCACAACGCACAGAGCTTGCGAGGAGCTGCTTTCTTGGCAGCTCCGTGCGCTCTCATTGGTTGGTTCTTCGGGTGGATTCCCGAACACTCGGCCAAGTTCGTGCCGGCGCCCCGATCTCCCTCACTGTTGTTAACTCAGTGTCAACTGTCAAGGACGTCTTTACTCCCGTCTGTCAAGACGTGTTTCTGTTGTATGTGTCATTTAGTATGATGTGTTCGTTTTAATAATGAAGCGATGAAAAGTGTACAAAAATACAAAATATGTGATTTAAAACAAATTTTGTTCAGAAGTTTTAAACTGGCTATAATTATTTTCCTGCTGTTCATTCTCATTTGTAGTTTTAAGATTGTGAATAAGTTTAATAGCGTGCATATTTTTGACATATTACATGTGTTATCTCTAGTCCTTCAGTTCTTGCATAGAATTTATTTTAACTCAATCAAAGTTTCATTCATGATAATTTAAGGTATACATTATATATTTATGTATAATATGTTATACCAAATGGTAATATCAGAAAAAAATTGTTGGATAAAAGAATAAATTTGATAATATTTAGCTTAAAACCCATGTTTTAAGCCTTAAAATGTTAAAATTTTCCGGGGGAGGGCCCCCAGACCCCCCTTTTTTGCTGGGGGGCTTACCCCCCTGGGTGGTGTGAACCCCCTCGCTAAACAGTCACGAGCCGCCACTGATTCATTTGCTAAAAACTAAAAGGTTCAACTATCAAAGGGCATAATAAACTGAGCATAATAAATTTGACTGGTTTACTCAAAAATAGAGTTGTACATAGCATTATACAAACTAAGCATTGCCTGGGTAGTCTTAAAATCAATGGAAATAATACCATCTGATTCCATTTAATAATTGTGTATAAATTGTTTGTAAAATTTGAATGAATGTTTGACTTAGGGAAAAGGACACTACACTAAGCCAGGGTTGATATGACATCAAAAAGAATAGAAAAGAAAGCAGGCTCACCTGAATAAGTAGAAATACTTAAGAGACAGTTTGTGTTTTCTTGTGTGTTTCTACTTTATACAGGTGAGCCTGCTCGCCTTTCTACTCCTTTTTGACAGTATACATTTTGACTTTGAGAAAAATTCTTTCTTTTAAATTCATTGCAGGTAGCAACAAAACTCTGAATAGCTACAAGACAGATTGTTCAAATAACTTGAATTTTTTTAAGATTGTAAACACATTTTTCTGATTCAGTAGATTTCTGGGTATTCAAGAAAGCTGTAAAAATAGTGAATATTACGAATATAACTATTACGAGTAATGGGAATACTACTCACCGGCTCGACTGTGTGCCAACCGGGTCGGTGTCTTCTGGCTAAATATTCATCGTGGCGAATGTGGGTTTTGCGTTTGTTTACCTTACCCATCTGTAACATTACAGGCAAGCTGTCAATTCAGGGAGTGAAATGTAGTTGTAAATACAAGTGATGAAAAATATTAGTTAACAGTCCAAGTTTGTAAAAGATTGTACTTAACATTTAAAGTACATTAGAGTCCCGCTAATCCGAACCCTGTTAATCCGAAAATCTGCCCAATCCAAACACTGTTGGGGGAACAAAATTTATAAAATTGTTGAGTAGGTAAAATAAATAAAACTAGTTTTCTGAGTTATGTCACACTGTAAGTGTTAAATAACGAGCCAGCACTCACTATGACGCACTTTACATGCAGGTATGGGCTCAAACAATAGCTTTCAACAAAACACATCCACTCAGAGGGGTAGCAAGCGACACACCAACAAAACGAGCGTCGAGTCATCGTTTGTTTTTAGAACGGATGACCGTAATGTAAAGGTCTTGGCGCGGAGTTTGGGGTGGAAAGGTCAGTGTCCTGCTGTTACTCACGTAGGCCCTACTGCCACAGCCATCTGTGTACTGCCTGTTATATCTGCATATGTTACTTCCAAGCTGTTTATTATTACAGAGTACTACAGGACATGTTACATACATTTAAATATAAAATATTAGTTGCTCAAAGTAAATATATGACCTAATGGTCAATGTACAGACTAATAAATGCACCAATATATGCCAAAAATCCGCTTGATCCGAACTTTTGCTAACCCGAACAGGGTCCGGTCCCAATTACTTTGGATTGGCGGGACTCTTAGTGGATTTTCTAGACAGTAACTTAAGTATTTAAAGAATAATTACTTTGTTTCTACGGGGACGTCGTGCAGGAGGAGGCATCTCTGTATCTTGAAACACCTGAAAATACAGCCTAAGTTAGATAGTCTTGAAGCAAATGTTCAAAAAGATAGAAAAAGTTAAGCTCTAATTGAATCAAAAGCGAAACAAATTTAAAATCAAGAAACATGTATTTGAAGAAATTTAATATAAGAGGCCCTTTGACCAAAAACGTGTCATTTTACCTTATTTTTCAAAAAACGTAATTTTAACCTCAAAAAATTATTGTTGTTAAAGTAAGTTTGTTTAAGATGTCGTTACCCCTAGGCGCTATTTAACAACCATAATATGACAATGAACTTTTATTTTCATTTTTCAATATCATATGGTATTTCCTAGAGAGTGGTGACCGCTCCTACAATAATTGCATTGAAAACTTAATATGCCATAATACAGGGTGACGCAGATTAAACGGACAAATTTGAAACACCAGTCAAATTGTCATTAGTTATCATAGCAATGTTGTTAATATGTCATTTTGAAGGTAATTTCATGCCACTTAAGAAACATTGGCACAGGGGAATGTCAGCAGCGGGCTTTTGCTATGAGACCAATATTAGACATCATGTATCAGTGATCAATACTTGATGGATCTTTTGTCAGCATTTCAATATTGATTAACATGGCATCGTTCCAAAACTAAATTTGTTGTTGAGGTGGATTGATAGCTTGAGAGAAACAGGAAAAATAATAAAAACGAAGCCACCAGGGCAAACTAGATCTGCCAGAACACCTAAAACATCTCGATCTGCCTGAAGACACGTTCAAGAAATTCGTATTATTTCAGACGTCTTCGGGCAGATCGAGTCAGACTCTTGATCAATGCTTCTCTTGCCATTTTGATGTTTTCAAGTGTTCTGGCAGATCTAATTTGCCCTTTTTATGAAACCATAGCTTTTTATAAACATTTTTAATAGCCTGAGAATATGGTATCTAAACTTTAGGATTAGTTAAAAACTAGAACAGATTAATATTTAACAAAGTAAAGTGTATAAAACTTTGAACTTTTGATGAAATCACATTTTAACTTAATTAGAACTATTTGTCTATCATCAAATACAAACTTTCCAAATAAATCACTAAAATAGTGTATGTTATTTATTATAAAATAAATCATAGAAGGACCCTGATAAAATTTTAATTTCAAGCGAATAGTTTCGGAAATTATTCCATTATCGAGTGTGTTGAATTAACCTAGCACTACGGTATATGACGGTTTGTCAGGGTACTTCTATGTTTTATTTCATTTTATAATAATTTTACAAGTAACCCTTTACGGTGAACTTGTCCTTTCAAATGTATCTTATTTGTATAGCTCTCAACAACTATTTAAACCAATTTGTTTTCTTGTTGTGTTTTGTTTTAAACTGGGATAAGAACCTGGATTGTGGCATCTCTAGCTCTCGAGACTCTAGGAGGCTGTGGAGCAATGATGGGTGAGAGCTCTTCTACAACGGCACCTCCCTCTCTCCGATCTACAAGCTCAGGAACATCTCCTGTCCTCAAGAAGGGTTCTTCTACGTGCTGCAGCGTGGTTTTGTCCTTGGGGGATGACTGTGGGACAGTATGAGGCAACCACTCAGGTAGAACGGTTGATTCGTCCATAGCATCAAGCGCTGCTTGAGTCTGTTCTCTAGGTGCTGAAATCAGACAAGAAACATAGTCAAATTAAATATTGTAACTTATACAATAACAAAATTTAATAATCAAATCAATTACACTTTTTAACACATCCATGGCGTAATCATAAATGGAGAAAAAACCTGTATTGGGTATTGTGAAAACTAATCAACAATTATTATTGTAGTAAAGTTAATGTTATTTTTAACTGTTTTGGTCCACAATATCTCAAAAGTAAAGGTTTGTAACGATTTTGAACTGTTCTGTATCTCCCAAGACACCCTTTTGAATATTAATGTGTAAGCTGTTCGACTAGTATCTATTGTACAACTAAACCCCACAGAAAACAAAACTTGCTGGAAAAGAGACATTATTAATTTCAAAACTTAGCTTTGCAACATTCGTTTTCAGAAGAATAAAACTGACCAGCACAGCAGCTACTCCTACCGAAACTGCATATTGAGTCATCTTTGAACGCTTTGTTACAAAACTATGGTTTAGGGGAGATCTTCCATGGAGAACATATGTCTGATCTTATAAAAATGCAGCTCACATAACTGCTGAACTGAACTTTTGAAACAGTTGCAGAGGTGTTTTTAAAATTCTTTAAGTACTAACAGTAACATCTATTATATATCATTGAATCAATCGTGTATGCAACAAAACAATTTGCCACAGGGAAATACAAAGCTACAATATACGCAGGTAACTTTCGGTTCCCATCATGTATAGCTACCCTTTTCACTAAGACTGTCTCAACACTACCTCAACACCCAAACACTTCGAAGAGGAAATTTCAGAATTGACTGTTTAACTACACAGTTGAATTCAAAAATGGTTTGTGGTTGTTTGCCAAGAATCTACAACTGACCATGATCAGCTCTCATGAGTTCTCTGACAGGTTCTAGTTCCCAAGGCATGCGCAGTTTAGGGAATGGTTTCTTCATGACAACAGATTCAAAGGAAGAACTCCCTGTACTGGATGCATCCTGCAAAAGTAGGGTTCCATAATATAATCCCCTGTACACAGCTCACTACGCTCTATGATACTAAAACTTGAATACTGCAAACATTTGAAACACTTTAAACTCAACAATATTGTAACAGAGAAATTTATTCAACCCAAGTCACTTGAGTTTAAGTTTTTTACAACTTGTACGACAAATTCTCAAATAAATTAAATTGAGTTACCTCATCATCACTGCATCTGATCTTTCTTCTGTACTCCATTGTCCTATAACAAATTGACATATATTGACTCTCTAAATTATTTCATTTAACAATCATTTCAAATCCGAAACCTCTACAAACAACCGACTAAGGAGCTATAGATATTGTTAGGACAAGACAGTGTAAAAAAGGCAAGAGGACTCAATCATCAAGGATTTTTACTGGCAGTAAGCAAGAACCATCGGGGGAAACTTCAGGTAACAAACCTTTAGTAAGAATTGACTTACCATGAGGGAAAGGCAGTAAAGAGAAACCTGGGACAAGACTAGGGACGAACAGGAGTGGAGGCGACCAAAACCTTCTTTGTTGGAACTTTTGAGTGGCGATGTTAGTATAAGAACTAGGCATGAAAGATCCCAATCTACAGTTAAAGCCTGTTCATTTGGTTAATTAAATCTAATAGCCTATAGCGCTTTTAATAATAATGTAAAAGTAAACGTACCAAAAACTTTACTTTAAGACAGTAGCAAACAAAATAAAAACAAAGAAATACCGATTGCCGCCTTAATTTTTTGTTAACAATAACTGTAAACGTTGAAAACAACTCAAAAGAGTAAAATACAATTTAAAATCATTAAATCTGAATGTTTAAAATTAACTGGTTTATTTCAGGTATCATAGTTAACTATGAAATGATCTATTGAAAAACAACTCACATGTTGAAGAACCCCTGTTGGATTTCTCTCTCCAGAGAATCTAACGATGTGCTTCTGGCTAACGGAAGCTGCAAAGTAAAATACAATTTAAAATCAAATCTGGTAGAAAATACAACTGAATGTTTAAAATGAAGAAAAAAGAAATAACTTTTCTTCTTGGTTGTCAAATTTTTTTTTAAATTTTCTATACGTTTTTTCATCTTAAATCAAATAATTGTATACATGTCAGTTTGAAAATAATAACTACTTACTGTAAAGTCTTCTTCCATTGTAACTCTTCTTTTTCTTCTGGCTGAAAAGAAATCAATTGTTTCACTATTAGATAATATAGACAGAGTTGACAGCTTTATATAAAACCTATGTTTTGACACATTGTTGAGTTGACTAATTTCAAGAAGTAGCTCACAAAAATAATACTTCTCGGTAAAATAACCCTTTGTGTGGTCCTTTTCGCTAAAATAACCTTGTTACCCTTTGAGTGGTAACAAGAGTATACACACGTCGTTGGTTATTGCTGGAAGGGCTACAGACGCCCAGTCACACATTGCCCTTAATCTTACAATGCAATACCCAGTGCTCTGATTGATCGCTAGAATTTAGCATGTGATGCACTCAGTCCCAGTCTCAACACACAGTAGCATATCAAGTTTCCCGCCAAGTATACTCGCAGGAAGGGAATATTACTGGCATCAGTTTTATATGTGAGTTTCTTTAGGTAATTTATTTAGTTTTGTAAAGTTAGTCGTTATGAGTGTACTGAATATCCTTACGACACCGAGGTCAAAGAATTTGCAGTTAATGTACTAAGGACTTCAATTAGCAGCAGCTAGAATGACGAGTTATATGGACGCTGATGATATTCTCGTAAACAATATTTCTAATAACAGTGACAAAAGTGAAAAGGAAATAGAAGACGCTGTCACCCCACCTACGACCGCCGGAACAGAGCCTGCACTCCTCGCACAGCCCACAACCTGCTTCCACTCCTCCCCTGCCTGATATAATTATACTTAGGCGTGTAATTTGTAAATATTGTGGTACTTGAGAGGTATATATTCAATAATTGTTGTACAATATGATTTTTATTGTTTTTTCCCAATCTACTTCAGTATTTGGCTTATAAGTTGGACAATTATTTCAAAAAATGTTTTATCTAGTCATATTATAAAAGTTAGAAATAGAAAAATATAAGCCTAGAATATTATGAAAAAAAAAATTGTTTTGGGTTTGTGTGGTGCTTACAATTCTGATACCGCACGAAGAGTTAGTAAAACACCTCCGCATTCAGGCCTGGTTGGACCACGCGGCTGGTCTGTGTTTGAATTGGGACGAGAGGTTAGTTCCCTGAGACACTGACTCCGTTTTCACTAGTGTTAGTTACCAGGATTCCCTACTAGGCGTAGCTACTCACTAGCCTCCCTCACTGACTGCGAGGGTAAACTTGAGGTGTAAAAACCAAACGTCAAGATTTGAACCCGCAATATCAAGCTTTGGAGTTTTGTAGCACAGTCACTATACCACCTACACCTAGGTTTCATTATTGAAGCTAAAATTTATTTTAGACAAAAAATGAAACTAAAACTCATACGGTTAATATTATGTAAAAAGACACAAGAAAACTTACTGTCCTTTGCAAAAGTTGTGAAAGTTCATCTTCACCGATGTCTACAATCATTTCTAACGGCTCTGACACTTTCTGTCCTGAAATTCCAAGAAGAAAATTAAACTTAGATTATAATTATACCTAAAAGTACAAAAAATGACCCCAGCAATAAGATTATTTAAATTTTAAAGAAAATGAACATGTACCCAGTTTCAAAATGTATTTTTCTCACGACCGGTTTCGGCTATTAAGCCATCATCTCGGCAAGTACAACAAAACAATATCGTTAAAATTATGAGACCTGATTACATTTGGACACAAGACCTCTTTCTCAAATCGTTTCGAAATATTAATTTGACGATGATTCAAAATACTCGAAACATAAGTCATTTAATCCAAAACTTGTTGAAAGTGAGCCATGCTTAATGCCCGCTTTGCCAAGATGCAGCTTGTTAAAGGATACTTCAGGTAAAATTCAACACTATGCATTATCTTCTATTTGTATGGTCCGTTACATTCCAAACTAATTTTGTAACCTGAGTAATTAAACTTGGAAATCAACATTCAGTTTTTCAAATAAGAAAAGGGATATTACGTTTAGCTTGAGGTAGTGGAGAGGGAGATTTCCTGGGTGGATCAAAAGCAGAGCGGAAGGGGCTGGGAAAGGGTGAAGGGGTGCGAGGTCTGGACGATTTCCAGGATTCAGTACTCGATACAGAAAACTGGAAACTGTCCTCGGAAAATGTGTCATCGGTATCTCTATCCCTGCAAAATCATCAGAACAGTAAATAGGGTGAAAATGTTGATGCAGCAAATTAAAGCTTTAGACAGTGATGCCGAATATAAAAATTATTTGTGGATAGAATGTACATTGTAAATTTTAATGATAATTGATTAGACAAGCAAGGGTGCAAACTGGACACTTTACAATAATTCTATTAGGGTAACTAGATCTTGAATGAATAAACTTGCGGAAAAGGTGCATTTGAGCTCAAAAATAAAAGTACATGCTAATAACACAATAACAAAATCTAATAAATAGAAAATGCATGTTTGCTGTTGCATCACATTAACCCTCTACAGGTAATTTTCCTGTGGCCATGTCCAACACTACAGAATCCGATTGGATTTTAATGCAAAATAACATCTATTTAAACAATAACAACAATGCACATTATATTTTGTTTATCAGTACTGTAGGCTATAAATGTTAGGTCATTGCATCGTGAAGGGCTGCAATACTTTTGTATGAGGTTAGCTGCATGCACAGCGACTTGTCACTGTCGCGATTAACTGGGGTTCCGGTTGGGGGTCAGAACACAGTGCACGGCACTGCCGCGGTGCGGTTTCGTAGTTGCGTCTATGTCGCTTACTGTGCATGATAGCCTTTCCCTCACCTACCCCTTCATTGACGATTCAACGTGTTAACTATCTGTACTGTTTTTGTATTCAAACTGTTTCATTAAAATGTATTCTAAAAGTTAGTATTTTGTTTTGTTTCGTCCTAGTGACAACCAAAAATGTCTTTAAAAATTTCTAGAAAAATTCATATGTTTTCCCAACTGCTAGTTTGGATTAACGGGAAATTCGGATTAACGAGACAAGACTGTGTTGTAATTTAAAAAAAAAACTTATTTCAAGTAAAATTGGATAAAATACTCTACCGTTCAGAACAATAGTTAGCTGTCTAATATTAAACATTATTTATTAATAGTATGTTTAAATTGTATCGTTCTCATTGGTCTACACTCTACAAACAACAATACAAAGATGTTCACAAATTAAGGGTACTTACATTGAAACATCAAAATCTCTTAATCTTGGATTTTGGGTAATCACCAAGTCCCTAGATTCACCTAAAAATATAGAATTATTCAGTTAGAATTAAATTATACTCATTGTTCACACATCACATCCATTATCGTAGTAACATGCTTTATTCAACACTTCGGGTGGCTACTAAAGTAGTCTATTTCTTGATACGTCTGAAACTGAAAAAGCTAACTTCCCGAGTCATTATGAACACTGTTTTAAAGAATAACCCTAACGGAGTTTAGATGACTACAGCTCTCTGAGTGCTGATTATCTCCTTTGTTCCAGGTCTTAGTTCGTACTACTTGATTACCGCGATCAACTTGTCAACTGTTTAACCCTGCATCGGGCGCTTCACAGAGATTTCCTCTTTGCCATTTTAATTAATGAATCAATCTTTTAAGTGTAATGGTCACCCCGTCAGAATACCTTTCTATTGTTCAACTAAGAATGACAATCAATTGACAAATAATGTTGATTCAAAGTATATAAATATATTTACAATATTGATCTTAGGTGATATCAACCTAATTCTTTCTTGCCGTGGTAGATTTACAAGGATTTAATGTTATTTTGTTTGGTTTATTACCAACACAACTTTGAAGTTGTAAACTGAAAGTACTAAATAGCTTACCGTACAGTTGGTAAACATGGAACTTGAAAACCCGAAGGAGTCCTCGTACCATCTTTATATGTACCCTGAGGAATGTTCTAGGATGTTTCTTTATTGACATTTCAAGACGAGGGTTTTCTCCAGACACAACACACATAAAGTTCTTCAAATCCTCACTGAAAGATAAAATGTAAAAGTTTCGGTTTACCGCTTTGACTATAAACAATGCAACAACAAACTAGCACTTTTTTTATTTTTCAAGAGATTTAAAAAATATCTTCTAAAGGATCATTTTTGCTCCCATAGAGAAAGCATTGTACTCTTGAACAAATTCAACCATTTTAGGAATAACATATAGTTTTTTGGAGTCTACAAGCTTTGAAAAAATTGATACAACCTATGATGCATGGATAACATTACACATCACAGCCTTATTTCTAACAATTTATTCTCAATAAAACATAGCTATAAAATGGGTAATACATAACTTGACATGACAAAGTACAATAACAGTTTTTAACTTACTTGTTTCGCAATCTATTTTAATCTCTCGTTTCCTTGAAAGAAATTGCTGAAAATAACTTTTTATAGAGCTAGTGATTAGTTAGGGACAGTTCAATTTTGCTGTAAAATGAACATAAGGATCTACTGTTACTTTAACTTGTCATCGTGTGAACGCCCTTGTGGCCTACAGGTATAAAACACTAGGGAACGAACTACTTACATCAGCCAGTGCAAAGACGGCATGTTTTTGATTGTCTTCTCCCTCTTTTTCTTCTCTTTACAATTACTGAGAACCATTAGTTGTTGGAGAACATTTCTAACTGGAGACTCCTTAAGTGCTTTGGCCACTTCTCTCTCCATTACTCTTTGGTTGCGACCTAAAAGTTTCGACTTTATAAACATTTCCGTATAAAGCATTTAATACTGAGTGCAACAGACCACCTGCTCACTATCTCTGGTGACCAAACAGTTTTGTATAATTTGAGCTTAGAGAACCGACTTTATAAGTTGGGGCAAGTCCTCAATTCTAAATCTTAAAGTTGATTACTTAATTGAAGTAGATTTGGTATGCCATCCACATGTGGTTAAATTCACAATAATGGAGGGTGATTGTGATGAATGTTTTGATGGATGGTGAGGTGTGGTCTTGTTACAAACAAGGGCCGACTGTTCCTCAGATTGGGTCATCAATTAATAGCCAAAGCAGTTTTATGCCGAGTGGGCAAAAATAAGTGTACGTCTAGATTGTTGTCAGCTTTTCCATGGAGAACTTCCATAAAGAATCAACATTAAAAAGTGGAAAGACGACTAAAACTTTGTTTGTATGCATACACTTTGGATTTTGAGGAAAAAGCGCCATTTAGTGTTGGCAAATATTTTTATAGTGTAAAAAGTAAATTTTTACACGTAATTGTTATCGCTTAATTCTAATGGTTATTGTTACTCGTTAGGTATTGCACTTTAAATATAACATTAAAATTACAGGACAAGTTTTTACTCTAGGCTTTCGAAGCCAATGTCACAGCTATAATCTAGTTCTTCCGGTTTAGGCTTGTTTTAGGCTACATTGATTTTAATAGCTTGTTCTCAGTAATACCTTATTCAATTTTCACTGACACTTATATCACATATAAGACACAGCATGATTGTGAAATTTAAATCAACATTTGCATCCACAATCATGATTGACAAATTAAATCCACTAAGTTTGTAAAGCCATCTCGCTGAGATTGGCAAGTCTGAGCTTGACAGTCAGCGTCCTATTGTTTAACCTTTCAGAGGCCGCATCACTGAGGTTACCTCCGGGTGTATCTGTGTTTGTTAATCAAATTGCCAACACACAAGCCAAAAAGCTATGAATCCGTGTACCTTCCACACTTCTTTATAAAAGACGGTAAAATATAATTTACCACTTACTGCTTCGATTTAGTTTGTTTTTAACTGTTTACATTAGAGCCTAGAGGTAACTTCAGTAATGTGACTCCTCGCCTTACAGGGCAATCCAGAGTTAACCTCCTATGGAACCCTGCTTGCAGCAGGCGGATTCATTGTATCATTTTCTTTGGTTTTATAGTTTTCGTGTTTCACCTCACCAATTGCATTTAATTCTGGTAAAATGGTGATACAAATGCCATACTGTAAGAACAACAATGTTTTGCCATTTTCACTAAGGTTTTAACCCACCTGAAAGTAGCCTACAGTGCGCTCTCACGTTTTGAAAACCCATGCGCCCTCTGGAAGGTTAATTTGATGTGGCAGGATTACAGTTTTAAGGCTTTTAATAGTTATGAGTATTTCGACTCCCAGCTAGCACTCGAGTCCAGGAATGCGTCTACACTGTAGAAGCGGCGATCCAGCAGCCACTCAGTAACTCTCAGCTTCATCCTTCCAGGTGTTGATGTTTTAATGTCTCTGGGCAACACATTGAACAGCTTTGCTCCAATGTATGAGGCCTTTTTCTTGGACCGCTTACTATGGTGAAGTGGTAAGTTAAAATCTTGCGCGTGACGAGTCTCATATTGATGAACGTTCTCATTCCGTGGGTGGCCTTTTTGACAGGAGTAGGTAATGACTTCTAGGATGTAGGTGTTCGCCACAGTCAGGATTTTCCACTACTTGAAGGCTTCCCTGCAGCATTCTCTCGAATCCAGGCCGGCCATTATTCTCAAGGCATTCTTCTGAAGGATGAGGACGCGGTTCATATTCTGTCGAGACACGCCACCCCAAAGCTGGACTCCATACCTGAGATGACTTTCAAAAAGGGAGTGATGAGTCATTTTAACCTCTTCTTCTGTGCTAGTGGACTTAACTCGCCGAAGAGCAAAAGTTGCACTACTTAGTTTCTTACACAGTTCATCTAGGTGGGTTTCCCAAGAGAGTCTGTCATCAATGACAAAACCTAGTGTTTTGTTGACTTCACGACTTCAATGTTCTCACACCCCGAGATGTGCTTGGACCTACTTATTTGCGTTAAGGAATTCGGTATGGTTTAAAATCAAAGAAAACAGGCCTAAATAAATAAATAAATAAAAATTTTATTGTCATTGAACTTATACAAGCAATAGACAAAGTCAAATATAAATCACTAAACATTTAAAGTAAAATAGACTAAATATAGTATAATTATCCAAACACATATATTACAATATCTATAAATAACAACATTTTAGGCATAATAATTAAGATAAATACATTTTCCTTACAACTACCACACAGCTATTTAAGTCTGGTTTCAAAATATTCAGATATGAGGAACCTTTGCTAGTCTAGAGTACAATTGATTTTGAAAGTGTCTAATGGTAAACTACTTAGCTCAAGAGGTAAAATGTTGAACATTTTAAACCTAAGATATTAACTATTTAATGATTTAGACAGCCTATTAAAAGGAATATTTATCTTTTACAGTTCCTAGTATTATGACTATGCACTTCCCATTTAATATTAAGGTGTTTAAGTTTTGTTTAGTATGTATTAGGACATAACACTTTTCTGTATAATAAGGAGTTCATGAATGTGACTACTATTTCCCCATAGCAAAATTCCATATGAAATAATACTTTGAAAAAGGCAAAATAAGCGGTCAGGTACACAATCTTTCAGTTTTCTTAACAGATAAACCACTTTGAGAGTGTACAGATATGTACGGTTCCCAAGAAAGTTTATCATCCAGTAAAAAAAAATCTTATCCTCAGAAAATGGTTTGCTAAGACTGAAAGTCGCTTTGAGCACAGTCTATTAGCTTTGAACCACAAAGAGGCTTTATTTAAGGTATTAACAGTTAAATTTTGTCTGTTAAATCAGTTATTAAGAAAGGTGAGACGTACAAAAGCTCAAATCATCATTAGAATAAAGAATAATGGACCAAGCACGGACACCATGGTTTAACTTAACTACATCAGACTTATCATTACCTATACATACAATTTGGGGCCTGAACCCTAATACCATAGCATAAAAGCTTCCAAAAGATGGTCAACGAGTAAAAGCCTTGCTGAGGTCACAGAAGGTAGAGTAGCTTTTGTAATGACTTCTTAACAAGAGATTCCATGGATAGTTGACCTGCCCTTCCTGAATCCAAATTGGTGTTCAAAATGCATCTGGAATACATAATAGTCTCCAAAATCTTAGAAAAAATGGGAGTTATGGAAATTGGTCTATAGCTAGATGGGCTAGATTTATCACCTTTTTTAAAAATAGGAACTACTCGAGAGAGTTTAAGAGCACTAGGAAAAATTCCATCTTGCAGGCATCTATTAATAAGAGTTGTTAAAGGACTTACGATACATTCAATAACTTGTTTCATTAAATTACTGGACAGGTCAAAAATATCTACACATTCAGAGGACTTCATATTCTTTACAACTTTTAACACTTGATATTTATCAACCACCTTAAAATGAAAATCAGGATGATTAAACTTATCACTAAGGCAACTAAGTAGTTCTAATGGGGATTCACTAGGAATAACAATATTCTGACATATTTCTTCAACTGATTGAATACAAAATTCATTAAAACTATCTGGAGATATGTTAATAACATCTTTTTTACTACTTTTTGAGACAGAATTAATTATTTTCCAGGCTTTTTTACATTTGTTCTTAGATTTATCAATACTGTTATAGTTAAAAGATTTCTTAGCTTCAATTATAGCTTGTTTGTATTCCTTGTTAGCCTTATTGTAAATCAACCTAGCATGTTCACTCTTATATTGTCTAGAGATAGTACTTGGGTTTTCAAATCAGCCAGTTGGGAAGTGTACCAAGCACCATGATTTCGGTGTTTTTTCTTTGGAACGTGAGAGTTAACTTTACATTTTCTCTTAGGAATGTACATGTCAAAAAAACTACAGAACACTGTGAGAAATTTATAAAATAAGAAATCAGTTGTGCAGTTATTATTATTTTGAAACATTCCTTGCCAATCAAAATTATTTAGTGCATATTTGAAGTTCCCCAAGTTTATTTCATTTCTAGGTCTAGAGGTTACAATTTTAGGACAATTTTCTGATAAACTGTTAGTGGATGACTTAATGCTATTTAGATTACAAACAAGAGCATCATGGTCAGAGAAAGAACACATAACAATTTCAGAACACTGGGATGTTGCAGCATTTGTGAAAACATTATCGAGACAGGCTAATCCCCTCGTAGGCTTAGAATTTAGGAAAGTGTAATTAAATTGCCTAAGCAGATTTTTAAGGTCCAGTACAGTTACATCAAAAGCCAATTCACATCTCCCCTATGTAAATGCTATAGTTTTCATTTTTGCTTACAAAAAAGTTTAAAAGATCATCAAGCTTATCAAGAAAGACTAGTGGGTCTATCAACTATTACAAGTTTTAAACTTTCCAAACAAATCCCACTAACCTCAAACTCTAATTCCTTACACAGAAAGCTCAGATCTAAAATATGGTTCTCATGTAGGCTTATCCAATCTTTATTGAGGTATATTGCTGTCCCACCATTGACATGACCTTCCCTACAAAAACTACTAATTAAACCGTAATTTTCTATTAGTTCGTAGGATAATTCCTTATTAGAACACCAATGTTCACTTATGCATAGTACATCTAGGCAGTTATCTGTCGCAAGAATATTAACTAAATCACTCTTATTCCTAAGACATTGAACATTTAAATAGCCAATTTTAAAATTTTGAGTTTCACAAACTGATTGCCTTACATCTGACCAAGCACTAACATTAGCTACTCTAGGCTTGGCCAGATTCAGGCGTTTCCCTGACCTACAGACTTATCAACTAAACTTAGCCTATCTTTAATAATCTTAGATATTATGTTTGCAAGCACCTGCTTCCCTTTCCAATTCCCTTTCCAATCCTAGATAATTAGGCCAAGACTAGCAAAATAAATAAAATTAGAATACCGGCGAAATAGTGATTGAGGAGCTTAAACTTACCTAGTTTAATTGAAAGATGTCTCTAATAACTCTTTGATGGCCAATAATTTGTAATTTTACAATTATAATAGTTTAGCTTTGACCCACAGTATTTGGAATTTGAAGATGGCTGATGGACACTCACGAGAGAGAAATATAGCGGCTTCGCGGGAAATTAAAAGGATGTTTTTTTAATACTTTAGATTCACTCATCGGCAATGTTATAACTCGATAGTTGGCGTTTTCCACGCCGGTAAAAAAATTTACATACTATATAAAGTTAATAGCACTTTAGTTTAACTTCAAGGGGCCGTTCGTGTATGTATAAATAGTTTTATCAAGCACCAAAAGAGTAATAGAGCAGGATTCTTCAAAAATCAACTTTACCACTTATATTAAATAATTTTAAAAACTCAAATTACCAATACAAATGTTTATAAGTTGTGAGGTCATTCAGCACAAAACTTCTAAGGCCGCGTTCAAACGTTACGACTTTTCGCCGTGCACCGGATACGGCACGGCGCGAGTAAATTGGATTACAATAGCATCATATGGAACTGTTCAGACGTGCCGGACATGGCCGCTTGCCATTGTAATCAAACTAACTCGCGCCGTGCCTCATCCGGCACTCGGCAAAAAGTCGTAACGTCTGAAAGCGGCTTTAGCGATTTTCTGTCAAAACGGTTATTAAGTAAAAAAAAGTCGTCGACTATTATGCAATAAATCAGATATCAATAATTATGTAATGAATCAGATATAAAAGGTTATTAGCAACCAGTGACTATATCAACTTTACAATAATTGATTTGTATCTAGAAATTGTAATTTAAATGTTACATCCTATCGTTACATTACGTGGGAGAAAGTAGTTTGGCGTGGCATTGCATTGAGCCACGTTACAGGGAAAGTCAATAATGGTAAAAACGCGTTCGGAGTCGGTTGTATACTCGTATACACAGGGGCAGCTCTAGAGTAAACCTTCGAAGGGGCCATGGACCAACGGGAGGCGGAAAACTTACAACATTTTGATGTCATATTATGAGTTTGGAGTCATTTTTATCCTAAAACTAAAGGTACAAGATTTAACACGCTGATGGGTTGATTATTAATTTGATGTGATCAGACGTTTTATAAGCAAAAACACCCGGTTTTTATGCTATACTTTGCTTTACAGTTTTAGGCTGCGTTCATATTGTATGGACACTTGCGCAAGTAAACTGGTGGCGCGTGCATGTTTAAGCGTGCACTTAACTGGCTATGGTAATGTTAGAAGCAAGCTTGCGCAAGTAATTATAAATCGTATCAAACAGTCCTCCCTCTTCTATTAGTGAGATGGGACTTTCGAATTCTGAAATGCAATTTTAAAGTGTTTCAAGTTTTTTTAGTGTTTAAAGTAAGAGACTTTAAAGTTTTCAATTTTTGACAAAGAAATTGGAATTTTTGTCACCCAGAAAGAGATGTTCACTCCAGCGTTACGTACGGTATGCTACTCATCAGCGTATTGTGATAATTATTTTCATTCTTATTCTCAAATTGTAGGTACTGTTAATAAAGACTGGACCGTTGAACCACGAAACTCAATTTTCCCCAGTTGATTGGTCAAGCACCAGCCCCACGCCTGTCCCCATTGGCCCAAGGCTAGAAACACATGTTGGCGCCCATGAAAGCCTCCCCTCGCAAATAAAAGACAGTTCACCTCGAACTCCCAACCAACACACACTGTTGGTCGGTATCACATCTTTCATTCTCGCAGCTTTATAACGCTCACAATTTGGTGACGTTATCGCTCCCTCATGAACCTTCTATCATTATTGTATTTTTGTTTCCTGTGTAATCAACTCGTAACTCTTTCTTGTGCAACAGTGACTGTGACTCTTTATTGTGAACTTGTGTGTGGTCTACTCGCGTCTCCCGCGGCTCTACTCTCATTATGTGGTCGACCATTGTACAGTGACTTACCTTAACCCATCCCTACCTTTTCTCTTTCTCGTCGCCGTCTACAAGGTGTGGTGATTAAAAACTTTATGTTTCATTTTACTGTAGTTCCAATTGATGTGTACCGTACAAGACTCTCTTTTTCCCACATTGTGGGTGGTCCTTCGTGCGAAGTTTCTATGTGATTGTAATTGTATGTAATTAATGTGTTCTTTTTCCATTAATATTAAAATATAGCTCAAACCTCTACATAAAACAAATAGATAATAGATTTTTAAAAGGAAAATACCAACATACAAAATAAGTTTTATCCTTTTATTTTTGAAATACAAATTATACAGTTTGAAATGTTTGTAGTAACACAGTTTCTTACAAGGTTAAAAATTACAATAAAATCACAAACGGTAAATAAAAGTTACATTAACCTTATAAAACGAGGCTGGTTATTGATCTCATTTAAGTTTCAATAAAAAGAACACCCAAACATTATGACATTAACTGAATATAATTTACCTTTTGGGAAAAATGTTTGATTGAAAGCAGTCCATACACATTCAACATATAGAATACAGTAATTCCAAACTACTAATTTTGAAGCAAAATATTTCAATATAATACAAGTATAAAATACAATATAGAAGTATTTAATGTAGTTTTTACACACATAATCATTTACTGTTATAGTTTACAATGATCTTTTTCAAATGTAGAATTTTATTTGACTCCGCTCAATTATAAAATGCAGTTAAACTCTAACTTCCCGTAAAATCAGAGACCTGATAGTAACCAAACAACCAGATACTAGGTACACAATATGAAAGGTTATTTATTTAGATCTCCTTAACATTCTCCTTCCACAGGACTTGGTTAAGAAAATAAGTGTACATTAGTTTGAATAAATATAATGAAGAAAGGCAAAATAATTTTTTTGAAAGGAAATCCTTCTTATATTGGTCTATATGATTGTAGTGTCAGAGGGATCTTGGATAGTCAGAGTTCTACTTTAAGTATTTATTTATGCTATGAAATTAATGATCTTCAGTACCAAAAAAGGCACAAATCCTTACGTATAAAAACACCACATTCTAGATCTATCAGTAAGATCTAAGTGACAAATTTAAAAAGCCATTTTTCAACGTGGCTCTAGCTTCTTATCAAGGTTTTATCCTAAGTTCTAGTACCACATAATGAACAGGTTATTTTCAAATTAATAAATCTAATAGGTTTTAAATTTTAAAAGTAATTTAAATTCACTTATATTTTAGTTCCAAAATTCAAAAGTGTCGTAAGTTTAGCGTCAAGCTCATTATTGAAAAAAGAAACAACAATGATTTACAAAATAAAGCTTTATATATGAATATGGATTTGTAAGCTGTGTGATTTATGATAAATACAAATAACATAGCTGTGGTTTTGTAGAAAAGCGGTGACGAATTTTTACAGCTGAATGCCACAGTTTTTTTCTAGGTTAAATTATCAAAGTGTTTTAATTTGGGATTGTCTTAAATTTGTGGTATTATTAGCTAGCATTCTTAACCTCTCAGGCTTCTCCAATGGTATCACGATTAGGATACTTATACCATAGTACTCATCCAGACAGACTATACTTTTCAGGCTTCAATATATTGAACTGTTCTTGAAAGAAAAATCAAGAGGACATTGTAGTATGCTGATATGTAGACAATTGGTCATTTTGTAAGGCATTATTAAACTTGTTATAGTTATAAAAGGTTGTGGTAGCATGCTAATCAGTCAAACCTAAACATCATAGCTTGTAAAAAATGGTTTAATTTTGTTTATTACAGTAATACACTTTTAAACTGTGTGTTTTGATAAGAAAATCTGTATTAATAAATACTACAAAGTAGAGAAATGAATAAAAAGAGACAAAACGAGGGTGACGAATCATTCATACTTTACAGGAAAACCCAAATTAGTTGAAAAACCATTCACTCAGTGTCACTAACATTCCACTATTAACAACTTAACTTTTACATATTACATTAAAATATTCACAATGTCTATACAGTAAAGGAGTTAACATTACGCTTAAAAACTAATTAAAATAATGAATACTTTGGTTCATAAACAAAAATAATGTTTTCTATATTAAATTGTACAGTTAAACAAAATATTTACAATAAACTAGTTTCTATAATTAGGAGCATGTCGAATAAGAAATTCAACCAAACTTTCACAAAAGCATCTTTAAGAAAAATATAAAATTAGATGAACAACTTTTTCAAAGAATTAAATCTTGTTTAATAAATTTAAGTGATATTTATACATTTAGCCAATTAACCTTAATTATTTGTAAGAATCTCTACATTTAGGTGCAGATTTATGGCAGAAAAAGACAAAGTGTAGGTTTGCGAAGACTTTGGTGCTGGTTTAGACTCAAAACTGACAAACTAAAACTTCTTTGTCTTCTTCTACCACTCAAAAACTACTACATATTAAATACATAACAATACATAAAATATTTACAATCAAAAAAGAGGAAATAGCACAATTTTCTGTCCGCACAGTACATTACCGGTAGTTTCTTCATACTATTGAAAGCCAACATAAAACTAAAAATACATTTGAGAGCATTTTTTACCAGTTTAAAGTTTTATTTACAATGCGTAACTAAAAGAAAAATTCAAATAATTTCAATGATTGCTCAACAAAATAAACTACAGTACTTAAGTCAATGAATTGCACCATAATGAAACGAATAATCCACAAATGCAATATTGACGAGATGGTTTTACAACAAGGAAGCTTACATGCAGTTCTAGCAGTCATTGTGAAGGTGGATAACCTGAAACAGACATTAATTTCTGTGATAACTATCTTTAATTATATAAAACGTATAAAAACAACGCTCTCCATGAATTCCATAATAACTAGGTTACTTAAATTATGTGGATACTAAATTACTTTATTTATGCCAATTTGTCGTTGTATTATTCTAATTTTAGTTAGCGTTCTTTAAGTATCAGCAGAAACTGTTATTTAATAACTATTTAATAAATAAATTTATTTATTGATTTCGATTGCTAACCCTTTGAGGTCTCGTGTCGACTATAGGTCGACAAACGCTATTTCTTTTTGACGCTTGGATGTGCAGTATAGGTTGGGGTTGAAACAGTCTCTGATATGCGAGGACTACGCTACACTAACGACACCTAGCAGAGAACACCAAAACTACCACTCCTTCCCCCCTCGACGGCAACTCAAGTGTGAGTTTGACAGCTCGTGACAAACAGCCCGATGGTTTAGTGGTTATAGTGGACAGTTGGCCCCTGTCTGTCACAGCATGGGTTCGAATCCCACCCGGGTGCGCTCTGGTACGGTGCAATGCTAGTGCATTGGATCATTCCGGGTGCGGGGACCACAATGACCCGCTGATGATTACTGAAGAGAAAATGGCTCATCAAATCCAGTGAGGCGGCGAGTGGCACTTTTTGAGCTTAGGGAGGCGCTTAATCCCCGCGCTTAGAGGAGTGGTTCAATGACTGGTAATGTATCAGAGAGCGGTTTTGCTGAAGTTTTGCTTGCAGGGGACTAGGGAAACCCATACGGGAGGCTTTTTACAAAAATTTAAAAATAAAATGAGACCGCAAAGGGTTAATAATTGTTATTTTAGGCATATTTTCTTTTAGAATATTTTGTAGCTTTCAGGGAAGGGGTATGAAAAGTTCTAAAGGTAAAAAAGGGTATCGCATTGAAGTTACATTTTACTACCCATAGAGTTCTGCTTGGACAAAAAAAGACGGGCGGTTCAGGAACTAAATTCGACATAGCCCTAGCAGCGCCAGTTTGCTCTTTGCCCAGCTCGTTAAAACAATAATAATAATAATAAAACTAATCTTGCAAATGTTTTGGAAGTGTAAAATCTCAAAATTTAAAACGTTAAATCCAAAGAGCAGTAGAATACTTGTTTTTGACTGTTAAAGATTGATGAAATGTTGCTACTCGCTACAGATGATTGTTTAGTATTGAACAAAATTTCATCTTAGATTAGCTAATAAAATAAACATGAATACTAACCATTTACTTATTGGAATTTGTACTAGCAATAAAAGCGAGCCACTAACAGTGTGACCGCGATGCGCGAGCGACAGAGATATCCTGAGCTCTGACCCAACAGACGTGTTATCGGCCGATGAAACAGCTTCTGAAATACACAAAATACATGTTGAAAAAGATGTGGTATAGGTTTAGAATAGTTGAACTTGTATCTTTGAGTTTTCTAGTTATGTTTAATTTGTCTAAGGTTTATAACAATGTGTATGCCCTGATTTGAAGTAAATGCAACTCACTACTAATATTTGTTAATTTATCTTGCTCATATAAAACTAGGCTACAATGATTGTAGCTGAAACGTTTCTTCAAGACAACTGGAAAATAACCTAAAAAAGTCTATTATAGCTCATTAAAAAATATAAATTGCGCTGATTTTTAGCTAAGTAAAGTTAGATTCCTTAATTTGCTCGATTAAACGTTACTTCTTGTATGTTTAAAAAAAATTTAATTGGAACTGTCTTAATTACTTATTACCCAATATCAAACAGATACCACCAGGTTAAATTTTGCAGAAAGAGTTGGTTAAAAATGTTAGAATCAATAACCACTTAAAACTCACCCAAAGGTCCTGTTTCGGTTTGATCTTGCTTGTGCTCTGCAAATGAAATAAAAGCAGTGCTAAACTAAAATGTGCGTCCATAAGCAGAAAATAAACTATATTAAAAAGCTAACAATGTTAAGAGAAAACCGAGAGGTGTGAAAACATGGTAATGAAAATAATTTTGGACATGAACATGCTGTGTTTTCAAATGGTGAAAGTAAATGTGATGTTAAATAATATATGTCATTCTATAAGAAACCGCCACTAGTTATTTACAAGTTTTATGCATTTTCAAAATTAATTAAATAGCAACACACTGTCAGGTTAAAGCCGGTGAGGTTATTTTTGATGTGTCACCGATATAAAGGCCAAATAATTAAATTTGTTTTTGTCACAGCATCTATTTAAACTGACTACAAATTTAAATATAAATATATAGTGTGACACACACATTAAACAAATAACTACCTATAAACAAAAGAAAATATCCCATCAAAAAAGATATTTTGAACAACAATGACAAAATTAATAGCATGACATAATTTTATGTTATTAAAGATATCATAGCAATTAGCAAAATAATCCTCTGAAGAAGATAAGTACCTAGATGTCTTCTCATTATGTATTTGGCATTGTTTTAAACATATAGTCCCAGATGTATTAGAACAAACTTTTACAAGTGCTCATTACCAATTGGCCATTTGGTTTTTCCCATAAGAAAAATGTAAAACATGTACTTTCTTGGACTACAAGCCAAACACTATAGACACCTTACACCTACAGTTTTCATAGGATTTTTAAAAAGCTGTATTAAAAGATGGCAATGTACTGCAGTGACTTCGTTGACTACTTTGTCAAACATTAAATTCATTAGTTAATAAAACAATAAAAAATCAAAACAAAGCGTTTCCTCAAAATTTGAACTTCTGTCATGGTTTTATATAAGAAAGTGAACATTCAACTTGTTTCAAACTTTTTTATTATTAACTAGGTATCAGATAAATTTAGCTAACACCCAATAAATTGTTAATGCAGCTGCACATTTTATGTAGATGATATAACATGACTTAACACTGAATGCAGCCTTAAAATAGGGATATATTTGACTTATTTTCAATATTATTTAAATAAAATATAAATGTTAAATAAAACAAGTCAAATGAAAATGGTTACTGACTTATGGCTACTGAAGATAAAGCAAGAATTAAAAATACGTAGCATTTAGTACTACAGGTAATGTTATATTTGAACATGCTGTTACATAGCTATTTAGGGTAATTCGTTAACGGATAGCTCACACTGGTGAAAGTCAGTGTGCTAGCAGAGAGTTAAACTCCCAATGTCAATCTTACGGCAGAATCTACTGTCACTGTCCAACTGGCACACTGACTTGCCCTCCTGTAAATGGCCTCTTAGTCAGAACACTGTTAGCTTGTGTTAAAACAAGTTTAGTAATACATCCATTAAAACCAACCAAAATGTCTTGTTAGTCTACCTAATTCAACTGTTTTAGTGACTGTACCTTGAGGGAACTGGTACACCCTAGAGAAGTTGGACCAGCCGTAACTGTTCTTGGCTCTGATCTTGGCTTCGTAGTTCCCAGGCTGGAGCTCGGCAAACACATGTTTCAGTCTGAACACCTTCCCTTCTGTGGCAGGGGTGACAGCAGGCTTCAGAGGAATCCAGTTGTCACTCTGCAACGTACAATGCGTTATATAGTAGCTTTTTGGGTACGTTCGTCGACCCAAAAACACTAGCGCTCTCGGCGGATATATTCCAAGAACCCTCTCGACAGTAGTGCAAATACAATAATCCGGCTCAAAGGACCAATAAAAACTGTGTCACGCTGTGAATACGCCCTGACCGCTTACATCCTCATAATATTGTAAATGGTGTAAATACACGAGTGATTAAGTGAGTGTCCAGTGGGAACGGAGGATTCTCCAGGCGTCACCTTCAGGACCGTCTCTCTCTCTCTCTCTGGCCAGAGCTACTAGACTCTGCTCGCATCTTGGCAACCCACCACTCCGCCATCACCCAAGGCACAATCTCTTCTCAAATAAATCTACACCGATAATCATACCCAAACCGCTCAAAACAAGTGGTTTTTGGAGGACAAAATAATGTGATTATAAACTTAAAACAGTTAACTTTGTAAAAGGTGCAGAGTTTCAAAGGTTAAATGATTATTGCTTTTACATTTTTAATCGTGTAAATAAATAAACAAATGATGCTCTGTTGTTGAAAGAAGTAATATTATAATTTAAAACCTGAAACCAACCACTGGACTTAACAAACTAAATACCTCCACCGATACATGTCAAATTGAGACATCCTTATTCAATTAAGTAAATCAATTTGAATTTTATGAGTTACTTACGCTATCTTTCTTGTAGAGAAGCTCGTATTCTTCAATAGGAGCAAAGCTTTCAATGTTATATATTAAAACTGGACTGTTGGTGCCCTCTTCATTTTCACTGATCTCCAGCAAAGGAGTGGCCGGAGTTCCTGAAAGACCGTCCCATATCATTTCCATAAATACTAGTGAGTTTTCAAACATATTTTTTCGTGTAAAAAAACATTCATAAAGGATTTTTGTCTAAAACAAATAAGTTTTAGGTGGGTGAAAAATTGTGTTAAGAAATACAGTCACCAGTTATTGGCAAAGTTTCAAAAAGTTTGATTATTTATTATCATAGTTTTGTGTTATCAAACCATTTATCTGTTTTTAATGTAAAGTAAAATTAGGTTGAACAAACACCTAATAGAAAGTTTTATGCCTCCGGAAGCAAGAATGTATCACTGCATAATTATGTACAATAAAATTGTTAAAAAAACAAAGATAAAACAAAACTTTGGCAAGTTGTCTTTTATTTTAAACGAAAAACAAATAATTTCAAGCGCTTTTGAAGTTAAGTTTGACTTATTTCTTTTAAGGTAGTTGATCAGAGAGTTGACAAGTCCATTCTGTTTGACAGCCCGACAAGCGACAGGTGGTTGTTTTGATCGGATCGAGACGCTTTGTATTGTCGAGAGTTAGTGACTACAATATTTACTCTAGTGGATTTTGTTTTGTTGAGCAAATTGCATATGTTATATCTTTATTTGGGTTCTTATAGTGTTATATTATATTAATAGTTACTACAACCAATTTCCTGCAATTGAAAATCAGCTGGTATAAAGTCGATTCTGATGCTGATTCCTTCCGAATGTCCCAGGTATCGGGAATCAAAGAACAGAATCGAGACTCAAAAACCGGAATCGGGAACTGAAGCCGGAATCAAGAATGAAACTCGGAATTGAGAATTGGTAACGGAATTGAGAATTGAAAAATTAGGAATTGGCCCAACATTACAGCACAAACGCATGTGAGCGCTTAGAATTGGAATCGAGAATCGATATTCTGGTATCGGTACTGGAATCGAGAATGGAAAAAATTAGGAATCAACCCAACATTACTTTTGTAGTATCATACAACTGGCACTACTTCAGAGGTCTCATTTCCTTGTGAGTGTGGGTTTCCATACTGCCGTTCTCTCAGAGTAGAACTGTAGTATAACACTTTTAAAAAACATATGTTAATTATTTCTAATTGTTCCTTACATTTGTTGTGTTTGTAAACAAAACTAATGCAGTCTCATTCAAGTTATTAAAAGCCTTTCTAAAGGTATTATCAAGTTCTATTTGTGTTATTCTTATTCTCATTACAAGAACCAAATAAAGGAAACAAAATAACACTTTTTGCTCCTTAAACATAACAATTTCTAAACCAACTGTTTAATGTCTGAGAATGTCCAAAATCTATGAAATAACTTCTAATAAAGAACTATCCTGATTAAATCACCTGTCAGTGTGATAGTGGCGGAAGCCTGCCCTTCTGAGTTCTTGGCTTCGCACGAGTAGTCCCCAAAGTCTGATGATTGAGTCTTCAGAATCCGCAGAGTGTGTTTGTGTCCCTTCTCCTCGAAGCGTACTCTCGAGGTGTGTGTTATAAGTTGCTTCTGCGCTCCAACTTTGTACCATTTCAGCTGGAAATATGTAAAACTTGAATAAGTCCAGTGTAAAAGTAATAACAATATTTTGATATTTAATGTTAATTTAATTATATGCTGTGCACAAAAGGCCGGTTTGGACATTTAGAAGCCAGGATGCGATTCCCAGGAAACACCCTGTACTAAGAAACATTTTATACAAAAGAAATAGGTGATAACAATGTTATTTCTATGGATATACATATACTTAAAAGAATGTATAGTATTATTGTATTTACCTCCGACTTTTTTTGGCCATGAAGACTGCAGGTTAGTTCAGATTCATAGCCCTCGCCCGTAGAAACAACTGCCCTCTCGATTTCAATCTCGGGAGGAGCTGTTAAGAAAAGAAGCAATTTTTAGTAACATAGGTGACAACAGAACATAACAAATGCTGTGAAAAACCTAGTCCACCCAGTCCCAGAACAACTAAATGTATTTCTTAGCTGTTTAACAAGTTTTTGAAGCAATGGAACTCGGTCTTTCATCTGTAAATGTAACATACAGGTACTGTGCTTTTGAAGCAATTCATCAGACCTAAGGGGTACGTCACAAGGAGTTAAAAAGATATTTTGAATAGCTAATTTTATGCGGAACACCTAAAGTAGTTTTTAGTTTAAGTTTTAAGAAGAGGTTGGAATCTTGCTGTTTCCTGTTCTATTATTATATTTGTATGAAAATTCTGCATTCTGTAGATAGTTTATTCTAATCAAGATCTAACCTTAAGATTATTCCTACCTTAGGACCTTAGGTTTATTCTACCTTAAGATGGATAATAATGACCTCCATAACCATGGAAAGTTGCAAGTGCCAACATAATACCCTGTATTTGATGTCTGGATAAGGATTTAATATGAATTACCTCTTATCAGCTTTCTAACTTTTAATATTCACTAAATCTGTAACTTTAAACACAATGCAACTCAAGTTGCTGTTAGCAATTTGTCAATGAGGTAGTGATGGATATATTTTAAACATTTAATACATACAATTTGTGTTGATTGGCTAAATAAGAGCGCTATTAACATATCACCTCAAGCGGAATACACACTTGTTCCGCTCCTACTGGGCAACCGCACTAAGTGAAAGATTTGACGACTTAACTTCAAAACAATTTTCTTATCTCTTTAATCTCTGTAGTCGCTCTAATATCTGTGATGCTTCCATGTGAAAACTAGGGTCTTAAAATTGACTTTTTTATTAAGTTTTTAAAAATAATTGCTTAAGTTTCTTTGAAAAATCACTTACAGTTAACTTGAACCATGATTGTTTTCTCATCGGGGATGGCTTGACCTTCGTTGTAGCTTCTGCACTGGTATTCACCAGCATTCTCAGGCTTCACTTCGTAGATGACCAATCGGGCACCTTCATCGGACGGATCCTCGTCAATGTTCAGAACAGAGCCCTTGCAAAAAACATATTTTATTAAAATATGTCGATACTATCAAGATTGAAGTGTACAGAAATAATTGGTGTTAAAGCAAAGGGATTAGTACATATTAATACTGGTAAGGCTATGAATAATAATAGGAAAACAATGATATTTCGATTAAAATTGAATCAAACACTGAAATACAAAGTGGCATCTGGTTTATCTTGAACTAACCACTTGTTCTGTGTGAAATTCAAACCATATTCAGTCGCATGGTCCTACTGGGCCCAAAAGTAGATTATTATTATTAAGACTTTTTGAAAATAATTTGCCAGTTCCCACTTAAATTTAAGCTTATTTTATAGTGAATATTTTTGAACCCTGCAGTGTAATGCAACTTGTAAGTGATAATGGCTGCATTATTACTACTTGTGCAAATGTTTATTTGAAATTTGGTGTTTTAGAATTAAAAAACAATTATGATAGAAGGAGACACTTATAGATGAAAATACCATAACACAAGAGCACTGACTTTGCATTTATGAAACAGTAACTTTACTTAGAGTTTCAAACCGGTTACGTTCTAGAATAACGTTTATTTGAAATTTGGTGTTTTTAGCGTTAAAAACAATTTTGACAGAGGGAGGCACTTATAGATTAAAATAATTTATCCATCCCAGTTTAGGACCTCTTTAAGTAAAATCGCCCTCGCCCCCGTGGCTTCAATTAGTTCGCGAACGGTGACACACGTGTGATCGAAGTGTAAATATGTATTATAGACTTTTTTAGTGTTTAAGAAGAAAGAAGAAGGCACTCGAAAATGGGCAACTGGTGCTTGAAATGCATCGTGCAATAAATCAACACATCTAGGACCTACAGGGGATGAGCTTTATTGATTAAAATACCATAATACAGGAGCAATGACTTTGCATTTATGAAACCGTAACTTTAAGAGTTTTAAACCCGTTACGTTCTAGAATAAACTAGAATAAAACTTGAACTTGCGAGTAAAACAAGTTTGAATCAACTACTGTCTCTACATTATGATCACTTTCCTGTGTAGACTCTCATACTTGTAAGCTTGATTTTGTTATCCTCACATTTTTCCTTTTATTTGATTGTAACTGAACTAAGAATACTGAAGTTACGTTATTATACAGAATGATTGCTGTAAACTTACATCCTTGTACCACTTTGTTGACGGCGCTGGATATCCTTGCGCGTAACACTCCAGAGTTAAAGTCGCATGCTTCTTCACCGTCACCAAGTCTTCGTGTGGAGTCACTTTGGTGATTTTGGCTGGACCTGTAAATTGACAAGAGGAAACTTAAAGTTTCTGTTTGCAGTAACTTACTCAAACAATAATTGATAAAAGTCAAAGTTTTCATTCTGATTTCTTGATTGATATGTACACATATTTGGATTGATAATGAATAGTTTTAATTTTAGAATAAATTGTTTAAGGAACAATATTTTTTATTCAAATCACAGGCTTAAAAAATTCTATCTCTCCATTTAATGGCTTGAAAATCAGACATAAAAGTAAAAAAAGGACTTTAAATCTTTTACAAAAAGAAATTAATTGAAACTTAAGTACCCACCTTTGATGTTCAACATATGTTTGACCTCCTGACTGTCGATGTTCCTGGCGACCATGCACTTGTAGGCGCCTGCGTCTTCAAGAGTGATGTCGCGTACCTCCAAGCTTCCATTGCCCAGCAGGGTGATCCGTGAGTTGTTGTGAGACTTGATCGAGCCCACATACAACCCCTTGGTGTCCTTCCTCCAGACTCTGGTGATCAAACCTGCAGAGCAAAATAAGGACTGCATTTTAATCCAATAATAGAGAGAAAATATATAGTTTTCGACAAGTTTTCTTCTTAATACTAACAAGGGTTTTTTTAGAATTTGTAGGGTTGTTCATGTTAGTGTACTCGTACAAGAGCAGAAACTCTAATAAGATAAAATTGGTACAGCCTTGTCTTTCAAGAAATCTAAATACGGAAGTGAGTTCATTTTTTGGAATTGTTCGCAGTATTTTAGTCATAACATATTACATAATATCACTATACTCCTACAATACCTCGATCCTACTTATACATGTGTATAATTTTTTGTGCAATGAAGAGAAAATTAATACACATTAAAGGTACACCCTTTAATAGTAAAACTCGTTGTCAATCTAAAACCCGGGTGGGTACAGGATCACTTAAAGTGGAATTTCGACCACGTTAATGTTAAAGCAAGCCCATTTGATTGTACACTACTATCACGAGCCATCAAAAAGTACCAAGTAAAAGTATCAAGTAAGTTGATGGAAATAAGTACCATATACGAGCCACACGATCCAGTAGAAGATCCACCGTAAAACCTTCCGGAATTTAAAAACAGCTGGCAACTTACTCTCCACACCGTCGACGACGCAAGGGAAGACAGCGACGTCGCCCACCTTGAGGGTGAGGGCGAGGGGTTTGCTGACGATGGCAGGCGGAGGTCCAGCCTCCTCTTGGACGTCATCGTCGTTATCGTAATCGTCTCCGTCACCGTCGTTCACGTAGTCCTCCTCCTGCTGCGGCCGACACAAGCCTGGAAACAGTGATAACAGAGATATTTAGGGTGAATACATATAGATTATTAAGTATACACATAAGGAAATATGAGAGACCTTCAGAACTGGCCTCGTCTAAAACATAACACAGTGTACACATAATTGAACACATTGTTTTAACAAACAAAGTGTACTTCATAAAACAATTACTTGGCAATATCACGTGACTGACTGTTGACTATCCTGGAGCGAGTGGGGAAGAAGGGAGGGAGTTTATGAGTCATACAGGGGGAACTCTGTTAGAGGGCGTAAATTCGTAAATTGAAAAGAATGTTTACGTTGATTGTCCAAGACATGAAAGGAAACACTTTAGGACTGTGAGTCCAAAGTCGTAAGATATATTTTTGTGATTGAATATGTTCATGTGACTCCTTTTTATAGATTTTGCTGGTGAGTCGGCTGGTATTGAAAACTGTTTTCTACGTAGGCCTACGTAGAACACACATTAGTTTGTAGGTATTTTTATTCTTGCCGATGTAGTTTGAGCAGGTATTAGTGAAATAACTTCATTAACATCCAGTCTAATGCTGAAAGAGTGGACTAAGCCGGAGACCATTAATGTATAATGAATTGTGCATATTTAGAAGAAAAAAAACACACATACGTACTTTTTCCTACTAAATTCTGCATTTTAGTTTAATTTGTAAGTTTACCAAACTTGCATCTTCCAATCCCTTCATCATTTCATCAAAGTTCGATATCAGCTTCGAAAGTCATTAACGTTGTGTTGGTTCCACATCCATGTTTCATGTTGATGTCTGACTATGTTTAGAGAATGAATCAGGCCCGTCTCACGGTCGGCTCAGTCTAGGAGAGATGCCAGGTTTGGGCCCGCGGTTGTGTCAAATGTCACCTCATTTCGCGAATGCCACGTGATGGCATTCACTTCGTTGCAAAGTTACTAATGTCTTGTTTCGTACCTCCGTTAATATTACAAGGACCTCACGACTGGATGGTGTTTGAATCGGGACGATTGGTTAGCTCGCAGTAAGACACCTAATATTTGTACATGTAATTATATCGTTGACACAACAGTGTTTATCAACTTAACAGATTTTAAAGATTCAGCTCCATGTACAAACCGTAACAACCAAATGTAGCAGTTATGATTGGTATTTACAATTGTTTTAAAGCAAATAAGATAGTCAACACTCGTATAAAGTGAATTAATTGACATTTTGTTTTAAACCAACAATTGTGGGATAAAATCACGAAACTTTGTACAAGATTGCTATTCAATTTGTACAAAATGTATAATATTAATCATCCAAAATCGGGTTCCATATAGGAGTAGAAAACCCATGCATGATTTAAAAAACATAAGGTAAAAAGGATGAAAAACGTTATGTTCTACGACGTTTCGTTCTATATATGGTGTAACGTTCCCCTTAGAAAGTCTAACTATCGTTATAATGGTGATAGAGACGAATAACTCAATTTCCTAGAGGAGTTCGCTAAAGTTACTGAAACTGAGTTATGAAATGAATGAATGAAAAATGGCTTTATTAGGCGAAGTTAGGACTAGCAAGTCCTCTCTTACACTTGACCTATAATCCTTAACCTATAAAAGTTATGATAGACAAGTGGACACGCCTCGTCGCCTCTGCTGAAGCAACGTGATTGAAATTGTCCGTCAGGTGGCAGCAGGGTCGCTTGTCACCTGTTTCCGTTTCTTTGTGTCTTGGATCATCCACTTCGTAGCTTTCATCGCAGTTGTCAAGGTGCCACGCCACGATGGACAGACAAGGAGTGAGTGGTTCAACTTGTATACAATTATTGGTCCAACTCAACAGACTGGTCCAACAGATTAAACATGAGTCTTCGAGGATTTATTGTACATGAAACATACTTTGTAAAGATGTATTCACACCCAGTGCCAATGTAGTTTCAAGACGTTTGAGAAAAACACGATGAGTAGTTGTAGGATGAAAACAAAACATATGCGGCGTTTGATTTTGAAAGTCTTTAGAAAGAAGAAACCAGTTTGTGAGGAGTAGCCCACAGTTCGCATTAGTTTACTGATTTTATTCTACTATTGTATATGTAAAGACATGGAACGAAGTGCTTGATTCTATGTTCGATCTGATGAAACTAATAACAGTATAGTTTTGCAAAATAAACTACATTGAAAAACTTGAACAATTTGAACCGGGTGAAACGATTTGCTTAGAAACAAATGGAACACAACAGAAACAACGCCAGAACAGATTGCACTCTAACCTCTTTCGTGGGTCATTAAGGTGTTTTCAAAGCGTTCAGAGGTGTTTTGGACAGAGTTGAAAGCGAAAAGAATTGTAGAGCTAATTAGAAACACGGAGGAACAAAAAGCTGCTGTCTCGGAGGTGTCGACGACATCTTTGACAGACTGCCACGGTCGTTCACCCTTTATTTTTAACAAGGAAATGCAATTTATTTTAGTGTGACCTGAATACTGCGAGCCTAACTGAATTATATGGGTCTTCTGGATCGGTTTCAAACGCGGAAAGTAAAAATACTCGAGTGTGGACAGCCGGGTTGTTTACAGAAGTGATGGCGGACTGTGTTTGTTGTGGCCTGCTCTACACCGACACTGGTGAACATCGTTGCCGACGTGTTTCCCGTAAATTTTTCTGGAGGATTAAGTTTTCGGGAAGAGTAGTAAAAAGGTCTAAGAGGCGTGTTTGTGTATTATTTACGGAAATTGTGTAACTAAAATTGTTGTTTTGTAAATGCTTCAGTAATGTTTTTTAATGTAAGTAATTTTTCTTGAAAAGAGAGATTGACACAGTTAAAACAGCTATAGTTTTGTCCCCGCTGGTGGTGGTGGTTCTTCTATTGGAAATTCACCAAACAAAAATAGCTCGCGTCATTTGAGTATGAAATCTCAATCCCAAATTTACACTATCACGGACTTTCATGAAACATGAAAGACTTCACCTCGGCTTGGAACAATCAATAAAAAATAAATGACCTTTAAATTTCTGGGTGATAACTTTGCCTTTTATCACAAATGTGGTTTTGGATCAGTGGGTTATGTACAGATGTCAGCAAAGTTTCCCAACTCCACTCTGACGCAACCGCGGGCTTATCTCTGGCCACGGAACAACAGCTGCTTTCTGATGTCACATTTATATCCAGCTGTTTTAGACCAAGATGAGTGAATAGTCTCATGAGCAGGAACCATCTCACCCATATTAAAAGAGTAGTTTATTTGTCCGCGATTTTCAGAATTATTCGATGCTATCACTTCTAGCAATATCACACATTTATGTCCAGAATTAAATTTATTTATCAATGTGCTATTTTTCTATTTCCAATTTCTTAGCAACGATAATCACTGCGACGACGGCCTCAGTGAATTAGCAATCAGAACGCTGCTAAAAAACACATTTAAATTGATAGTGAAGAATTACATACAACGCTTTAGTCATTTCATATACAACAATGTTATTTATAGTAGTAGTTTGTTGACATTGTAAAGGTTAGAACATTTCAGAGACAATGCTGGGAAGAAGACTGACACAAATACTTCATTTTCTTTGGCAGTTGCTTCGAGGAACACAAATTTCTTCATTGTTTTTGAAACAGTTCTTGGCTTGGGAAGAATTAATATTTGTTGCAAACGTATTATTTTTTCAAGTCATAAACTGAAATAGTTATGACACAAAATACAATAGTGAAATGATAAATTTCGAATGCCTCGTCCAAGCAGCCTGAAAGTTTAGACTAGACGAACTGCTAGCAGACCGAGAGATGAGGACGACATCAATCGTCTCTAGATAGAACAGAAGAGGTCTCGTGAGACGCGCGATTCATTCGCTGCCTCATTGCAGAGCATTCAATCACTAGGCCAGATGTTAATTAGACGACGTGGCGAAACAACAGACACTGGAATTGGATTGGCTCTGGGCTCTTCAAGTGGGACTTCGGATGGAAGCTTTGTTTGCTCTGTTGTCGCAGCTTTCTTCATATTAAAAAGAAGTCTCATCATTTAATGTAGAATTAGATTTGAATAAAACCAAAATTAAAAAAAGTAATTTTAAGACATTTTTCAGTGTTTTGGTTTACATTGTTCTAAGTTGGATTAGAGGACATCCCTGGTCACTTAACCCCTCTTTGGCCCTCGGCCGAACATTTAATTCTAAATTAGTATTCAAACCACATTTTAGAACCTCTACTACTGTCCAGCCCTAGCTTTGACGATCTCCTCTAATCGCCTGTTTATGCCTAGTAGACGCTTATCATGATGTTGTTGCTCATATTTACTATAAAATCCTAATCCTATTTGTACGAGTATAACAGTGATCTATAAATTGTGCAATAACCATAAAATATGCATGTCTATTTTAAACTGAAATAAGAATCCGTGTGGTACCTAACGTACAACGACTTTACAAAGGAAACAATTTCATGAACCCCTTTTAAATGGTGGGCCGTTGATTTCGTATTAGGTTTACTCAAAAGTACATTGTCTATTCTTTAATAAAGATCTAACTTTACGGATGATGACATTTCCATAAACAGCTCATCAGCGATTCGGCACGCAATAGTCAGACTAAGCCGATAGATTTCTTTCACTATCTATAAGAGGTTTTGTACAAACCAGTTTTGTTTAAAAACGCCTTGGGCCAAGTAATTTAATAAAAGTAAAGCGATGTCTAACTACGAGATAGTCGAGAGTGGCTGTTTCCAAATAACAGACGAGAAGAGTAAGGCCCGACAATTTCTCATGTGATAACGAATAGGCGCGTTTCTTCCAAACAAGGGAGTAATCTGCCAACCGCATCTTCTAACCAGCTGGTGTGAGTGTGATCCTCTCAAGTTGCCGCAGAGAAGGCAGCAAGACACGCGCACAGGTAGTCACGTGAGTGATAGTGGGTTTGTAGACAAGAGGTCCTTATAGTTAAAAGTTTTAGGTAAGAGAACAAGAAAAACACGACGTTTCGGGATCTGAATTCTGATCTCGTCTTCAGGTGAAAAGTAACAAAACATTAAAATATGAGCTAGCCTGAATCTATTAGCGTAAGCTGACCAGTTAAACAAAACCAAATAAAATGTATGTGTGTTTTGTTTTGGTACATGTTGTATTGTATTCTAGGCTAGTTTTAAAAAAAGTTACCACCACCTGGTCGCCGCTACAAAACAGCTGCGTACTCGTACTCGCTAGACGCAACAGAATACGATAGTTGTTGCAGTGTCAACAAACTAGGCAATGTTGTTGTTGTCTACGCTAGCGTTGTGTTGTCTTGCGTGTTCTGTTGATAGTTTCAACCGAGCCGAGGCGTCTTGCACCTTTACCTGCATAAAATGCATTGTTGGTTCAGCTTGCAGCTTTTCTTATTTTACTCGAGGGTGTCATTTTTATGTTAGGGACTCTTGTACGCTTCTAAGACGTCACTTGGTTCTTTCCAACTTAGAATAAAATAGGACATCTCTCTGTAACCAGTCAATAAAGAATGTGCTATACAATGAGGAAAATGCACAAATACATTTACAGACGTTTAGTTGAAAGTCTTCCTCAATCGAGTACATAGATGAGTGCAACCGGAACAAATTGAAAACTTACGTCAAAGAATTCCGACAGTCTCCTCAAAACATAAATTCCTGTGGATAGTTTTCAGCATACGTGCTCGAAGACAAACGTTAAACAAGGTGTTTTCCAAGAACTTTTGCTCAGTAAACCTCTTGGATCTCAGTTTCATCCAACAAAACTATCCCCTGTCGGACAGTTTGAGTCTTTTTCCCGCAAGCAAAATTGAACGAAGTTTAATTTCTTCAAGTTTTCCTGAGGATTAGCTTGACGAAATGTTGAACCGTGCTGTTAAAATAAACTAATTGCACGATTTCAAGTTCTATGACTGAACTTGCACTGGCACAGAACCGTGTCATCTGCGTACCGATGAACTGGCATCGTTGACGTAGATTAAAAAGAGTAACGTTGATGTACACGGCTGTGCTGACGGAAGCCAGTAGTGATAATAGCGGGCGTAGACTGCATAGAGCAATGAATGTAGACGCAATCAGAGTTAGAGATCAACAGCTGATTAATGGTCTAGCTTTGCATATCCATTGTAGTTGGTAGGTGTGACTTGCTAGTTCTAGTTGCTGACCAGAGTCTGGATAGATTTATAGGACCAAGTACTTGTACAGCATGACAAGGAGATATGATCAGGACATGGTTGGGAGAAATCAAAGCTTGTTGGAGATTTGGACCTTGTAGTTAAAGATGTTTTTTCGAAAAGGTTGTAGAGTAGATATTCTACTTGAAGTTGTCAAGGTCAACATGTAACTATCATCACAAAAAGCAAACCCATCAATATTTATACTATCAATGATTAGCTTAGCTTATTTAGTTAATGTTTAAGCAACGAAATCCAATCAGCAATGGAAGCAAATACATCGAAGACTGGAGTATTTTTAGGAAGCACTCGGACGGATTTAGGAAACAGTCCGAGTTGTGTAAACATAGTGGAGAAAGAGCTTTAGAAATGGATCTATCGGTTCTAAATCAGAGTAATGCTCCATTGGCCTGCGTCCAAGCCGCAATCATAAATAACGGCCTTAGGCCAAACTACTCTCTCAGGGTCGGGGTCCATGCACGCGTGAACCCACCCGGTCGTTGACGCAACTCCACTGAATTCTTGTTTCTTGTAAATTCAAGAATTCAGCTGAACCTGGAATGTTTGTCCTGTATTCAATCACACATGGCGATGGTTATCGGCTGGCAAAAACCGGTGATTTCATTAAAACATACGAAACCTTTAGCATTAGCCTTCACACCCACTGCCAACTACATAGTACATATTGCCGGCCATCGTGCAAATTAAGTCGACACCAGGTGACGTTGTCGACCAAAGTTTTACCGGGCGTCCATCATCGTTTGAGGCCAGCGCAAGAAGTGACCATTGAGTCATCATAACAAAAACTGAAAGAAACAACTGCTCGTAGCTACAAGGATAACGGCAGGCGGCGTGTCGTCAGAAATATTATTAATGGGCGACATCAACACTCTACTCATCGCGCTGGCATGCCATTCAACCCACTTCCGGCCTTGTAAAATGACGTCATAACACTACACACAGAGTATCAATACTCCACAGATTATACCGTGACGTCATCAACAAGCAACGGAATCATCAAACGAGTTGCGGACACTTTTGCAAAACTGCAAGGAAGCGATGGGTTAGAACGGTGTGATGCAGAAATCGTTCATCTTCATTCTGCAACAGGTGATCTTGAGGAACCTTTAAGAGGAATTATGTGTCTCCAAGAACAGCTGAGTTGTAAATTCTACATCCCCTTCCTACCGCAAATAGCGGTGTAGTACCTCGGAAATCTTGAAAATGCGTAGATATTACCGATAACACAAACGATGAGTAATAATTTAAGCATCAAGATGGTTCATCCAGGAGGAATGTCGCCTGACGAGTCAACTATCGTATATATGGTAATTTAACAGCTCAGAAAGGTCATTTGTTGGCACGCTTTAGAATAAGTAATATTTTGGTCACGAAGTTTACAAAAGAACGTATAGAACTCTCTCCGAGGCAAGGTGGCGTTAATGTTAACGAATGTTAATTCTCAAGCTTCAACATGTACAGACACATTACTCCTTTTTACTTCTCAATGGTGTACTTTGATGTTGTAAAACACATTTTTCTTTAACTTTAACTTTGTTTGACGCTAATCTATTTGAATCAAGTTATCATACCGTCATCATCTAAAACCACGGCACATGAGCAACGAGTCTTGTTTTACCGCAGATATAAAACAACCAAACTTCTACAAAACAAATGTTCATGCTGTAATGTTTCCGACAAATCATTTAACAACAATCAGTTAAACTAAACGACACTGAATTCTACGCTTGACTAAACTTTATGAGGAGCGGAAACAACTTAACAAGATGGTATCATCTGCAACTCAGACCTGAACATGTGTTCAGGCGATATGCAAAATTACTTCCGGGTAGAGGTCGAGGGCAGTGTTGGCAGAACATCAGGCGGGGATGGGGTGGCAGAAAGTGTACAGGGGAAAGTATACAACGTATGCAACTTTTGATTTGTTTATAGTATAAATAATCAACAGAAAATGTTATGTTATAGTTAAGGAAAGCCAACCGCTTAAATGTGGTAGAGTACGATTTCAATTTTGAGTTTCCGCTGGGAAGCGACAAGCGCAACCGTAAAGCCTAGCGAATTTACTGTAACGGAGATAATTTACATAGGAAGAGCCCTATGTAAAATGTTTATGTTAAACAAAAACGTTCACGAAAACGGTATACTACTCTGTGTTCTTGCATTTGCCAACACATGAATATATAAGTACATAAGTCACATTTTGCCATTTTTTCAGGAGGGTTGATAAGCTCAAAATTGCAAACCTTTTTGTTCTGAAAGTTTTCGTTCTTTCTGGCGATAGAAACGAATACTCCTATGGAAATTCGCTAATAAGAAGAATACATAAAATTATATTTTCTATGAGTTTCGAGCAACGAGTCTAGCCACATAACCACAAGGCGTGCAATAGTAGTCTATGTTTGCAATCAAACGGACGACTGTCACACTCGTGGTGAGACATCAGGACCGACCACACCAGACTGAATAAACAAATCACAGGGCTAGACACAACACTGTCATTCCCTCCTGCCCAACCAACATCACCCGACAGAACCGCACAGATTTCACAAGTCATCTCAGAGGTTTGAGAAAACGTTGCACAATTTGCAAGGGTTGAGATTTAAAGGCTCAAAATCAGTATAAAATACTGTGGGCTTTTAGAAGTTTTCGATAGTTCACACAGGATGATGGAAGACTGAATGAGATACTTTAGTTTAATATTACGGACATTTTCCATCGTTTTTGAGAGGCATAGCATGCTTTTTTAGTGTGAATGTTTAGCTGTTGAACAACATTATAACCAGATAACATAATAAGAAAACGTTCGAAACAATCTAACGTAATATAATGCTGCAAACTCGTTTATTGAATACAGCACCTCCTGATCACTTATCTTCGTCCTGAAAGTCAAGTTGAATGTCAAAAAAGCTTGGTCAGAATATAGGCTTGATTTGGTTTGAAGCCCTTCATTATTCGAATTTGGTGGAACAAATTTTACGTTTTTGTTTTGGTTTAAACGCCATTTTAAGACCACAGCAGTAAAGGCACTAGAATCGGTCGTGACATGATCAAAAGATTTTCCACTATTTTAAAGATGTTTGACCGATAGAGAAGGGAGTGACAATCAGACAGTCAACCAGATGCAGATACCATGAAATGATCCCGCGAGGAAGACATTTTGAATTCATGAATGAATTGAACATTTTGAATTCCTTTTCCGAAATGTTGATACAGTATTTACTGTATACAGATTGTTAAGTATAGCCTTGAAGGTATAACTGAAAGGTCGACCGAGTACTTCTAAAAGAGCACCAACCCCGTTCCCTTTCTATCCTTATTTCAACCATAAACCATCTTTTGACTCGCCCTTGTTTACATCTTCTGTAAAGGCGGTTCCACTTGTTCTACTGGCCGGTAGCGAGGTGTACTGGTGCGTGCAAGATGATGATGATGACGATGATTCTCTCTGTTTGATGATAGTGTTCAACTGTAGCCCTGGGTGGTCCTGTCCACACCTACAGCCTGGCTTGTGAATGAGCCCTCATCAGTCAATATACAAGTGTAGAGTCTCCAGCTCAATCTACTGTCTACATTCCAGTTGTCAATATACAGTGCGTGCTGCGAGTTATGTCGTCTACGCTTGTTGTAAATTAGAAGAGTGTTTTATCCTTAGGTTTATGGTTGTTGACGATCTTACCAACTTTCTACGGTGTTCTTTCAGCATGGGATATCCACCTGAGTATTTACCTGAAAACAAAGTATTCTGATTAGTTTAATCGTATTGTTTCTTAAATAATTGCTTGAATCTGAATAGGTTGCTTTTCAGTTTTAAATGTATTTTTGAAAAGGAGAATGTTGACCCATAACAAATTTTTGTTACAAGGCCCTGAAGTCTTGTTTTGACGTGTTTGCATGCGCAGGGCAGTAACTTTCCTACAGAGGATTCTTTATTCGCAAAAATAAATAAAGTATGTTTGCAAACTGATGTGATACAAAGAATAACAAAATATTATTTGACTGTTTTGTTTCTGGGGCTGTCATGGTAAATTCAAATTGGACACTTGGAAAAACATATTTTGCTGATTCGCCCTTATATGTTGTAAAAACTTTCTCCTTATTGCTCTGAGGCTTTATTTTTGAAGGTTTTTCAAATATTTTTTTCAAAGTTAAAGAATAAGTTTGCCTTTATACCAATTTAAGTTATTGGATATGATGAAAACATAGAAGACCTTTACACGAAGCGTCTTTGGAATAATTATGAATTAGGATAGAGCCCTCCAAACAGTAGTTGTATCCAAGACGTATTCAGTTTCTTAGGTTGCTGTTTGTTTCGGGTTGGTTTGTTTTATTGGATAATTGTTCAAGGTTTTATTTGTTGCACTGCCAAAAGCAAAAAAGAAAATAGCAAATTGGTGTTTGACTGGTCGATTTCACAGATTACTTCAGGCTGGATCATTTCCTAATGCTTTGTGTGCTATGTTTCAGGTTGCTTTTCACCTGAAGACGGGATCAGATTGAAAATCCCGAAAGGTCGTGCTCACTCACGATGTAAATGATTTTTATTAAATGATTAATGTTTGAAACATTTAATTATTCGATTTTTATTCAAAAGTAACACTTTTCTGAGGCATCTCTGATGATTACATATTCAATTCGGTGTCGTGAAAGGGGACGATGCGCAGGGCAGTACGATGCACTGCACGGGCTGACGAAATTACACAGCTACCCACAATTACAATGGTCTGTTCTGAGAATGACGGTCGGAAATTAGGCATTGTAATGAGTAGTGGAGCGCACGCAACCAAATCAAGCTATTATGTGGCGGCCTACCAAGCCCATCCATGATGCGCGCCTCTATAGATGAAAGGGTGCGCCCGGTGCAGCGCTGCGCGTGTGCGAGTTGAATGTACGGAGAAAGTCACGTTACTGATTGATTAAAGCAAATTGATATACAAAAACGCTATTTACATAAGTGAGAATGTTTTTAATATTATTTTAATCCTGACATTGGTATATAAAACTTCTCAACTATTAACTGAGAAAGCTACCGTGAATCCTAGCGATAATTTCTTGTACGCGGGGATAATTTACCGAAACCCTTTTGGGGGTCTTCTCTCCATGAATGAGGGCTTAGGCAAGAAAAATTGTAATTATGATCGGGTTTCAATGAAATATAAATACTTATACTCTACATGTGACCTAAAAGATCAAGACAAGTCCAATCAACCAGACCAAGATGGCAGCTATTGTCAAATTCCTTAAAGTGTTGCCATTTGACTGTGGAACCGTCTTGTTTTATATTATGGCGGTAAAATGAATACCTCCATATTTTGCTGATAAGAAACTACCTATGTATTAAAATATTATTATATTACAAATGGGCAAATGTCAGCCACTATAAATGTTGTACTTGCTATATAACTTTCTCCTTACCATTCAAAGGCTGGGAATATGCTGTTTTATTTTTAGTAATAAGGCCATGCAATCGTGTAAATTTATTCACTCAATCAAATGAAACATTTTATGACCTACTACATACACTCGTGTTAGTGGAAAGCATTACCAAACCGAATTATACCCAGAGTTGGCAAAATCGTCTGCAAGTTACAATTTAGCAGTAATTTGGGGGGCCATTTCCGTAATTTAGGGGCAGTTAATGGGCCGGAAATGGGCTCAGGAAGGATGTAACGATTGTGCCAATAGTGACGATCACTGCAACTGTATAATTGGAGCGATTAACGGCTGGCAAACAGAGAGAAGCCTGGACCACGCCCCTCGCGTGCCTACACCTCTCAGCCGGTTCCCAGGATCTAATATAAATATAAATAAATAATTAACAAATACACTGCGTTGTGTCATAAAATCGTTGGGCTGTAGAGTATAATGCTTTTGCTATAACAGTTTTAAATTGGGTTCTTTCAATCAAATTTGGCAACGAGTTGACGAATTCAACTCCTGCTTACGAAGGCAGACTTTATGAACTATCGTGTGATGTCTCCCAGTTCGATAGTCCTCTCTATCTCTATTTTCGTACGTTCATATGAAATCGCATTTACTTTTGAAAAAAGACATGTTTTAAGTGTAGAGGTAGAGCTTTTGAATGATGGTGAGCTACATTGAGCTCACGCTATCTTGGCTTCAATACCATATTTGAAATAATACAACACCTTAAACAAGGTAACTTTTCCACAAGCTTTAACCTTCACTTCTGCAGCCATGAGTAGTCCGATCAAAAGTATTTTGAGATGGGAAGAATCATAATTTTTAACTAAGTACGTTAATAGAGTTTTTTAGACAATAACTTTTGCAAAAAATTATTGTCTAAAAATGTTACAGGCAGGTATAAGGATCTAAAATACACTCTGTCGAGCTCGCTGCTGCGATCAGGATTGTTAACGATTCAGATATGAGTCTCCCAATGGGGCCGGGGTGGTTCTTGCAGGATAAAGGTTTTGTGCATAGATTTTCCAAAGGAATTTGACACATTTATTAGGTGTGTGATTTTTTCGGAATATTTCTATAAAACCATGTCGCCTCTAGTAGCTAGCCAAATCAATGAAGTTGGCCAAATTTGAATAAATTTCCCTGTATTTGACAACTTACTGCTCTCGCTACATTTATCCAGATTGTTGAAAGAGGTACAAGATTGTTGAGCAATATTGAAGTTTTTACTTATACTTTGACAAGGCCAGGTGTAAAGTAATACCACCTGTGGTGAAATATTGTGCAAGGTAATATTTATTATTATCAAGGTTTAATAAAATATGCTTAATAAGTTTGTTCAAACTATGAAAACTACTATAAAATATGTTTTACCCCAGTTGTTTACCAGATGATGTTTACCCCAGTTACTGAAAGCAGGTGTTTAAAAGCAAGGTTTACGGCCTGCCATAGACCAGACCTAACCTTCCATTAGCATAATGGCAGGTGAGTCGTAAACCTAACAGCCTTCTGAACTGTATTTTACTCAGGTTCTATAACAAACAGTGCAATTACTTATTGTAAACGGTAAATGGTTGGTAGTTTAGTCTCAAGTGCTCAAGTCTGTGATTGCTATAAGGTAGGGCTGTTTGAAAGGCTGTCAGCTGGAACTGGCGTGTACTGGTTAGACCTAGAGGTGTATTTGTTGATTTTTATTCTATGTACGACATTTTTTACAGGTGGGGTTAAGCGGAGTTATGAGCTTGTAGAACAGCTACTGCAGAAAGGGAACGTAAATATTTGCACAAACTAGGCCTACCAGTATTGTTTGAGTTGGAAATAGTTTTGCGGACTTGTTCCATCGTTAGCGAACAAAAAAACGACGTTTTTGGATCTGCAGTCTGAGCTAACGTACAGTAATAAATGTAATCTGACCAGCCAAAAAGTGTGTTGAGCTTTTTGTAAGTAAATGACGATCAAAGAATACGTTACTTCAGTCGTGTCTACATGTAATTTAAGCCTGAAGAACCCAGAAAATGTTTAACCAAACCCTAACCTATTAACCAAACATTACCTTTGCTACAACATAATAACCTTATTAAATATCCTGTGTTATGTATTTATTTTGAAGCTATTACACGATAACTTAAAATGGCAACGTTAACAGCTACAAGTTGCAACGTAAACTCCTCCTAGAAGGACAGGAAATGCATCAGGGATGCTGAGGAAACGCTGGCCTTGTGCTGAGTAATCTCACACACCTTTAAACCTCAGGAAAACAACACTCCGTTTACTCAGCATTGCCACCTCTCAGCAGAAACATATCCTTGCAGGTGTGAGTTGCCTCTCTGTTACGTCATTGATCTCAATAAAGCATCTTGATACAAATCAGTTTTAACTTGAGATGTCCCATGAGCTTAAAAAGTGAAATACAAACGTACGCATCCGACAACACATCAAATCTTTGCAAAGCTTCATAACTGCAGCTTTGCAGAGCAAATTAAAAGGGCTAGTTTACGTCCACGACTATGTTTTAAACTGACCCAAGTGACGTCTCTATGCAGGCAATCTGCAGAGAGCCAAGAGATTGCAGACCTCGAAAAGACCTCTTCTTCTTGTTCGTTAAAAAACACGTCCAAAATATTTCCAACTCAAAAGTTTTCCCATCATTAACAACAACAATTCTTCAAACGAAGAATTTACCTGGACGAAAAATAACACACCCTTCAACTAAACATACGAACTTTTCATTTTTAGAGCATCTGAAAATACTGCACATAAAGAACCCTAATTATTTAATCTGTGGAGATGCCAAGGTGATGTTTGATACAGTCATCAGCTGATCAGGTTGATGACACCTCTGGCTCACAATGACAGGAAGCTGAGACAATAGTCTCCTGGGGATTAAATATGCGGTGTCGGCTCTTCAGATCCTCAGACCCAACCTTCCATCAGGCAGAGGTTCTCATGATCTTCGAGTGCCTCAAGGTGTGAAGTGCTACAATGGTCAAGACTCGAGGTATTGAATAAAAACGTATCTTTTTGTGTTCTCCAGCTCAGGGTTCCATACATTCACAGACATGGTTACAACACACTGAAATTCAATATACGAATGAAATAGTTTTCTAAAGGCAGATATGATGGATAGTTTTACTTTTACAAATAAGGCCAATACAGGTTAAATTAAAAAATAATAATTTAACCTGTATTGGCCTTATTTATAAAAGTAAAATTATCCATACGAATGAAAGATGAAGGTCAAAGAGCAAAATATTTCCAACCGGCATGATCCTTTAGGAAATCCTTCAAGAAATGCAATGCTTTCTTTCATAATTATGTCAACTTGATTTTGGCTAGTTCTGTGCGGCCCAAAAGTAGCAAGTTTGATTTTCAAAGTTGTTGAATTTTGTAATCTACCGTTCTCTTAAAAGCTAAAGTTAAACAATCTTTGATATTTGAACTGTGAATTACAAATAAGTTGGTGTTAGTGACATTACTACAGTATAATTGGTGTCATATTGTTGTTACAACGTTGTTAGAAATGCCGGTGATTTTAGCGCGTAACATAATCCAGAATTCATAAATTCATGACAAGTGAAACACTCATAAATAATATGTGGCAGGCCTACGGTAAATTTAAAGAGTTGTAAGACTTATTATTGTCAAAGATATTGTAATAGCCATTGGCAAATAAAAAGGTTTCTCAAAATTTAGGGCCTCACTCACCGTTCACCACGTAAATTCTAAATTCTGGGGAAATAAGAATAATTTTATTTATACTTAATTGACATATTCAAATTTAATAGAGAAACGCATCTGCAGCATTAGATATTCATAACACAAGCTTAACATCAGATTTCAGGCATGCGTATCAACTTACAGCTGAAACTTTAATATGATTAGCAGATTAAATCTTACATTCACATTAGCTAATCCTCTTACAACTTTGTGCTGTGACGGATTTTCAGATAGTACTAAATTTAGAACAAGTTTCTGTGCGGTCATCTGGTTCAAATGAGGAATGACAGAAATGTTGGCGGCAATGACAGATTTGGCGGGAGTCCAGTGCTTTCCCGCCACCGCGCAAGCGCAGTCAGCTGTTATGTGAAGTTAGCTTAGCGCTTGGGATCAGTTGACAGCTGTGAATTATTCAATAGCGATTATCACCTGTGTTGATATTTCGGACATGAATTGGTGTGGCGTGGTAGGCATATTGAAAAGAGGCGCCATCCCAAACAACTTTGTCAAGCCATGAGATCATCTTTTAATAAAATTCATCGGAGTTCGCGATTACTTGAAAGTATTTCGCATACCTATAGTAGTTTAGTCTAAGAGACAGTTAAAGACTCCTGTTTTAATAAGCGGTTTCGCTCTATAGATACAGGTGGCGCGGACCTAGCGGAATAGTTTGGCGCGACTGGCGATTGCACCATGTTAAGTAAACAAACCAGTCAGTGATCGTGCTTGCGCGAACGGTTCGCCAATGAGTGTTGAGTGTTCGTGTGTTATACCGACAATTTATGCGTTCCACATCGACTGGTCTCAAAGCCCTTTTTGTCAGCTGGCAGTCGTAAAGTTTACGACAGTTTGATGTTTTGTTACACTAGTTTCCTGCACAGTTGGTCACGGAGAGGTTTTGAACGCCCGCGAGTCCTGCTGGATATGGCCGGTGACATTGACGAGTGAGAGGGAAACATATGTTCATTTCAACAAAACTATCGGAAAAATGCTTTAATTCTTAATGCATAAAACGCCGTTTGGGGACCCCCCTCCCAAAGACCACTTCCGGTGGACCCATTTTGCAGTTAACAAACTTAACCTAGAGATTTATAAAAGGAACATTTGTGTTACATCTCGTGAAAATCAGACAAAAACTGTGATCTGTTATATCTTTGTTTTAATATTCGACTCAGTTGGTGTAAGGAAGCTCACAACCTCTTTCCGTTTTGTTCTACGCTGTTTCTTTTTACATGGCGGTAAAATTGAATAGGTCTATTCCCAGTGGAAATCCACCAATAATGAATCCAAGAGAGTTTGCAGTTTACTACTCGATGTGGCACTGGATACAATGGAAGATTACACCTGAGGTGAAAGCACAATACGCATTGCTTGTTACCTGTCCGATGTAGGTCACAGATTTGTGTTGATATCAATCTGTGATGTGGATGAGGGGTGAGGGGTGTATCGAGTGTTGTGGTGATAGATAGAGGGTAGAGCCACACCCTGGGCGTGGTCCTTTACACTCCACTAGAGTAAGACAGCCAGGGCCACAATTCAGGATGGAAATATGCGGGCGCCAAAGACGTTATTGTCAAAAGCAACGTTTTTAAGTTTTACAAGAAGTCACTGGTACCATCAGTGTAAACACCATGAAGAAACTGGAAACACCGCACCTGGATATAAGCTTCCACGAAACTCCATTTTGAACTGCAAAAACAACATGTCTTCCAACAATAATAATTATTTTGAAAGCACACCGTGCTGTCTGTGCTGATAGGACTATCACGCACAAGTTTAATGCATATTCACATCACGATACAGTAGATAGTGAGTATTAATAGAATGAACGTGTCATACAGGATAAGAACTGTTGAATAAATATTTCATAACCATAGGTAAATATTTCATACCCAGATTCCATAGTGGATTCCTAGATGGTGTTGATTCATCTGTAGACTTTTCAATTTTCGTTTGGATACCTTTTTGTGCATAAGTAGTGTTAGAAAATTTCGAGGATGCTTTTCCTGACCCTCCAAGGGACGCGATGCGACCATGGACTTCTTGTAATTGTAGTATTTGGTTCTAATCGTTTTAACGAGGGAGTTTGGAACTTTTGCACACAGTTGAGTTTTTTTAAAACATTGTATTTAAAGTTTGCTGTGTTAGTTTTGCCGTGCATTTTTCCCTAATATATAGTGTGGTGATTATTGATGTTATGGATTTTATGTTGACTTAATTGGGTTTCTGTGTAGTGCTGTATTTGGTAAATTTGATTTTATACAAACGTCATGACCTTTGGTTGTTGTTTTGAAATTCTAAATGTGTGGTCTGTTTTTCTCTTACCGTTGTTAACGTATTGTTGTTGGTTGTTTTGTTTGTTTCGGTTGGCTGTGTCGAGGACGTGTAGGCAGACACGTGTGTGTGAACAGGTGTCTTGAGTAATGTTGACACTAGGCGGTAGATAGCAGCACAAACACATGAGCGTGTACCCTGTACACATTGCGCACTACGCAACCCCACCATGAGGCAAGCCAAGCCTATTTGCCATTCTTCAACACACTTTTGGCGGATTTTCTTTGGAAAAATAAGATGCTGAAAAATGAAGGATGCAAAGCTGGGGCCGAAGCCCTAAGCGAGGGTGTGATAATAGAGCACGAAAAGCCGACACCGGAGGCCGAAGCGTGGCTGTGAGTGTAGCGAACAGCTTCATAATGCCCGTGATGGAACAGGACGAAACGCTGAGACCGAAGACCGATAGAACAGTCTCGTAAAGCCCGTGAAAAAAGGCTGCAAAGGCGAGACCAAAGGGTGAAGCGAAGCTATGAGCGTAGCGAACATCCTTGTAACGTCCGTGATAACAAGGCCGGAAGTGAGGCTTCAGACGTAGCCAATTAGAGTTATAATTAGCGACTTGGATTATCAAATTGCTAATCGAGTGTTAATTCGCTTCAGTCACGAAAGTGGTACTTTAGCTAAGTTTCATTTTGGCCTGGCTTTTGTAAAGAACTGGTAAAAACTGAGAAAACCCCCTTCGTATAGTTTTAAATCAAATTAGTTTTATAACATTATTCTTACGATGATTTGTAGACTGTATGCCAAGGAAAAGAAGTAGTTCGGTTTAAAGATGCTGAAGAGTTTTTGTCTCATAAAGCGAACACGAGTGGAAATTACTCCATATGTTCAGTATACGTTAGCAGAATTAATGTAGATATAAATAGAACACATATGCTCGTCTTGTATCAATACTGTATAAGTACTACATTCATAAAAACTAGTAACTACTAAATGTTCAAAGCTGTGATTTCAATGGTTAGATACGTCTCCGCGTGTTATAATCTTGAGTATATCATATTACTCTAAGTTCCGAGGAACACGCGACCGCTAGTAACGGTACACCACCATCCGGTTTCTGGCTTTCTGCTTCATCGTAGCAGAAAACTAGAGGAAATATGCCCAACGTAAACTTTACCAAAAGTCTATAACAGAGCTATCCATAATTTACTTTTGCCTCAGATTTCAGGATGAGGGTCAATTACTTGATGAGGTGAATAAGAAGCTGACTTTCCAAACTGTATTTGATTTTGAGTGTTACCCACTTTCATACATGTAAAATACAGTGCTTTCAGAGCTTTGAAACCCCAGCACAAACTATTGCTAAGCCACTTGAAGAAGTTTGTTCAAAGTTAGCGCGATGTTTCGTAATATCTAGCCGTTCGAAAACATACATTCTTTTACGCCTGTATTCTACTGTCATCAATCTGACCAAATCGTCGTTTTTCATGCCTGTACTGCCCCTTAAAATACACACAAAACTCAACTTGACAAAGGGTTTCATCAGAACAAGATAAAATAAAATAGTCAACGCTTGACTTGGAGTTTTCTAAACACAATCAGCGTTAGTTCCTATTTCTGTCTGTTATGCAAAACTATTTTCCACTCATTTACTTCTGGTCGCACACTGTCCTGCGGGCCATTGGGTTGATTTGTAGCCGCCATTCCGAACGCCCCATTTTTCCAACAAAATGCAGCGCGTGTGCTCCATAAAACTATAGATAACAATGAGTCAGCAGCGGTCAAACTCTGAAATATCGGAGTTGAGTGCATTCTTCTTCTTCTCCGCTATTTCCGCAATCTCTGTGGAGCTCTTCCTCTTTCATCTGCCTGAGTGGGGTTCTCCATTGTGATAAGACTGATAAGAGATTGGCTCGAAGCCAATGTAATCAAGGACAGGGGAACTTTCTGCAGCCCGAAATATAAGGCGCGAGTTTGTACTATACGAAATAGTACTGAAAAGTATTTCTTTATGTTGGTTATGTAGGCTATTTGTTTGAAATATTAAACCATACACAGGATTAAATTTCAAAACCATAGGACCTGTTTTAAGCGTTTTGACATTCTGGACAAAACTATTTTGCCCATACCGAGGTTATAGCTCAGGCAGTAAAGGTAACCTTCTTAGCGAAATCATAACGCCTTAAATTATTAAATTAAATTAGTGGTGTTGTTCCTTTTCATTTTATACGGTTGGAAAGCACTCCCACGGCAACTTGCTTATTCCGAAGAAAACCTTCTTGAAGCACAAAGTCGAACATACACACGCCTTCCTTGCCCGGGTGAACTGTAGGAAACTGCTTCATCCCTTATCTAGGCTAGATGACGTCACCCAATCCACCCTCTGAGCAATATTCGCAATTGGTGTAACGAGATACTGTAGCACCCCTCTGCAAATATAATGGTCGTTCCTTGCAAATGTGTCCTCCCCCAGATTTATTGGATACTGTTTAGTTGCCACTTCCTCTAAATTCTGTGTAATCGTTGGTTTGATTCATTCGTCCTAGAGTAGATTTCGTTGCTAATGTATGAAGCTTGAAATACAATAGTTTAAAATACATTTTCAAATTTGAAACGTGCAAAAGTTTTGGTAAACTTTAAAAGTAATGATGATGCGTTTAAGAAAACTGATTCCGATAGAACGAACAATTTCACAAACAAAACAAATTCACTGCCGTGTATTATTCGGAAATAAACCTAACATAAAATTTACAAACGCGATCGAGTAACATTTCCCAATTTCCAACAATACCATCAGTGTCGACAAAGAACAAAGAACTGGCAACCAACACTTCTCTGAGGGAACATAAACTGGTTGCAGTACTTTGAGAATATTGATTCGGTTGAGTTTACGACCGTGTAACGGAGCCTACGATCCGTAAACTCAAATTTGGCACGAGTGAAGACGGCAGTTGCACCATCACGTTCTAGGCTCTTCCTGACTCATTTCAGATCTACCACTTCAAACACTGAATTCCAGTGACGCTGTTGTGAAATGTGTACAAGGGGTAATATAGTGTCACAGATAATGTGTTGTGAAATCATCTTAAAGTACACTGAAGATAATGGAAACTTCACTCGGGAACTACACATACAGGACAAATAATTAGTCATATGGTTTTATGTTGGTTGACTACAACATGCGTAACAACATACACCCGTTGAAAAATGATTTTTCATTTCGTTTAGCGTCCACCAGTAAAGTCATTTTTCATAGAATGCTCATCAGAATCAGATGCTCCTACATCAAAAGGGATTGCTGTTCATTTCATGAAATTGGTTTCTGAGTATCAAAATTGAAGACCAAACTAAATACTTTGTAGATTTCTTATAAGTTCGCCAAAGTAAGGGTTACGTTTTTTCCCCTTCAATGCTAGATTCGAATTCAATGCTCGTTTTGCGAAGTAGTTCAAATGAGATTCGTGTTGCCTGAGCTTTAGCCCGTATTTTGATAGCATCGCGAAACCAGAGGCTTCCCAAGAATGGAGCATAGTCCAAATTACCAGATGTCAAAAGTAAACCAGTTGTGCATCTAATATATATCTTAAACTACGCACGAACTGACAGCTGTTGACTGAAAACCAGTATTAACATTCACTTGGGCTTCTAAAAGTAAACTCAATGTTCTTATCTTTCTTGAAATTTTCACAAACAATTTTAGCACTGTCACTCTTAATCGAGCCAATGAATAAAACCAAAATGGACTACAGTATTATTTATCTCAAAAGGACAATTGAATCAGACCAATTTTTCTTCTTGGTAAAAGCGTGCTTTTTTACAAAGGAATATATACAAATGGACTCAAAGGGAGAGAGAGAGGGGAAGACGTTATAAATGTTGTAGTTTTATCAAACGAAGATTAGGCCGCTAGTGCCAAGAGTTATTTAGAGACTGGGACATTGTTGTGTGAAGATCTTGTCATTATCAGAGACCTAAATCTTCATCTTCGTCTGGAGACAGTGAGGAGTCTGTTCTCACTTACTCGCGGTGAATCAGTCCAGTCTAGACAAGCGCAGACACAGCCTTGTATGTGATCAAGTTTCAATCCAGTCGCTGCCAAGTTCAGGCCAGTTTCGAATAATAGGACACACAAACAGGAGTTTCGAATCAGTTGGAAAGACTTTCTGGTTGATTCGAAAGCATTCGTGACAGTAGCGTAGCCCGGATTTTGAAATGGGGGGTTTTGTAGGATCATAAGACCCTTCCAGAGCGTGGCCTCCAGGGAGTTTCATTTGACACAGATTAAGCCATAATTCGACAGTAAATTACCTTGAAATGTTGTTGGAACTTTAGCGTGTAAACGTTAGATGGATACTCGAGAACAACTATCACTGGTCGCTAATCAACCAATGCCCATCATATAATTAAATCAGATTTATCCTTTTTGGGATTTGGTTACTACCTTTGACAAACCTTGTCTACTAAAAAATCATTCTGTATCATAAAATTAGTCTTACGTATTTCCCACACTGAGCCCAAACTTGATTGCTGTCGTCATGTGAACAAACCTGAAACAAATAACATTAGTTATAGACATTTTAGTCAAGAAAAGTATACAAAATAAAAACAAACCAAACCAATAACAATAAACAAACCAAAAATGTCATTAGGAGGTGAGAAAAAGTAGTAAATTTTAAATAGAAAGAAAAGTTAATGACCAAACTAAAGGTACAAATAAAAAACTAGTGTTAAGATAAACGCTGTGAATGAAATTGAAAAACGAAGAGTTTGACAAATGTGGGCTTTGAGTCGTGAGCTACCGCGTTTGAAAATTAACATACAAAGAGAATGAGCGTTGAAAGAGGAAACATAACTCGCAGGATTTGAAAGATATGGAGTCAAGCTTCGAGCCAAGAAGAGACAAAACCTGATTGTAACCAAGCGCCGGCCGTTGACCGTGATTTGTGTCCTCTGAGCTGTTCTAGATATCTAGATACTTCAGCGTCCATAGGACCTATTGAGCAGTTCGCATCGTGTGTTTTCAGGCTGCGCAATATGGGCGAAAAAATTGATGATCCAGAGGGTTGTAGTTCAACAAACGCTACCGTTTTAACTATCAAGAGGTAATGTCAAACAATATATTATTCAGGGTGAATCAGAGCAGATTTTCAACATTGCATTTTCCTTTCAAGAAAGAAACACCTTGAAACAGGTGAAATTACAGTACATCTAGAGCTCTGAAACCCCCATTCAAAAGTGGAACTTTGAAAATGTGGTTCCAATCCACCCTAGAGAGTCTGTTTGACATTATGTACAAAAATTATGATACATACAGAAATTCATCAGATGAAAACAGCGTCTGTTGGATCGAAAACATTTGCAAAACCACTATTAAAGCTGGTTAAACGTTGACGGGAGGTCTCTGGCCCCTCGCTTTTTTTACGCCCGTAGACTATAATAAACGGGTTCATTGATAACACTACAGTACATAACAATTAACATCCAGTGTTTACAGTTCTGTTCCCCGAATTCTTATCAACAGCTAAACATTATATCTGTCCATTCATAACTTACTACCATACTTCTAAGAAAACAAGCCTACTAGTACAGCAAGCCCGTCAATGGTTGAGGCGTTTTTGTGAGCAGAGCAGTTCATTTATTGATTGTGATAAGGTTGATTAGAGCTTGAAGGTCATCTAAAAGGAAGGAAGATCAGCGACTTTGAGATATCAGCTGTAAATGAATGATTGGCCAAGCTCAGACATTGGTCTGCTAATTGCTGATTAAAAGATGAGGCAACACTTCTTATCTTTGAAGAGCTCATGTCCGGTCGTGTACAAGTGTAAAACAAATTCTATAACTTTGAAACCAATGTTACATTTTGTCAGCCAGCACTGGATGGAACCAACAACTTGGAGCCCAGATAAAAAGATTCATAATTTGTCAAAAGCTAAACAATATGTCACGCAAATATAAAATCATTGTCTAAATTTTTAAACCGCAGTTTCTTTTTTTAATTTAACAACCTTCCATTTCCAAGCATCAGTGTCAGCACTTATCTTGAACAAAACATACAACTTGAGTGTTTCTTCGAATCACTGCACGTAAAAGTTGTCACTTCTTCACAGACTTGTACTAACCAGTAGCACGTAAAAGAACACCTAACTGATAAGAGAGATAAGAGGTATCACCTAGCCATTACACATGTGCTTGCTCATCGGCTAAGCCAGTTTACAAGCTAAACAAGGCGAGGAAAACGCGATAGTTGAGAAATACTCAAGGTTAACATACTTACAGGTACTTTGCTGAATGAACACGATATGACTGAAAGCGAGAAATAGACAAGCGTGAGTATTGTGGTCAAGACAGTGTCTAAACGTAATTTGACATAGCTGAAATACTTTCCTAAAAATTCACATTGCAACTGTCCAATCTAGTATGGTCATCGAACATAATCATCACTGAGCAACCGATTTCTTTCCTTTCCAAGTGTAATACCAGAAAATAATATATTTCACGAACATAAGACCATTAATGTTAGCATAAACAAGTAATAAATTCAAAGCCTTTGCAACCTAGGAATCACCTTCCATCAAAAACACTCATCACACTCTCCCTTCAACCCATAATCACCTTAAAATACCCTCTAAGCGTGATCGGTGTCTTAAGTCAAGGTTATGTCAAATCAGCTTGAAGAAGTGACCGACTCAACTAAAAGATGACGAAATTGTTATCTGAAGATGTAAACCTGTAGAGTTTGACGAGTGGTCTAAAGTGACTGGAAACAGTCGAAAGCTTTCAAAACCTGCGGTGATGCGTTGACAAGATGACAGTCGTAAACCTGTGTATCATTAGAACAGGTTGGGAACGTGCCAAACATGAAACAGAAGATTAGTATACTTTGAGTTCTAGTCAAACACCAGACTAGAGGAAAACCAGAATACACGATTCGACGATGTATTTACTTTAAAGTGGAAATCAAGAGTTCTTTGTAAGTGGAAACAATATGTCTTTCATAGAATAATATTTTGCATTCGAGAAAACTGCTACAAAGAACTCTTGCAGTCTGCAAAGAGACCTGACAGTGACAAATCAAGATGTATGGGTTTGTCCAGATCGCCTTCGTTATTTCTGTTGACATCATTATAGAGAAGACAACAAGGAAAAGAAAAAACAATGTTAGCACAGTTAAATTTACACATCATTATCTAGAACGGTGGCATTAAAGTTGTTTTGTTTTATGACATGAAACTTTCGCATTTTAAGGAGAAGATATATGGACACAAATGAAGCAAAAGGTAAAAACCTTTGTGGCCTAGTTTAACGAGGCGAAGATAGGACTTCGAAGTCCTCTCTACCACTCAACCTCGACCTTTACCGCGTAGGCACTTAACAAATTGGTGACTGCGGGGTTCGAACGCGCCACCGGTGATGAGCTTCGGAATCACGCACGATACCAATACCACGGGTAAATTCAGTTCAACAAAATATAATACTCACGTAGATTTAAAGAGATGAAATTGAAAATGAAAAGGGGAAAACTACGATTTGGACTGAAATGCAAATATTGGAGCAGGAGTGAAGAGTATTTAAAGTCTTCCAAGTTTTAAATATTTAGACCCACCTGTTTGTATTGCCAGGATAAATACAACGTTGTTTGCTTGGCTTCAAACTTTGCAACAGTTCTCGAACAGTTTAATTTGTTGCTTTGCGTATTTGGAACTTTCAAGCATGTGCTCTATTTAATTACACAATGCAAAACAGTGTAGTGAACACAGAATACTGTTAATTATATTATTATTGACAAATACAAGATTGACAAGTTTACATTTTGTTAGTGCTTAGTTATTAGTTCTTAAGTAAATTAGTGGTTATTAGTGCTTAAGTACTAGTAAAGCAAACAACTAAATAGCATTTATTAAATATCAGTTGTTTTAAAGAAATTACCTAAATCAAACAAGACTAAATTATGCAATAAATTACCAGATATTTAAAAAGTACATTATACAAATAGACTTTAAAAGGTTAAAATGCACTTAGTTAGCAATATAACAATGTAGATGAATTCGGATACTTCTCTAAAATTATTATTTATCTATTTATGTTAAATTAATGAATTATTTGGTGGTCAGCAAACATTTTTTTGTTCAGCTTTTATGGTGAATTTACTTAAATTTCCTTTTTTAATTGTTAGCTGTTGTTTTGTTGTTTTATGTCTGGTAGTATTGTATGAAATAAAGATTATGTTATGTTATATAAGTTAGAATAAGTTTTTTAGTACGAAATCTATAGATTTTTAAGAGATGTTAAAACAGATGAAATGGTTTTAAATAGAACGTAATCTAAAATAAATAATTAGTTATTTATATCCTTTGTGCTTAAGTAATTAGTTCTTAAGTAAATTAGTAGTTATTAGTGCTTAAGTAATTGGCATTTATCCGTAAATGGGCAAATGATGTTAATAGTTTGGCTGACAAATAACTAAATAGCATTATCCTAAAGTAATCCTAAGCCTCCCATAAATTAAGTTCAACAGGCCAAGTCTTTCAAGTGACCCTGACATTCCAAGCATTTAACTAATAACAGCTGTTTAAATCCGTTTGGTACCAGCACAAGATCAATACGGCCTACTACTCGTACCAATTTTGTTACTCCAAAGGGACGGTTTTAAAAATCTCAAGGTTTGTAAGATTTTAGTTTAAGATCGCGTTTTTAAAAAGGTTCTGTAATTCATCACTAAAATTAGTTTCGTTTACACTTGTCCTTTTAAGGCCACATTTACTTGAAGTTTCATCGATAAAAAGTAGCTTTTCTCAGCCAGAAAACTCTGAGGTATCTCAAGAATCTGTAATATATTTTGTGTTTCACATTCAATTTAATCGTTACAATTTCAAATTTAAAAGTAAAGTTCTCGAAATCTGAGGTTTGAAGTTTTTAAACAGTTTAAGACTTGTTTATTCCATGAGATACACGTGCAGTGCAACTTGCAATAATTGGTAAACAACTAAAGATAGCTCTTCGACCAGAGTTTATCATCTCCATTACAGTTTATACTCGACCTTTTGCCATGTTTCTAACTCATGTATCAGATGTTTGTAACTAGTGATCTGCATCAAGGTTTCACATTTCTCTCTGCAACTAAAGATATTTTTCTTGATCACATAGGAAATATGTTTTATTGAAGCATTGTGGTCTACGAAAAGAGACTGTCTCAGGCAAAAAATATCAATAGATAAATCCGTTATTATATTTAGTTTAGTTTCTTACATGCTGCATTCGTTCACATCGAATTCCCATTCAAACATGCAGTATTTCCACTCATACACTATTACAGAAAGCTTCTGCAATACAAATTTGTTCCAGGCGAGTTTTGAATGTTTTTGGCATAGGGATCTTTTATCTTACCGAATTTGGCAACTTGTTAACCAGTTGAACTCAGATCTTCTAGAGCAAACGTTCATGAGCTACCGTTCTATGTCTCTCAGAACCGATCTGTAGTTCTTCCTGCTCTGATGTCGTAAGAGTGGACATCACGTCTTCTTACAGGGTCACATTTTAGTCTTAAGAAGAGTAAGGTTTTCAAAATTTAGACGCAAGGTAAAGTCAAGTTTTTGAAGGCTGATCTACATGACTCTCTCGATTGTAGCTTAGCTATTGTTCGGACAGCTAGCTTTTGAAGAATGTAAATTCTGAAAAAGTTTTAGCTTTGCAGCCTCTCCACAGCGCTACTCCAGAAGAGAGGCGACGTGGAAAGACCCCTCCATAATATGCCATCATCAGTACCTGATTTGGAAAGCCGTCTTACAACATAAATACTTGAAAGGGTTTTGGGGCAGACATGATCTACATGAATATTCCGCGTCAAACCTTAATTAATAGGAGAAGGTTTTCTTAGTATTTGGATTTTGTAGGAAGGCCTCTCGCATTTCATTTTATATCAGCAACTTTAACTAACTTTGCACCTGGAGTCTACAGAAAGGTCCTGGCAGCTGCCGCAGGAGTCACGGGTGTCGCCGGAAAGACATAAAGTGTCCTGAGCGACATCCTCTCTTCGTAGGCGGCTTCCTTTGCCATCCTGCCAAGCCACGCAACCTGGATACTCAATTAGCTAGACCCACCTTGATAAGTGCTGTGCGATAAGTGAATATTAACTCCAATTTCAAGCAAATGCCACAACATTCCCCATTCCTGATAAAAACACTTCCACAAGCACAGCTGGTTATCATTATGTTTGTCAGCTCATTCATCAACTCATTAAATATTTCGAATTTGAGGAATGTTTCTCTAAGAAGTAGTAGTTCATCGTTCTTTGAAAACGTCCTCGATATTCAAGACAAGCTGTATTTTACCCAATACAAGTTCGGCCAGATTTTAGAATAAAATTTCAGAAAAATTCTGATTGATCAAACCTCAGCTGAAGAACACATCTGTGCACTTTCTACATTGCATACTTCCACTAACTACATCTGTGGTCAATCACTAAAACACACAACGAATTTAAAAAACACCAACATTGTATCATACTGTCTGACGAACTATCCGTTCACACAAACTCTTTCATCCTCATCAATGAAGACTTGTACAGCTGAAGACAACAAACAATAGAGACAAAATTAGAGGAAATCACCGCCATTCACTCAACATTAAGAACACTCAACAGTCAACAGAGCGTAGTGTGGACGAGTTAATGATAGAGTACTGGGTGAGGTGTGATTAAATATACTGACGAACATGAGTGAATGACCTACGGCCATGGGGTCGTTCTTTTCGTTGATTCTTGGTGGTTTAGTGCTATTGGGTTGTAGGCGTTTGAAATGCACAACGACTTTTATAGTGTGTTACCCTATATGACACGGAATAGTTTACTGTGGACAATTTTATTCTCAATCACTAAACGACCTTGTGACTGATCACATTTCAAAGTTGTTTGGACATGTGTGATCCATAGATTTACTTAGGTTGATTCTATGCGAGTTCGGTCTAATGTAGACATTTAGGGCGGGGCTGACATCTGTACAAATACAGTGGACATTGACGTCACTGACCTAGTCAACATAGTGACTGTCATTAGAGCTTCCTTCCGGTATGTCTCTCGCACTGGTGGAGTCAAAACTGACACTAAACTTGGTGCTGAAGAATTTTGTTGCTTCTGGTGGTTCTTCTAGACAAAGTCCAAAACCACACTTAAGAGATGGTTAAATTTGGATATCGCTTTCTGTTATATGAATTGCCAAGGTATATGTCAAATATTTTATTAAGGAAACATACACTACTTTAATGCAAAACGTATCATTAAATATAATTTATAGTCCGAATCTCAGGTTAGTCAAGTCTAGTATGGTTATGCATTACCCCATGAAGGTGAAATATACTTAAACACAATTCTGAAAGAAATAGTCATACTAACGAATATTTCACGTCAATAAGTAACAGCACCCGTTGGGGAGACATTTATTGTCACCTTTGATTAGAAGAGTTACGTCTCCTGATGCACCCAACCCCCCACAGGGCGGACCCCCGCTGCACTCTCATGCAGGCTGACCCCGTCCATCTCCCATCTGGCCCAACTGATCATCTCTTCTCGGAGACGGAAGTGATGTCATAATTAATTACATTAGTCGGGGTAGATTGAGATATAAACTGACCATAACTGTGTGTTTAATTAATTGTGTGCTTTGTGCAGTAGAGTAGAAAGGTGGGTGAAAAATTGAACAGTTGTTTCATTAGTGTGTATAGAACAAAGTTACCATTCTTAACGTCTTCTCTAGTTCATAAGATAAACACACAATAATTTGTAGATAACCATTTTTGAAGTCAGTACAAATTAGTAAAAATAACTAATACATTAAAATTAGAATAATATATAATTTATCGACAGCGTTCTTAAAAAATTTCGTTTCAAATTGATATAATACAGTACCACAAATCATTACATAATTATCCAATTGAAAGTACATGTTGATTTTACGTTTAAAATCTCAAGTCATGAAAAGGTTTTAACATATTGTGTTTACTGTTCAAATAGTTTACGCATTAACAGAAACAAAAAAATGAAACTATAATAGAGGGACCATTAATTGACTTTGAAATCAAATGCAAGTTGACTTTATGACGGATGGAATATCAGCTACATTGTTAAATGTAGCATAAATATACCATAAATATCAATTACATAATGAGAAAAGCAAACAACGGTACATCAAAATTGTATGTATAACCAAACTACGAAGGACCAAAATTAGTCATTAGACGAGCAATGAAAAGAAGCTTAATAATTTGAGGGTTTAGTTGAGGTCCTTGATTGGTCAGGTGATTAGTCTGGTCTTCATCAATACTGTGTTTGGCACGAAAAATAATGAGAAGGCTAGGAAGATTGAGAGGGATGTAGAGAGAACAAACGGAAACAGATGAAAAGGAAATACGAAGAGGAGCCAGAAGGAGAATTAAAGCCCAGGCCACACTTTGCGGTGGAACCTGATAAAAGAAAACAAAAGAAAGAAGAATAATGAGACATATGGTCTGCTAAAGTGTACGTTATTGGAGGTATCTGGGTAGGATCAGGATGTCACAGCTGATAGGGTTCGCGTGCCGATGGGGATGAGGGCAGACAGCAGAGAGCAAGTGCGGAGGTGAAGAACAGACAGGCAGATGAGCAAAGGGTGCGTGTGATGGTTTTGTAGCCAGTCACGCACAATACAGTCCCACTGCTCATAATATCTAGTACGAATGTAAAATAACACACATATTTCGGTCAGATATAAAAATCTAACAAGAATTATATTGCAAGGTATAAAATTGTATGTAGCTATTTTATTTGTGGACATATTTTTGAACTTTGAATAAAATCATTGTTTGCAATCGTACGAACCCTCAGCAATCACATTCATTACAACCACATGAATCAGGAATTTAGACTTTCATTACAAGGAAAATATAACCATTATAATTAGCACAAATCATAATATTAAAATTAAAAGTAACCAGACTATGTTTTAACAGTTGTAAGGGAAAAGAGACTCTAAAGGCATGAGTGATCTAAAAGTTTCATTCAAATTAAGGTTTAAATGTTTAAAATTTTGATTCAAATACATGAACATTGCTTAAGCCACCCTAATGACAAAAAAGCTCGAAAGCACAAAATCTTTATTCTGCCAAGTCCTACCATTAGGATTTGTCAAATGACCCAATTTTGGGAACAGTCGGCCCTAGTTTGTAACAAGACTACACATCATCACCCATCGAAAAACACTCATCACACTCACCATCATTCCACATTCACCTTAAAATACCTTCTAAAGGTGGTCGGTGTCTCAAAACCAAAGTATCAAGTTGAATACATTATGCTTTATCAGAATTATAACGAGTGGGAACGCTGTAAGGGTGCGTGCACCCCCGCCCCCCTCACCACCACACAGCCGCATAACAACACTTCACTATAATAACATCCATCTCCATTCTCCACCAGGACAACTCATCAGCTAAAGTAAATTACACAGACATCACCCAAAGTGAATCTTTATCCTGACTTTGATTCGAATTCCACCACTGACAAATGATATGTTTGGGTCCGTTTCCTTTCTGTAAGTTTCTGTTGGTATGAAGTCTTGTCTGTCGATTTTATAATATGAGCGTTATTTTCTTTCAGGATTTACTTTTACCCTCATGCAAGAAAGCATATGAAATGTCAATTTCAAATTATTTGTTACTTCTTTGTTTGAAGTTTGTTGTTGACGATGGAAGATCTCAGAGTTGGAAATATTATTGGGGGTGTAAGACGCCCCCATCGCCTCCCCCCTTGCTTGTGCACAAAAAGAGATTTTTGTGTCATTTCTATGTTACAGTTGGTCAGCTTGCTACGCACTTGTGATTGGTCGTCTGCTGCTTCCAGTCAGCCAGTCAGTGGGATGGTAACGTGTTAGTTTCTTAAATTTTGTGTGTGTTAAAGTTGGTTTTATTTTTTAGAGGTTGATTTATTTGTAAGGTTGTATTTCTGTTATTTTTAACAGCTACATGTTGTTTGGTGTGTTATGATTAAGGTTTCCTTTCTGCTGAAGATGGAATAATATTGCAAATCTCGAAACGTCGTACTTCTTTCGTTGAAGATGGATGATCTCTGCAATGCTACTTCAAAATCTGAGTGTGTTACTTGCTCTAGCGGTTGCAAATTTTCAAATATCGTGTAATGTAAATGTATACGAATGTATTCAGTATTTTCAAAACCTATTTAACATCTGAACAAATAATAGTGTAAATTAGCTACGTGCAAACATTTTAAATTGAACCACATGAATAAAATCTTGACAATATGCCTTGGCGTCATTAGGAGAACATACATTAACGACTTTGATTGTACAGAGATTATTGTACATATAATCTTTAGGACGTTATATATTTATAAACCTTACGTTAGGACGGCCAAATCGATCATATTTGGGGAAAGGTGGGTTCTAGTCAATTTCTCCTGAGACAAATGAAATATTTACGTTCCAAGGATACTCTTAAGTCTCTCCGAAGTTGTCTATTTCGAAGTGATTCAATTTTATTTGTCTTAAAGAATTATACTCGTATTGTAAGGCTACGCTAAATCAAAACCGATTAAAGCTTTGATCCTGCAAAAATCTCTCACTCGTGTTATTTCAATATATCGTCATGAACAACATTCTAAACATCCTAACATTAGTTTCAATGTAGATAGTAATTTCCACCCACCCTATTCAAAACACCTCATATTAGGAACAAACGCCCTTTGAAGGCGTCTTAAAATTATCTTTCAGAACATATGCGAATCTAAAGGAAGCAGCTCTTATCAGAGTTCGAAGTACAGATGATCCGAGGTAGTTTTGAGCTGGTACATCAAAGTACCGATAGGAAGTTGACAAGCGGGTGGTCTCAGCTTAAAAGGTATATTTTCTGCTAAGGAAGTATAAGGTGTTGACTATAATTATGCTAATGACACGTCGTCCTGGAAGCATTATAACAGATCCTTTCATGAGGCGGTTTTGGCAGTTGGAATGGCCCTTCTAATGACTCAGCAGGATATAAGTCATTATAACACGACCGTTGTGGGTTGATGGTCTCAACAATGACAATTCTTGGCAAAGACAGCTTTGAATGTCACATCGTAGGTTTTATTACTGTACATTGGTTTTAAAATCGTTGTGACTAAAAATGGTTTTCGTTTTGTTTGGAAGTATATTCATGGTCTGATCACGTGACAGAGGAATAGTTTTCAAAATAAACCAAGTGCAAAAAAATAACTAAACATAATTGGTCGTAAAATTTATCTACGTGAGTTTCAAGTTTGTTTTCAAAAGGTAAATGAAAAAACATTTATGAAACACAACTCAATCAAGTAATTGAAAATAGGCAACATTTCAATAAGATAATCAAATATTGAGAGGCGTTTCTACGATAAATCCTCTATTCACTGAGTAGGAATGGTAATTTCCCATTCAAGTTCACTCAACAATACAGTTACTTCAGTGCTAGAACCGATTCTAGGACACCTAAATCAAACTTGAATTCAAAGATTAGCATACAATAAGGCCGAACAAATGAAAACTGTGCTGCACTCTGCGAGGGGTTTATATGAGTTACTATCTACCAAATACTGCAAGTTGACAACAGTAAAGTTTGAATAACGTGCCAACAAATCAAGAGTAATCAATAATTTATAGTTAGTTAATGGCATGAAGATTGAAATTGCACAAATTAATTCCAAAACTAACTCGCAACAACAAAGTTTGATCGTCATACTCTGAAGTTAGATTCGATTCTAGCAACTGAGTTGAGAGTCTGCAACATTGATGTTGAAAACGAGGTCAAGAGATTAGGTCTAGACAGACATACAAACACAGGGTACCTGGCCTGGTGTCTATTCTTGGTTGTAACAAGAGTAGCAACAATATCCAGAGTTCCAGCATCCAGATCTGTTCCAGTTCCACAGTTCCAGAATCCAGACACAGTAGTAGCTATTTGTAGAGAGAGACTGGGCCAACAACGATACACAATCGTCTCATGGGTAACGTTCAACTTGGGGCTTTCGAGTGAATTTAACAATGGATCAGAAATCAGAAACTCATTTTGTCAAGTGTAAATTAACAACATGTAATTGCATTAGCCAAGTCACAAACTATTACGAAATAATATCTTAGGCTATCGCGCGCACCTTAGGATACAAAGTTCTGTTCACTTAGAATTAGATGAAATCGTAGCAATTTTAATCTGGTGGCATAAACACGTAGATGAGCTGCATAATGAGAACACAAATTTTCTTTTAAGCGTTTTAAATTTGCTAGTTCAATTAGATACTTGTTAGCTATTTGCTTTGTTACGAAGTGACCACAACCAGGTCAGTACATATTCTCTTACACGTTGTAGTCTACTTTGTTTTTTTTACGTTATAGTTTCGTAAAGTCATCAGCGTAAGCTGACCAGTAAACAAAACCAAACAACATGTGTGCGTTAAAAAAAGGAAAAACACCTTGTTTAGTTTTGTTTCCCTGTTCAGCTTACGTTGATTATTTCAGGCTAGCTCATTTTCTAATGTTCAATGTTACTTTTCACCTGATGACGGGACCGGATTGCAGATCCCGAAACGTCGTGTTCTCCTATTCACAAATGATCCGCAATAATGTTTCAAACTCAGTCTACTGTACTTTGATTCCGACAATCAAGTGGCCGCACAAGACACAACGTGAACTATGAGGCGGCATGCATTCCAACTTGTCTCCCAGACAAAAAACAAACAAAAGAAAACTTGAAAGACACAACCTGTAAAATCACAGATAAAGCAGCTGGAGAGGGGTTGTTTGTACTCTTTGTTTACGTGGGGAGCGTGAAGCGTGGCCGAGGCAAGAGAATGGTGGGTGATGAGAGGACAAAGGTCTGCCCGCGAGGGAGTCGAACCCACCTGGCCTCCTGCGGACACGACAGTGGACACCGCACATTCCAGGGCTGCACATTTTAGAGAAATACGTTTATATGTGAGTTGTCAAATCAGTGGTTTTATATTGTTGATAGGCCATTAGTAGTTAGTACACAAAATACAACGTTCAGAACTAGACGATTTCTATTTTCTTAAGTCCAAGTCACTTGTAAACCGATGGTCTTTAAAACCTCATTGTTTTATACGTTCTTTGAACTTATGTTGTAGAGATAATAACTTTAAGACAGAAACATCTTTTTTAACATAATACTGTAGTTGAACACATATAAAGTTTTGGCATTTGACTCAGGAGAGTTAGGATGTTAGGAACGACGTTTCGTTCTAAATGGTGAGAGACATGAATAGCTCTAATTCCTATGGAAATTCACAAACGACTGCTCCATTTTCTCCACAGGTATTAATAATTACAATCACATTTCTTGTGCTGATTGTTGATGACTGGACGCAGACACACCTGGCCTCCTGACCGCGCTGACTGCAGACTGTAGACTGGACACATTCCAACACTCCAGCTACGTGCCTGGACTCCAGCTCCAGCCACGTCACATTCGCAGTTCCACCACACTGTTGAGCTTCTCCAGTGACCACCACTTCTCACTACTCTACAAGTGTCAGCGGCGTTCAGAGAACCCTGGGGTAATACCTCTCTGTGATGTGTTTTGCTGTTACTAGGCTCCCGATGGTGCAATACCATTTTTTACTGTGACCACTCCTCGACGTTCGGAAGTCACGTTGAGCCGTTGGTCCATTCCGTTGGTCGTTAAGCTATAATGACCAAATCTGGGGAACAGTCGGTTTTAGATTGTAACAAGACTACACCTAATCATCCATCAAAACATTCATTACATTCACCATTCATCCCATATTCACCTTAAAATACCCTCAAGGGTGGTCAGTGACTTAAATCAAAGTATCGTAGCTCTCATCATTTTGCAAAATTAAACGTCTCTAAAATTACTATTTTGTGCTGGAAGATATTCTACAGGGCCAAAAGAGAGAATGAACCTATCCCAGCTACCAGGAAACGTACAAACTTATAAATTACATGTTTAGGAACTGAAACGACCGACATACTCGTTTAATAAACCTTTATTTAAATGAGACCATCACGAAGCTCACCTTTCTTATTACATTATCATTAACAAGTAATTTCACTTTTTCTTGATATGCTCACTATTTTCGCTTGCTGCGTTAGTACCTCAATTTAGAATGTTCCCAATACTTTTAATTAAGGGCAGCTTTATTACTTTTTAATGCTAAAACCGTAAATACTGCGAAATAGAAAGGCGCAGTCTTTTTTTTTGAAATACGCACAGTTCGATGAAGGAAAGAGCAATACATTTTCATCACTCTCACAATAAAACCTACATCCTATTACTTATCTTAAAACCAATCTCGACGAGAAACAGTTAAAGTGCAAAAACCAACGGAAATACACTGTCAAAGGTGTGTCTTTCCAGAAAGGTGGGTAGGTCGCTTTTAACAAAACTGTACAGGAGGCGCCGGCTGCACGGGGGCATGGGTGACCAAGGGACGAATTGTGTTATAAACATTGTCGACCCACGCCGGGAGAGGGACAGATGGTTATCTACGGGAACTTATGGCTCCATTGAGGTCCCAAGCTGCTGTAGGTATGCCAAAGTACAGTTACCTTCTAGTAGCCGGTCACAGGTCGCCGTTAACGCCTTTATGGAAGTACTTTATGCCTCATACCTGCTTTTAACTGCCAGTGTATGTCTGGAGAAAACGTTGAGAGGGGTTAGCAGTACGAGTTTGACAAACTGTTATAAATAGCGTTATTAAAAGGGATTAAACTTTTAAATGAAAGGTAAATATATTTTTTAGAACGGATTGAAACCAGATTTTCTAAATTAGGTTTTGTTTCGAGAAAAATCAACTTAAAACATGTGAAAAAAAACGATACGTTTAGAGCTATGAAACCCCTCATTTAAAAGTGGAATTTCGAAACTGTGGCTACAATAACTTAATCAGTCCTTAGATAATCTGTTTGATATCGTGTAAACAGACATATTATCTCTGATGAAACAATTAACGTGGGATGGTTTGAAAAATTGACAAGTTTACATCGATAACTTACACGAGTCATGCAAAAGACTCAAAAATCAGAGTTGTTCCAAATAAACTTTTTCATCTTTCGTTCAAAATCTTATACGATAAATAGTTTACACTTCATAAATTTGCACTTCCGGTTGCAGCCAGTCATAGAATGCTATTGTTTTAACACCACCTGTGTAGGCATTGTGAGTGTTATGGCGGCAAGTATGTCATGGAAAGTGCTGACGCTATTTAAAAGCTGTGAGATCACCGAGTCAAAAGTCAAGGAGACCGTCCCTAAATAAATGACATCACAGGTGCGGCGCTGGAATAAAATCTAGCACGTCTAAACACCTGGTCCTGAGCCATATCCTGCGGCTGTTGAGTTTGGAACGAACTCAGTGAACTCACAGTAAAGTAATATTTTTCAACAACATGCTTTTGCTAGAAAAACAGCTGTTTTGTCCCGTGTAGTGGCGTTCTAAAGTTGGACTGTTATTCTCAAGGACAATCAAATAAATGTGTTGATGATATTTATTTTCCTAGGAAAAAAAGATAATGTTGGTGGTTTTATGTTGCAGGGACGGCGGCTGTTTCAATGAAGTTCTTTTGATTCTTAACGCATGTAGTCTATATTGGCAAACGAATGTAACAGTTTCTTCTAAACAATCACTAAATCTATTTAAACATGATCAAATATGTGGTGAGGGATGAGTGTGATGGGTGATAGTATAGGCTAAACCAGACTAATTATATGAACACATTGTTAACTTTCAGTTCCCAGTTAGAAACTTAGTTACAATTTATTTCGCATTGCTTATTCGTTGCAGCATGACAAAAATTATCGTTCATCACTCGTCCCAAAAGTGTCTTGTTTATCCACGCTCAGTTAACCTCCTCGACTGCGCCTCAGTCGTTAAATGTAGCTCTTGTCAAAAAGCTTCTCTTTAGGACCAAGTGATGATATATACTAGTCCTCGGCCATGAACATTGACTGACCTGAACCCACCAGAAAGTGCCACCTAGTCTCTAGACTGGAATAGAAGGATTACTATAGAAAGTGCTCACAAAGGTTTTACGTTTCAACTCAGCCGCCCTGTTTCCTTTCCGCGGTCTTTAAATGATGGTCGGGTCCAAATTGGATGTTTTCATCCCAAGTTCCAGGTAGAAAGGCGGAATAATAATCTGAAAAGAGGCCTCCAAACTCCAGGAAACTATCCAATTGGGTTGACTAAAAAACTCGAGAAGAATGCAAACTAGTTTAATACATTCTTCACTTGATATTAAAGTATTATCTTACTAATATGTTTCAACATCGTGAGCTTTCATATCTTTTTAATAGGGTTCATCCAGATTACCTTAATGTTGTCAAAAAGCTACAAGTAAGGACAATATACAGCTATGTGCCTACCTATAAGAGATCCTAGCATCAACCCAGACTAGCTATATGTATATGGCAACCCAACCTCTACCAGTGGTTGAACCAAACTCTATCCGTGAATGGATCTGTATCATGCAGAAAATCTTCAAGTCACGTTCACATCCCTGGGAAGGAACTGGATTGTGCGGGACAAATTATTTTCGATGACGGATCCAAACAAACAATCGAATGGGAGAAAGTGTGTCAAGATGGTCTCAGAAGCAGAGCTGTGTAGGTTTTGGATTGATGTCAGTTTGTCGTTGGTTTGTTTGTCTCCGTTATTTCTGCCATTGGGAGTTGGAGAGCTGCCATTGTCTGTCGTCAGAATGTTGATCGGCTTCAATAATGAGACAGTTCATTCGTTACAAGCCACGCCTCCAATTTATCTTTTCAGGTCTCGATTTCAAGAAATTATCCCCAGAATGAAATTAGTGTCATTGGTTACAACCAACTTTAGATTGGATGCATCATAAGCGATTCAATTCTGCATTGGTGCGTTCATCTTCACCATATTGGAGGCGTTTGACTGAAATAACACAACAACGAAGAGGGAAAACATTGTGACGGCACGGACAGAGCGGCTTCACTGTGTTGACTAACAGATGATTATCTTCCTGAAGACAACAGACAGACATTGCCGCAGCTGATGTCACAAGGATAAATATACACACGACAGAGAGCTGCATCATTATACATAAAGACGTGTCGTCAGCAACCGTTCTGAACAGTCTCTACTGTGAATTGATGAATATTGAACAATCTACCGGCTACAAAGACTTTGATGTACACAGTCCAAACGGAAGATTAAGTTGTATACGGATCAGACAATTTTGAAATTAAGAAACCTGACGTGTTAACGATTTCTAATAGAACTATATAATGCTAGCCTAAATGTAAAAATAAGTGTGTTGCTGTTTTCAATCAAGTTTAATACGACTGTTTACCTTATTTCGGGTAAACAACTTATAAACGAGTATATGCCTCGATGGTCGCGTAACACTTCCATACAGGAGTAGATGAGATCCACACAGCCATCCCCATTACTCAAGCAATTTCCAAAACAATAAAACCGAGTACAAAAATGGACCTTCACAGAAGCTGGGATTAGTTAAAAGAATATGTAGCTTATGTTACCAAGATGCAGCTATTCACAATACTATAAGTAGCCGTAAGCTCAAGTATCATCGCCCCTATTGATGACAAGCTCCTTGCTGTCATCAATTCTCCCCGAGCATCGATCGATGAGAGAACCGAAGACTGTTTACGGATGTTACATTGCTCCAACAAACAGACCGACACTTTATAGCTCTTTTACAGCCCTGTCTACAGTCAACACCCATGGCTAGGCTGGGGTGATCGAATTAATGAAGATTGTGGCCCACACGCACTTGCGCGTGCGTGAGTGTAATGACACTCACAATGTAAGTGGGTGGCCCACTGACGTCATTACGTCATGGATATATCAATCAAGATAGTGCTGATAGCAGGAGACAGAGGCCGGCATCATGTTGATGGAGGTATTGTCAATAGTCTCGGTCAGGGGTCTGATGGCAAGAATTCGCTACTACAATGGGTCTATCAGAGCGTTGTTCACTGTTGTCAGGACTCGATTGAGTTGCTGATCTTTTGTAGTGACTGTCATAACGGGACGAGATGTTTCAGCTCGTTTAATTAGTACCAATTACGTGATTTATTGGCTAATTGAATCACTGTGTGTAACCACACCAACCGGCAGAAACTACCAAAAATGTTATTGACAAGTTTTATAAGTAACCATGAATCTATCTAACCCAAAGAGTTGTCCAAATGGTGTATTAGTTTTTCCCCTCAATACTCTCCTTAACTTTTCGTAACATTTTACGAGTAATTCTACTTATTCGAACTTTTAGTTTGTAATGAAGTGAGAAGAAAACTAGTAAAATGTATAAAGATAGCTTAGTCCGAATTCCAACCATTTCTCACCTCTGAGTCCATAAAACTGCTAATGCATTCATGGGATAAACGGCTGTCATAAAACGCACGAGAATTCCACTGACCAAATTTGATGGCTATTAAAATTACAGACGGCAGTTGAGCAACTCAGACGAAAGGAGGACCACTTCCCAAAATGGATTGTTGGAACTGACCCGATTGGCCAAGCAGATAGAGTGTTTGGAGCAAGAAACACGAACAGGTGGTAAACGTGTAGTTTGGAAAGCGTTTGTCCCGCCCGAGGCGAGTGCTCATTAAAATGCGGCTATTAAAATATCTAAAAGCACCATTACACGTCATAAAAAGCGTGTTGGGTAAGGCACTGAGTGTGGAGGTCTGAGCAGTGCTGCCACCATACTCTCAACGTTTACTTTGACCTCGGGTACTCTGTATAATCTTGAAACTTAACTTTACGCGTAAGTACTAACATGCAAGAGACAACACTGCAGGAAGCTCGTCTCCCTCTGGACACTGAATACTATGTATAATGTATGTCTGGTTTAGATGCTGCATTATCTATGGAGATCTAGACCCTCCCATACTCTGTGGATGTTGACCCCAGCTGACGCATGATTGACATTGAAATGTCGAGATTAGAGAAGAGACAGTCTCTTCATATTTGAGCTCTTCTTCGTCTCATCGGTTTATTTACAGAAGAAATCGTTAGTATTTATCATCCGTGCTGAGAGAAGTTTGATAGACGACGCAAAGTTGAGTTTTTACTTTCTACAAAGAATTTACCTTAAAGGTTTTTGGGCAATACCTAAGTTGAGGAGGTCTTTAGGGAGTTGAGAAAGTGCACTTCACGAGATTGTGGCTTTACAATCCAGGCTGGTTGGTAGTGGAAGATAAGGAAAGTCTTTGCAATCCTTAGGTAAAGAAGAAATCGTGTAGTGAATTACCATTGAAAATAACTTAAATCTAAACAAAATACCAACTATCATCATAGTAACGTCTACTGTTATCAATAATGTGATTGCTCTCATAGTCTCATCTTTAAATATCTGCAACAGAATCCACGAGACTCAAAAATGACATGGACATGATGAAACTCTCCAAATGAAGTAGCAAGAACGGGGTGACCTTTAACGTTGTTATCAGAAAGTGACAATATTGACCTTATCAGCCGAGGCAGACAACAAGGCTCCTGGGAACTTCCAACAAACCCTTCTACAATAACCCGTTACCAACAACAACCCAGCTGACTCGATTGTGGTGGAGAACAAGATTCCTCCTCGTGGGCGGGGAACAGCAACATGGTATACGAGAGGTAAACCACGTTGTACCCATGCTGACAGAATAGATAAGTGATATCAGTTATTGCATGAGTGCGTTATTGAGTAAAGTTTGTAATCGGTGGATCTTTTTTTATAATATGAGATAACTATGCCAATTTTCTGTTACACCGACATTATGTGGACTGATGAGTTGTCTTGGCCTATTTTGAGTTTATGGCCGGACGCGGGTTTTGGGTTGATAAGAAAAGTTTTACACGATAGTATATTTATCACTAGATCTTAAATTGAACCTTTTTGATACAAACTCAGGCTGGAAGGAGTTTTTTAAAATTATTATCATCTTTTAAAACAGCTGTGATAGCGCTGTATCATCTTCGCTAACACAAGTGATAGCGTGTTAAAGTTTCAACACTTTTATTCCCAGCAGAAAAAGGTTTGTTTCAATGATGTCTCTGGGGAGAAAAAGATCATTTTGATGATCTTTATTGCAAGGATATCCTGCAATAAATATTTGTCCCATGACGTCCTTGCATCATAGAGATAACTTAAAACCGTTTTATTCTATAAGGAGTAAAATATAATCGGATAAATCTTTTCCCCTGAGAGTAAAAGTACAATAAAAGATCATTTAAAAAGGAAAACGCCACTTTCTTAGCCTTAGACAGTTTTGTCAATGGACCTTTTTAATTATGAAATCTCCAATTATCTTTCTCAAAAGATGCCTCTAATTTATTTAGTTAATAGAACACGTAAATATTGTATCGGTCAGCATTCAACTATCCGTTAATTTACTTACAAAGGTTCAATCCACCGAGGAAGCTCTGCCCAGATGATTAAATATCAGCATATATTATAGTGTTGTACAATAGAGTAATTACTGAGACTGGTACTTAACTGTAAGTAAATGTAGATGAATTCAGATTGCCTGTCTGCCACGGTTCATGAGTCAGCCAAGAGTAAGTACTAGTACTTACTTGCTTACTTGTTATACTCGCTACTTGCATAGGAAACATTACCTGCAACAGAAAACACGACTGATTAGTAAACTAGGTTATTGAAAACCTACATATATCACAGATAAATCAACAAGTCCTAAATGTGTTCTTAATCTACGGTAAAATATTTGAAAAATACTCGTATATTAGATGTTGGGCTACTCGTATTTGACTGAAACGATAAGAAGAACCGAACAGAAGTATGAGCGATATAAAACACGAAGCTACCGATTGGAGATTGAATCTGTGAGTTTACTAGAACTGTATCATTTATAAATTTGGATTCCTGAAGAAAATACTACACTTATGATGTTCTGACCACAGATCCTCTGGATTTTCTGTGTTCTGACTCATGGGTGTCCTTGAAAATAAAACGCATGCAACGTGCGTAAATCTTTTTTCTTTTCTTGTACAGTGCGTTGAACAACCTTAATTTTCTTCACTCGTATAGAAAGTTTGATTGTTTTAATTTAATATCAAACTTTCAATTAATCATCCGCTGTACACTTCTCCAAAAGTGAAAAAAAGATATGATAACTCTGACTAACATGTTTTTGGAAACTCTCATTTGTATCTTTTGTTGACTTTTGTATACCACGTTTTAAACTACGCAGCTTTGGCGGGTTACTCATTATATACTGGAAGAAAGCATTAAGCTCAACACTGTAGCACATGGATGTAACGGCTGAGTGGTTTTATATTAGCTCGGTGCAGCAGCCCATCTAAGGTCAAGGTACATTAGGCGTGATAACGGCAGCTTCCTGCAATCAAGTTGACCTTGACAGACCACCACACACCTGGCCCTCTGCACGTGGCACCTTCATCTTCAATGTGGTCAGCTCAAGCTCTCAATCATTTTGAAATGAACAAGATGTGGATGATTTTTTAAACTTGTCTTGACGATCATGGGCAGTTTCCTAAAGTCCTTGAATCCAAACGTGCCAGGGAGAAGATACTTGAATAGTCTTTTCTTTTCAGGAAGACTGTTCTGCAACATTTTATGGCACCACAGCAACTGCCTGTTATATTCAGTTAACAATGTATAGCTCCCATTCATCTGTGCCAATAAACTTAAGTTTCTTTTCTTCTGTAGATGTAAAGGATATAACAATTGGAAAATCTGAAAACTTTGCTGGTCGTCGACTGTTTTAATCTTGATTTTCATTCTGAGGAAATATAACAGTTAGTGTATCATCATCCAGGGCACGTAAGCATGGTTAGGAAAATTTGTCTCCAAACACATCATCCAAATGCGTCAACCGCCTCTCCACACACGCCTCAAATTGCACCTCCGACCTTTCATTTCAATTCCGACCAGAAGACACAAACCATTACACACCTCGAGTGACGAAACCACAAAGAAACTTTCGAGAGGTGTGATGAAGAAAAATCGGTAGAGGCTCACGCAATCACACTTGGACCAAATAAAAGACCAAAGAATAAAGCGAGAGACCGCAGGTTCATTTGAATAATAGCCAAGCACGCTGTGGTTCCATTGATCCTGGATGACACCTAGGAGGAATGTCTTGTATACTGATGTAACCTCGGCATTGTCAATGAAGAAACCTCGACCTCTGCAGCTGAGAGGAGTGACTAAGGATGACCAGGTCATGAGACACCTCAGGTAGATGCCAAGACCATTCTTCAGGAGGAGTACTCAAAGGAGTAAATTAAAACGTAATCAATCTTCCTTCAAACAAGATGGATACGTTTTAATTGTGTTGCCGTTTTGTGGAAGGAAAATGAAAGCATGACGTGATGTGGCAAAATGGTACGTGACATTCTAAACAAGAGAATGGCTTAGAAAGGGATTTTTGTTTACCAACTTAATACAAAACACAGTGATTGATGGTTTTAGAGGTCAAAATTATTTTTATGGCACCTTGAAGTTCTTCACATCAGATCTTAATCGATTTTTTGTTACATTAACTAACCTTGATCATCGCCAGCTTCTCTCGAAGTGCCACAAAACAGATCAAAGCGTGCATTCCGCCTGATTTACGGTTACAGTTGGTGATGTTTTTCCCGAATCACATCCACTCCTTGAAGCTATCGCTTCAAAACTGATCACTTGTGCTACTCCGGAGGATGTCCTTCTCTAGGACTACTTTTAACTTTTCGGTCACGATGTTGGCAATCACTGTAGACGAAGGGTCGGGCTCTGATACGTGCAGTCATGCGGGCCCGTACCGAATATTTAATAGCAGCACCTGGGATGTTGGAAATGGTTTCGTACCTTTTCACGACGAGACTAATATTTCACAGGCAAGAAAGCGTTTTATATTTTGGAGGAGTGTAAAATGAGAACTAAACTGACAAAGTTCAACTTTGAAATAAGTTTGATTCAATTTACAGACTTCAAACGGGCGCCATGATTTATATATCTTTCAATGGGATGAGTTTAACTTTAACAAAGAATTTAATTGGCCTGATGCGGGAGGTCGGGGCCGTTTACGAAGAAAACTGAAAGAAATTGAGGCTTTAGATAATCACTATTGATAAAGGCAGTCTACATTGGCTACTGGACATTCAAGCGGGATATGCACTCTGTTAAATATATTTAACTTCTTGAAATTGTTTTCAAACAAGTCAGAATAAAGTGTTAGATAAATTATTTTATTCGGGTAGCGAACGGTACCATTTTAATGCAATTATTTACTAATCATATTATTAACATGCCAAATCTATGCATCACTAATTTGCGCAAAGAAAATTGAAATAGGTATAACCACCCAAAACTATATACAGGGGTTTTAATTGCGTATACGAATTTCTACTTTTAACTGTAAATAGTCACTTATCATGGAATCTTCGCCGAGGAAACAAGAGGCACAGAATAAATTTCTCCTAGGATTTATAGCGCATAGGAAATAATTAACTTAATTATTTTAGGTTGCTCGACTAAATAAGTCAAATTTACATAGAACACGTTTCTTTTAATAGACCAATTACTTTTACAAAGAACGGCCATTATGTTTTGGTTGTACTTAGTGGGCAAATTAACCGAAGTACTAAAAATATAACCTTTAGGCAAACCATATAAATGGACACTTTAAAAAAATTGTAAACATAATTTCATTTAACGTTGTTTACCAAAAGTTATGAGTTGTGGTTATCCATGTTTTAACTGTATATAAAAATTTGTATTATAATATGTGTATTGTAAGACGTAATGGTTGGGAAAGTAAACAAATTAATATTTAAATAGACGATGTATTAAAGAAATCATGTCCTCTTTTGGATTTATTTCGTTTCAAAAAGTGTCTATCGTACACATAGTCCATTAGTTATATTAATTAAGTAGTTATTATGAGTACAATAGCTTCCTAAATTACAAATTTGAGTATTTTATGTTGGTTAGGCCTTTTGAGTTGTGGCTTGGGCATTCAACTCTAGATTTTGAACCCTTTAGAATGATGTGCCTGAAGGTGTTGCCTTTTACAACAACATTTTGAAATTCCCTCAATGGAACGTCCCCTGGCATAGGCATGAGATCGGATTCACTGTTAAAAGTAGAATTGCTAAAAGAATATTTAGTTTGGGCGTGTCCATTCATTTTTAACACCATGCAAATGCTCATATTATTTCTACAAACGTTTGTAATGATATTTCAACGCTTTCACATCATTTCAGAAACAAGGGGGGAGGACGGATTATTTTCAGGAAAGAGGCAATGTCCCGATGATGTTCTCTGTCATAAATCATGTTTCAGTTGCAACTTCCGGTGGATGCCTAGGGAGAGGAGGAGTCACCCTTGCTACTCGGGAGAGACTCCCCCTGAGGCGCAGACAGGGGAGAAGACCGGCTAGAGACTAGGGAGACACGCATGTAAATGTTGGGGTAGGAGATGATGTTGGACATTGTAATACATACAATGCTCATCAGCGGTTATGGCCAAGAAGAACAGAACTCTTACCAAAGCCAAGCCATCGAAAATATACCAACAGTGTCGTTTTTGTCTGTGGAGTAAACAGATAGTTGCTTTCTGTAATGTATAAAATTACAACACTGTTTTTGTTGGTGGTGTGACTTCAGAAGAGAAAAAATCTTAACTCTATAAGTTTTAACTTGTTGGAAAAAATGTCAACTCTAAATTATTTTTAACACAAGAACCTTAGATATGTCTAATTAGTTTCGTTCGTGTATTTAAAATACATTTGTTCTCTTGCCTTTGGATTATACTGCAATTTAATTAGTACGGCTTGTGAGTAGCAATCCACTTTTAGGCCAACTACAAAATTTCCGGATTAAGAACTAAACCAATATTTGCAATGAACTCATATTACTAGTAATAATAATTAATTAGGCTTATCTATAGTGATTTGGCAGTGATACCTTTTTAGCTTTTTACGGTTTTTACAAGGCTTTGTGTTTTGAAACATCAAATGATTTAAGTTTTACGTGTATACTCCTATTAAGGCAGTATACTAGAATACTATATTGCGACATATTAACCTTGTATTTTACATCTACACGGATTTACAGTACTTTGGATACTTTGGTTTGAGACACCGACCACTCTTACTTATAATTAGATACAGTATTTATATATAGTATCGTATTAAGGTAAATGCTTAACATTGCTTGACGCAATATGTTAAACATGAATGAGTTGGGTCGGTTAAAGTGTTTGTTATCAGTTGTTTGCGCGTGTTATCATCTGAACAATGACAGAGTTCACACGGTTTATGGAGGGGTTAACTGTTTGTGTTTATCGATAAACAAAGTTCAGGAGATCCTGTACCAAGAATGGATCATCGCTGAAATGTTTCTCCGAAAATGAAAATAAGAGAGGGACATCGATACTACACTATCGTCCAATAGTACGTAAATACCTAAAATGACTGTTGAGATTGGCACGTAAGACATGTTCAAAGAACATTTTTAAGAAGTTGGAACCTATTCATAAATCTATAACAAGCGAATAAACGACAAACAAATCAGATTTGACGGTTTTCCTGCCGCAAAACCTGAGATTCCTTGTCAACATCATATGAAGTATACACGAGGAGGCGGAGAGACAGACATAATCAGAGTCATTGATAGCAATTAAAAACAATAATGGAGTCTGGAGATGAAGACATAGCCGTACATTACTGTTACGACTGGGAACGCCGTAAAGAAGACAATCAAACAATTATCACCAATCATATCATCAAGAACTTTAGTGTGTGGTCTGAGCGAAATCTCAATTTATCTGGTGTTTCAAGACAAGCCTGTAAAAGCAGAAAGAGTTTCCTAACTTTTCCACTTACGTAAGTCGTTTAAGTAACATCAAAGACATCAAAATGCCAATTTCCTTTTTAAGCATTTTGATTCAGCCATAACAGCCCCTTGTATCTTTGGACAACTCGAAACAGTAAATTAAATGAACACAAGGTCAACGTGGGTTTGAGACTGGAGTAATGTGGGATTAGACCAAAGAGAAAGTGATTTAAACCTGGAGATGTCTCGTATTAGAATAGATTTTGGAGAGGATAGAGGTGACAAACGTCCCTTGGTTACATCATGAAGTTGAATAAAACATAAGAACAACTGGTCGAGAGGGCATCATGACCCTGAGGCTGGTCTAGCATCCGGTGTACCGAGAGTGTAGAAGGTGGAGGGGTACTGGCTGGTGTCATAGGAAAAGGTTTGGACGTAGCTTAGGGTATACTTATAAGTTCATTCATCAACAGTTCAACATCAACAAGCACATGTTGCTTGCTGCAGATGAATCGTTATCACACAAGAACAGCTGACTGGAATGTCCAGAGATAACACTTGGCTGACTGTTTGCTCAGCTGGTGAGCCAGAGCGTGCTGAGTCGATCAGCTGATAGCTTCTTTTGGTACACAGCACATCCGGTCCAGAACAGTACACTGACCATATGCTGCAATCAGTCAAGGAATGCCTGACTTCAACAATGGTTGGCAAAGATGCCAATTTTAGACAGCTTCGTCACTGCAGTATTCACCAAAATTTTAGAATACAACTACATCCACCTTTGGAATATTTTAAACTTATTTTATACTGTATACGAAAATTGTTTGCCTCAAGATAAAATAAAATCACTATGGGAATAACGTTTTCTGAAAAATTTATATATCCACCATTTTGATCTGCTTATAAATAACCTATCTAGCGTACTTCTTACCCGGTTTTACTGAAACTTGGTTAGCTTTGGCATCTCGATGGATCACTTATAGGAAAAATCACTAAACTTGCCATGAACTATATTTAGAAAATAACTTATATGCTAACAAACTACCCAAATCCAACCTAAATCTTAAATCGTAAGCTTTTCTAAACAAAAGTGTTTTGTTTTTGGATTATCCTCTCCACCTTGGCAACCCCCTGGCTCTAGGACCTCCCCTCGCCACAACACAGGCACGAAGTGACGGCCCCTGTTGACAAGCTCGGCGCTGACTGATGGTCCAAACATGTGGCCCAATTTGTGGCATGCGGGCAATAATTTATTCCAAGGGAAGTCAGACGACCCTGAGCCTAGACTCCCACAGTGCTTGACCCCAGCCTGCTCAACACGACTGTACCGTTTGGAAACTGAGATATGGTCATTTGTAGATGAGATCTAACAACCCATAGCCGCTGTAACTTTGTATCTGGGATGTGTTCGACGTGCTTAACGTCGCTTAAATAATGAAATTCTGTAGAGAAACAACTAACTTACAGCTGATAACGTGACATAACATGATAAGTGACCGGTGTTTTACTGTTTTGCTGTAACTAGATTTTCAACAACATTTTAGTTTTCATATCGATAGACTACAAACTCTTCTAGACCTCGCCATATACCACTCTTTAAATTCAAGCTCATATGAAAATACCATATGAACTATGCCAATTTCTATGACAAACACTTTTTCTACAATAGTAGTCTAATATTATTTAACGATCCAAATTTTGTAACTGTTCAATTTTTTCCCGCCAGATTTCTATTACTACCAGTGAAACCAGCTGTGACCTACTGGAACCCTTTTTTCTGTTTTGATTCAATAAATCTACAGATAATTGAAAATCATATATGGACCAGAAATCAATCTGGATATGAATCGTTGGATCTACCTTCAGATCTAAAAAAAAGGAAACAGCCCATTTCCATGCTTTAATATATATTTTGCTATGCAAATTTAATTTTTTCCTTTCAAAAGTAACATTTGACATTTTGATTGTTTACCAATACACATCGGACTAAAATCAAAGTCATTTAATATGCATCGATGAAGCGTGTAGATATTAAACAAATTAATAGGATTCCACAAAACATATTTTCAGCAACAAGAGATTATACTCGTATATTACAAAATATACCTCGTACGAGGTAAAATGCAAGCGCGGCTTCAATCCTGACGTTTATTCTGAGCCTTATTCAGAAATTCCACCAAGCCTCAGACAACTAGAGAAGGTTCAGAAATAGCTGAAGGGGATTCGGAACGGACCAACGTGGAGGAGTTGGAGTGAAGTGATATTTCGACTATTTCTGTTCACTTTGCCTTTGGTAATATGTTCCCACTTGAACACTTTTATGTTTCGGGAGTGTACAACTCTGATGCGTCTGCAAATCAATCCAATAAAAACATACTTTTATTTGACCAAATTATAAATGGCAGGTGCCAACATTTTCGGCAAATTTCACTGCCTGCCGATCATATGTTTTTCGTGACGGGAGGCTTTTTGCTTCCTTAAAGAATCGTAGTCACTTCAGCCAGTGGTTGCGAACTCTTTACGATCGCAAACGGTGAATCCTGTTCGTCCACACGCTATATTTGTATTCAATTTTCTTTCACATTCTGTTTATCAAGATACCATTGAAACCCCAAATTTCTAAAATCAGTGTATTGTTTAATTGAGATAAAAAAAGAAGTAAATAACGAATTTATTTCCACCGAATTTGTATTACCTCCGGTGAAACCAGCTGTTCCGTCAGGTCAGTGTCCCAGGTGGGATGTCCCGGTGTCCCACTCAGTGTCCCGCCCCAGTCCCCAGTGATTGCATTACCAGTGGGAGCCTCGGAGGCGAGTGTACCAAACAAATCTTATTTTATATGCATAAGAAGGCTTATCGTACAGTTTGTAAGAAGTAAAAGGTGTGTTTCCTTGCTAGGGGAATTAATTGAAAACATATTATTCCCAATATTTATTCTAGAATAAACCAAATAAAGTTTATACTAAAAGAGTGCGCATAGTACAGTCGTCAAAAAATGGCGATGTAGTCTCTGACCTATGGACTTTATGTGAAGCGATGATGCTGTCATCAACTTTGAACATGCGTTTTAGCTAGTTTTTGGAGTTTCTAATCCAACAAGCCCTGTACTCATGACATGGCATGGATACTTTCAAAACTCTTCCTTTAAATCCTGGTTTCATGTAATTTGGCAAACAAGTATACCTGTAAATCGGTTTGGTCTGTATCATTCCCTGAGTACTTGTTACATGTTTCCAACCTAAACCCTACCCCAATCTTTACACATCTTCAAGTTTGCATCTCACCGTCGACTTTACGGATATTTACATAATATTTATGACCAATTCCACGCCCATATCCACCCGACCGCTTCCGGGCGTAATTTCTTCTCGGCGTGCGACCGCAGAACTAATCCACATACTGGCCACCTGAAACCGACACCCGACACCAGCCAGGTCAGTTCCCGCCAAAACAGTGCTCAGCTGATGAATATTTATCAACAATTAAACACGAACAGCTGACATAACCCCAATCTTTCGTTACGGTCAGCTGCAAATTGGTAGTTACACGTGTAGGCTCGTGTAGTCGGCAATTTTGCCACATAGAGGTAAAATTTGATCACAGGGCCCGGAGGAAGCGTTTGATTGGACCGGATCGCGTTTGAGATGCAGTATAACTCAAGGGAAGAATAATAGAGTTGTTTGGTGGCTGATCTTGATATCTCTTGTAAATATCGATGTGTGCCTTGGGGTTTGAATCGTGTGGATCGTTACTCAGAGAGAAGAAATATGATGGTAACCTGCAAGTGCAATCGATTCATGTCTAATAGTCTGTAATATGTAAAAATCACGTACTACGGTCCTCTAAAGTATTGAAATGAACTTTTGAAATTAGTAACAAGCGCTACCGTGAATACCAGCTAATTTCTTATAAGGGGGTATAATTGAGACCAAAAGGACCATTTGGGGGGAGAATGGTAGAGCATACCAAATTTTGGTTTTTAAATCCGTTCAAATTTTGCTGGTTAACGAACTTAACCTAGAGGTTCACAAACAAATCTGAGAGTGGTCACTCACATATTCATCAATTTATAAAGTTTTACAATTTTCAATTTGATCCTGAGTCAGGAGGTGTTGGGAAGCTCAAAGCTGCAAACGGTTTTGTTCACTTTTTGTTCTACGTGGTGATAGAAATTAATAACTTTATTTACTATGGAAATTCACAAACAAAGTAGGCTATCAGACAATTTTTACATTTCTTGATTGTTACTACATCTACCGATAACTAGGAAATAGTTACAAAGTAAATAATGCATTATTTCTTATGTAATCACGTCAATCAGCCTATGAGGAAACGTTATCTTGGAGTATTGTGCTCATTATTTTCCCTCACGAGTTGAATATCAAGAACTTCCAGCTGGGAAACTGTGAACCACAGTTCGTCTTGTTGAGTGAAATGAAAAGCTAATCATGTAACACCTTGAGGTTGTTTTACTTCGATCAAAGAGTCTCATTAGAGAATACCAAAAGAGGAAACTAGATCAGGATGATTAAATAGCTGCATCTGGATCTGGGTGTGGCTGGAGAGATAAAATGCGCCCAATCACGACTAATGGAACTTTTACGACTTTATTTCTAAAAAACTTACGTATTGTTCTTCTGTCTTGGTAGAACATAGGGTAATTTTCTTGAGTGGCGTAGTCGAGATTTTTGGATGGAATGTTTTTTGCCACATAGTAGGCCTAACATTTGTTTTAGTCAACTGAACTCCTTCTGTTTAAGAATAATAATTGTTTGGTGGAATCTCATATTCAGATGATGGCCAATTTAAAACAGCTTGTGGGATAAGGTATTTTAAAAAGGTGTGTCGTTGAAAAAATGCACAGGAAGACGAAGGTAAAAGTCCTCATTAAAATTTGAGCAAGAATCGATTTAGAGAAAATCTGCAAACAAATCAAGCAACCCCAAAAACATCACAATTTCCAAACACACTTTTAACGTTGAATGGGTTTATCCAAATAAAATGTTGTGTCTACTTTTGGTCAAAGTATACAGGTTATTCTGTCAAACCAATAGAAACCGAAACTACACAACTACAATATTCCTGATTCGCAAAGTTTTTGGCGTAGCAAATCCTCTCGATACAAATTAGTAAAAATTGACGAATTTCAATGACCTAGACACTAGCACCAGCTGTACAAATTACCCTGTGTTACGGCATGTCTGGGATGTGTTATCAATGTCTGATACACTATCAGTAGGGTAGGGGATGGGGTGAGGGGTGGGGTCCTTGCTCCGAGGGGTGTCGGCTCCGACTGTCTGGTCTATATCGACTCCATCTCACCACCCCCAGTCCTGTGTTCACCCCAGACTGTCCATCTTCGCACATTTCCTGGGCCTATTAATTACCGGTCACCAGCCTCTGTCATTTGCTCGCCAGCACTTTCTCCGAAATGGAATTCGGGGTGGGCTTGTTTACTTCTGGTTTGAATGTTTACGTAGCGTCGCAAATGGAGTTTAAATTATTTGATAATAAATTAGGTTTTTATTTAACAAATAGTAAAGAAAAATTAATGATTTACGTAAACGTGTTGCGCGTCTTTTCGATTGATGGAATTCTTAAACAAGAAATTTTTCTACTATTTTGCCTATGACCATAGATATAAACTACTGTCTCCATAATTTCGATCTTTGTTGTTTATTCGAGCTTAATACTAAAGTTCCACGGGTTTCTTATCATCAAGTACTTATGATTTACTTTGCTACTTTGTACATAATCCCAAGTACACTTACGCGTTTTTATAAATTCATATTGATAAGATATGCTATCTAGTTCTTGAAAGATAATCGTACAACCACATCGTAGTAGCCAAAATCACAAAAACAAGCCTCAAAATCAACACTAGTTCAAAAAGTTCGAAACTTTTTATTTAATTTTAAAATAACCCAAAGTAAACACACTCCATCTTTAGTAAAATACAGCAAAAGTGCAATTTAATAAGTCTATTAATATTCCCAATGCATCCAAATTTCCCACGGTAACTATACAGTAAACTAAACACCAAGCGGTTTGTGAACGATGCTTCATTCACAAGGATTCCTCCAGCATAATGGAGGAGTTTATCAATAATGGCCACTTTCCCCTCGAGCAAGCAAAACAGGTGATTAGGCGAAATAAAGCATCGCAAAACAGCTGTAGAAGCGGAGGTTTAATTAATCTTGGTTCCCGAAGCGACCGCTAGATCGGGTGACTGACCCGTGATGTCTGTAACTTGATAAGAGTAGAGGCGTACCGTACTACGAGCTGAGATTATATTGTCCAGATAAATTAATGTCAGGTCAAATGAGGTGTCATCTTCCAGTAGGCCTGTCCTTTCTAAATATAAAATGACCGAGCCTACCACATTAACGAGGGAATTTAATCTCCAGAAGAGCTCCTGGAATTTATTGTGGCTGTGGTTATGAATTAATTTGAACTTTGTAGCTGGACGTTACTGGGCTTCTAGGAGGCCTGTCCAGGTCGGTAATGGATATTATTCACCGATAGGTCCAGTCGTACCAAGTAAACCTTTTGAAAAGTTGGCCCAGACTTGCTTCATCCTTTCGTAATGAGCTATTTCCTTCATCAGCGATTCCTCTCCTTCAATTTAGTTTTATGGAAAGGGATTTAAGTTTTTGCTTCTGCAATATTCCATAAGCAAACTGATGTAGTGAGGCGGCTATGATGCATAAACTGTCAACTTCGAACATTGATCTGGTCTCAACCTCTCCTTCACATCCTTGGCACACAATAGACCTGTGGGAGGAACGGGGAAAAGGTGACTTTGACAGCCCGAGTCACGACCACGACTGTACAGCGACATCTATCAACAGTCAACATGATGTCATTAGCATCTATTCAAAGAGGGGTGGATATCAAACAATGCCGCCATCTCGCTTGAAATAACAAGATTGATAAACTCCACGGGAAAGAGAGGACCTGAAAACGTGAAGACCTCTGCCCGTGATTACTGCAAGAAGTTCAAATGGGATAATTTGAAGATCAATAAGCAATCTTTCAGAAGTATAGGATTGCTAAGCATGTGTTGGTACATTGTCTTTCATACCCCACCATTTTGAGTTCCAAATACGTCTATTTTCAAAACTCTAGATAAAATTCCCATAACAACTAACCAGAATTAACCGGAGCCTACGTCCACGGCGTTAAGTTGGGGTTGGTCATAGCTCAGTGGTAAAGTGCGTACTTCGCACCAAATCAGCCGGGTTCGATTCTCGGGCGCAGTGATAACTTTTCACGATGGCCACTCCCCGTGGTTCGAAAGTCACGCCAAGCCGTTGGTCCATTCCATTGGTCGATGGGATTATTAATAAATGACCCTATCGTCCCTAGTTTGTAACAAGACTACAAAAACCTCAACACCTCATCATCCATCAAAACACTCATCACCTCAAAGAGTAATCGGTGTCTCTAAGCGAAGTATCAAAAAGTAACAGCAAAGCCCAGGAAGGTCGCTGTCGGGGTTTCAAAAGACCATTGGTTGAAAATGAAATATGATACTCGCTTTTGGACATTAATTAGGGATGTTTCTGGGTAATATAAGTGGTAAACGCCTTTTGCGGGACAGCCAGTAAGTCAACTTGGTGTATTTTTAAAAGTAAGTAAAAATGATGCACCCCAATTCTACGGCTACCCTCGGGCTATATTCGGCTGATATGATGTGTATTTAAATTCCAAACATAATTGCCATATTGAGTTTCCACAGGCCACCCCCTAGTTTCAACAGACACCATTAGCTAACAGATTTACTGTGCGATAAGTTTCTTGAAATGAGGTTGTAAAATTCAACTTTATTACAGTTTAGGTGTAATCATGTCTGGACCCAAAATGAGCAGTTATGAAACCAGTTTGGCAACTTTTATGACACCGGAATGATTTTATTGCTCGATAAAGGACAGTAATACATTCAAACAAATCTTTTCTGATTTTGGAGAATAGCTGTAATCAACAAGTCATGAATATTTAGCGGTTTAAAATTTGCTTAACTCTTCTGATGAATTGCAATTGAAGTAAACTGTGTGGTTTAGTTTTACTAAATTTGACTGGAACGTCTTGAATATTAAATTAACAACTTCAAAGTTAGGCTACTGTTTATTAGACAATTCAGTTACAAGTTACAAGTGAGGTATTTAGAAAAGAGGTACATAGTATGTTCAAAATCGATATATTACCTTCTGATCTCATTGAAAATATCAGACCCAATAAATTGATAATATGGTACTCGCTTTCCTTCCTTTTTTAAGACAATGTTTACATTACAAACTCTTCTTGCAGTACGGTACGCGCCAACTCAAAAGATTTGGAGATTCCTCAGGAATCATTTTTAATTTTCTCTATTCTATCTTAGTCAAAGAACTCTCGAGCATCAGTATTTTCACAATTAACTCACAGAGTTATGTTGTCTGGATTTATTGTTAGGTTTGCCTTGGCGTTTCCCCTATAAGGAAGCATGACAAGACTTTGTGTTTGTTGTAGGAAAGAATGTAATTGCTTTTCAAGTGGTACGAGTAGTTGAACTGAAGGTTTACGCGTAGCGGAAACGTAAACTTGTAATAAACTCACCTATCTTGATTTGTTGTCTTAGTGAAGGGTAATGTTTTGCTTGACCTCTAATGATTTATGCTCATTTATGTTTGAACTTTCAGGGATACTAATACTAGATGAGAGGTTTTAAATACATACGTTATGTTAGTCTAGTACAGTCCTCTCCACTCCTCAACCTTGACCTTTACCTAGTGATGTCTCAAAGTTACTTAACAAATTTGTTAGTGGTGACTGAGGGGATCGAACCCACACCACCCGAGTGATGAGGTCCGGAGTCGCGCGCGATACCAATCAATCACGGGTCTATAAAAACATTATTTAAATCCAATAAGTCGACCGAGAGGTTTACAGTTATCTACATAATATCCTCGGTTTTTCATACCCTTTGGTCACCTGACTCTAATCGACCATCATAGATTTAAATACCAAAAAAGATTAATAGACGAAGCGAGTAGTAACCCCTCAATTTTCTCCGTTCTACTGGGGTTTCCGTAACACATTCAATCAATTAAGTAAAGATATCGAAGAGGCCGGGATGTTTATGGGCCTGATTACACCAGTTTAATTATCAAAGCATGACGGCGTAAATAATGGTGATTGGAGGTCCGGCTGCCCAAAGAAAGCAGCAATGAGGGCGATTACTCGATTAGGCCCGAGGATATGTGAGTCTAGCTTGGGTCATCGTGTTGGGGATTTGGGATACGACTGGATGAGCATGGTTTTTTTGACCCCCAGAACACGTGTTGAGTATTTTTTCTCCCGTTATATAGATGTGTCTATATGTGTATCAACTATACAGGTCGCATTCTGTGTCCGATTTTGACCAAATTCTGGTACGAATTTTGTAAATATTTCAGTCAGGTTCGTTAAACCAGCAAAATCGGAGTACCAAAACCCCCTTTTTGGACGGTGTCACAGTATCAACTGTTATCGAAATTGGGTCAGAAAAACAGTTGTATATCAAAAAACCCTATTATTGGTGGGAGCCCTCCCCCTCCCCCAAAAAGTTACTTCCGTTACAGAAAAAAATAAGTAAGTTACAGTAAATAAGTTACAGAAAAGTAAATAACACTTGTAAAAGTCTCGACGTGGCGGGTCCAGCTTTACTCTGCACGAATCTACTCCAGAAAACAAACTAGTCTTGTCAACATTTCGCCGACGAAATTTCATTAACATAAATCAAAAAGAAATGCTAACAAAGCTGGCTGAAGAAGGCCATCCGTCATAATCAAGCAGAGGCCACCGACCAAGGTGAATTCCACAGAGTAGAGTTTCCAGAAGAGATGATACTATAGGAGATGTGAGGAGTTGTATGCAGGTCACGCAGCAAGGGAATGTAGCCGAGACCCATGTTTCCTTCTATTGTAGACCTTCTAGAACCACTGGAGGACTTGGGCGCGAAGGCAGTCAAGAAAAGAACACTTCGATTCGACGTTGGTGTTGATCGATCAAGGTTATCAAGGTTGAAGGATCTTTGTTATCTATTGGTGACTTTTTTTGCGGGTGAACCTGCTTTATCCACTACTTGATGCTGAGGAATTCACCTCTTTTAAGAAGTAGGCATTAATGACAGGTTTCGGTGTATCAACCTTTAAAATAAACCGGGCAACATTTATTTCCGATCATCTGTTTGTTAGTACAGCAGAAATACACTGATACGCCAATCGCAGATGTCAGACTTGAAACAGCTGATCTGAAATAGAACAGCATCGGCTGATTTATTTGTGTTTACCGCACTGACCAGTTTATCCTATATCCTGTTTGTAAACTAAAACTGCATTAGATCGGATTGAATAAAGTAACGGTGTAAAAATAAGTCCACTTTTAGAAGTTACGTTTTAGGATCCATTAAATTAATTTTTTAATTGACCTAATGTATGAACATAAATATTACATGCATGATTTATGGTATTAGTTCGAGTGTACGCGAAGAACATAAATAATTAAGGGTTTGGATAGCTAATAAAACAATAATAGAAAGTCTGCTAAAAGAATTATTTGACGATTATTTTATGCAACATAGCTTTATGATGTATTGATCATATTTTTCAGCTGTAAAAATATTACTTTGTTTTTAGCAAACCCGATTAGGGTGAGTTGTTATTCTTTTGAATAAAGTTATATGGTTAAGAGAACCACGTTAGGTAGAGTTAGGTTTAGGTTAGGTTAAATCAAGTTAGGTTTAGGTTAGGTTAGGTTTAGGTTTGCAGCGGGTCGTTGTTAAGTTATTGCACCGCCCTGCACTTACTTCACTAGCTAGCTGGAAGTGTGAAATAATTTTACAGCTGTAGTTGGAAGCTATTAAAATTCCAGCCAAATTGCTTTAGTTCCACTTTTGACTCACCAGCGTTTATGGACAGTGAAACAATTGCTGACAATTGACCGTGGTCTACAATTGAACTTGAATGTAGAAAGATGATCCTGCTGTACATGTAAAACAAGTCTGTGAGTATTCAACTCATTTTGAGAAGACAGACAAATTTGGATTTTTATACCATTAGGTTGATTTGTAGATGCATTCATATGATGGATGGTATAGAAAATTTATTTGGTTAATTAAAAAAGTTCCTTAGAGATAACGGTCTCCGGGTTTTACCAGTTGAATCCAAGTGCTACAAGTCAAGCCAACTTTTTCAGTTGATGGAGGATGGTTGGACTTTGGAGTCAAAGTGAAATTGGATAACAGCTGACCTTCAGTGAAGGTACTCATTAACCTCTCGATTGTAGAGAAGATAACGATGATAAATTGAAAACTGAATGCAACTAATCCAAATAAGATCAGAACTACAATGAGAAGACCTAACAGATGTTTGGTGAGCAGAGCATTTCCAAGAAGATAAGAACCGTTGTAGCTAACCGCTCGTGAAATATTCACTACCTCCTTAGGTGCAGTTGAAACCAAAGTTTCTTCCATTCAAGAACAGCATTGTCCTCCAAGAACGGACTTACCTAGCCGGAGTACCATGCAAATGCACCAAGACGATCCCAATTACCTGCAACAACAAAACATCATTAAAATCCCATAGGGTTGTGGCGCAAGCAAGAAGATTCAATGAATGAATCGCAAAAAGAGATCAAAGCTCAAAGAGATTGATTGATCAAAACAAAGATAAGCGAAAAGGGATATCTTTTTCTGCAAGGGAAGAAAGACTGTCGGCGCACTGGAGATGGACAAAGAACCATTGAGAAGCATCCACGACTCGGAACCAGTTTTGTAGAATGCGTCTGCAATTCTTCAGCTTCAGTCTGTGACTTGTGCCATTCCATTACCTTGGCCAGAACACATTACGCCAATTACATCAGAGACTAACAAACAATGCTGTCAACTCTGTCTGGGGTGGCCACATTACTCCACTGGTAACTATAGACATCACCTGAGTGTTCAAGAAACAAACCCACAATAAACATCCAAAATAAACGACAATACTCAGAGGAAAACTTCATTTGACAAATCACCATTATATTCTTGTAGTACTATTAATTATTAAAAATACTGTGCTTAACTCATGATTATTGCACGATGTTGACCACAAAACTATAGGCGGAATTGATTGTGCTTTTGAAAACCACAAGCGTATTGCACAAGTATTGTAATAACTTCGTAATCGTAATGTAATCAACTTCCTTGAGGTAAAGTAGGTTGTAAATCATTATAATAATGAAATCTATTTCCTTAACATAAAACGTGATTAATCGGTGGGTTTCTACGTGGTTAATGCTCATTACGTATTTCAAAACTCCATAAAATAATGTAGCTATTCGTAATTTATTGACACATATAACTAAGCGACATTCAAAATTCACAATAGTTATCCGTAAAATTGCATTAGTCTACGGAGGATAACATAAATACTAAAAAGCCAAGAGGGTGGCAATTATCACAAACATTAACGGAAACCTATAAAAAGACCACCGACATCTTGAAGGGATCGTGAAGCAAATTTAAAGCAACAACTTGAACCTGCCCTTTTACTTTGCGGAGCTAACTCAGAGGGTTCCTTTGTCGCGAAACACGTGACAAGAGACACAATGGAGAGACGATACATCAATCAACCTGGATCTCTCGGGGAGTTCGTCTCCTGGGGTTTCAAAAGATTCCTACGGATCGCAGTCCGGTGCTGAAATTCAATTCCCAGAAGGCTATTTCTGGCCCTCGGATTTCCTCTCTCCCAGGAGATTTCCAAAGGTGCCAAAATCCAACGCTAGAACCATATCCAGAAAAACCTTCATAAAACATGGAGTAACCTCCAAGAAACCAAAGTGTGCAAACCACTACTGAATGTTTGTCCATTCCAAACATCTCCATCAAATATCCGGCAAACGTTCTATGTATTCCGCGATGCTGGAATCCAAGTGCGTTTCAAGATCGGGTCAAGAGTCAACAACTGTGTTTGTGTTGTATACTCGAAGAATGTTGACACAATGGAATTGACTTGGTGAGATGCAAACAGCCGTAACACTCTCAACAAGCTCTTGAGAACTGTTTGGGTCATTGTGGGAGTGGATGAGGAAACAGAGCAAAGCTAAGATCTCACAGAACCGACAGTTTATACACTCGAACGTGGTGGTGTGCTTGGGTTTCAATGTTAGCAAGACTGAGTGCATTGCACCATGGCAATGTGCCATCGAGTTCCGTCACCGAAGATGGAGATGGGTAACATGCATCGCAAGAACTTGCTTCTAACCATTGAAGATGTTGCTCCTAAAGATTTTGCACTCTGCAGATTCAAGATTAACTGGGACTCGTGGCGTGGTCCAGCTTCATGGAGGTCAGGTTTTGAGGATGATATATAGGTCTAAAGCGGGTCGGCCTTAGTTTGTAACAAGACTACAACTCATAACTCATTACTACCACTCATTACACTCATCCTTCGCCACATATTTGCCTTAAGATGCCCTTATGAGAGTGGTCGGCATCTCAAATAGTGATATAGTGATTCAATCGCTAGAAAACGGAATGGTGTTGCTCAATAAACCGTGAGAGGTTCTCAGTTTTCAACTATCGCAATCAAAAATAAATTGGCCCTAAGTTTGAAAACCATAGCATTCACTTGGAGTCATTCAATTTTTTTAAAAATTTAAAAGACCTTGAACGTATTGGGAGTGACCACTATCATCGATATTGAACATTTACAAAAATATAACGGCGACTCAAAGTAAAGTAAAACGGTGTCACGGAATTGGCCTAGTTCAATACGTCGGAAGTTGAGACACTTCAGTTTGATGTATGTAAATAAATACTATTGTGGGCAAGACTGCGTGCGCAACTGTGTCAAAACAAGGTAGTACATTTCAAACGCTTTCGATTGCTAAGAACATCTAGATAATAGAAAAATACGAGTAAGGTAAACGTAACATTACGTCCAATCCCATTATCTCCAGGTGTTTCTCATTACGTTTGGATCCTGGGTTGTAATGCTGGCTCTTCGGGTCAAGTGTTCATTCGATCGGTCGCGTCCACTTGGAGCTCTATTTATCACAACCCTCGGGTCTCAAACCGAGCGAGACTCTTGATAATGCGCACAAGCCACACTTCAATAAACGATGCCGCCCCCTTGGCGTCAATGACAGTTTGATCGTGTTTACTCCAAGTACCAGCACACGAGGTCTGTGAATATCAGTTCAATGACCTGTGATTTGGTTCTGATCATCTGGACTTGAAAACTGTTTGGGTCATTGTGAAGTGGTTGAGGAATTTCTGGTCGGACGTATGCTCTCACAAGAGAAGTTTTACAAGTTTGTGAGGTAATTGATATTTTAACTTGAATCATTTTTCGCGTCGATGGAAGACGACACAGGAGGAGGAGGAGAAGAAGAAGTAAAGAAGGAGAACAAGAAGGAGAGAAGTAGGAAGAAGAAGAAGAAGAGAGAAGGAAGATGAAGAAGAGAAAACAGTACTATTTGTTATAAGACCTTTAGAATAGTTAGGACCTAAGGGAATTCGTATAACTGCCCAATTCCAGAATAGTTAAATTGTTTATCTCTTGCTCACTTTATCTTTTGGAATCGGTCATATTTAACTCTGAGAAGGTTACCCATTAGGGATTTCCTCAAGCCTACAAGGCCTTTACCGTCGTGTGCTACATTACAAATCAAAAATATTCATTATTCTTTCGGAGTTTTAACAACAAAATCTTCACCAACAGAAAATTCTGTATAGATTGGGGCAATTCAAAACAACTAACCTGGAGGAAACTTGAGCATAATAATCAACGAAAAACAAACCACGCAAGATGAATCGTATAAACTTCATTTATACCAATGCGCTCTCTGGCAGCAAACGAAGGAGATAGCTCGATAAACAGAGAAGATAGAAAATGCACAAACACACTCTACATCTGCATCCAGGTTGATGCTGAACACCTCTTGATCCCAGCTGTTATTTCTGGACCTACATCTCAGATCTTGACATTCATCATTCAACCGAGAGATGTTTTCGCTCACTTAGAGCCCGAGCACGTTCCTGTTGATGTTGGCAATAAGTTAGACCTATTTTTGTAAAGTAGTTAATAGATCTGTTGGTTTTTCTTGGTCCGGAGCTTTTAAACGTTTGATAAATTGTACATGGTAATATTTGCGCTTCACCTTGACCTGAATTGGACGCTAAATACCTTCGTAAAAAGGAGTATTTATTGATTGTTACCTCCTCGAAAGTGATGAAGCAATATTCAGACACAACACAGAGTACTGAATAGAAGTTTAACGACTCTTTGAACAGAGAAGAGCCTGTTTTAGAAGCCAAACAGCACATGTGTGTTGAGTTTGTAATTAACTGTCAGTCAACTCTTGTGATTTGACAAAAAGTGTTACAAGGTCTAGCCAGCGACCAAGTCGTCTCTCTGCTTACTTTTCTTCAACTAAACGTCGTCTGCTTCTGTCCTAACTGTGGGAAGATGTAGTAAAATCACCACGAAGAAATTATGGTCACATTAAATGTGATTGTGTTGACTGTTAATTTTGTGTAGTCGTGCCCAGCTTAGTTTCTTAGAGACAAAGTTTACCTGCAAAATTCTCTAAAATATACAATGTTTGTGAGACTAGTGGTATCTAAAGTAATGGGTATTCTACAAGACTTTCTCATAATTCTCGAGTATGTTAAACTTTACAAAATTAATACGAAATAACATAAATGTATATTTTAGAAACCCCCGGTACTGCCTAACTATACTACCTATACTCACTAACTCATTTAAAATAACTCGTCAACATGCCGACTTACACGAGGTTTTGTAAGACATGAATAAACTCTCATACATTTTACATGAGTTGTACAAAAAGCCATCCTACATAGTATCTACATAGTGTTGTGTAGGTGGCGTAACCAAGTCTATACACGGGTGCAGGACACAAGCAGCATAACAAGCCATGATGTCATTCTTAGATACTAGCCACAGTAAACGTCAAGGTCGTCCAGGTGATAGTGGGCTTCTACCTACGCCGTTTCCTCGACTCAGAGCTATTTTTACCTTTAGATATGTTCCATGGGGTTTAAAACTTTTTCGGATGAATAAGGAAAGAAAATTGAATCCTGATCAAAATAACCTTGAAAATCCATTTGTACTCTGAAAGATGGCCATTGAAAGGTTAATTTCCCAAACAATAAAAGGAAGGAGCTACAACGAATGAGGAATGGTATCAACTAATTTACAAATTAAATATTCAAGCAGCAATAAACGTGCTATCACATCGGAAAAATAACAAAAGGGTGGGGAACAGTGCTGATTATCTGGATTATTTTTTAGTGAACAAGAAAACATTGTTTCTGAACACACTAAACAACTATGAAACATATCCGCAACAACATTAAAATTCAGAAATTTTACCATCGTCAACAAACTTTGAACAAAGAGTCCTCATTGTACTAAATTTTGTACATCTAAATTGATGCATCACTGCAAAATTAGTACAGTCAGTAATACAATAGATACAGTACTATCTTACTCCCGATTGGCAAAATTATTCACCACATCAACAGCTACAAGTTTTGAATATGATACCAGCAGGAGATATTATCATGTGTTTTCAATCAGCTGATTTAATTGAATTAACGATCAGCTGATATTTATTGACACACACAAGCGCCTGAGGTGGAGGGGGAGGGGTGCTGGTAACCCGCATATCGTAGACTTCATATTGTTATTCAAATTGGCCTAATCATTGGCTATTTAATGGTATGTTGGTCGGTCGGTTGACCGCATATATCATGATTGCGCTCGAAGGGGGAGGAGACGTTACAAAATACTCCAGATCTACTTGTTGGGTTTGCACCTGAGGCAAATTGGCTGATCTCGCTCCAGATGCGCCAATTTACTCGGATTGATTTATCTTCAATTATTGAACCGAGGAAATCGCTTTGTAAGTGATTCTTCGCTGGGTTTGGTTCTCGTTTCCTTCCTTGTTTATGCTGATGACACTGCTATTTTGCCGCTATATATCACAGTTTGTAGTTATTCAGATCATAAACAACAGGAATGTAAAGTCTTTACAGGTGTTTGTAATTTTGTATAGACAGTTTGTGTGTATTTAAACTGGGAAAATGTGAGTGTGTATAATATAATGTGTAATTTATTATACTATAATAAGTGAGTAATATATTGTCGAAGAAAATTCAAATCAAAATTCACTCTTAATTGAATGAAAATGTGTATACGTTTGTATCAATGTACAGTACAGTAATATTATTGAGCTAAATATGCTTGTGGTTAAATCAAACCAAGTACTTGTACTTCAAAACAACTCGTAGTATAATTTAATAAAATATTGGTTTTGAATTTCACGATTACGTCATTGTATTAACATAGAAGTAAGTGAACTTGTCTGCGGGTTATTGTGTTTAAAACTATACGTTTCGAGAGGTATAAGAACTCCTCTCGTTTTCAAGTGATTTAAATAAATCCTCTCGAAACGTTGTATAGTTTTAAACACAATAACCGGTAGAAAAGTTCACATATTTCTATTTTAATGTAATAACATTTTCTCATTTATGTAATTGTTTGCTTCTTACTATCGCAAAGTTTCCAGGTAGCCATTGAAAAAACTCATTGAGCGAACTTGTTGTAAAACGATAACTGATTTAATAGCCAATTAAAGAAATAGCTCACATTGATAGAATCTGCGGACACGGAAATACATTCTTGTTCTATGAGACGCGTCCTTGTCCACTGATAAACACAAGTAATGATGACTCTAGTAATCATGGCTGGACTGATGATTGAGATTTGAAACTGCGCATAAAACCAATAGTTTCGGAACTAGCGTAGTTAAGCGTAGCGTAGTAAATAGTATTTATGAAAGAGCGTAGTCGTTTATTATCAATCATCTTTCGCAGTCTTGGAATTTTTTCACTAGGTGCCTCATTTTAATTTTAGATCTTATGTGTGCGATTACGCGTCAAACGTCCTGACACATATTTACGTTTCCAGAAGATATTTTGCACCGTATAGACAAATTTAATTTAGAGACAACTTACTCAGTAAGGTCGCTCAGTAAGGCATTTTAATACTGTAGTATAGCCTTTTTATGTTAGAAACAACAATCGGTCTCAAAAAGCGATCAAGATTCGATTTCTTCAGTTTTGGTTTCTTCAACATTGTCCACATTTATCACCTAAATGATTTAGATTGAGCTGGAAATCTTTTCTGCTGCAAACCATTTTAGAACACTAGCGAGATTGCTGAATTGATCAACGTCTTCGGATTCTATACGATCAAGGACAGCTGGAAACAAAAACATCACAAACGCAGCCAAGTACTAAAGTTCCAAAAATCAAGTTGTTAGGGTTCTAAATAAATCTTGCATTGCAAACCTGTTTATATGCATGGCAATCGTCTGTTGTTATTGTAAGACTTATGTAAGAGTTTAACCTGACGAATTGAACTCCTGCCTGCGAAGGCAAACCTTCATGAAAGTTCTCCCCAGTTAGTAAGTCCTCCCTTCCTCTAGTTTCGTATAACAGAGTACCTCCACAAGATCATATTTACCTTAAATTTTCTAAAATTTATAGACATGGCTGTTTTTAGAGAAACAAAACGTCCCCGATGACATAAAGCCCAAACTCCTTCTATGTTCAGCCATGAGTCGTCCTTGGCGCGTGGGTTTTGTTCTACAAAGTGAACGATGCAATAAAGATCTGTTGAGTAGAATGTCGGAAGCAGTAATGAGCTCATCGTCAGGCTAAAACCGGCGGCATTTATTTCTGTATCGGGCAAGCACGCTCGGTGCAGTCGAGTGCTCTCTAGGGAACCTTAGATCCGGAGACATTCTACTCGTAGCAGCAAACTATTGCATTTTACGACTAACTGCCAAAAGTAACAAGACCCGCGCTCCGTAGGTTCAAGGTTTTATGTGATTCGAGAATTTTTATCGCTTTGGAAAGTAAATTTTAGATGGGACCGAAGCGTAGGAGGTAAGCTTTCTTAGGAGGATTAAAATCTTTTGCCCAGGTCTTCACGGAAACAAATATTCTGTTGTCGATAAAAGTTGAAGTTTTCTGTGACTCCGGATTGTTTACTTGGATTTTCCTTAAACTCTTTAGGATGCGAACTACAAAACGCTACCGTGAATCCTAGTGAATTTCTTACAACTAAATAAAATGTACACCGGAAGTGCCCTTTTGGGGGTCTTCCCTTAAAATTGGAGTTTTACGCTATAAAACTGTATTCATGATCCGATTTTGACTAAACTTGGTATAAGCTTTTGTGGCATCATGCCTAACATGTGTACAGAAAATCAACAAAATCCAATCAGTCAGAGATATATCACTAATTATAGTATGATTAAAGTTTTGCCATTTGACTAAGGAGTTTTTGAGAAGGTCAAAACTGCAAACTTCTTTTCGGCGAGAGAAGTGAGTTTCTGTAATCCCATGGAGAAAAACAGACAAGTATGGAAACCTTGTGAAAGAGTAAGGGGAGCCGAAAGGAAATTTGTGATAGTTTTGTTTCTATAACAAAGTAATCTGCAGGTCGATTGCCTTTTGAATTTGATGGCCTAAACATATTAGCAAAGTTGAATGTTATTGTAGATGTATAACGTAATTTCGGTCCCAGTTTGAAAGAGACACTGTAGGTGGTGTTAACATCCACAGAAAGTAAATTGGCCAGTAGAATTATACCTCCTCGTAAATAGGTTTGGCAACATCGCAAGTTCTGAGACCAAATAATAATATTTTAGTGGCAAATTAACTAGCTGCGATTTTGCCAGCTTTGAAGATGTAGTAGTGATCTTACTCTCTACCATGATGTGCAAATCAGTTTTACTTGTTGCTATTAGTTGTGGACTGTTTATTTTAAGGCAAGAGAGTATTCTTTTATGACTAAAAATCGCGTGGTGATTTAAAATATTAAATGTTGGCATCTGTGTCGGTGTTGAAAGGAATTTTGAATTGAAACAAATGTTTTGGAGACTAACACGTATCACAAATATCCTTGCTTGGGAACAAAATGACGATAGAGTTTCGAGGTCCTAGAGTGGCTTCAACTTATGGGAAAACTACTCTGTTTCTTCTTATGGTTTGAAGCAGGGCAAAGTCATACTGTTCAGGGAAATATACAGGCTCGGCTGTACCTGGACATGAACTGACCCTCGCCTCTAGACGGCAGTAGCGGGTGTGTATTATACAGACAGAGACTTGTGCAGTCGAATCTTGGCTCTCTGCCATTCTCAACATGGCTATTTGTGGTCTAGACTCAGGGTTTCTGTCATACGCGACATTCCTTCGTCGTACTATCAACTTGCATTTTCACCTACGGAGGGTTTGAGGTTGAGATATTATTACATACAAACGTTTTGTGTCGTTTTTTAGTGAACAAGAAGAACACGACGTTTTAAAGTCTAATTTTGTTTTCAGGTGAAAAGTAATCACACAAAACATTAGGAAATAAGTAATCGCTGCAAGCTGATCAGTCACCCACCTGAAGACGGATCGGATTCCAGATCCCGAAACGTCGTGTTCTTCTCATTCACTAAAAAATCCGTAATAATATTTCAATATTAGAAATTCTACCGTCTTCAACAACTAAATTCTAACGAGGAAATTATCAAAAGCTTCCATTGGGCTCCACAAGCTGCAGTAAAATGTTCAAAAGTGCGGTTGAATTTCAAGTGGTGGTCTACGGGCTTCACGGAAGAGACGAATTGCGCCTGAGAAGCTTCGATTTTAACCCAGATAGATCTATAGTTTGGCAATGAAAACTCTAAAATGCGTATAAAGTACTCCAACTATGCAAGACAAGTAAGGAAAGTGGGTTTGTTCTTGGTGAATATTCAACCGAAAACTATACCGAATAACGTGTTGTAAGACTTTGTTTGTGAGGAAACCGCAGATAAATGTTCAAGATTAATTAGGCCAATAGTTTATGTCTCCAAATGACTTTTACAATCGATCACAAAAAAAAAGTCTTTCTCCAAAACTGAAAGTCTTTCTCCAAAACGCAGCAAAGTCTTTCTTTAACCCAAAAATACTTTACTGGAATTGCAAAACTTTCCTAAGTGACATATTTTAAAAGTAATTTTCTGCAAATCTCCATTCTGAGTAGCCTTGAGTAAAACACGTAGCAGTGGAAATCATAGGTTTCATAATCGTGCCCCTAGGCTCCCTCTACTCCGACGCGACGAAGAGAGATTCTAGCAACTCAATTTAGTTGAGAGTTATCATAATTGCGTATCTTAACCCGTTTTCAAGTATCCAAGGCAGGAAACCCACTTTAGATAAGTTCTGACCCTTTTCAACGTTTCTGCTCGAAGAAGGAGGGAGTGGCTCTTGGGGAATGGAAACTAAAAGAATTCCCAACCAAGGACTCGCTGAATTCCTGAATTCCAGACGAATGTCGCTGCACTGCGGTAATTGGATTTAGAAATTCTTCAAGTGGTTACGAAATTTTCCGAAGAAAAAGTTACGACTTCGAGTTGACGCACGAATTGTTTGTCGATGTGATCGAACACAATTGGCAATAAATTGTATGATTCGTACCAACAACGATGACACATTGGGGAATTCACTGATGACGAACATTTACTATTAGGTTTTTATTTGACGTGAAATTGGTTTAAAATCATCATTTCAAAGTATTAAAAACTGTCATAATTCATAAGGATTCATTACTTTGTATCAGTTGAACAATCAAAATCTGATGAAATGTTTACATTTTGAAACATTCGTAAGTGTCGGTTGTGTGTTTGATGGAATACATATCATCATAGACTAATGGGCTTTTTCTCTAGTCTGAGATATCATCATCCAAATATGAATAATATTGATTTTTACATTATTATACTACACATCTCTTAAAACGTGTAGATTTAAAAGTGGCAGATATATCACACAAACGGACATTAAAGATAGAAGCACATTCAGGCAAAAAGTATTAGATTGCAAAGTTGGTCAGAGATAAGTTACAAAAGATGAGTAGCTTACTAATAAAAGAAAAGGAGCGAAGTCCGAAAGGAAGAACAAATTATGTGTGCAAAGAAAAGTCAACTTTTCAAGACCGCATTATCGTACTTCGTAAGGTCTAACTGTATAAACACGTGAATAATTATAAGAATAGCTCTTTACTCAAAGTGTATACAAGGTGAGTTTTAAATGTCCCTTCCCCCACCTTAACTTTTGAAAAAGGAAAATGTTTTTAAACCCCTTTGGGGAATATTTTTATAGGATTCTGAAGTTTTGACGTACTTTGTCACCTATTCCCACCCTAAAACCGGGGAGGCCCCCAAAATTTTAAATATGAACCCCTTTGTGGCATTTCAAAAGAAATGGAATTTTAATACAAATTCAACTGAAAAATTGTTTATCTCGACTCTTTTTTGTAATAATCATTCAAAGATTGCAAGAAATGGCACAATTTCACATACAACATTTTTTAATGACAAATTATTCTGGAAATCTTTCGAGGGAAACATCACAACCCTATAACATAACTCTATAGGGTAATTTAAAAAAAACTTAGCATAAAATTTTTTTCTAAAATTTTTTTTTAAGTTAAGGTGGTGGGGGACATTAAAACTCACCCTGCATACCCCGAGTTATTTCTTACACATACTATTTCCAGCTAAAAGAATGAATGAACGAGGACGCGTAACGTTTGTTCTTGCGTTATTGCACCGTTACACCAGAAGTGTAATTATGCGGTATTTACAGTACAAACGATTGCTCACGGCAATAAAAGGTGAGACGCACCTTCCTTTGCATTGTAGGTTAACATATACATAAATCTCAGCATGACTCGCGTAGTCAGTGAATCACCAAGGCTGTGTGAGTCACCAGTCACCACCGAGCTCAGTTTTGCAATTTATTCATTCGGTATTGAATTTGTTGAGGAGTTTTGCCAATGGAAACAAACTTGTAAGCTCATTTATTTTGCCGACCATAGAATGTTGTTTTAGATTTAGTAAAAAACACGACACAAAACAATAGACAATGAGCTAACCTACAATACTTAGAGTAAGCTGATTATCCAAACACATTCAAACAAAAAATAGCTGTTCGAAAGTAAAAAATTAGAACTGGTTAGAAAATTTGAACAACGTACACGGCTAACTTAACGAAACAACAACCGACCGGTCAGATTGCACTTCAGAAACGGTAATTATTTAAAACCTCTACAGATGTACTTGTTAAACAGTAGCTTAAATTAAGAATAAAATGGTTCCTTAGCAACGATATTGTTATTGAACATTTATTTTGATGCTGAAAGTGATTTAATGTGGATGTTGAAAGGTTGTTCGTCTCGCCTTACGTCTCCTAGCATGGGCCTGCCTTGTCAGCTTTTAGGTAAGTCTGATACTATCTTGGTAGAGGTTTTTTATTTATTGTGCTATGTTGCTGTAGTCTGGTCTAAAGCTTATGTGTAGCTTGCTGCAGCTTAACAATTCCGAACATGTTACGGATAGCTTAGTAATCTGTGTTGGCTGGGTTAAACTATGACAAAAATGTCGGACCTCATGGTTGCACACGTGACTTTGGCGATCATCCGGTTTTATTTAGCAACCGATTGAACCGTTAGAACCGATGACCGAAGAAACTGCAGGACGGATAACCGATAACCGGCTAAAGTTTGGAACCAACCCATCCCTAGTAAGAACTATTGGCTTTGTAGCATTTTACTTGATTCACTTGCATCCTTTTTACATGTTGTCCTGGGTTACTTTTTCGTAGTATCTGAATTTTGCGTACTTAGAGATCGATTTGTTAATAAGCGTGTTCTACGACATTATGCACCACACCCTGTATATCAGTGAGTTGTTGTGTTTCTTGGTAACCCATACCATGTACAGGCGAGAGGTACCTGTACTGGTGATGGATTTGCAGAGATTTTTTTTGATTGCTTGCGTATTGGTACATACATACATACATACATACATATGTTCATCACTTATGTTGATTTCATAATATTCTTAGTAATTCTTACATGTGAGAACAATAAAACAAAACTGTGCTCCTGCAAAAAAAATTAACTTGTAAAATAAAATAATTATACACTTGTATCTAATAATAATGTTTATTTCAATTGTTTACAACTTAGAAGTTCAAATACATCATAAATGCCTTTTATAGGTACTTATTTATGTTATTTTGCTTTAAACTAAAACAAACACAGTGTACAGTTAGTTGTCATGTTTCCCGAGGGATGGCAGCACGTGTTTGATTATATATCATTGTATTAAGTGAAATTAGTATGTTTACGTGTATACTTATGTTTTGCTTTCTTGTTGCATGCTAAAATTTGTGACGAATGTGTGGAAGCAAGGAAACTTAGCGTGTTTCACGATGGCAGAAGCAGTACCTATGTTTGATTTGAGACGGTTTCAAGAGCCAATTTGATAAGGCTATAAAAATGTGTACCGGTAAGTAATTACATATTTAAGTATTTATCAAGTTTTGTTGTGTAACTGCAATTAGGAACTGTTCTATGTTTTGTTATTGGAAACACAGTTTTACGTATTGAATTGATATTTGTATGTATGTTGAAACACATTTTACTAAAATCACAATAGGGGCCTTTTAGTGCGCCACGACATATATATTTTACAAGAAATATTTTTCAAATATTCTCAGAAAGTTCAGAAGGGCACTAAGTACATTTGAAATAGAACTTCCTAAATTTAAAAGTAACTCGCTTCATTTTTTTTAGATTCTACGTCTTGGCGAACCAGGTTCAACATTTTTGGATCAACCCTGATGATGTTCCAAGTTCCAACCCCGATGTTCTGAAGATGTTCTGTTGTCTATAGTATGTTTGAACTGGGACAGCGTCGATACTATATTATGTATATAATGGCAAAATACAAATTGTTCCTTTACAACCTAAACTGGCTTTATTTGACTATATGTAATTGTTATTTTCTGTGACTTTGAAAAAAAATGATCAAACTACTTTTGAATAAATAAAAAACACATATACCTTTACCAATTTGATAAAATATTTAAAACAGGGAGGTAAGAAGGTACTTTGATTTGAGACACCGACCACTCCTATATGGGATGAAGGGTGAGTGTGATGAGTGTTTTGATGGATGCTGAAGTGTAGTGGTGTTGCAAACTATGGCCGACTGTTCCCCAAATTGGGTCATTACTTAATAGCCCAACGACCGATGGAATGGATCAGCTGCTTAATGTGATCTCCGAACCACGGGGTGACCATCATGAAAAAGTAGTTACTAGAGCGCCGGGAGTTGAACCTGGGCCAACTTGGTGTGAAGAATGATTTGGTTTGGTATGATACTGAATACTGAATGGTAGATGTGACCTATGAATTCCTGCCTCTTTGATTCCACACCATGAAACTATAGTTCAATAATAATGATCATTATAATCTAAGAACTTTTGATTTTGATTTTAAACCCATTGAGCAGATCACTTCTAAAAATGACCCCTCATCCAATCCAAACCTACAAGACCTAACACTACTGCATCAAAACTGTCTTGTTATATTGTTGTACTTGTTGAACTTCATGTGTTCATGAATCAAACAAAGTCGAGATCATGAATCGATAGTCGACACTTAAAACTGAATTGTTCAACTAAAATGCTATACGTTTAACATATTGCAGTGATTTGAGCCATGTAAATTAACTCAACCCACGAAATTTGAATTTGTCAAAAGAAATCTATCCTCGGCTATACCTAGTATCGACAAAATTAATTGATGAATAACCGATCAACAGTTGTTATAAAATTGAACACAACGACTCAAGATAGTAAACAGCATTATAGAGAGGAATGTAAGAGGAATGTTGATCTAATACAACTAGCCAGTGTTAACTGAGGGGACATTCCTCTCCCCTCTGTATCATAGACAGGGTGTGGCTCTACGTAGAGACAGTGCTGCATTCAATGCACAATAGTCTAGTCACTTGTGCACATATCTCAGCGAGAACCAAGGAAATGTTTGTCAATAATGAAATATATACATAGTTTATGTTTTCAAAATGTTTAAACGAGGTAAAAAATAGTAGAAATAACTGCTGACTGCAAGTAGCCTATTTAAGGTTATTACAACATATTCAAAAAAGGCGTAAGCATAGCCAAATATGATTTGTTACCTTTTAACATAAGTAATTTAAAAGGTGTAATTCATAAAACTTCCTGGAAGGCTCAGAAACGCTATTGAACTCTATCTATACGGAATACTCTTCTTCTCGACTAACAATGAAAATGGTGTTGAATAGTTTTAATCATGTAGCGAACTCTTTAAAAACTAAATTACTCCAACATCTTTACTTTTGGTTATGTCCAGCTTGAAACTGATAGTCCTTTGCCCGAAAAACACAAAGTAGTTCTAAAGAATACCTACTGTCAAACCAATTCTTTGTTATTTTCGACTGACTAGTAAAGAAAATTGTTTCGCAAATGTCCCGGAACCCGCTCTGCGGGAGCTGACAAAACCTAGAATCCAAAAGAGTTGACTAATTCTATCCATTGTTTACAATAAACGTCGTGTTTCAACGGTTCATAAAACATATGAGTGATGAGGGTTACGTCAGGAACAAAGGTTCGAAAACACTACTCCAACAACATTTAGCTGGCTGCGCTTCCATAAATCTTAGAAACGGAGACAGATTGTAACAGTGGTAAAAAAGGGGTCCGCTCGGGCTGTTTGACGACGACAAAGACTGCTCTGAAAAATGACTTTCAGAAACACTGCAAGATCAATAGTCTTGAGGAGAGGGAGTTTAAGCAAACAACGAGTCCAGCGTTGGAAGCGTGGAATGTCATGGAAAGAGTGAAAATAAGACATTTCAGTTGGTTTTGTTTGGCAGTTCCTTTTCTTGCAAGATCAAGGATTTTCTTTGGACAATACTTTTGGATACTGCTGATGCATACTCACGTCATATAAAACTGCAAAATCAATCGCTCACCTGCAACAAACACAAATGAAATCAGAAAAACTCAACTCTCAAAGAACTCTAAAAATTCCAAAGACTTGATTGATCGATTATTCATGCTGCATCCAGTAACGAGTCTTGATGGATCAGCAGTTATTACTCAAACACAATCTTGGCTTGATTGGGCTATCAGTATAATCAGCTCATCACAGAACCTACCTTAAAACAATAAGGCTTCATGAAAGCCTCGGGCAATTTCATCAGGAGATTGATCAGTATCTTTGGACATGCAACATCATGCCCTGACCCTAACACGATCTCTACTCCACCCTCAAGTCAACAATGGAACAGCTGATCTAGATCCCCTTTGTGATAAACCAAGCGTGGATCTGATCTGCAGAGAACGGAAACCCATCCCAAACTGCATCTGGCGTATTGTTATTTTCTCAAATTACGATAGTGGTTAAAACAAAGAAAGTTTTACAGAGTTTAGAGTAAATATATGCAATACGTAAGTGCATTCTTGAGGTTGCACTACTTTCTATCATCTGGCACTTTGAAAGTGATGGCCCTCTTGTCCTCTTCTTGAAGTAATACTTCATAATTATCTTAACGTAGTGTTGGGAAATTTAATCCGATGAAAAGAAAGTTAATAGTGATTCGGTGTAAGAAGAGATTTATGCCTAGCTGCTCTCAGCCTTCATTAAGCATTAGAAATCTGTCAATCTAGTTGGAATGTAACATTGTTATACAGTTTAACAAAACCAATAAACTTGTCATCATAGAGATTCTCAAGGATTTCTGTACATTATAAACAAATGCAAAACGCCACTAAACCAACCGCAAATTGCACGGAATTGTCTCATCAATCTAGTCACAAGGATAAAGGTTAGATCATAAAAATTCAAATGCAGCGTACGAACCTTTTCAATGGAACAAAACAGATACAAAACACACAATTTAAGGACTCGATTGGGAAGAAAAGTGCCCAAGACCGCACGTATCAAAACAAAACCAAATAGAACTGAAAGGGATGGTGTTTTGTGGTAAAAGCTCTGAAATACCTGAACAGAGTGACTACATGTAGAACACGAACACTTGCAGATAACAGAGGACCTTGCTGCAGCTACCAGAGAGGAGGGAAGGTGTATTACCATGGTTATCAGTGTTATCAGTGGAGTAATGGAGCCGAAGCGGTGACTGATGGAGTGCAGACTGATAAGAGGGTCTTGGCGGCGTCTACCTTCTCGAGTGGGCTCAAGACACTCCCCAGACCTACCCCAACGATTGATTCGTCAAGGGCGCTGGAATGTTTTCTGAAGAGACTGCTAGAGAAATGTCCCTGGCAAAATCTGCGTGTGTGCTAATTTGTGACTAATTTGATATAGCTGCGTTTGAATTATTATTGCCCCAGTGACCAAGAAGAACACGACTTTTAGGATAATATCTGACGAGATGTCTGATCCCGTCAGCAAAAGTAAACTTACGCTGACTACTTTAGGCTAGCTCATGTTCTAATTTTTGAGGAATGTTTTCGGTTACTTTTCACCTGAAGACGGGATCATATTGCAGACACTGAAAGGTCGTGTTTTCTTGTTCATTAACGTCCGCAATAAAATTTAAACTAAGCAAATGTACAATCGTCAACAACAAACTTCAAACAAAGGACATTTTGGCTGGTGTTGATGATAAGAGGACGAGAAGAATAAGGGTTCCATGGATCAGAATCTACATCATTATTCGGCCTTGATCATAGAACGTTTGAAACGCAGAGTACTAAACTACTTTTCATATTTTGTAATTCTTGTTTTCCTGCTTAATAAACTGAATGCGTTAATCTTTCCAGCAAGTGGTAGATCATAAAAAGTAGGATTTATCCCAGTTTAAAGAAATGTATGACCTTTAGGACCCCTCTAATGTCCCCTATGTCGGCCTCACTCTGTGGAAAATTATTGTCCTCGTTGACATTTAACTCCGGCAACAGCGCCCCTTCACTTCATATGATTAAACCCATTTTGTTATCTTGTAAATATGACACATTTGTTCTTTTCATTGTTATGTTGGCTTTGATAAAGCACTCTTTCTCGTGTTCGTAGGTTATTCTAAAGTTTGCTAGCTGTTAACCTTAGTTAATACTTTTCAATATGAGTGTAACTGGAAGAACAAATCTATCTCCTTAAGGAAATAGCTGGAAAAGTAGGTTTACTTGGATCTTGTTCGAGAAAACTTTTCTAATGAACTCAAGAGTTAATTAATTTAAGTACCTTAGAGAAGTTGTTAGTTGTCTAAGAGGAAGGACTTGGAAATGTTGCCAACGAAATACGTTGCCAAAAGATTCTTTCCTTGACTTTACTGACATTTTTACAACTTTCCTCGTACCTTCACCACCAAAGACAGGACCTCCGCACCCAACTACTTCCCACCACTGCTTCACTTTCTTCTACATTCGACACAGAAGAACCCCCGGCTAATGACAGGACTTTCATCTTGTTAAGCTGTTTCAAAGCGAGTGCCGTGGGACATCCCAACACCTGTAGTCTCTCCAGCACGGTCCACTTCTGAACTAAACACTTAATAGTTGTCTTTGTAGACCTGCTCTGTGTGAATAGTAATTGTAGATCAGAATCAGCTGTAACAACTTGTTGTGTAGAGTGGCTAATAATTACCAGCCATTCGAGCTGCATTAATCATTCTATGAATTGCATGCGATCCTCGTTATCTTACAAACTGTCGGTTTATTCAACTGTCAGAGTTTAGCATTAAGTAGATATCGATTGCAGTAGTAGTTAGATAAGAGTGTGTATGTAGTTTGTCTTTTGTATTAGCTGTGAAAGTGATATGATTGAGGAGAAATATTGATCCGTTCTATGGCAACAGTGCTACTTCTGCTTGTGACTCAAAAGAAGTTTATTGTTTCCCTTAAAGAGTGTTATAACAAAAATAAAATGTAATGTTTATATTTGTTCAATAATAATTCATCTTTATTGAATTTAACAAAAGGTGAAGTAGGGCTTAAGGACTCATTTACCACTTAACCTTACATCACTGGTTGTATCGTTCTTACAAGGCGATATCGGCCTTTGTATGTGATGTAGGACGATAGTAAATCAAAAAATTCAAGTAAAATTGTGGCTAGGAAAATTTTTTTTGAAATGTTTAATATGTAGTCTTGTAATAAAACAAACAAAAAATACATAAAAACTATTCCAATAATTTGAAAACATTTTTATAGTTGCCTTTTTATAGCCTTAAGAAAATATTTTAAAGCACACCATGTATAAATTACAGCTTTGTAACCCTGGATCATCATGAAGGCATAAGGTGGAAGATTGTGCTTGATTATGGGCGGAGTCGGTGATTAGACAAACAGACAATACAAGGTGTGTCTGGTGTCTGGACATGACCATTGTCTGACTCACACGACATCCAACAAGACAAACTTTCCTGATTCCATGTTTCAAGGTTTAGCGACATGATGTTCAGTTCGACGTGTGTGACCTACGTTTGCGGATTCTATCGCCGTCTAAGTTATACAGAGTGAAGGTAACTACGAAAATATAGTGGTAAAACGATAACAGATAATTGTATTTAATCGGGGCCAACGAATTTGTTTTCAACGCTTATTCTCTACTGAAGGTTTTATTAAAATACTTTAAAGCCCAAGATATCACTAGTGAATAATTTTTATTGGGGGAGAAGAGGGTCACTTCAGGAAAACTAATGAACACAAAGCTTTATGTTCATTACACTCAAAAAATGATGCAAAAGCTGCGATTGCGAGAAATTTTAAAGGAATTAAATTGACAATCTCTTTCAATGTGCTCTGAATTCATACAAGGTAAGCTTTATCTGTCCTTCCTCCACCTTTACTTTTGAAAAAGGAAATATTTTGGAATCCCTTTGGAGAATGTTTTTACAGAATCCTGAAGTTTGTTTCGACGTAAATTACGTCACTAACTCCCCAATATCGTTTTGGGAGTAGGGCCCTTATATACAGTTCAAAGACACAAACAAGTTTTTATCTCAACTCGTTATTTTGTTATATCCATTTAAACATTACAATGAATCAAGTTTAACATTTCACATATTTTTCTTCGAAATACTCTATGGGGTTATGATAGAGAGTTGTGATGTTGCCCTTCGATGATTTTCAAGAAAACTTTGCCATTCAAAATACATAGATTTTATGTGAAATGTGGCATTTTAAACCTGATTTGTTGTAGTTTTTAAGTGCGTACGTATAACAAAAAAACGAGTTGAGATATAAAAGCTTTTTTGAGTCGTTGCATTTTTGTTGAAATTACCTTTTTTAGGGTGTGTTTTATTTAAAATTACTTTCCCTGTTGTTTTGGGTGGGTGGTGGGTGACGCAAAGTACGCCAAAACAAACTTTAGGATCCTATAAAACATTTCCCAAAGGGTTTTCAAAATATTTCCTTTTTCAGTTAAGGTCGACGCTGGGGGACATTTAGAACTCACCCCGTACATACCCAATCAGTACACATATTCAAATACAAGCCATGTTCACTGTTCTATAAAAAGTTAATGGACCCAAAAGATTCAAATCGACCCTAGATTTTATCTCCGTTGTTTTATATTTTAAAATACGTTTTATTTGTTTTTAAACGCACGAGTAATTTAATATTTTACTAGGACCCGATGGGCTATTTACATACATTTTACATAATCGATACTAGGAGAGGGGGTTAAGTGGATAGACTGTGCCCAGGGGTAGGCAGCTGCTACTACAGTAGGCGCCCTTTTGGAGCCCTAACTTCTAGGGTTCACAGTCGAGTGTCATCGAATCTATGAAGGCATTGTTCCCTGGTAACTTGATCGGCCCACCTCGGCTAGTTCCGGCTTAAAATGTGGAGGAACGAGGTATGGTCGTTTATAAAGTTTTCTCTTAGTCCCTTGCTCGACTAGAAAACATACTGTCAATTCACACTTGCGTGGAAAAACTGTAGAAAACTAATCACAAATATTAAAATTCACTAACAAGTTTTCATTCAAGGTTTATTGTCAAGTCAAATAGTTATAAATACTCAATTATAATAGACATAACTATTACAACCAGAGATAAAACTCGAGCCTAATAAGTGCAGCCTACTGTGCAGCAGCAAACAATGGTATCAGTAAATTGAAAGCATTCCGGTCTTGAACACAGTAAATACTAATAGTTTACACTCAGCTAATGAATTGGTTCTTTACGAACCGATAATCGCCGGAAGCTTGCAAGCTTGCCAACTTGATTTATCAACCTGTGGTACTATACTCGCACATTGATTGTTAAGATTATGTTTCGTACTAATTGGCTGATTAATGTAAACGTTTCCTTGTCGTGGTTGAAGTGTTTTTCCTTTCACCTTGCAAAGTTGAACAATTATTTGATTTCATGAGTTAGATAACATATTTTGGCAGCGTTACACGTATGAGGAATTTTGCACAGGGGACGTATGAGTTTTTTCTGAACTTGTAAAAGCCTAATCATGATGCCGTTGGAATAATTTCACAATTTACAGTAGCACAACTCATTTCTAAAATCTGAATAGGCTGCTTGTAAGTGGGTTTAAATTGCCAATTAAATGGTTTTATGCACCTGCAGCTTCTCGATGTCATTACTGCGCTTAAGTTTCTTGCCACGAAAACCATTGAGACGGTGACAGATCCAACCTATCGTCCTCAATACGCTTCCAAAACTATTTTCTATCATCAAAGGCAAAAAGTTCAATATTTCCGAACCTGATAAGGCAGCTTTAAAGGGTTTCGAATTGGTTTTGAAGGTCATTCCAAAGAAATGTCTCTTCATAAATGAGCTGAAAGAGGTGGGGAAACAGGTTCATTGCTTCAACTAAAGTCCATTCAAACAATAATTTAGGGTTTTAAAATGATGCCGTGACAGTCAGTCTTTATTGCACATCCCTCGTATAAACGATCTATTGGAAAATAATGTTTCCGATTGAAAAGGCGCAATACTGTTTGAAAACCAGGAATGAAAGTTCAAAATTGAAATATCGCGTGATTAAAAGTGGAATGAAATAATCATCGAAACTAGGCCACTAGGAGAAGAATGGGCGAACCGTGTCACTGTCATAAAGGACAGGCCAATTTGACAGAAGAGAAAGAGAAAGTAAGGAGAATAGGTGAAGAGAGGGGAGAAAGAGATCAAATAAAGAGATCAAAGACACAATCGGATTGAAGAAGATTTTGTAGGTCATCCCAGCTCGCAACAAGGGTGTGAATGTCTGTAGAGGGATGTCAGAATTTGAGAAGGGTTGGGAATTTGAGCCACTCTGAAGCCCCTCTTGGACTCCTTTATCCACTCCAGTGGCTCCTTTCCTCTTCCTGGAGGTCTTCCTCGATCTTAAGAAATGTTTTGTTTACTAAGTTTGTGGTTGAACGAAATCTTTCAGAATTTATTGTGAAGTCTCACGACACGTTGACCAAATCTGTTTGGAAGATATCAAGTCATTGTTGCGGCGGGAATGTTTCACTACCCCGTCGAAAACATGAAGCCGATTGAAACGCTGAGCATGATCAGAAGATCAATTGTTTGAAATCTATTTTACACTACCAAAGGTAGGATTATATTGTTATCCTTTCCTGTAATGCAAGTACTCGTATCACGTCAAAACTGGTTGTGATGGAAAAGGAAGGAAACTATCAACTAACTTTGTTACTGATCAGCCCAACTATTCAAACCTCTGGGTGTTTATTAAACAGTCAGCTAGAAACGCACATTTTATGCTCAAGTAAATTTGCATAAATCGTACAAAACTGTAGATCTTAGCCTCAGATGGTTCCATAATGTACAAATTGCTTACTCTTTAATTTTATAGTGTTTTAATTAATCTGATAAGGTAAGAGAGACCAACTAATTTCCAAAACAAACATATACTTTCTGAATCCAAATAATTTACCAAACAGAGGTCACTAGTCAGCATTATTTGTCCTCAACACTAGGCTAAGTGCAAAAGAGTGTTTGGACGAGGCAGGGCGTGGCCGACCCCAATCCTTTAGCAGAGAGAAGACAAGATATTTCACTATCATTGTTGATGTGATGGGGCTATTTATTTCCTCTAGTGTGGAAACACGAGAACTGAGAACCAAATACACGGTTCGTTGCGAAATCAGAATTCCTTTTAGCTTTGTGGATATTTCCAGGTTTCTTAATGCAATAAAAAATGAACTGCCTAGCAGTGTTTACATCCAGCTGTAAAAATGAATTCTCCAATCCATATTCGTATCTATGGATTTAATAGTTGGCTTTCATACGTCGTATCTCTGATGGATTTAATAGTTGGCTTCATTACACTTGGATAACAAAGATAAATCTGCTTAGTAAAGATACGACAAAATCTCTATAGCGGAAAAAACCTTTTCGAGGAAGGATTTAGATTCGAGCCTATCTCCGTCACTTTTCTAGCACCCTAGGATTTCAGCAGAAACGTCAAAGCTATACTTAGAAGGTAAGAATAGTTTCCGAAAATAGTTTTGTCAATAATAAGTCGAACGATTTCCTTTTGATCGCTAGACATCAGATCCGGATTTCAAAGCGTTCTTAGGAGTAACTACGGAATTTATAGATTTTAGATCGCGGCATCAAACCTTCATCACCAGAATTATTACAGTCTCAAGCCAGATTTGCCTCTATTTCCACAGTCGTAGGTGACTATCTGACTGATATAGAGCAGATATAGGCGAAGGCTGGTAAATATTCATACAATTGTCAACAATAGAAGCGCGTAACACGTGGCTTGGGTCAATGGCTCCATGCGCTCATTTATGCGCTCTCAGACGTAAAACTGAATGGGCGACGCCTCCCAGTGACTGCGGCCTGTGCGCACGCAAGCAAGCATAGCTTCGTGTAAAACAAGTTTTAAAATTTAAGACAAAAGATTTATTTTTCTAGTATTATCTTTCAATACTATGACAAAACTGAGTTTGAAATACTATTGCAGACGTTTCTATCGTTAGTGGAACGAGAAGAACACGACGTTTCGAGATGTGGAATCCAACCCCGTCATCAGGTGGAAGGTAACCTAAAACATAGCACAAAACAAAACAAAATGAGCAATAGCCCAAAGTTGAAATATTATTACGGACGTTTTCCATAGTTTTTCAGTGAACAAAATAACGACTATATTTTGGGATCTGGAATCCCGAAATAACCTGAAGGTCCGCTTAGGCATCAGTTATTGTAATTTACCAGTGTACGGAACTTTCTAAAGTCTTGTTAGAAAATTTAACTAATCTGTTGGGAAAACCAACTCATTCACCAAAACTCCCCTTGACTGGCTGTGCAGAATGGTCATTTTCATGTTTTTCTTTTACAGATGGTCAGTCTGGTACACGTCTGTGATTGGTCGCCCACTGTTGCCAGCCAGTTAGTCGGTGGGTAGTGGAAAAAACACAAAACTAACTCATGTTGTTTTCACTAGTGAGCTTACTCTGATCACCTTAGACTAGCTCTTTTCCTAAGGGGGTTTGATATGTTTTATGTTACTTTCCACCTGAAGAAGTGTTCTTTTTTATACGTTTAAAAAGACTGTTTACTAAAATATATACGGTGAAGTACACGTCACACTGAGTCAGAGAGAGTGCAACTCATGAATGCACTATTGTACATATGACTCAGACCTGTATGAATGGAGGAACATGGAGTATGGTTATGTCATGACTGCATGCACAGAGGAAGTGAGTTAATAGACTCAATGAAGGCGTTATGTTGGGTAATTATCCTCAACACGCCAAGGTCTGGGTTTCAGTCAACATCATTACGACATCTTCTTATCTCCCTTATCTTAAACATAGGCATATTTTGTTTCATTCAGTATTTTTTATCAGTAGTTTTTAACTTTTGTGAACTCTTACCACAAGTAGTTGGCAACTAACTAAGCTGTATATTGGCACAAACCCAAAAATTAAAATATTCAATCAATATTCAAGCACCGATCCATTAATCCAATCATCTGTCTATAACTTGCCATACCGGATGGTAAAAGTAGAGAAGTGGTCCAATTACTGGTAATAAATCAAATCCTTGTCAACTACCTATCTGAATCTATAAACTATTCAATGTTTTTTTTGAAATGAGTTAATAGTTGATAACGGGTTGGTTTAAGTTAAGTTTAACAAGAGTTTATTAATAATTTTAGAGAAGGTTGCAAAATTGGATTCGGCAATAGTTGACGACTAAATAAGCACCAGGGGGCCTTGTCATCGTGGTTTTTACAACCCCTAACAAGGCACGGTAAAGTTTTGGTATTTTTAAAACAAAACACGGCCATTTGAAAATACCAAGCGACCACAGCCACAGCCAAAACGCCCTATATGATACAGAGAGAATAAAAACCCATCGTAGTTGTCAATCTAAATTCATTGGTGATACGATTGTCAACATTTTTATTATACATATCGGAGGTATTAAGAAACACTAAGACTGTCCAAGCGACACTTTTCCGTTTTCGTGATGTATCTGTTATTTCTCGGTCGATGTCGTTCACATGTTAGGTACGATGATATAAATATACCGAGCTGCTTCGAAATTTAATCATAAATACTGTTTTTAGCCTAAAGCCCATTTTTGGGGACCCCCGTCTTACAATGAGGCACTTGTGGTGTAAATTATCCCCCCACTTACAGAAATTCGCTAGGATTCACGGTAGTACTTGTGGCTACCCGTCGTCTATATTTTCATCTCAAAACCTCCTACCAACTTCTACACTGTCTACTATACTCTGTGCGCAACTATTAAACAGTTACGATGTGTGTGGTGGGTGAACGTCCGTGCCGGGGGGCGTGATCGACAGTCTGATCATGAAAGAGTCTCTGTGCTGTCTAATGACCGGGGCCTTGACACCATCCGAGGCATTGACCATGTCGAGTCCCTGGCTCACATCTCGAGACAAAACAGACGAAAAAAAATGCCAACGCAATCAAATAAAAAAGTCGTGCTTAGTTGTGGGCCAATCATATGTTTTAGTTTTGTCTTCGTTCAGATGTTGGAAACTGAAGTACATGTTGTTGGCACCAGTTGTAGAAACCTAGTTTCAAAATTAAGTTCTTCCAATTCAAGCCAGCAATTTTGTTGCTTATCTGCCTCCAGGAGAGTGTTATTTTGGGATAACTCAGTAGAAAACACGTTACATCTACTTGTCTTTCAAAATTCATCCAAAAATATGTCTAAAAAATAATTGGCTGATTACTGCATCTAGTCCCTAATATTAAAATCATCTGGTCAAATATGATGAATTGATTAAATTAAGGATTAAAAAATGCTGTAGCCAATGGACTCGATGACAAGGTGGTTTTCGCTAATCAAAGGTTCTACAGACTACCCAAACCTGCCAGCCGTCGCTTTACTAAAGATTCTCCATCGAAATCTTCTAAGTAACCTCAGACCTTAAAACATTTTCAGGATATTGTCAAAAAAAAATTCCTCTCTCATGCCTTTTTCTGCTACTTTCCCAAATCTAAATTCGGAAGCCAAGTCCACGAAGGAAGGAACGAACGTACTCGTATATTCCTTGAAAGCCAAGGAGCCAAAACAATTAGCATAAGCCACTCCCATTACAACTCATAATGACCAGTTCTTTTTCCATTTCTCTGCCTCTGGAAGGTAAAGATGCTGACATTCCCGGCTTCAGACTCAATATTTACCCGGGTCAGAGGTGAGTAACCTCCTCCGTCGAGTGAGTCTCTACTCTCGACACACGACGTGGAGATTGCCCTGTCCGTGAGACGAGGAGGATGTGTACGTGAGACACATGCGGAACTACTGCCAAAACACACCTTCGTCTCTTGGTTCTTTGTGCGGTTGGTAACATTGTTTCAGCGTTTCAAGGAGATATTTCACTCCGCATACATATTCGGTTGTTGGCGAATTTCCATAGAAATAGAGCTATTCAATATTCATCTCTATATCGCCACATAGTGCCAGAGAAACGAAGAAGAATAAAACTGTTTGCATTTTCAACTTACTCAGTCATATGGCATAGCTTTATTCATACAGAGTCTCACAAAAACTGTGTAGCGTGCTATGCAGAACCATATTCTACGTAAAAAAGTAATTCGAAAATGTCTGGTAACACTGTTCAGCCGCCATTTTGTGAAAATAATTAATAATCAAAAGAACTGTTGAGAGTGAAACTTGGTATGAACCTCCTAATAACATTGTCTAGAAATATTTTATTTAGTTTCAAAGTAAAACTCAATTAGATTCCATTTGACTTTCAAATTTTAAATGACCGGAAATTTGATAAGTTATGACAGATATTTTTAATGTTATTGAGTCACAAAAGTTTTGAACTACTGGAATTACGACTAAACTAAGATGTTACTGGACATTTTCGACCTTTGTATGTAGAATCCGGTTCTGCCACCCTGTATACGTGAGGCACTCTACAGGACGCAATGTTTGTCCAATTTCTTCGAAAATTGGAATGTTATTTTGTAAATAAATGTCTACGTTAAGTTCGTTAACCAGCAAAATAAGTCCACAACAAGTTATCTTTGGGGGAGGGCGTTTCATAAACTTAATTGGTAGGCAGCTGATATAAATTTTGTGACCGATAGCCAAACTTTAAAATTTAACTGCATTTCAGTCATAAACTGCAACTATATGTAGACTTTTCAGTTTTTTTATTGTCGTTGTTTCGAGAACTAGGGAAGTGGTCGACGGTGCGCGTCCAGCCCAACTTTGTTACAGGATTCACGGTCCCTGGGTTTAATGTGTCGCAGCTGTTCAAACACATTCACAGTCAACAGAACAGAGCAGTATTAATTAATATCTCTAATAACATTTCATTTGTAACTCTTTCCACACCACCAGTCTGCAAACTCCTCCACCAGCCTGGACAAGAGAGATAAACGAACTGTCAATTTGTTATAGTATTCGTGGTGGCTTTTCGACAAGTACTCTGTGTTTTGAAATGTACAGGCGTGTTTGTTAATAGGTGCTGTGGTGGCTTTGGGCTAGATTACCCTAATAATCGTTGATTAAAATTGAATAATCTATAACGTTCCAACCATGTCAAGAGAAAATTGGCATACTCTCAATAAAAAAGATTATTTTCAATGTATTTATTTCGATTTAAGAACAAACTAAGATTGAACTAAGTAACAAACGAGACTGATGGAGTTAAGTAATTATCGGAAAGTACAAAACATCAAACGCAGAGCCTCAATCAGTGGTCGGTAATGGTCTGGAAGAGTTATCGGCTTGGTTATTTCGGTAAACCTCTGTTGAGCACGTACTACAGCTGTTTTATCCCGTCGTGAACGAGTATTACATTTTACGAAGAATGTAACTAAATAATGAAATGAATTATTGAATTGAAATTAAAGTCTGTATGAATGTATTTTCTACTTTCTTGTACTCTTGAAGAGGGTGCACTTTTATGAAGTACGAGACAATGCACGTATATCTGTATGCCTATTAGATAGAACACAATCAAGTTATCTAAATTTTTCACAGTTACGTCGAGACATGCTTCGCGGTTGGCTGTCTTTCTAAATTGAGGCCAGGTAATAAACATAACCGACGCGTTCTAACAAGCGCTACCGTGAATTTTAGCGAATCCCTTATAACAGGATATTAAGATTACTTCGGAAGTGCTCTTTTTGGACTCTTGTGACCACTCTAAACGTTGCATTTTTGTCAAATTTTCACGAAAATTGTTAAATATTGTAAATCTCAAAGTTATGTTTGCTAACCAGCTAAATCGGTCCGGAAATGATATTTGGGGTAGGTGCTTTTCCCCGTAAAATGAGATGTATGCCATAAAAACTTTATGATCGATGCCAATTGAACTTAGTACAAACATAAATGGTACAGCACCTTAACATGTGCACTAAAATCAACAAAATCCATTCAGAAAGACCAAGTTGTTGGCGCAAAATAGCTTTTACTTGAGAAATTTTCCCCGTTACATGAAATTCACGCATTCACGGACAGCGCTAGTGGCTACGCGTCGCGTCGGCAATGTTTTTATTTTTCGTGACTTATTTCACTTCCTGCAGAGAGGTGACTCATGAACTCAGCGGAGGCGCCATCTGGTCCAGTGTTGACATGTGCAAGAACCCGGGTGGAAAAAGCGTCTCGCGAAATCATTCCCTCTTCCCCAACCATGACTGGAACACGAATAGCACATGTGATCTGGCTGTTTACGAGCTCTAGATTGGCGGGAAACATAACTCCACTTCCACACCACGTGACTCCGGAACAGCTGTCCTTCTAGTAAACATACTCTGTGGGTGACTCTTGTCTTAATACTCACTCGTGTAGAGTTCCGTCAACAACGAAGGTGGAACCACTACCAACCTGGAACAGAAAGGGATTTGTTAGGAAAATCGACAACAAAATCAATCAATCATTTGTTTTGACTATAGGGTTTTAATTTATAAAATGGATTTCCACATTTTTACTACCCTCTGTGCCCGATCATAACACCGGGACCAGCTAAATTCTTGATTATTTATGTGGGCCTGAGTCAACATTCAGTGATTTTTTTTTCTTGCTAGGTAACATTAAAATACATATCTAAATAGGATGAAATTTACTGTTTTAGATAATTAACAAATCTTTTAGGTTAATACTCCACCCTTCCCTAAAGAGGGGACTTCCGGTGCTCCAGTTTTGCTGGCTAACGAACATGACTGAGGAATTTTCAAAATAAAAGCTTTTGTTTGTACTAAAGGTCAGAGAGAAATGTGACCTACAGAGAGCTCACACATATATAGACATACAGTATACAGTTTTTAAAATGCTCAAAACGTGTTCTAGGGGTCATCATCGGTGCAGATTCCATGGTCATGGGTCTGGGTTTTACCATGCTGACGGACGATTAGCAATTTTCCCGAAAAAAATTACCTAATACCAAAAAAGTTTTGAAATACAAATTCTGTTCGTAAGCTTCAAGCGAGATAGGCTTCATATAGTACAGAAGGAAGAATATCTTCTCTGTGGGTACATTGCGCGTGACGCACAAGGCCTACAAGCGCACATTGAACGCGGAATGGGTGGTTTCTTCGCTCCAGTGAGTTTGACCTTGTCTTTTGCATGTGCTTTACATCTTCACGAGTGGCTGATTGTTGCTAACACAAAACAGATGTGGCACTAACGACGTGACTAACTCTTGATTGCTATTTGCAGATGACTAATATTTGATCACTAAATTAGACCCAACATTGTAACATAGTTTTCTAACTAAAAGAACTAAGCGAATAGCACTCCGAGAATGAACTTGGCAGGCAGTTGTGACTGGGTAAATGATATTTCCTGTTACGAAATACCTCGTGTTTGCACCGTCAGTAAAATCTTTGTTGGCCTATTTTGTCATTTGAAACACTAGTGTCAGCTTGCATGACTTGGCGTTGTTGTTTGATGTGTGGGCAATTTTGTGTTTGTTGGTTTCTATTGTCAATTCTAGACTTGTGAGGTTCTGTGGTAGCATTGTTTGGAAACATCTTCAAGGACTTTTGGTTTGAAACATGAATGCTGGTGCGTTGGAACCAATACATAACTTTCTGTGAAGGATCTTCAACGTGAACTCCCATCAACCTCAAAAAGAATGAGTAAAGGTCGTCAGCATACACAGAGTTTTAGTTTAAGTTCAGTTTTACTATAAATTAAAAAAAATTCAGTCAAAATTTTAAATTAATGGGGCAATACTGAAACTTCTAAGATGTTTTAGTGCTTTGCGATTTTGAAAGGTATTGTCCAATTAAGTTTTCCTCGAGTAATCAGTACGCGTATTTAATCATCAGTTTAATTGTTGCGTTTAATCAAAGACAATTCATATAAGTATTGTCTTTGGTTTAATGTTTTCCCCGCCAAGGAAAGAGTTCCGGAACATTGGTTCGTTGCCTGCTTACTCCAAACTCCTTTCTATCGAAGCTTTTTACTCAAATCAAACTCTTTTCAGTTTAGTTGAACATTAAAACCACACGAAATAATGTGTTGAGACCAATACTATGAGGACTGAGAGGAAAAACACCACTAAATCAAGGACCAAAACATTTCAAATTTTCACTGTCAGTCTAGAGAATCAACAAGTTCTCAAACTTAATGACTCTTTACGTCCTTGCTTCATACCATGCATGTACCCGCCTCCGACCGTGACATTGGGTTTGATATGGTTAATTTGCCAAGAGCCCCAGTCTAGCAGATGTTCCACGACCTCTGACACATCTCCGACCTTGAATGTCGGTCGGACAGAGAGTGTTTCAATTGTGTCGGCAAGTGATCTGCATTCACAACTTCATCTCGTCCCTCGTCAATCCCAATTTGTAGCCGACAACACAACACGCCTAGCTTCATTCACTTATCTCACTCTTCAGCGAAATCATCTTCACTCATGACTCTCCGATCAATGATGTATCGCGATGGTATCAGACAGAAGATAGATGCACGAGACTCAAGCATGTTCAGTGCATCTTGAAGCATGCGCTATGCAGAAAGAAACACGTTTCTTATGGGCTCGAGAGTCAGCTGTTTGCGATGGCACGCTTTTTGCAACTCACTTGTCTAGTTTACTTTTTGTTTGCAAATCGTCTTGGAGGGTTTTAGAGGTCTTTTCAAACTAAGACCTCTCGACTATTGTTTTTACTGGCTGAGAAGGTTATCTTTGAACCCAATGTCTGCGGAGTACGTTTTCGCCCTCAAAATTTATTTATCATTGGCACATCTTCCACCAATATCAATCCCATGCTCATTATCGGATTTCCTATAATTTTTGCAGTTGGGTTTTTTGGTTTTAGACTGGGACTCGTGGCGTGGTCCTGTAATCCAGCTTCATGGAGATCAGGTTTTGAGGATGATATAGGTCTAAAGCGGCTCAGATAGTCTCAGTGATCATCTGACGATACCCGCATCAACTCCCACCATCGATTAGACATATCAGACCATCACCTGCGTGGTTCGGAAGTCACGTTAAGCCGTTGGTCCTTGTATTTCAATTGGTCATTGGGCTATCAATTAATGACCCATTCTAAGAAAGAGTCGGCCTTAGTTTGTAACAAGACTACACCTCATAACTCATTACTACCACTCATCACACTCATCCTTCACCACATATTTGCCTTAAAGTACCCTCATGAGAGTGGTCGGCATCTCAAGTAATGATAATGGAAAAATTTATTAAAATATGAATAAAGGACGACTGCGCAATAATACAAAAGACAATGACACACCCATAAGTTAGTACAATAATTAAGCATAATTCGACTTTAGACCTACGTTCAAAATCCAAAAATATCCACAAGTGGGAAATATAATTTTACAGAATTAGCTACTAAACAGACTCATATCTGATATCTTTAGTATGCCTAATCCATGAATTAGCATCAAAATGGCCCATCAATGAAACAAATGCAGAAACCTGGCGGTTGTTGAACGACCAGTCGACCCGGAGGTGGTGGGCGTGCGTCCTTGAGAGATCTAGAACCAGACCTGGTTGCTGGTCGTGTGTACGGTTGCTCAACCACATGAATGGACGTGGTTGGTCAGCAGACGGCGAGGTGCCGCACCCACGCACAAGAGTGACATGACATCAATGCTCTTTGTAACAGTATTGTCGGAGTGCTTTGAGCGGTCACAGTTGTTACAGCGGCTTCATTGTAGTACAGTGTGACGTGAATGATGATGAAGATGAGAAAGTGGTGGAAATAGGTCATGTTCGAATGTTTCTTTTGGATACAGTTGTCTCAACATGTTTGACCTCTTTTATCGGATCTAAATTAAAATATTTGATTGAAATGCAAGAATTGTTCAAGCTTTTGGAAACTATTCTTTCTAGAGACAGCGAATGCGTTTTTCAGTAGTTACTTACTTACTTACTTCTAGAGAGGTTTATAGCTTCTAACTCTGATCTTGTTGAGAAGGCAATGTCTTAAGATGGCCCAAGTGGGCCGTACACCATCTTGCTCCACGAACTCAAAAGACCACCAGATTTAAAAGGTTCCTGAAGAATTTGATCCGGTAGTCACTCTTTCCTCCACGTGCCTCGGCTTCAATGTTCCTCCGACTAATTGAAGCTACTTTATGTCCAGTACTAATCCAGATTAATGTCGGGTTTATGACAGCCACAACGCGGAGCAATGCAGCTCCCATCATATCCTAGGTGATGACGACCGCCGCTCCATCCAAACCCCGGCCATAAACTCCAACATGGCCTCCCCAATTAAACCCATCGTTCTGCTCGACTTGCAGCTGTCTTCCTCTCTTCCGACTATTTTAGAAGTCACACGTCCCTTCACACTTTTTCACCCTCCCTACTCGTTACTCGGGCAAACACTGGTGAAACATGACTTTTATTTAGTGAGGCAGTTAAAATTGAAAACATAACTCGTGACGGGCTTTGATGGATGTTGTGTGTGCTTGTTTGGAGATGAAGTATTTATAGGTGTGTAAAAGATGCATTTACTTTTTAGGTTGGAAGAAGATGTGGTGTTGAAATTGTTCGTCTAGTCAAGTTTGTTTTATGAGTTTTTTTATGAAGGGAAAAGGGTAGGACTGAAAGCTTGGCATGGTGAAAAAGACTTCAATTGTACAAACTAGAGTCTAGAAGTAAATCGACTAAACAAAAGTGTTCCAAATTATGTTCATGATCTATTTGCATACGAGGTCACTCAAATATTTATTTTTGTGACCTTCTTGGCTTCCACTTTTTAAAAGACGAGACACTTGAAATGCCAGCCAAACAAAACTGCCTTTTGCCAGTACATCTGACATATTCGGAAACTTCAGATGTTCTATCTTAAGGTGGCCAAACTTGTGCATTTTTCCGGACACGCCAACAGTTTTACGTACACTACCCTCACTGACGTCTTCACAAAACCCACGAAAACACGTCAAACACACCATTAATATTCATCGTTTTTCATCCCACGGACGCAAGCAGCAAATTACCTCAGTGGGAGTTGGCACAGTGGTCCTAATTGTTCATCTGGGTCACTCGCTTAACAGACAGGGTGTCCCTTGAGAGTATGGTAATCTGGGCGGAGCTTTGTCATCCATAATGTATCGAGCTTTCGAGTAGAACAGATCGACTGACAAACCAAACAATAGAGTTGACCGTCAACGTTAGTCGATCGTAAAAACTTTACTGGGCCGCTGCCCTGTAGTTACGAAACCGCCGCAGCTCGATATAGGCGACGCCGAGTTGGAGTCAATGGGAATCGAATTGGTTGGATATGGATTTGAAAACTTTTAAAATGCTGATACATTTTCCATTTCAACTGTATTTACGACGCAATTGCGCACACACACGCAATTTCCATCTTCAGGTGTACTGCGTACCGGATATCATAAATACGACAGCTGCAAAAAGCCCCATTGTGTAGACACGACCGTGTTAACGTAACGACGTTGTAAACTTCACTGTTATCTCTCTCACTGATAACCGTTATCTTTAGAGGCTTTACTTTATCGGTTTCGAGTACAATCCAATCATAAGCCAGTGAATTGTATTTTGTCGGTTCGCTTGTAGGTTGGTACTACCTAGAGATGCTGGGTAATAAAATGCACTGCACTCAATGTCTGTTAGATAAAGACATGAGCTGGGGAAGATTTAGTAGAGATAATCTTGCCGATGAACGTGGAATTAAAATGAAGTGATTTATCCTCACCTCTTTTCAGACAAGCTTTTCATTCTTCAAAAAGAAGCAGTCTGAGAAATCGCCAAATTGCAGAACTTAGTTTTAAAATTTGAAATTGTTGACACTGCCTAGCCTCTACATTGTAGAGATCTGTTCTTTTTAAAAGTAAAATATGATTACATAAGAGTTAGCTACATACACTCTTATGAAACTAGAGACAGTGGAAACTACCGGACTGAGAGACAAGAAGAGTGGCTCGCGACTGTTGCCTTCCTTCAACGAATTGCCAAATTCAGGAGTTCGAACAAATCCTGAGTTCAATCAATTACTTTGATGGCGAAACTCCTCATACAGAATTTGCATAAAGATGGTCTTTGTGCTCTTGTAGTCTTGACAGTACAGCTTAGTTACCACATTATATTCCACGGTTTATTTTCAGTACGACAGGAAAAGTTTACTACCGAGAAATCTGGGTAAATGATGATTGGCAATTTGGAATTCCAAAAACCATTCAATGTCCCGTAGTTTTAAATGTCTGTGCATATTCAAGGACCTTTACCTTTTTTTGTATTATCTGAAACCTTGAGCTTCTGGGGGTAGATTGAACTAGTCACAAAAATATGAGTGACCAGCTTATATTTGGACTAGACTGCGACTTTTCAACGTGCTCGTAGACTTTCCAGGAAAGAATGTTCCTCCAGTTCGTAAGTCGGAACACTGCCGGGTTTCCCCCAAGAGATCATTTGCGAGTTTCTGGAATGATGTCAGACACCCGAGACGCCGCGGTCATCGCTAAACCTGGTGGGAGCGGTGTGATGGCGTCGAGGGGTGGAGGGGGCGTCGGTATAAATATCTTGGCGTCGAGGCGCGCCTGGCTGAGCGCCCTCGGATTGGCTAACTTGCAACATTGCCATTCATACTCACACTGATGACCAAATTTCCCAAAACGCCAAATTTAGAGCGTTTCTCATAGTAAAACCGATGCCAAAATGTTGCATCGTCCTAAACACTCTCTCTTTTGGTATAAGCAGGGGCTGATGTCACCGCTTTGATTAATTTTAGCGTCAACCAGAATTGGGAAGCTAACATCATCTACAGTAAATAACATGTTTTTAATTTCACTAAGATCTAAGGCTTGGTAAGAAGACGCCACGGCCGGCCAATCCAGTCTCAGCCAGTCAACAAGCTACTGAGGATGACTCTCCACAGCGAGGTCAACTAAACGTCTAGCAGTAATTGTATTTCAACTGTGACGCGGTGTAAACCGGAAGCCTTAGATCTTAGTGATGACACCGGCCGCGAAAGCCTAAGAGCCAGTTGTTTTTAATTTGTTTAATGGTTGGTTTTAAAATGTTACAGACTGAAGAAAAGTCAAGTCACAGAAGTGGCATAATTCAATCATTGTAACTTGAAATAACGTCGAGTTTTACATCCATAATTTGATTAAGAGTGAGGGGTCACAACAGCTGATATTGAAATGAAGAGCGGTGCTGCTTTGATTGGCCGGAAGCGCTAAGCGCATAGGCTGACCTACACTATCACGCCTTGGTCCACGCTATGCACTTGCTCACTGTTCCGTGGCTATCAGCAACCTTCTTGACCGTGGAAATTAAATCACTTCCTTCAAGATTGTCATTGACATCTCAAAGTGCAGTTGAAACATTCAAATATCTGACGTATCAGGAATCCTCTTTTTATAACCGTGAAAATGTAGGCTTGTTTAAAACCGCTCATTTTTATATTTTGCAAGACTTTTAATAAATAAATAACTTTATTTGTCATATACAAAATTGAATTGTGTGACAAAAAAAAACAACAACATAAACAAATCTAAATATAAAAACAAATGGTAAACTTCACCCTGTTCCCCACTACTTGCTACGTGGGTGAAATGTTGTTGGAAAAATTAGTTGTATTCGAATCATCCATGAATTCACCAACGCTATAAAATGATTTTTGAATTAAAATGTTTTTAGTTTCGACTTAAAGAGTTTATACTGTTTATAATTTTTAAATAGTCTGGTAATTTGTTAAAAATTTAATTCAATTTGGGACGGTAATTTATGAGAATTAAGTCTATGATATCCCAACCTATATTGACTACTATTTCTAGTGTCATGGTTGTGGATATCATGGCCTGTTACCAAACTACCATTTGTTATGGAAAAATAATTGTTTCATATATGTAAATCAAGGTAAAGTCTCAAAGTTGAAATTTTAAGAGTTTATATTCTGAACAAGAACCCCAAAAATATACCATAATTTATGTATGGTTGTATTAAACCAAAGTAAGCCATTCAAATATGCCTATATAATCTGCTACAAGATAGATTCTTATCTATGTAAACGCCAAGAAATTTTGTTGATTCAGCTTCTTCCAGCAAAGATTATCTATCATTCCAGTAACCAAGTTGAAAATTAATAAAACTTGACTTATTATAATTAGTTTTAAGATACAAACTTTCAAAAAAATTGTGTACAAATGTGAAGAATTTCTAGATTTTCCGTTGAGTTTGAAATAATATTAATTGTGGTATCGTCTGCATATTGAATTAGGTGTTGAGGTTCTACGCCATTTACATTATTAATATAAACCAAAGAAACACCTTGAGGGACTCCAATTTTGGATAATTTATTTTCTATTTGAACCTGTTGAGATCTACCTTGCAAGTAAGAATTTAACCACAGGGAGTCCGCGAATTCCATAGCTGTGTAGTTTTTCCAATAAAATTGAATGATCCACACAGTCAAATGCTTTTGAAGATCAAGAAAAATACTTAATGCTTTGTACTTAACTGAAACTGGTAAATTAAGCTACATCAAATCTATAAATTTGGACGTCCCTCATGGCTGATAACTCAGAGGCTAAATTTACGCAAAAAATCATCGTCATTGACTACAAACTGAGCATTTTCATTAGAAAACATTCTCTTGATTGATCGAAATGAGTTCCAGTGATGTTAGTTCTTAAGATATTATGTTAATCGTGAGAAGCTTACCATTCAACTTAAATTAAATTCATTATATACATTGTTGAATGTTACCAAAGAGTCCAAGAAGACTTCAGAGAAGATAGTTACGGTTGCTATTGTCACAACTCCATGGTACCTGTGTCAGTTCAGTTTAAATTCCTACATCAAGTACATGAGGATCATTAGCGAAATTACTTCGAAGGTGCCTTAGGCAGTACGAAAGCATAATTTTGCCCTTAAATCTAAATAGACCAGTGAAATCACATCTCCTGTATGATCTATCGTGAGTTCGTTTGCTTCTACCTGACTGGTTTTAGATTGTCGAACCTCCTAATCCTCCGATTTCAACCACCTTGGCGCCTCGAATCACCCATGTCACAACAGAACCTCTATAGGGCAGGGTTACCTAACCTGTGTCGTGCATCTCCCCCAACTTCCTACATTGTTCCAGTCTATTTCCACTGCTTGCCATCACTTCCCGTAAATAGACAACGAGAGATTTACTACTTCCCTGTAATGGATCACCAACATTCTCTCTTTGCCCAAACTGAACTTCTAAAACATCTCCTTCCCAGACTTCCTCCGATTACTGGACGGCTTAGAAAGATGTCAGCGAAACAAATCTGTCACCGGTCATTATCTGTAGCGCAGCATGTGTTATATAAAATCTGATATTTAATTGCAGCACTGCACTTGGAAAAGTGTGATGTTACGACTACTGGATCAACAAAACTGTGTAGTCAAAATTCTTAGGCACTGTGTTCTAGAGAGAACTTACTAAGTGACAAGGGCTGGGCCGCCTTCCTGCTTGCATGACAGATGAAGGTGGAAGGCGTGTTATCACCTACAGACGTTATCAGCAGGACCTGGTCCTACTTCTACACCGGAAGCTGCTTGGTAAACACGTGCCCAGATAAGGAACCCCATGACTGAGCTTGGAGCACATTCTCAACCTCAGGAGTTAGAGATTTGGAAGCACGCACAATTTGATCCTTCAACTTCCTTTGATACAGTGTGTCGATTGATTCTTTGGTCTTTCAGAAAGAAGAATATACCTTTGAGTGTCTAATGAAACTGAAACTCTAGAGAAACAACAACCTTCAGGTGCAGTTGAACTTGAGAGAACCGCCTCTCCCCAGCCGTGGATTAGTGACGGTGTTTAGAAGAAAGAGACCCTCGTTAGGAGGTGCATGGGAAACACCTGGGTGGGCGGCACTGCAACCCGTGACAGGGCAGCCTAATTTCTATACAACCAGAGCTTTTCGTTTACAAATTGGTATATTATTCTTGCGGTCCTTTGCCGAGATCTCCATTAGTCCGTCGTGTCCAGGTTCTCCTGCTCCATCAACGACGGCCTTTCTTTGATGACCTGACCTGCCTACTCGTAGTTTATAAAATTATCGGTACTCTGGAAACTAAGTTTGGGAATTAAGCTTTTGATAACTAGGTAATATTAAATATTAAAGGGAGCTAAATAAAACAACACAGCTACTGGGCGTCTTTAAACTAAATCATGCCAAAGCATTTGCTCAACTTTCAAAGAATCAGAGGTACGTTGAGAGTGTAGGAGCTGAAATTGGAAGGTTAGGAACTCGCTTAAGTAGTACTCTCTCTGGATAATTATTTTGTTCCATTATAGCGAATATGTTCCGCATCCTGCGGCTTCGACTTATCACTTGGAGATATAACATATCTCTGGTTCAGTTGTGTTCATTTGTTCCACTACGCCCACGAGCTCAAGCTAGAGGTGACCCCGGCTGCAGATTCTAGAATATTCCGCCAACAATAGTGGTGCTGGTCGATGATTCAGACTTTAAACAATCCAAGACAACAATAACCCCACCGGAATACCATCTTCAAGTAGATGCTCTTCACATTTACAACTTTGATTCAGACTACAGACTGAGTGATTTCACGAGTATCGCTCCCTCCCTCTCGGAGCTGTGGCCAGCTGTGGCGCTATTTCCGTCCTCTCAGCGGATAGACAGACAGACTCATCACGACGTCGTCTGTATCTACAATCTACTATCAACATAGGTCCTTCTGTTGATCCAGTCTTCAACAACACTCTACATTGTGTCCACGTGCAAGTTGACTGATGGATTTGGAGATTGTTGCATTTATAGTCATTACTTTAACTGCATCTTCGAACGGTCGAGACAGCTTTATCAGTATTTCGGTTGAAACTAAAGATACCTCTGAGAACCTTTGGACGATTTACAGTGAAAATTTAAATGGTGAAATAGATTGGGAACTCGTGGCGTGGTCCTATAATCCAGCTTCACGGAGGGTCAAGTTTTGAAGATGATATAGGTCTAAAACGACTCAGATAGTCTCAGTAATCATCTGATGATACCCGCATCAACTCCCACCATCGTTTAGACATATCAGACCATCACATGCGTGGTTCGGAAGTCACGTTAGGCCGTTGGTCCTTGTATTTCCATTGGTCATTGGGCTATTAATTAATGACCCATTCTAAGGAAGAGTCGGCCTTAGTTTGTAACAAGACTACACCTCAACTCATTACTACTACTCATCACACTCATCCTTCACCACATATTTGCCTTAAAATACCCTCATGAGAGAGGTCGGCATCTCAAATAGTGATTTAGTGAACCCTGCATTGAGAAAACTTTCACGGAATTTAAAATGAAAATTCCAAATATTGCAAATGTTGTAGGACAACAAATCTATGTAGGATGATATGTAGATCTGAATCTTCAATATAAAGATTACTTTAGCAGCCTATAGTAATGAAACTATGACGCTGACACCATCTTCCAAACCTATGTTTAATTACAAAATATGTCGTTAAGGATGGACTGGGCGGTCATATTTGAACGAGCGCGCTGTAGCCGAGCGGTTAGCTGAGCCAGCGCATTCCACCACTCGCTTGGCCTTCGACTTGTGTTGGATGCAACAGCCAGAGTCAGCAACATACATTTCCTTGCCAAACAGCAAACTGGCACATTCCAAGCTCACTTTGCTCTTCACACTTTCTAGGCGTGGGCGACTCAAACATCTCATCTCCTCTTTCCTAGCTGAGGTAAATATGGAGACGACAAGGAAAAACTTTGCTGACGCGTAGCCACATGTGCTACCGTGAATCCGAGCGAATTTCCTGTAACGGGGGTAATTTACACCACATGTGCCCTCTTAGGTGGTGTTTCCACCAAAAAGGGGGATTTCCTTTTAAGGATACAAAAGATGTATTAATATTCGATTTTGACTAACCTTAGTATAAACATTCATGTTTTCGTGGTCGACATGTCTACAAAAACAACATCCAATCAGCCAGTCCAAAACGGCAGCAAAAAGACGTTTTTCCAACGCCATCTTGGTCTGGCTGAATTAATTTTGTTTGCTTCTGGTACACATTTTAGATACGGTGCCGTAAAAGTGTTTACAGTACAAAGTTTCACCGAAATTTAATCACAAATATAATGTTTACAACATAATAGTCAATTTTTTTTGGAGAGAAATATCCTCCATAGTGTCACTTCTGGTGGACCGAATTTGCTAGTTAACAAACCTAACCTCGAGATTTACAAAAGGAACAATTGTACCAAGTTTCGTAAAAGTAAAAAAAATGCTACCTATATCTTGATTACACACATACAAAAGTGTTCGGAACCTCAAAACCGCTACCGTTTCGTTCTATATAAATAACCATTAAAATGAACAGGTTTATTTCAAGGAGAATTTGCTCGCAAATAAGATTATCCACACTCTATTTGAAATTTCTCGTATAGTTAATCTGATCTGAAAGGTCCGCCGGTCACGTGATTCGGCTCTCACCTCTGCCAAACAGCTGGAGGCCCCCAACAGCTGTCTTGTGACGTCACACACAGCACACATGTTCTGTTCCGTCTCGCAATAATCATTGTGTTAATTGCTCCTCCTCTCTCCTGTCACCACACACTCTATTGCAGAGCAAACTATACTCTAAAGTCTACATATAACTGGATGTATCTGGTAGATGTTTGTTTCCATGAGAGATAGTACTTTGCAAGAACTTGAGACTGATGATTCGTGTTCTTGAATTGGCACGTGAATTTTTTAAGTAGCCTATCGGCAGCTCACGTGTACCACTGGCCAACGAAGAAGGCTTCAGTTTCGACCGAAGCACCTATCTTGTAAACTCCTCTAAGATAAGGGTAAGTTTGCCTGACCAACAAAACCTGAAGAACAAAGATAGAAGTCCATGGAATATTATCTTACCAATCTATAAAAATTAAAATCAGATTAGAAACCAACACCCTAAAACGTGTTTTAAAAGTTGTTCTTAAGTTAAAAAGGCATACGGTTTTGATAATTTACGAGGTATTTACTTGAGACCCTTTACTCATTCCTTTAATAATCCACTGCAAAGATATTTTCGAAATGTCTTATGGGAAACAATTTATCTAGGTGCCTAGCTCTCCGAGACTCTTTTTATCTCAAGCAAAAGACTGCTAATAAAGCAAGCTTTCTCAGTAAACAATCCCTATCTTTCAGGTTCATGGTCATTCTGGGTCTACGATAATTTGCTGGAAATGGATCTTACATCAAGCTGGAAACTGAGGCGAAGCAGATGGCCTCGCGTGATTCACCCCCGACTGCCGAGAATCAAGAGTTGGCTTGTTTGGTCCAGATTAAGTGGCAGTAAATGGAGCACGAGGGGAATATTCAGGAATCTATCCGCTTATCTAGGGTGACAACTTCATAAGCGGCCCTTCAATGTGAAGAACACAAAACTGTCATGAAAGTTCTCCCCATCATAAGTCACCACTCGCTCCCTCTGCCACACAATTCCATAAATGTAGATACAAGGGGTGTGTATCGATCTGGACAATTCTGGTATAGAATAGAACTTTATGAGTCAAACTAATGGCTTTTGTCTAGACTGGTCATTGGATCAAATGTTTCTTTGGAGCCCTCCGAAATCCGTTTAGCAGGGACTTTGGGTTTTTGAAAGTATTCGAAACATGTTCTTTGTTAACTTGGTCGACTAATGTTTTGAAAAACTCAGTTGAGTAGAACCCACCCTGGATTGTGATGTCAATGGTTTTTGGCAAAAAGCCTCAAATCATGTGACTTCACAGCATAATGTTAATGTTGCTGCTTGGTCTATATTTGAGAGTATGGAGAGAGATGTGACATTCCTGAAAGCTCAACACAGAGTATGCTCTATGTTAGAAAGTGACTGACAAATCTCCCATCAATTCTCAGCTGCGCTGTGTTCACTTGTTGTTTAAGTCAGTTAGTACCCGCATGGTAACATCAGTTGACTATTCATGGAGTTCACAGACTAGTGTCAACCTACAGATGGTTCAGTGACTGTTCAAGGACGGCCCTCCATCATCGTTAGATGACACATCATCTCTGCCTTCGTTTAGGAACAATCAAGGTTCGTATTTATCAAATCGTGATCTAAATTTTGATCAAGCTCATTCAATAATGGAGGTTTAATTATGATTGGATGATTTACGCAATTTTTGGTCTACGTTTAATTACTTTGATACTGCAGTACATCTTAAGTTGCTTTTACGAATCACGATCATATTTATATTTAGCTAGCTCTAAAGAAGCTCAAATAGCCCGACCAAAAAGAGCTATGCTATACAACTCTGCCAATTTCTTTAAGGGTATGATAGTTTTAGTTAAGATAAATTGTGTGTTTCGTGCGGCTGACTAGGAGAAAGAATCACATGGAAGCGCGTTGTCTGCTGTATGCATTTGACTTTTATTTCAACAGCACACATTTCGATTCCAAATCATGGGATCAAAAGTCAAAACAACCATTTTCTATTCACATGAAGCCAACCCTACATCTTGTCTCTTATCTGGTATTCCTCTGAGCACCTGTTTGAATATTCTCCAGAGGCAAGTCCGGCGAGCGTTCGTGACGTCTGCAGGCTATGCTTCCAATGTGACGCCAAGAATAATCAGAGAATCATAGAGGATTTGTTGCAGCAGACCAAACAAGTCAACAAACAAATCATTTCAGAGCAATGTTTCGTTTCTACTTGGCTGAAATAAAACCGCAAAGCCAAACAGCCAAAACAAACAACTCGCCATGTTGCAGTGAGACACCTGTCTGGAGCTTTGAAATATTCCAGCGGTTCTTGCTTCAGTCTGGGCTTGATGACGGTAATGAGTGATGTGATGCCAAGTTTATAAATATTTATAAGCGTGAATAATTCGAGTGTGAATATCTTTTTGATTCTCGTGTAGAGGTGATTCGTCGTTTATTTTTACTCTGTTGTCCAAGCTAAACCATTTGCGTTTATCCTTATCTGAGAGATTTGTGTCTTTTGAGTGTCGTGCTGGCTCTGGCATGACGCAAGGCTAAAATCTTAGTCCTTAACTGATCATCAACGTTATATATAACATAACAGTTACCATTAAAACTCTGGGTTCCTGTTTTATGCCAACGATCTGAAAATATCTAAGTATGTTGAATGTCCTAGTTACTTTTCAAAGAAGTCAATCAAATTCACAGTTTCACCCAGACAAGTTCTTTGTTTTAAGTTTTCTTAGGGACAAAACTTCCTCTATCTCCCACACTCCCCCACCAAACACACTTTCAAAACATTCTATCACAAGCGACCATCGTAATAAAACGTCATGAGTGGACTAGAAAATAGCGCTTGTGAATAGACCAGCTGTTGTAGATGAAAACAAAGAGCAACACGAGAGTGACTTTCACAGCTGTAACTGGACAAATAACTGCACTATGTGTTATGACTGAATATTTTAGCAGTTATGGTCAGACTGGCCATGTATGGTAGACAACCGGCCCGGAGCAGAGGTTAGACACTGATAGTGGCTATTTCCGAGGCGCCAAACCTATCGCGAGCCACCAACAAACTATCATTTCTGCACGCCATCTTTGCAGAATTAGTAACTGCAAATGAATTGCAATATTTACACCTGAGAGACTTTCTCTTTTGCATTAGTTTTGCCTTTATTTGGAGATGGAGAGTGTTGCTCTGTGCATTTGAGAAATGACATTTCAACACCTTGGAATTTTCCACGTAAGGTACATGGTGATTGATACCTTACCCTGAGGTAAAGATTACATTTGTAGGTCATGTGGTTTTCTAAATAGCTAATAAAAACAGCATGAAGTAGAACTGCAGTATTCTGAAAGGTTTCATGAAGAGTGATTTTGTTGATTAGCACGTAGTTTTTCAAATCACCATTAGAAAATCAACAACTCATTCGAATCCTAAAGTAGAATACCTCTTTTTGAGCTTCATCCATTATTGGGATTGACTTTTGTTGTTTCTTTTATTCACTCTCAGTCTCGAAGAGTATACACTACAGGTAGAGATAAAGAAGCTAACAATTGGCATTAGGAAAGTCAGTGCAGTAAACAGACAACTGAGCCAGCTGGCTTGAGCCCAATGTTCATGTAACCTACATCAGACCAGTAGACTAGGCTGTACCAGACACTTCTGCTTGCAAACCAGACTTGCAGTAGACAAGGGATGTTGGGTTCTTCAATCATCGAACGTACTTTAGAACTTAAGCACAAAACTATCAAAACTTTGCTGAGTACCTCTTTTGGGTTAAATTGATGTGATGGAACAATTCAAATAAAAGTATTCGAGATCCAGTTGTCTTCAAGTTTAAAATCATTCGATCATTTTATTCAAACAATTCCAAACCACACATGGAAATTTCCACAATCCAAACCGCAACGAGCAAAATATAGCCTCATCCCCCATTTTCCTTTACGGCTAACCACCATTGTTATTGGAGTAGGTTACAACAGTTCACCCTCAGATTCAATTGAATCAAAAGCGCCATCAACAATCAAAGAGTTGACTCAATAGAGGTGCAGTTTGGTCCCTCCGCAATCGCAGCTAATGACCCCATCACGAGGTTTATGCAGCATAGAGGATGTGCAGCCATAACCCTTCCAATGATACTATATTGGATAACCACGGCACATCCTCCCCCAGACAGTTTGTCTTCATCAGCCTACACCGCTGTCAATTTAGTTCTGCCGCACAAAAATAGAACTACAAGGCAGGTGATTTGCTAGTGTCTGGCTGACCTGTTGAGACTTGAAGTGGATTTGGAGTAGCTTATCCATAATGAGAAAAGAAGCTGTAAACACGGTGCAAAATAATTAATTTGTCCTAAAAAAAGGTTACTCAAAAAACTAAATCCATTCGAAGCAATCCTTACCGCCACGAATAAACTTCACTTCACACAACAAACAGCACTTAAATTACAAAGACAACAAATTGACCGAAGAACAGACTAACAAAGCCTCAATAACCAAGCGGTGATAGAGTGGACAATGGTCAGTACAAGGGGGGTGAAGGGGGAAGGGAGGTGAGATATTCAATGTAAATTGCATGTAAATATCTGATCGGCGCCCAGTGTGTGAACAAGGGTCTGAGTTTGACAGCTTGCATTGAATATAGTCTTACGGTCACGAGGTGACCTTTTTAGAGAGAAAAGTGAAGCTTTGATAAAGTTCTTCTCGTCATTGATGCGGTTCAAGACGAGTTTCAAGGCAAAGTTCTAGGTCATTTCTATGTCGATTCAAGGTCAAAATTTGGATCCTCAGAACTTGCTTATTTGATTGAAGTTCTTTGGTGACGTGGGAGAATTTCTGAGTTTAAAGTATTATTGCGGAAATTTTCCATCGTTAGTGAATAAGAAGAAGAACACCATGGTGTAAGAATACACACCATGGTTGAACACGACTTTTCAGGATCTGTATAATCTGACCCCGTCTTCAGGTCAAAAGTAACACAAAACATTAAAAAGCTAGTTTAAAGCAACCATTGTAAGCCGACCAGTCTAACACAACCAAACAGCATATGTATCATTTTGTTTTTGTTTACGCCCTGAGAACTTAACTAGGGTAAGATTTAGACTCCCTTATATTTTCTATCGACCGGGCAGAAATAGGAGTTTTTTGTAGTTGATCAGTTTGTTTCATAGTGATGATTGGTCGTCCGCTGTTCCCAGCCAGTCAGTCAGTCGGTTGGTAGCTGTCACCGGTCGTGGACGTGTTTAGTTTCTCTGGTTGCTGTTTGTTTCTTTGCTTTTTTTGAATATCTTGTATGGTTTTTATCATAGTGGTTATAAGATTGGTCTTTTAAAAACCCCTGTTTGCCTAAGCAGTTTACACGGGTTACTTTAGGCTAGCTCATTTTCTAATGTTTTCACTGCATTTTCACCTGAAGACAAAATCAGATTGTGAAACTTGTGTTCACCTGTTCGCTAACGAAATAAAATATCAGTCAACATTTATCAAACTAAGATATTTTCATAAATTCTAGCCACGAAAGTTACTGAAGTGAAAACGCAGCTCTCGCAGCAGCTGGCAATGATTAACCACACATTGTGCGGGTCCCTCATCCCTAGACTAAACAAACACTATTATCCTCATCCCCCTGCATCTCTCCCGTGTGCCGCGGCAGTGGTGTCTGTCATCGGCGATAATAGGGCTTATTAAAATCCCATTCTACCACCAGGAATCTGCACAAAGTCATAACAGCCCATAGTTGTTGCATATAACCGAAAAAATATGGGGGAGCATCGGTTCGTAGGAGGGGGAGAAGCAAAAAGGTAAATTATGCGTGTAGATATTGCCAAAGTCGTAAAGGCACCTCTCAACAAAAAGTATAGTGTCATCTGTTTTGTATACGTATAAGTGTTTAATTAAATAAAAACGCAAAGGTACATTATTGGGAAAACACGATTGATCAATTGATCACAGAAAAGTTGCAATATTTATTGTTCTTGTGCTTTTGGTGGGCGTTTCCCCCTTAGATGGGGGTTTATGCTTTAAAACAATACTGCATTTATGATCAGATTTTAAAATATGTTTTATTCTCCTCTTAAATTAAAATTTGCAAGGATCCACTTTGGTGCTTGTGGCTTGGTGTCGGCTATGTTTCTTATACATTTAATAACCTCCTCGAAACTTGTGCTCGTCAATCACAATATCTGGAGCAGATCGGTTTGACAGCTGGCCCGCTGATAAGAGACAGTTATTGATTGCGTCACTGATAACACCAAGGTTCTTCTCGACCCAATAAATAGGTTCAATGCTCCGCCTTATCAACATCGGCAGTAAAGTGTTATCACGGACCTTCAAAGTAAAATTGTAGAATTATGATTCACTAAGCTCTCATGATCTTGAACAAAAGCGGTTAGGAAAAATGTATCTTAGTTTTTTATTTGATGAGTTTGGTAGGCTCAACACACATTATTCAGAACGGGTTTAAAACCAATGTTTACTATCAACTGACAATCTGTAAAGAAAAAGATCCCGAATTTTTGATGTTATCGACATTGAGGTTCTTTCTACAGAAGCTAGAGGCCCTACAAGCTAGTCCTTACGGAACTGATGCCTTCAAGCCTCTGTTCCTAAAGGTATCAACTGTTCTTAGTTGTGAATTCAGGACAAGGAAATAAACTAACCTAAACATTTTCCAAACCAGATTAAATTCACAATGAAACTACGGATGTATAAAATATTTGCCCAGCATGACGTAAATACTCATATTCATCAAGATTAAAATGCGAACTCAAACAGAAATTTGCATGATTATCTTGAAAGCAGTGTTTCACTGACAAAAACTCGAGGTAGAAGAAGTGGTCCTCCCCGCAGGATTCATTGATCTGTCGGACGTTTCTGATTGAAGAATAAATAAGCAAGAACCGCCACAGGGTCTCAGAGACCGCTACAGGTCTGAAAGACCGCCACGAGGTCTGACAGACCGCCACGAGAACCGGTCTTGCAATCTTCTTCTGCACCTGTTGCGCGGATGCAGCGCCGTGGTCAGCTTTTTGTTCAAACTTTTACGCCCAATTTCCTTTTCAAGTAGCTTTTTATGATAAAACCCAACGTGTGAAATCTAAAATGCACATTTACCCAGTCATTCAGCGAAACTTGTTTGATTTACCGTAGACGGTACGAAACTTTGATCTTCGAGAACCACGAAATCATTCTAGATACTTCCGGTACTGAAAAAAGAAAACTTGACATGGTAGTTTGAAATGAAATGAAAAAAGTCTTTATTTACGTGGCGAAGTTAGGACTTTATAGTCCTCTCTACCACTTAACCACGTAGTTTCAATCGGACGACAAATTGTTCACGTAGAGATTGCTCTTCAAGGGCGGATGTCATTGTGAAAAATACATCCAAAATATCAAATTTTCAGAAAGCCAAAACGCTTGGTAACACTTGACTATAAGAAAAACTACGCGTTGGAACAAAAATGCGTCATGAACGATATGATGTGTTTTATTTGCGTGTAGAAGTATTGCTTAGACCAACACATCATCCATCATCTCTCTCAAGCGCCTCATATACTCAGTTGATGACTGGTCAATTTGACAAGGTCATGAAATTGAGAATTGATTTCCAATTCAACACACCATCCTATCAACAGCTGATCTGTTTACCAACTGACAGCCAACATAATGTCTATCTCAATTCTGTCTCTTTCAGTTAAATAGGGCTGATCCGAATTTTTCTAATTTTGAAAAACTGTAGAGCAGTCAATTGATTACCTGCCACGAAATTACTCAAACAAAAAAGGTCAACACACTTAGCTTACATGAAATATTTCATCCTAAACAAAAGTTAATGAATTCATCTCTGGAAAGGTTAGTCCGTGGGTGGGAGGCAACCCGCATCAAGACAATGAAATAATTGAAACAATTATGAGAGTTTCGATTCTTTCATTGCTCGTAAATTTAATCAATAGCTCAACCAACCACGTAATTGGTACTGAAAGTGTGTGACGAATTTCTTAATCCAAAAGCCCAACCGTATTTTCAATCTACAAAAACACATATTACAGACTTTATGAGACAGAATGGCGCCTCTTCAGCAGTCCTTCACACTTGAAATTTGTTTCCCATTAATTTGGGTTCTCAACTGAGTTGGACGTTATCAGCTGATAAGATGTCAACAAACAAACAGACAGACAGCTGGGCTGTGGGTAAAGATTGGTATTTACGGTCGTAGCTCGCTTTGGTTTACTCAGCCCTACCACAAACAACTCTTTCTTTGTTACTGTCTGGCCATCGCTGTCGACTCCACTGGGCTGGGATCATTTGGACTTGTCTACTAGTCTACAAGTAGTGTTCTAAAACATTGCATGATCAACATGTAATGGGTCTCATTCAAAGCTTCGGGAACTGTTCGAGAAAAATGTCATATGATGAGACTCTTTCGATCAAGGTAATGTACAAGAATCGATTGGTGATTTTATCATACTTCAAATACTTTGTTTCAACTCTAGCTGATTGGTTATACTAGCAATAGATGCACGTAAAGCTGTCAGGATTAGAACCAAAGGTAGAGCAATTTTATATATCTCCAACTCATCCTCTATTCCCCAGATTGTAGTACACTTTCCAGAGTAATTTTGGTTTTTGGCTTGTTATTTTGCGCATTTATCAAAGTAAATTATACATTTTAAAACCAACAACCTCCATAAGTCGACAAGGGTTGATACATCCATTTACTGCGGTATATAGTTGTGATTTTAGGTGGACGACTTCTTTTGAGAATCCCCAATTTTGTTCAATACTACAATCAATTACAAAATTACTAGTTTTAAATTAGAAAACACCAAATTGATCAACCTATGCTGGATACAAGACAAGTTACCACGAAAACAACTAATTTCCATCCAACTTTCTCATCAATCACTCCAGATGGTGCCACAATCTAAACAGGCTGTTTTCATTAGGCTTGATGGGAGGGGAATGGGTCAGAAGAAAGATTCAATGACCGGTTCAGATGCACGCGAGCAAAGAACCAGTTGCAGTGGCCATCAAGATTCATTGACCGATTGAGATTTTAGATCCTCGACACAGCCACCGCCTCTGAATCCCTCTATCAGTGTTGGATTCGAACTATCTTGATCTTGATCTAACATTGTGGCTATAAGAAAGAAGAGCCTTCTTCATTAGACCCCAAGGCGGTCAGTTTGTTCTCACGGACCTGTTTACATCCGGCAATCTTTTGGGCATCAACTGAGACAACAAGTAGGGACGCTTCACTTTTAGGACTTGTACTTCGTAAGCCTTAAGATGTTTTGAAGATATTAGCCCAGCCAAGTCGTTTTGGATCGTCAGTCAACCGTTTGGTTTCATTTCGTTCTGCCCAAAGCAAACGCCAAAATCATCTTGCTGTGACAAATAAGGAAGGATTTCTCGTCTTTGCCTGTTGCTAAACACCATAATTATGTATGTATTTTAAAGTATATTTTGATGACGAGTTAATACGAAAATGTCTATGTAAACTGTTTGAAATGTAATACGCCATAATCATCTACCGTAAAGATCAACTAATCATAGAAAAAAGATTTTTTGAAGACACATCATCACATTCCCTCTATTTTTTAAACCACCTAATCCCTCTCTAAATAGCAACCCATAAAACAAAACAGCCCTAGAAGACCCACAATCGCTCAACTCAACCTAAATGTGTCACCAAGGGCAATATTGGGCCCTGATTAAAATAAAATTCCAATAAAAATTCCAGGTGTGTATTTTTTCCTGAGCTGGCAGGGGTTGCTAATAATCATAACAGCGCTGCCTGTGATGTATTGCCGGCTGTATGTAGGTAATGTATTCCAGGCTTTGTTGGGGTCTGCTAGACCCTTTCGCCACCTCGCTCCTCTGACCCTTCCAACCCTTCAGGCCTTGGCTAGGTCAGGGTCTGCCCTATCTAGAGCATAGCGTGAGACGAACAAACACCGGCGATTATCTAGAGGGGACCCAAGAACTTGATACGGTTTTTAATGTAGAATTAAATCAATAAAACGTAAAAATAACTTTAAACTTAAGCGTTGTATTACATTTATTTGTAAAATACCCTTTGTATGCTGCGTATGCTTAAGTCTTGTCTGCATTTATTTTAGAAATTTGCATGAATTAAGTTATATTGTTTTTAAGAATATACTAGGAGTTCAGACATTTGGAAGGAAAGCCCTTAGCCGACGAGCAACAAGAGAAGAGTTGCGGAGTTTCAGATTTGATACAGTATAACACTATTTTCTAGCAGTAGTGTGTGCAGGGCCGTCGCGACGGGGGCGGGCGGGTCCCCAATATGTAATCCACGGGATTAAAAGACTTGCAAGTTGGGAAAATCTTTTTGATCTCTGGATCTTTTTTATATGATTCATATGAAAGTCGATATTAATTCAAATACCCTCAGCTTAGATAAGTTAATCTCAATAAATTTATCAATTTGGGAAGTTTAACTTTGAATTTACCAATTTTAAATCAAAAGGTTGTCTTGAGTAAAGGACAGTTAAATGGGTCGATGAAAAAAAGTTAGAACCTCTATTTCATATCTTATTCTTCCTGAGAGAAGGCCTTCATCAAATGGCCAATTTTTGAACATAATTGATGTTTCCAACTTTTTGAAATATAGCCAAATAATCGAGCCTATGGTCGTTTTCAACAAGATTGTCTAAAAAGAGTCCCAAAATGAAAAACGCATTTTTTAAAGTGTTCAAACGATATGTATTTCAAATTCCAAATCCCCTGTAATTCTCAAAGCTCTCATAAAATCGGCGAAGTAGGTAAATATTTACTTACAAAGGTTCGTTCCTTCAGCCCCTCCCCCACCCAAGAAATTTTTCAGTTATAGAGAATTATTCTTAATCCAAAAATTTGTCATAGCCATCCCGAGTTGCTGCTATGAATCTTGTAAATCGATCAAATTGAATGACTTTTGCATAATATTACCAAATTTTAATTTTATACTCATTGTTGACCTGGTGTGGTGGATATAGGTAGTAATATTACTCGTAGATCCGTTACTTATCAGCTGTTGTTTCGTTTGAATTAAACGTTAAATACGACGAAATTAAGCTAGTCCAAAAATGTTGAACTCAATTTTAACTTTCATTTTTGTAAAAAAACAAACTGATTTACACATTATATAGATTAGTAGGTTTACTATTTCATTCGCTAAAATAAGTCACGGGTTTTTATTACATTTTTAGTATCGAAACCAAAATATATGGTATATTGTACTAATGTATTTCGCATTTTTTAACGTTCTTACTCGCTCAGAAATTATCATGACTTTTGTTTCTTGTGTGTTTTTTACTCACAACCTTTGAACGCGTTCGTTACTTTGAACACGGTGTTGCAAACTTTGTTCCGTAGCTAAGAAGCAACCAAAGAAATCATCAACTTTTTCAATACTTCATGAGGCGCGGTTAAATCTTAACATGCACAACTCTTTAATTGCTGATAAAAGATCGTTACCTTGATTTAGAAGAGCGAATCCAAGAAGGCTTAAGAGCCAGATTGAAGAATTCATGTTTGTTGAAGATTAGCACACACACGGCAGAATTCACCGGCACTCACTCGACAAAGGAACTTCACTGGGAAACCGTGACCAAGCGACTGTTCACTGTGCGACGTGCGAGGCGCGCACAGTTGTCAGCGAGAGTCGACTGTAGGTATCGAGCTGTTGACTAATCGAACAGTATCGAGCATCGGTGAATGATATGAACCACAGCTGCTGTAACTTTGCATCTGAGATTTGTTCGACACAGCGGCTTCGTCTCTTTCTGAGTTACAATATAATTACGGACGTTTTTCATCGTTTTTTGAGTGAACGAAAAATCGTACACGACGTTTCGTGATCTGGAATCTGAATTACTCAAAACAGGCTACATAATACCTAACTATAAAGGTTTGTTAGTCATACCATCGTCAACAACAATCTCCAAACAAAGGATTCGCCTCTTTACATATTCGCTTCATTATCTGTAAAAATATAATTTTTCAAAAGATAATTTTCCTCAAGCACTACGCCCTTACTTTTCAATTTCTGCAGCTACAACTTTTTTTAGATACGGTATTAAAATTATTATAATTGTTGAGTATTTTTAAAAACTCATTGCAGTTTAATAAAGATGTCAAGAAAATATTCAACAAGCTAAAACAACTGTAAATATGTTGAAGCTAGTTCCAATCAAGTCGTTGGGCTATTAATTAATGACCCAATCTGGGGAACAGTCGGCCCTAGTTTGTAATAAGACTACACCTCATAATCCACCAAAAACACTCAACACAGTCACCCTTCATCCCATACTCATCTAAAAATACCCTCTTGGAGTGGTCGGTGTCTCAAATCAAATTATCAAAAAAAACTTTCAAAATTCAATCGATACGACTTTTGACAGTGTCAGATCGATTATTTCCTGCTCGACTGCAACCGACTTTCAAGGTGCCGCGATGTGCGGGTAGGTGGCGCTCTCAACGTCGGATTCGCGCCTTCTATTTCCGCTGTTTTGCGCATCTGTATCCGGGTCATGTGGCGGCAAATTCAAATCAGCCCAAAGTGTGTACCAATTGTGTGGTTTCAAGGAAGTAATACTAGCACAGTTATTAGCGAATTGCCATATAAGTAGAGCTATTTTAATATCTATCGCCAAATAGAACAACACATCGTAGAACAAAATGGTTTGCAGCTTCTCAACACCCCCTAAGTCAAATTTCTCATACTTATAATCCTCAAAATACGCCAAAAAATACTTCAGTTGACTCTTAATACATACGCCAAACCTCTTTCAAAAGTGTTCATTCATTCAAAAGTTAAGGGGGGAGGGGTTAAGGGTCCACCTCCGTGGTCACCGCAGAGAAAGGCTGAATTCGTCCGCTCAAAGAAAATTCGACACCGCGCACGTAACAACGTGCTAAACAACAGGCTTTCTTTCAACTGATGCGGCCGCCTAACTGGCAAACCCTCACCATGCAAGAATTTCGTAGAAATTTGATAGCCCTCCTATATGAACGTTAAATTCGTATATGTTAATTTTTATGAAAATAAAAAGAGTCTATCTGTGTTTGCCTGTGATTAGATTTTTTATCAACCTATTTTTAGCTTCTTAAATGAGGTCTTAAAAAACTCTATATTTTCTAAATTTAACCGTTAATAGCATAAAAATGAAAAACGTTTGAAAAATTAACTACAGGCAAACTTAGATAATATGTTTATCTTTCAAAAACATATGTTGTTTCGTCTGCATTTTATTTCTCGCAAACCTCTGCAACGACGCCTTTTCGGGCAGCTGAGGCAGACCCTTAAACTTTTGGTCACCCGTTATATGTGTAACAACTAACAAGGTAATCTGTGGTAACATCCACAGATGTTTCGTGACGTCACGACTCACGAAGTTGTGTTTGTATAGCAGTGTGCAGTTGGTAGGTTGATTCGCGGTAAACCCAACATCCGGCGCAGTTTCACAAAGAGGTGTAAAGGTTTAGCGTGAGTCATGATTACATTGACTCATTTAAAACTGTGTTTATTTCCGTGAAAGTCATGTTTTGTGTCACATGACGACTTGGAGATTTATCATACAACTACGGTCATAAAACACAAATATGTGTAAACAATGGTTCGAAATGAGTCGTCTTTCATTACTCGCATAGAAAATACCAGGAAGTATAATGTGAGTTGCGGGGAAAATAAACAAGTTGTAATGGTGTCAGTTTTAAAGGAAATTTGTTTAGTGACAAGCTCAAAACTCAGCCAAGCTGTAGAGACGACTCCATTTGGTTATGAAATTTGAGTTTCGAAAATAATGAAATTCGGGTCAACATGTAAATATTGTACTTTGAGTAGAAATTAGTGTTATCTTACAAGAAGCATTTTGTCCAATGTCCATGAATTTTATAACATTCGATTTCTATAAAACCAATTACTATCTTTTAACAAATACTTCAAAAATGTATTTTATTTTTACACAAATGGTGTGTATTTGGTAAGCTTGCTGCACCCTTGATTATGATTTTTGCACGATAGAGGTAGCAGGTCATCATCTAAGTAATAAATAATAACTACATGGTATATTAGTAACATATCAACAATATGAAATAAACAAAACAAAATTATATTACATTAAACACCGTCAGGTTTTCTTTGCGCATTCTGTATATAAATTTAGTAACATTTCCTACTTTTGCACGTTAGTAAAAGTAACATATTAAACCATCTACTAAATGACTACACACTACAATATACAGAAACCTGCTGACTATCTGTGATTTTACAAAATAATTATACATCATGCTATTACACCCATATGTTTATTTCATAAATATAATATCGACGTAAATAAACAAAACCCAACAAGCCACCAACACAGGTAGAAACAAGTAACAAAATTCAGGTTTTCAACAATGAACTTCGGAAGGACTTTTTACCTCATAAACACAAAACTAGCGGCAAAAACGATAATAGGGAAGAACATGACTCCTCTTAACTCAATACTGAGTAACTTAAAGCACAGTCTTTGCGCTGGTACATTTCTCAAACAACAAAATAACCCACACACCTTTCAACTTTCTACAACGTTCAGGCCGTATTCAAACACGAGTCGTATAATTTGCCTCCGCGAACTGAGAATACTGCAGAAAACGAACAAAGTGGTCATCATCGACCTAAGACCTCACGAAGAGACCCTTAGGACTGGAACTATCCCCGGAGCCGTATGTATCCCGTACTCCGAGATAGAGTCTGCCCTGAGCATGCAGCCGGAGGACTTCCAGGAGGTCTACTGCATGGAGAAGCCGGACCCAGAGTCGCAGGTGGTGCTGGTCTGCAGGAAAGGCAACCGGAGCTACAAGACAGTCAGGATACTCTGTGACATGGGGTATGAAAACTGCAAATCTCTCCAAGGAGGGTTTATAGGCTGGTTCGAACAAAAGAGGGTGAAACGCGAGAAGAAATCTGTTACGGAAAAAAGTTGTGATCAGGATTGATTTTACATAAGTTTACTGACTTTACTAAACATGCCTAAAGGTCTACTTTATTTTCAAGAGTACTTGAAGACCAGAATGGGCATATTTTATTAGAGTCTAGTTAAATTGGCATCAACAAAATACACGGTACATACTCGTACAACTACTCTTTGTTTGAAATTTGTTGTTTACGACGGGAGAATTTAAAATATTATCGTGGACATTTTCCATCGTTAGTGAACAAGAAGAACACGACTTTTCTGTATCTGCAATCTGATCCCGTCTTCAGGTGAAAAGTAGCTTAAAATCTTACACAAAACATTATAGAAAGTTAGCTAGTCTTAAGTGAACATCGTTAGATGACCATTCTAACACAACCAAACTGTGTGTAATGTTTTTTTTAACAAAAATGTTTGAAACTGCCTTAGAAAACAATTCAACATGCACAAAATCCTGAAGAAAGAAACAGCAACCAGGTAAACCTACCACGTCCACGGTCGGTGAAGCTACTTACCAACCAACTGACTGGTTGGCTGAGAGCAGCAGGAGACCAATCACAGGCGTGTATTAGACTGACAAACTATAACAGAGAACCATAAAACCCCTATCCATGCACAGTCAATATGATGAGGTTTTCCTAGTTCACTAACGTTGGAAAAGGTCCGCAATAATATTTCAATTCCCTATTCCTAGCTGTATTAATAGTTTTATTTAATTAAAAGATACACAAAAATCGTTCAAGATTCGGTGGTAGAGAGGACTTTGCAGTCCTCACTTTGCTTTGTTAAATGAAGATAAACTTTACCTTTACCGCTCGAAATACACAGGAAGTTAATTCTAAAAAGGCCGTTACGACCTCATGGTAGTTTCATTGTTTATTAAATAAGACGCACTCAACTACCTTCAAAATAAAACCTTTTGAAGTACCCACATTACATCAGGCAATATTCGTGTTGAGGGTTTGTGGTGTTTTGTTCTAAACGATTTTTCTAAGCGTGGTTAAGTGGTAGAGAGGACTATAAAGTCCTTACTTCGCCACGTAAATAAAGACTTTTTCATTTCATGTATGGTTCGTTCTTTAGCCAATGCTTGTTTTTAACGCATAACCAAAAATATATACATATAAAATGCCAAGATGTTCACTACCATATTTACCAGTCGGATTCAAAACGCTGTTGTTTTCGCAGATCAATAAACAACCTTCATAATCTGTTCAATACCTAAGCAAAATTACAAGATTAAAAGCTATATGTCTTTTACTTTCATTGTGCATTGCCTAATTAATGTACTTTACAAAAAACCCTCAAATAATAATATGATATGGCAAAGTTTAAGATATTTAGGAGGGGTGGTCTTGGTCCTGGTAACCTTTATGGCCAAAAGTTCGCAACAACGAAATGTCACGGCTTGCACTTTGACTGGTATTTATTTATCTGACCTAATTATACGGAAACATTGTACTGGTATTATCTTAAGACAAAACATATAAGGGAAAGTCTCAACTATAATTTTTCCGTTACTGATTTTCGCAACTATAATTAATGGTTGAAATCATAATTGTCCGTATTCTTTACTTTATTTCTATTGAGTGGTAGTCAGAGAGACCTTATTTCAGCCTAAGTATAACCTATCACTTTGACGCAGTCTATCCAACAACTTTTGTTGATCAAGGGCGTAGGCTACAAGTATCTACATACTATTAGTATTTCGGTTAGGGTTGTCCGGAGTGTTGAAACCTCGGAATCTGGCTGGGGTAATTCAGAATTTTTTGAATAGAAATGGTCCTCAGTGTGTGGAGGGTGGTGGAAACGAATAAAATTATATAGATTTTTTATTTTTATGGGGTTTTTGAGGTCCCCAATTCCCCATGTTATATTTCATGTTTTAGTAAATATTTATTAGTAAATAACAACGGATTTGTTTGAAACTCGACACATAGTTGTATACCATTAACCCAAAGACCCCTACTGATTTTGGGGTTCGGGGGGCACAAAATATGGATTTCGTGGGGGTTGAAGAGGGGGCAAGAAATTAAAAAAATCATAAAAATTGATGTGGGGTATCAAAAAAGGGGAATATTATGCTGATTTCAAAAATATATTGGTTGTCTACCAAATTGTTTGGGGAAGGAAGGGAGGTTAAAAAGTGGGGGTAAAACATCGGGATGGCCGAGCTTTACAAAGCGGGCACCGAGGTCGCAGGTCGAGGTGCTTGGCTCGCGAGCGAAGCGAGCGAGCGTTCCAGGGGGTCTGGGGGCGAAGCCCCCAGCTGGCGCAGCTAGTATTATGTATATTTTCAAGGATAAAAGCAATACCGTATTTTCTTAATGTGTGTTTAGGTTTAAAAACTCTTTGTGAATTAACTATCGCGGGAAAACAAAAACCTCTCTAGTTTTTACATTAACATTTTTTAAGCTTTTATGGTGAATTTACCTTACTTCTTTTATGTATATTTTTTATTGTTAGCTACTGTTTTTTATTGTTTTGTTGTTGTTTTTTGTATGACACACAGTAATTATTTTATGGACAATAAAGATTATGTTGTGTTATGTTATGTTGTGTTGATTTGAAAATAGAACTATGTTCTATCCAACAAAGACTTTAGGGAATACTACGTCATTTTAACGTTGGAAATAAATTTCAACAACTCTGCAATTTATTTATCCTAGTCACCTTTTGCTAAGTGCCAAGGCTTGTACGTCAGCCAGCAGCGTGAACTCATCGCTATCCTCAGCCACTCAAATCACGTAGAGAGTGAGTCAGGTGGGATTCCATAGACTATAGAGGACTCACCTTTGTAGAGACTATGACATAGCCATAGAGTAAGAGTAATGCAAGCTACTTCTGGGAACTATGGAGCCTTCCGTTGTTTTTTCCAGTGGTTTTAGGGAGAAAATCTTAGGGAGCCCCGTAAAATTGAGCCTTGGGAGGAGTCAAAGGAAGATATACACAAGTTTTGTTATTTTCGAAAGTGTCATTTAAAATAACTGTAATAGGCCTACAACCTATATTTTATTTTTTCAACATGTTTACAATAATTCCCAGAGTAAATTTCACTGGAGTACCTAATTGTAACAAATTTAAATTACTACAATAATTAATTGTAAAACTATTAACTATAAACATGTGAGCTTTGAACGCTTTGCAACGGGGAGCCGTTGCACGACAGACATCTAGCCGATAGTCAACCTCCCGCCAGGTGTTTTGGAGGAGCATTTCTTGAGTCACCGTTGAAATGGCTAAGTTGATTCTTCTTCTTATCTTTTCCCTCAAGATGAAGACATTGAAAGGAGAAAGGGCATTAATGTCATTTTCCAGCAGGATGGAGCTCCATCAAAGACAATACATACACATGGGTATGTATTGTCTTTGGCTCCATGTCACTACATACTTAATCGTCCAAGAAGCTCTCAACAACAGATTTCCTGATCGTTGGATTGGGAGGAATGGTCCTGTTTTGTGGCCACCTAGGAGTCTTGATTTGACGCCTTTATAGAAATCTTCTTTTGGGGTTACATTTAAAACTTAGTTTATGCTGAGAAAATACGTGATCTACAGAACCTGAGAAGAAGAATCAACGTAGCTATTTCAACGGTGACTCATGAAATGCTCCATAACACCTGGTAAAAGGTTGACTATCGGCTAGATGTCTGTCGTGCAATGGGGGGAGCTCACATTGAAACCTTTTCAAATACATTAAAAAATTTAAGATTTGATGTGTCTTTTGATGTAAAAATCAAAATTCTACCAATTATATTACAATTTTTATTTCACTTTCAAATCCCGTACACCTTTTTTGATGACCATGTAGTTTAGGCTGCAAAATCTGTACTTATGAAAGAATTTTGAGCCATTTATACTACCGTAGTGAACAAGTCTACTAAAAATCAGTTAAGTCCGTTCGGCCAGACCAAGGTGGCGGCGGGAAAATGTGTTTATATACATGTTTAGTCTTCAGAACCCCACTTTACCATTTGACTCAGTACGAGGTGTTGGGAAGCTTTAACTACTTAACGTTATTTTTTTCTGCGATGTTGGTACTGTGGCGGTAGAAACGAATGAGCTCCATGTCCTGAAAACTCGCTAATAATCCGTTGAGGTTGAGCGGTAATTTTCGTAGCGCCTTCTTAGTTCTCTCCACTGCAAGAGCTGCGTTGTGTGAGCGCTCTGCATTTTAGAATAGAAGGCTGCCAAGTCGAAGCATAACTACTGTAAATACTCTACTTATTGGCTTGATCTTCTTCTCGACTCAGTTAGCAATGTGTACTGTGTACAATATATTAACTTCATTGGACACTGTACAGTATAAAAGTTATGGTTACGCTAACATTAGTGCAATAGTCTGTTGGTTCGTGTAGTGAATGATGAAGAACAAGACTTATCACGCGATTAAAGAAAGTACAAATTAAATTCGTTAGATGACCCAACGTTCATAAAATAGTATAGCAAAGGGGAGGCTATCGAATGGTTGCCCCTTTTCCGTTAATTTCAAGAAAGTACTTTCAAATCATACTATTTCAACATGTTGTTGTTGGTAATGAACTTAACCTAAAGATTTTGAAAAGGAACATGTGTACCAAATTTCGTGGAAATCAGGAGGAAGTGCAACATGTAAAGTGATGACGAGTTTTATTTTTATATTTGTATGTACGAGTACGAGGTTTTGCATTTTGACTTCGGGGGTAGGCCTATTGAAAAGCTCTTCCGAAGTTTTGTTCTACGGAATTTCGTTCTATATGGTGGTAGCAATTAATAGCTTTGTTCCCTGAGGAATCCGCTAATAAGGCAGTGAAGGGTGTGGCTCTATACACTGTATTTTATCAGCTGTTATCAGGGGTCTTCAATCAGCTGTTATCAGGTTGCTACACACACTCACTCAGGTGGTCAAGCACTCGGCAGACAACAGAGTCAGTTGTCCGGTTAATCCCGTCCTGTCAAATACTGCTGTAGTCAACCACTGCCAGGTTTGTGTCTGTTTGTATAATGTACTGATGTATCACATACTTTGGAATGTGATAGTAAGTTAGTCTAAACTATTTGAAATACTGCTGTGATGTGTCAGTTCTAAATTATTGTAATTGAAAAACTGTAGAACTATAAGGTCATCCATGTACTATGTGAAATAAGTAGTAATATGGTCTTCCACACCATATTATTTGGATTAAAATTAATAACTAAATAGTAAAGTAAAATATGAACCAAAGTTTACACGTTACCATACACATGGTTATGGACTGAGCCCTGAGTACTGTCTTCAAAAAATGTCATTCCGAGTACTCCCAAGTTATATAAATTTGTAATGTTAGCTTTATTATAAAAGTAGCACGTGAAATTTTTGCATGGTCTAGTGATAGCAATTCAAATCTGTTTACATTAATTTTATATTATTTAGAGAAATCTATTGTTAGATAGCCCGAAATGTATAGCTGCTGATTATGTCGTAGGCCTATGTAAAACTGTAAATCATGAGCATACTGTCAGTTAAAACTTTGCTGAAATGTGTACTGAATAAATATGTGTACAACATACGATCCAGTACAGAATAGCCTAGACACTACAGTTCACTTAGCCGCTTTCCGTTTTTCATTTATAAAAACAAATAAAAAAATGTGACATAAATCCAAAAATTAAAGAAATTAAGTACTGTATTTTAATTTCTTAATTTTTTACTAGTTAACTAATAAAATTGTCAAAAAATTGGTGAGCGAAGTCAATTTAGTATATTGTTATCTTTCAAATAAAACCGATTCCAAAAAGATCTGATGAAAGTTGTAGGCGTAAGGTGTGTTAAGAAAGTACTTAAAAAGTAGTAAAGAAGGGGATCAAGTTCCTGTGGGTACGCGGAGGCAAGATCTTTCTACGGCGAGAAGAGTCTGCACCTGTGGTCCAGGTAACCTGCCAAGCTGACCTTGATAAATTGTAGGCCTATTAGCTTTTTGTTCACGCATGTATTTTTTCTAATAGTTTCAAAATACAGAATACATTTTATTTTGCTTTTATCTGTAAATTTTCAGTTATTTATAAGTACTATATATATATGTATATTTTAATGCTTAAATTTTAGTTTGAAAATGGTAGGGATGTTAACAATTATTCATCAAAATGTAAGAAGTATGAGAAAGAACTTTGATTTGTTTTTGTCGGAATTAGTTGCTAGGGATATTTTGCCGGACATTATTGTATTAAGCGAAATTTGGATTAATTCTGATGAAAGTAATTTGTATACCATTCCAGATTATAACTTATATTTAAAATGCAATGATCAATACCGAGCTGGAGGAGTAGCTGTTTACATTAAAGATTCGTTTAAAGACGTAAAATTTGTTGAATTGAAATGTATAAGTGCTGATGCCCTTTTAGTTTCTCTTAGTTATCTGAATACACAGTTACACATACTTGCTATTTATAGGCTATTATTTTGTAGTATAGATTTATTTGTAAATGAGTTAAAACAATGCTTTAATGATAGAAACAATTTATTAATTAATGCAACTAATCTAATTTGTATAGGTGATATAAACATAAATATATCTGACGATTGTTCTTACAATTCAGACGTTGACAGCTATTTAGCTCTGATGTCTAGAAATGGTTTGGAAGGCTTAATAAAGGAACCGACGAGAATAACAGAGCAGTCTCAGACTTGCATAGACCATGTGTTTGTCAGAGTAGCTAACAAGAACATGTTACAAGTGATAGCCACTGTCATACACGCTGATATCACGGACCATAGTTTGTTGCGTGTAGAAGTGCGTGTTGTGGGAGTTGGGCGGGGGAGCGGTGAGCGTGCCTCGCCTGCTTCCCCTCCCTCCCCTCGCTGCCGTACTGATATCGCACAGCTGGGACAGCTGATAGATAGCGCGGACTGGTCACCAGTCTATGCTCAAGTAGATGCGTCTTCCGCCTTTGACACTTTCTTTGACATTTTTCAAAATTTAAAATCACAAAGCAGAGTAGAATGTGTAGCGACAATACCGACTTATAGAAAGCTTAAGCCCTGGATAACTGATTTTATTTGTATGAAAATTAAATGGAGAAATCATGTTTTTAAACTAATAAAAAGACATCCCAATAATGATCAATTAAAAATATACTATAGAAAAATTAAGAATAAACTGCAGAATGATATTAGGAATGTAAAGAACAATTATTATAGGAACAAATTCACTCAGTGCAAAGGGGACTCGAGGGCTACTTGAAGCTAATTAACAGATTAACAGGTCAATCAAAAGTAAATAGCAAAGAAATAAATCTTGAGATAAATAATGAAATAACAAATGACCCATGTATAGTGGCTAATGAATTTAATGGGTTTTTCTTAGATATACTAAATCAACTAAATCTAACTCAAAAAATACCTAGGAATTTTTCGAATTTAAGATACAAAGATTCTTTTTCAGCAAGCAAGAACCAAGTTCCATCTATTTTTATCCAGTTTTGCCTGTAGAGATATTGAAGGAAATAAATTCTTTAAAACAAATACAACTCCTGGTATAGACAATATAAGTTCAAGTTTAATACAGAATGTGGGAACTAAAATCGTTGATATTTTAACATATTTAATCAATTTTAGTATAGAAACTGGAGTCTTTCCCTCAAAGTTAAAGAGTGCTGTGGTTATCCCTATATTTAAAGGTGGCAAGGAAGATAAGTGTAATAACTACAGACCAATTTCATTGTTGTCTTGCTTCTCTAAGATTTATGAAAAAATAATAAAACAAAGGTTGATTAGATTTTTGCAAAATACGGGATTTTTTAGTGATAGCCAATACGGATTCAGGAGTGGCATGAACACAGATCATGCTTTAATTAACTTTATGAATGATGTTTGTATTGGGCTAAATGAAAGTAAATGTGTAAGTGGATTATTCTTAGATATAAAGAAGGCTTTTGACACTGTAGACCACAATATACTGCTCGTTAAACTATTTAAGTGTGGAGTTAGAGGAGTTGCACTCGAATGGTTTAAAAGCTATTTAATTGGAAGGACGCAGTGTGTTAGAGTCAATCAGGTAAATAGTGATATGGGAGAAATAAGAAGTGGAGTACCCCAGGGATCTGTATTGGGAGCCATTTTATTCATTGTCTATATAAATGATTTATGTAATGCAAAACTTAATGGTAAAGTGACGTCTTTTGCCGATGACACGGCACTATGCTATACTGAAAAGACATGGGAGTCAACAAGAGTTGCAATGACTGAAGACCTTGAGGCTTTGCAGTGGTGGTTTACAACTAACCGTATGCTTTTAAGTGCTGAAAAAACAAAATTCATCAACTTCAATCTCAAAAAGGATATCAACTTGTTTAATCATATTACATATAAATGTGCAGATTGTTTACAGAACCAAAGTGCATGTAAAACGAGTACGTGCGCTACTGTTGAAAGAACCTCTATAATTAAGTACTTAGGATTGTTTGTTGACAGCGAAGTAAATTGGAAATCACAAATACGCAGACTAAAAGGAAAAATAAATAATCTACTGAGATATTTTTATTTCTTGAGAAATATGGCTGACCAACAGATCATGCGCACTTTATATTTTGCTTTGGTGCAGAGTCGAATTGAGTATGGGATAGTTATATGGGGAAACGCTTACAATACACATATAAAACCAATACACACACTACAAAAACACTTTATTAGATTGATCTCGCATAAAACTAAATCAGACCACAGTCGTCCTATTTTCAATCAATTAAAATTCTTCCCATCAAACACCTATATGTTTTAAGGTACTTAAACAATTTTTGAAAGAAGTGGTAACATTCCACAAAATGACAATGTGTATAGAAAAAGACTCAGAAGTTGTAATAATTTTTAGTACCAAAACCATCAAACACTTTTTTACACGATCTTACTACTTTATTGCCCCAAGGATATTCAATAGTTTACCATTGGATATTAAACTATCACAGAATAGACATATTTTTCAACTAGACTAAAGAAATTGCTTTTGAAATGGAAAGTGTTGAATCTCTTTTGATGGTGCTGAAATAGATAAATCTAAAATTTATGTTGTAGATAAATTTAGTACAGGTTAGTTTTAGTTATTCTTTTGCATATTATAGATTTTTTATTTTCTTCTTTGTATATATTAGAGGCAAGAACTTATATTTTTTTGAAAGTAAACCAACCATTAGTTCTTACATAAGGACATTTTAAATGTAAATATATTTGAGGGTACATACATATTTTGATTCCGATTGTGTATATTTTTCTAAACTGATCGCTGAACCTACTAAAATTAAAATGTTAAAGGAACCTCTAAACAGGTTTAAACCGTAGAGGCCCTAAATTTTCCTTTTGAATATAACAGTGTTTTGTGTTTGTTTGTATTTGTTAGTTTTTTATAATCGTAGTTTATGTTTTTAATTTTTATACATTTTTTATTTGGTTTGCCTTGGCAGGTTACAAAATGCTAATTCTAAGTTAAATACAGTAGAAATAAAGAAAACATTGTAAGAAATGTATTGTATATATTTATGGAAAATAAATTATTATTATTATTACTTATATTATTCTTATGGAGCACTAAACAAAATGACCGAAAGTTACAGGGAACTATTAGTCTACAATATTCAATGTTCACAACTCATGCGTTGAAACTGGATTGTCACAGTTGCAAGCAACGAAACAAAATAACACTTGTATAATAAGCTGCATTAGACAACTTTGACGAAACCAGACTGAAGTTTCAGGCATAAAGTTGCAGCGAACTAGGCCTAAAAGCCTAAAATTAGGATTCAGAGTTGTACCTAATTTGTATGTGTTTCTGAAAGTCATCTGTTCCACAGGAAGGAGCGAGATGAGGGAGCTGTTGTCTCTGATCGAGGACTGGTGGAAGGTTATCCTGCTCTACTCAGTCCTGATGTCAGTGTATGTGTGCCTGGTGATGGTGTGGAGTTGCTACTACGTACTCTCCTGTATTTGTTTCTGAAAGCCCTCTGTTCCACAGGAAGGAGCAAGATGAGGGAACTGTTGTCTCTGATCAAGGACTGGTGGAAGGTTATCCTGCTGTACTCAGTGCTGATGTCAGTGTATGTGTGCCTGGTGATGGTGTGGAGTTGCTACTACGTACTCTCCTGTATTTGTTTCTGAAAGTCCTATGTTCCACAGGAAGGAGCGAGATGAGGGAGCTGTTGTCTCTGATCAAGGACTGGTGGCTCTACTCAAGGTTATCCTGGTGATGGTGTGGAGTTGCTCTACTGTATTTGTTTCAGTCCACAGGAAGGAGCTGACTGTTGTCTCTGTCAGTGTATGTGTGCAGTGTATGTGTGCTGGTGATGGTGTGGAGTTGCTACTACGTACTCTCCTGTATTTGTTTCTGAAAGTCCTCTGTTCCACAGGAAGGAGCAAGATGAGGGAACTGTTGTCTCTGATCAAGGACTGGTGGAAGGATTATCCTGCTCTACTCAGTCCTGATGTCAGTGTATGTGTGCATGGTGATGGTGTGGAGTTGCTACTACGTACTCTCCTGTATTTGTTTCTGAAAGTCCTCTGTTCCACAGGAAGGAGCGAGATGAGGGAGCTGTTGTCTCTGATCAAGGACTGGTGGAAGGTTATCCTGCTCTACTCAGTCCTGATGTCAGTGTACGTGTGCCTGGTGATGGTATGGAGTTGCTACTACGTACTCTCCTGTATTTGTTTCTGAAAGTCCTCTGTTCCACAGGAAGGAGCGAGATGAGGGAGCTGTTGTCTCTGATCAAGGACTGGTGGAAGGTTATCCTGCTCTACTCAGTCCTGATGTCAGTGTACGTGTGCCTGGTGATGGTATGGAGTTGCTACTACGTACTCTCCTGTATTTGTTTCTGAAAGTCCTCTGTTCCACAGGAAGGAGCGAGATGAGGGAGCTGTTGTCTCTGATCAAGGACTGGTGGAAGGTTATCCTGCTCTACTCAGTCCTGATGTCAGTGTACGTGTGCCTGGTGATGGTATGGAGTTGCTACTACGTACTCTCCTGTATTTGTTTCTGAAAGTCCTCTGTTCCACAGGAAGGAGCGAGATGAGGGAGCTGTTGTCTCTGATCAAGGACTGGTGGAAGGTTATCCTGCTCCTGCTGATGTCTACGTGTGCCTCAGTCCTGAGTCCTCTGTCAGTGCACGTTATCCTGCTCTACTGCTGATGTCAGTGTATGGTGATGGTATGGTGTGGAGCTACTACGTACTCTCCTGTATTTGTTTCTGAAAGTCCTCTGTTCCACAGGAAGGAGCGAGATGAGGGAGCTGTTGTCTCTGATCAAGGACTGGTGGAAGGTTATCCTGAGTCCTGATGTCAGTGTATGTGTGCATGGTGATGGTGTGGAGTTGCTACTACTACTGTATTTGTTTCTGAAAGTCCTCTGTTCCACAGGAAGGAGCTGAGCTGTTGTCTCTGATCATCCTGCTCTACTGTCCTGATGTGTGTACGTGTGCCTGGTGATGGTGTGGAGTTGCTACTACGTACTCTCCTGTATTTGTTTCTGAAAGTCCTCTGTTCCACAGGAAGGAGCGAGATGAGGGTTCCACAGGAAGGAGCGAGATGAGGGAGCTGTTGTCTCTGATCAAGGACTGGTGGAAGGTTATCCTGCTCTACTCAGTCCTGATGTCAGTGTACGTGTGCCTGGTGATGGTATGGAGTTGCTACTACGTACTCTCCTGTATTTGTTTCTGAAAGTCCTCTGTTCGACCGGAAGGAGCGAGATGAGGGAGCTGTTGTCTCTGATCAAGGACTGGTGGAAGGTTATCCTGCTCTACTCAGTCCTGATGTCAGTGTACGTGTGCCTGGTGATGGTATGGAGTTGCTACTACGTACTCTCCTGTCAGTGGTGTAGACACCGTCGCTCTGCAGATGGTAGGTATATACCAGAGAGTACAGAGTAGTCATGACATAGGCGTATGCGCTGGAGGAGTCGAAACCACGCCAAATTCGCGAGTCAAGGCACCGATTTGTTCTCAAAACACATGAAAACTCCAGTGCGTTCGTTTTGTTCATACAGAGGTTTCAGTTGTTTGGAGTACGCGTATTTTTTCGATATTTCACTGTCTTGTAACTAAATAAACCAGGATGCTATTAAGGTTTCCATTTTCAACCCCTATGTTTTAGTACTCTGAAAGCTTTTTTAAATGTGAACTTTCATATTAGCTTTTTGTTAGACCCAAAGTCTTAAAAACAATCTTGAACAAGTCTTTTGTATTTGTTGGCCCAAGTATTTTTAATAGGTGAAAGAGTCAGTAAACCTAATGTTATTTGTCAAGAGTCTAAGAGTTGGTTACTTCCGCAAGAAAATGTAGACTTTCTGTGAGAAGAAATGCAATAGAAAAATAGACCTGTAACATTCGATTTTCACGAGGCATTTAAGTTACATTCTGTAAAAATATACATAGAATAATAAGAAACACGTTTAGTCTTGTAAGTTTGGTCAATCCCCAGTACGTAGTTTTGCTTTGTTAACATGAACAGTGGATCCGCTCAGTTTATTTTTAAAATATCGACTGTAGTTTGAAGGTTGTGTGATGTTTAGAGTTGTACTGGCCACCGCTACTTTTGATACGAATACCAGAATTATTCAAGTGTACACTTTCTCTTATGTATTTTTACTGATGACTAAAATTTCTATTATTCTTATTATTCATTTAGATGTTAAATTTGTCTAGGGTTTTTATTTTTCAAACACGAGGAGTCATAATAATCGTCAAATTCGTAAAAGAGAGTTTTGTAGGGAAGCATTGAAAACCCTAGAACTGTTGATTCTACCTAACTCACCTCTACATGTTCCACATAAAAAAGTAACTCCTTAAGAAAGAGATAGACTCGCACTCTTATGAAACTAAAGACAGGGACAACTACTGAACTGGGATAAACAGAACGGTATTTGAAACGGTAGTTCACCTTTCCTGGCAGGAGTTCATTTCGTCAACACAGTTTAAAATTGGTTTGAAACGGCCCTAAGCTTAAGGCATTCAAAAATATGTAGTAACAAGACGGTTCTCAATTCGCAAGTATTTTCTCGCGGGCATTCAATTGGGAAATGCAATAAAATTTTTTTACGTATTTATCTAAATCTTAACGGTCAAATTTTTGTCAGGTAAAAGGTCAAAGGTACAAGGTTGTAGCTAGAATCATGCCATTTACAAATATGATTTTGGGGAAAAGTAGTGTAGGAAGTTACAGTAATTTTAGTAAGGGACAAGTTATTTCGCTCGGTGGTCGATTTTTACCCGACTACCGCGTCTTGCCACTTTTGAGCATACCTGCGAATTAACGTGGTCAGTCAATAATATTCAGTCAGGTAATATTCACTCGAAGAGAATGAATATTATCGTCTGGCATATATGCACCAATATTGAGACCGAAGTTAATATAAAAAATGTATTAGAAAAATTGGTATCCACATCAAGGTTGCTGAAATATTTTTAATGAAAAGTTCATTACAGATATTTTCATAAAAGCTAAGAATTATGTCATCAGCATATTGTAAAATATTGAAGTTCTTTACAATATTACCTAAGTCGATTTCTTTGCATTGGTTCACGTATAAATAATGCAGTACCAAGAATTGATCCTTGAGGGACTCCAAAGTTTGGATCCTTATTTTCGATTTGTAATTGGTGGCTTCTGTTACTCAAATCGGAGTAGGACTTAACATTAGGACTTCTTGTTTCAGGGCGGTTTGTTTGGTCAGAGAACCACGGCCACGGGAAATGTCGCCACAAACATCACCCTTCCATGCAGATGAGGTTTCTTCGTGACTCATGATTCTTGCTGTAGTTGTATTTTATTTTAACTGATACGCCCAATTTTTAATTTCTGATTTTTAATTTTACTAAATGAACGTGTTATATTACCTGTGTATCCGTCTTCTTTAATTTACAGTAGGGATGTGATCAAGATATATTTGTATTACCTTAGGTTTTATTTAAAGTTATATTATTACTAAATATATTGTGTTTGTAATACAGTAGTTTACCTACATCACTCTTTTTAGTAACGGCTCCTAGCATATTGAGTCTGATTGCGTGGGTTCGATCCTCGCGCTTCGGATGATTACATGTTGTTGTTTACGTGTAAATTATGTCCTACAATTTAGTGTTTTCAGAGTACCTGTCGGCCATTTTGTTTTTTGTCCCATAATAACAATGTAAAATCAGGCTTTCTCTTGGCACCTCACGCCTGCAATTTTCATCGGATCTTTTTGAAAGGATCAGATAGGTTTCACTTTAAAGATAACTATATACTGCAGTGACTCTGCTGGCTACCTATTCGAACATTTTATTAGTTTACTAGTAAAATCAATAAATTCCATTGTAAAGATTCTTTAACTTTTAGACTTATGTCACGATTTTACAAATGGAAAAATGCAAAATGGACATTCGGCTCAGCGAAGTCACTTAAAACTTTAATGTACTTTAAAACAAAGTTTATTTTATAAAAATCCGATAAAACTGTAGGTGTGAGGTGTCTCAAGAAAACTCGTGTTTTTACAGTGCTCATATGGAACTAAATTTAACGTTACAGCCAATACTGCGCACTCTTAAGTCTTAAGTAATAGTCTATTTTAAAACTACACTGCAATTTTGTTTGTTATTTTGGTAAATCTTTATAAAAATCTGAAAACCTACATTTTGGACCATGCATTGACTTTAAATATACATTTAAAATCAATGGACCATGTATTATCATTTACTTTGCATTTTATAACATGGAAAGTCAATGATTTTGTAAGATGGAAAGTCAATGGTTTTATCTAAAATGATGTACAATTATATTTAATTTAAGATAAAATTATAAATAATAGTACATCGATTCTGGAAACGGTTTAATAACTTAAGAATAGACGCACCAAATCATATACTGTACTGTACAGACTATTTCTACAAACTTCTTTTCTACGTAGTTGGTATCTAAATGTATTTTCAACTATTCCTACTACAATAATTTCATCTACAATCAACTATTTCATAGTTCAATATCTGAGATTGTTATTGAGTTCCGACTCATATAAATCATTGTAGGATTGTAGGCCCCCATTTATAATCTTTTGGCTAGACAACTATCTAATAATGATCCGAGCTTAAATCAAGCCACAGACGTAGAAGCTGGCAAAATTGAGATAATTCCCGCAAGTAAGTTGTCGAGAAAGACGGTCTAAATTGTCAAAACACTACTAGAATATTTCGTATTAAAATAATTAATTATCCCAAATAATTATGTAGGTTAGGGATTTGCTATTTGCGTTTCCTTGGAGCTGGCTTCTCGGTTATTCATGATCAGTATGGGCTGGCGAAAAGTCGACTGCCTTTGTTTATATAAACCATTGACTTTAAACCTAAACATTTAAAATCAATTGTTCCATATGCTACAAATTAATTATTAATTAACATGTGTTATTTTATACAATGAGTTAAGTAAGTAAACAAATAATATTAACTTTGAATGTTACCTAAAATAAAACAATTATTCTTTTTATAATTTAAACTATTATTTCTCTGGAGAATTTAAACATGGCGCAGTCTTACTTAAACATGAAACCTCCAGAGATGTTTACATTCAAACCATCAGAATGGAGTTTTTGGAAGAAACGTTTTGAGAGATACTATTCCCTGAGTAAATTGGACACAGCCAAGCCTAATGAACAGGTAGATATGCTTATTTACTGTATGGGAGATAAAGCAGAGGATATTTTAGCCTCATTCAATTTGAATACAACTGACTCTACAGACTACAAAGTAGTTTTAAGTAAATTTGATGAATATTTCATTCCCAAAAAAATCTTGTTTTGAAAGAGCCAAGTTTTGAAACGTAAACAAAGTCAATCTGAAAGCATTGAAAACTTTGTTACTGATCTTCATAATCTGGCTAAAAGCTGTGAGTGGGGTCAAATTTATGAAGAAATGATCCTAATGGTCCTTATTACAGGTATGCGAGATGAAGCTTTGAGTGATCGCCTTCAACTAGAGGCTGATCTAAAACTAGAAACAGCAACAAATTTAATCAGAAAATCGGAAGAATTAGCTAGACAAAAACAAGAACTTAATAATAGTAACAACTCTGAAATTGAACATATTTCTAGGAATAGCAGTTTAAACAATCCCTCATTTTCACATAACAGACGTACAGCTTTATTGCCAAATTCAAACAAAGAAAGGACAAAATATTCCTGTTGGTGGTGTGGTTCGGATTCTAAACACACTAGAAAGTTTTGTCCTGCCCAAAACAATAAATGCAAAAACTGTCAAAAAATTGGTCATTTTCCTCGGGTTTGTAAATCAGGAACTATTCAAAATGTTGAATCAAACAATCAAAGTGAGGAAGACAACTTGAATGAAGCCCCTACTAATACTAATGCAGACTTCATAAGTACAGTTCAAAACCAACACAAACCCATACCAACAGAATCTTGGTTAATCAACTTAAAAGTGAACGACACTGAAAACATTACTTTTAAAATAGACACAGGAGCGGATGTTTCAATTCTACCCGCACATCTGGCGGACAGTACAAAAATTAGAATCCAGCCGACCACTCAAATTCTAACTGGTGCAAGTGGAAGTAAACTAACACTCTTAGGCAAAGCATCACTAAAACTATCCTACAAAGAGAGGGTTTGTTATGAAACTGTGTATATTTCAGTAGGGTCCTCTCAACCCCTTTTGGGTAAACCTGCTATTGATAGCCTACAGGTAGTAGCTAGAATCGATACTGTACAGAATTCCTCTTCCGATCAATGGATCAAAAAACATCCCAAATTGTTCAGAGGTCTAGGATCAGTTCCTGTTAACTATAAAGTTGAATTAAAACCTGATGCTCAGCCATATGCAATCAATACACCTCGCCGAGTCCCACTACCGCTTTGGCAAGCTACTAAAGATGAACTCAAAAGCATGGTAGACATGGGCGTGATCACAACTGTTAATCATGCAACAGACTGGTGCGCACCTATGGTAGTTGTTCCTAAAAGAAATACAAACAAAATCCGTATATGTGTCGACTTATCAAATCTTAACAAAAGTGTGAAACGTAGATACTATCCCATTCAGCCCGTTGACACAACTCTTGCTCAAATATCCGGTGCTTCCGTTTTTCCAAACTCGACGCGAACCACGGTTTCTGGCAAATCAATCTTGACGAAGAATCTCAAGATTTAACGACGTTTCTTACACCATTTGGTCGTTACAAGTTCCTCAAACTTCCTTTGGAATCAGTTCTGCTCCAGAGGTTTTCCAGGAATATGTAAATAGAACTTTACAAGGCCAAAGAAATGCTACGGCTCACATGGACGATGTAATAGTTTGGGGAAAACCAACAAGAACATGATGCAGTCCTTGAAGAAGTACTCACTAAACTTGAAAATGCTGGGTTTACATTGAACAGAGACAAGACAATATTTTCCCAAAAGTCAATAACTTATTTAGGACACAAACTATCAGCAGGACGTATATCGATAGACGATGAAAAGGTAGCAGCTATAACAGAAATGCCTCCTCCAGTTGACATTGCTGGTGTCCAGAGATTCCTTGGCATGGTGAATTTTGTAGGCAAATTCATTCCCAACAAAAGTGAAATCCTTAAACCTATAACTGAACTTTTAAGCAATAAATACGACTGGTTTTGGGGAAGTTCTCAACAATACGCATTTGAACAAGTTAAAAAATTGTTAACGACAGCCCCTCAACTTGCATTCTACGATATGTCACGTCCTACAATGATTTCAGCAGACTCTTCTTTGAATGGACTAGGAGGTGTTCTACTACAACAGCAGACAAACCAAACCTGGAAACCAATTTCTTATATTTCTCGCACTCTTACTTCCAGTGAAAAAAACTACTCCAATATTGAGAGAGAAGCTCTCGCAATAACATGGAGCTGTGACAAATTCAAGAATTACATTGTGGGAAAAGAGATAGTACTAGAAACGAATCACAAACCCCTGACCACAATTCTCACATCAAAAGAGCTCAATGATTTGACTCCTCGCCTACAACGACTACGCATACGTCTCATGGCATACTCCTACAGCGTAGTTTACACACCTGGGAAACACCTTGCTACTGCTGACTGCTTATCAAGAAGTCCCATTGTAAGTAACGATAAATATGACTTGGAAGAAGAAATAGAATATATTGTACATGCTGTTACAACTTCCTTTGCAACAAGTGACTTAAACATTCAAAAAACTTATACAGCACAACAGTCTAGTCCCGTATTTAGAAAACTTGAAGAATACTGCCAAAATGGTTGGCCAGACAAGTCAAAGTTACCATTGGATATGAAGCCGTACTACCCTTTCCACAACGAAATGTCCATTTGTGATGGAATTTTAGTAAAAAACAATCTACTAATTATTCCAGAAGAATTACGCAAAGAAATGTTAAACCGGATTCACTCTGCTGGCCACTTTGGCATAAATAAATGTCGTCAGAGAGCAAGCAATAGCATGTGGTGGCCAGGCATTTATTATGACATTGAGAAACACGTCACTAACTGTTCCCATTGTGTACCCTTCAGACCACAACATCATGAACCTTTAATTGCAAGTGAACTTCCATCTAGACCTTGGGAAAAACTGAGCATTGATCTGTTCAAGCTAGAAGGGTCCTGGTATGTAGTCTTATTCGATCAATATTCCAGATATCTGGAAGTAGCAACTTTGAAAACACTCACTGCTTCTGAGGTGATAGACAAATGCAAATCCGTTTTCAGCCGTCATGGTATACCTTATGAACTTCACTCAGATTGTGGTACTCAGTTCGTAGCTCAAAGCAATTGTTTAGAAAATGCTGAGTTCAAAAGGTTTACAAAAGAATACAATTTCAAATTAGTAACAAGCAGCCCTGGACATCACCAGAGTAATGGATCAGCTGAAGCAGCCGTGAAAATAGCAAAAAGCATTTTACGAAAGGGAAAAGAAGATCTATACATGAGTCTCTTAGCGTATCGTAATACTCCTATAACTTCAAATGGACTCAGTCCAGCTCAGCTGTTATTCAATAGAAGGTTAAGGGACAACTTACCTGTACACCCTGACACTCTAATTACTCAGCAACCAGATACAGATCAACTCAAAAATAAAGAAGAGATTTACAGATCCTCCTATAAAGCTGCATATGATACTCGTCACGGTGCTAGATCCTTGACACCACTAAAAATAGGTCAAAACGTCTGGATTAGCGATCTAAAACGAAGAGGTGAGATAGTTGCTCTGGCCCAAGAACCAAGGTCATATTGGGTAAAAACTGATCAAAGAACAGTTCGCCGAAATCGTTACCACCTTATGCCTTACAACAACACATCTGGTCAAGCCAAACCGCCAATTCCATTCCTCCACCTTGATCTTAAACAAACTCCGGCAAAAAGTCAGCCCCCTCCTGAGAATGGCCAAACCAATGCAAGCAGAAGAACTGAAGACAATCTTCATCAACGGGACATGGTAGATCTCAGAAAGGATGGATCACCTCCGATAGAATATCGAACAAGATTTGGCCGAAAAGTAAAGCCCATCGCGAGGTACCATTGAGGCTTGAAGGGGAGAGATGTTCCATATGCTACAAATTAATTATTAATTAACATGTGTTATTTTATACAATGAGTTAAGTAAGTAAACAAATAATATTAACTTTGAATGTTACCTAAAATAAAACAATTATTCTTTTTATAATTTAAACTATTATTTCTCTGGAGAATTTAAACATCAATAAATAAAGGCAGCGTCTGTGTTGGCGTTTAGCCCAAGAACGCTTGGCTGCCTTGGTCCGGCGAGTGTGCTCAGATGAATTTCTTGGCGTTTGAATAGTTTTTCAGTTATTATGGAGAATAGTTTTACATGATTGTTTGGATATATATGTAATTGTAAATATAGCAAATAGTAAATAGTCTTTGCTAAGTAGTAAAATGATAAGACTGGACTCTATAAGATAAATAGTTGATTTATGTTTTGTTATCAATGGCCGCAAGCGGTTAGTGTTAATTCCAGAGTGTTTTTCATATATTGTAAAATTGTTTAAACTTTCATTGATTTCAAATGTATATTAATAATTTAATTAATTTTAAAGTCAATGATACTTTGCTAGAACATTGATTTTAAATGTATATGTAAAGTCAATTGCTAGAATAAATCATTTATTCGTGGGGTGTTTATCTTTGGGTTTTGTTTAAAGCTTTTTGTAGATTCTTTTTTTCTTTACAAAATTGTCAACTCAAACTCAATATTTTCAGGCGACAGCATGGCAGACGGTGCTGGAGGGCAATTATCTAAAAGGCAAGTTAATTTATTAATAAGTAGATTAAAATAGTAGTTTGTTTGACGAAAACAAACTAAAAATGTATGTTTTGGTCAAAATTCCATCCTTTCTTTGTCTTTCAGTCAAACTCGGTGGCTGTTTAGGTTATGTCTAGGCGGCTTGCTTATTGGTTAGGATTCTTTGATATTGTGAGTCAACGTTGCATCAGTTTAATGCAAGTTTGCGGCCTGGAAATAAATAAACAAGATCAGGACTACTTTTAAATTAATATATATATATATTATTATTCATTCAGTATTAGTTTTAACTTGTATTTCATTCATGAAAGTGGATCTAGGTCTAAGCCATTCCCAGGCTAAATCATCAAGGGATTTACTTAACCCTGCGTCGGGCGCTCCACGGAGGTTTCCTCCGTGCCTTTTTTCTTTTGTATTAAAATTCAGGTTTTTTGTGTGTCGGCGGTCTAAGGTCGGGTGTACCTCACGTACCTCTTCCTAGGAACCCCCAGAATCGCCATTTTCTTAGTTTTAACATAAGGGGTCAATGAGAAGCGAATTAGTAGCGCATAACGGACGTTTTTCGCGGAGCCTCGATCACCTAACTACAGTTGCTGTATGAAACCTCCGTGTAAGCCTTCTGAGTGATGGTTTATGCTAGTTTGAAAATCAGATTGTTGTTTCGTTATGGTGCTTATTTTTAGTTCTATAAGATGAAGAGGGAAGAATATCGTATTTCAAGACTTTTGGACATTGTGGAGCAAGAGGAACAGTACGAAATTGTGAATAGACCGAGAGAAGAGTTAGTGCATGCGTTGTTTCCAGATGAGTTAGTTCCATATTAACATCGTTGCCTTTGTCTTACAATTACCTTAAAAAATAATTATTCAAACCCATTCATTGAATGTTGGTACCTTGTATTGATTTACTATTTAATTTTTACTTTGTAATATTTGCTAACGGTATGTTGTTTTTTGTTTTGGGCACTTCATCATAATTTACATTTTTTTAACTAAATTTTGTAGTAAACGATAAATAATAATGTCATATATGTACTCTTATTCAAGTTTGATATCAATAAACTTAGTTTTCAAAGAAAAAAGACGTTTTTTTCACACCTGGAGGAAACCTCCGTGAGCGCCCGATAGCGTTTTAAATTTTAAGCGCCCTACGCAGGGTTAAAAAGGATAAGCCAGCAACTACATTATAAGCTAAACTGTAACATTGAGTTGAAGAATCTGAGAGCAAAATTTAAACTATATGCAAATTTAGCTGTGCTGTGCAATCACAGTGAACTAGCAAAGTGCATGCACACTAAGATTACCAGCTGTATGTGCTATGTGTTACAATTGGAAACTATACTTGATGTTATAGTTTAAGAATTCAGGTAATAAATCATTTCATCATATTTTTTCAGTTAGCCCAGGTGCAAGAACATGATGTTGGGCTCGTGGCGGAAGTTCTATTTTAATCCCCATGTACTTGGTTCTAAACAATCATTTTTCCGTCACATTTCAGGAACCCAAAGATTAGCAGAAAAACTCAAAGGGTGGGTTTTTACTGAATTAAATAGTTTAAGTCATTAGGCATGTGTTAGAAGTAAAATGTCAAAAAATCAAATGAATTTTCTGAAGAGTCTCCCTAATTCGGACTGACCCCTGTTCGGATTTGTAATTATTGGGACTAGCAGATTATTGTCAAATATTCCCTGACTTAAAAAGGAACCATGGGCCGTTATTAAGCTCACATGATTGCTCACATAACGTTCAGCAGGAGTAACCGTGACTCTCATGGACCAGGGACTGCAGAATGGTGATGAACATACTGTACCTTGCCGCTTCACCATTTAACATCAAACGGTCTGTTGTACTTAAGGAAGAGTGACGGAGGCCTTTGCTTCCCAAACCTCGTCGTGAAGCAGGCCAGAATCTGTGGCCCGGTGTTGTGGAACCTCAGAGTGATAGGGCTCTGGGTGGAGAAGCTTGGCGGTCTGCTGGGAGTGGCAAAGCCCTACTCATATCAACATAAAAACAAAGTCTAGGCCAGTCTCGTTTCTCAGGGCGAAGGAGTGTCTGTAGTTTCAGGGGAGATATCTTTGGAAACTTCTGGCTTGTGTTAGCTCGCGCTTGTTTCCAAAATAAGTTTTAGTTTAAGCAAGCTAACTTATTAGGAAAGTAGTTTTGGTTTTAGTGTTCTACTTTTTGAGATTAGTTTACACAACACTGCCTACCATCACCCAAGTGAGGCTAGTGCTAGAAAAAGATGGCAGTGGCGATAGATAGATACCATGATATTAAATTTTCTGTTAAATCATCTGTTGTTTATTTTGCAATCATATATTGTCTTTATTGCAACTATAGTGATCTGTTGAAATCTTGGCTAGATTTCTGTAGTTAGTTTATAAGACCATTAGTTTGTACTTTAACATGTGATGATTGAGTTGAAGCCTACCAAGGAGATTCGAGTTTCAAAATCAAAGATTCAACATTGCTCTACCAAACCAGACCCGGAATTCCATAGATTTCAGATACTGTTTTGACTCAAGACTAATATTTTCAATGTGTATGGTCTGACTGATACATGTTTTGTATTTTTTAGTGAGTTGAAGAGGAGGTTAAAAGCTGAACAGAAAGCTAAGGAGAAAGTTGAAAAAGAACAAGCTAAAGCGGAGAGTTCAAAAGATGCCAAGCAACCTGAAAAAAAGAAAGACACCAAGGTTAATGAAGAGGAAATAAGTCCCAATGTAAGTAACATATTATTGTACTGATTTTACCACTGAACGTAAAGAAACTGAATTTCATAAATGTAGGGATTTTAATAATTTATTTTACGTTTTCTTAGTGTTTTACACAAAATAAATTGCAGACTTCTCTAAACTCTTCTCTAACCGGAATTATACAGGAGTTTTCTACATATGGGAAAAACCAGGAATTATGCGGGAATTTTGTTCCTAAACCGGGAAATTTTGCAAAAGGGATCGCGAACGAGGTGATTATTTCACGAACGAGTCTACTACCGTTGCGAGCGTATCAAAGTCATGATTTTGTCTCGGGCGCTAGTGGGAATCAAAGAGATCGCCTCGAACAGTTCAGAAAGGCGCGATTTCGTCTGGGGCGCTAGCGGGAGTCAAAAGATCGCCGCAAACGATAACGCAAGTCGTGATATCGTTGTAAATACTAGAAAAAGTCGAGGTTTCGACAAAATTGCTAAATGGGCAGGAGTAACTATAACTAGTTAAAACGGGAAACCGGCAAAATTTATCCGGGAAAAGACGGGAGTTTGGTTTTTCTTGAATGCTGGACACCCTGATAATGTATTTTAAACTAAGCTAGTCTGGCAATAGTGTCGAAACTGCTGGACAGATTCAGAGGTGTTTCTATAACTTAAAGCAAAACTATGTCATCATTTGTATTTGTTTCAGGAATATTTCAAACTAAGGAGCAATGCTGTCGCACAGTTAAAAGCAGGGAAAGACCATCCTTACCCTCACAAGTTTAATGTAACAATATCTCTGGAGGAATTTATAGAGAAATATAACAACCTTGAGGCAGGACAGATACTTGAAGATGTAACAGTCAGTGTGGCAGGTACATCCATTCTTTTACTATGCTTTATTACTAAAGAAATTTGAAGACAAAAATGTTTGGACCGAACCGGGACTTGAACCCGGTCTCCCGCTTGCCGGGCGGTTATGCTTAACCACTACACCATCCGGTCCAACTATTTCTGCCTTCAAATTTGGAGAAGTACTTAAATCTGAATGTTTATCTGAAACATGTGACTGTCAAATAGTGACTTTTAGGGTAGTTTTTTCAATTGCCTGGTTAGCAGCTGGTTAACTAACCGGTTAAGTTGTTTACAGTCTGCAATGTTTACATTTTCATGTAACATTTAAAGTACTTAAATGAATTATTTGGAGATCTTTCATGCAATAAAGGTATAGCGTATAGTTATTCCATTTTTATTGAATTTAATATGTACACATTATGCTAATATAGCTACATACAAACTGTAACACCAAAATGCCAAAACAAAACAGACAAAGTAAAACTTAACCTAAAAAATATCCAGCTTTTCTATTGGTAAGCTCCTTGTCCTAATTTTAACCGCCGGTTAAGGCTGAATTGAAAAACGGCTGGAATTAACAAGCTGGAAATATTACAAACAGAATTTAAATACTATGTCAATTGACTTATTATAGATCTTAATTTGTATAAACGTTAAAAAGCTAAAACGGGAGACCCGGGTTCAAGTCCCGGTTCGGTCCAAACATTTTTGTTTTCAAATTTCTTTACTATGCTTTAGTTATAAACCTAAACTTTAACCTACCATTTATTCTGTTAATATTTCTCAGTATTTATTAATCCATAAACTCACCAATGACTAAAACGACTTGTTCAGGTCGTATCCACTCTATCCGAGTGTCCGGAGCGAAGCTGGTATTCTATGACCTGCAGGCGAAGGGTTGAAGATTCAAGTGATGGGGAATGCTAACAAGTACAGCTCCGAGGAACAGTTTGAGACTGACTCGGACAAGCTGAGGCGAGGTGATATCATCGGCTGTGTCGGTCATCCGGGCAAAACCAAGAAGGGCGAACTGTCCATCGTGCCTCAGAAGATAGAGCTGCTGTCTCCCTGCTTGCACATGCTTCCGCATCTTCATTACGGGCTTAAAGATAAGGTATGTGAGTGGATATCAGTGAAGCTGTTTCCTATAGCAGCCAATCAGTTCTTGAAAGCTTGAAATTTTCAAAGCAACAGCCTAGATATGCTCCTAATATACTAATTTCAGTTTAATATGATCACAAGCTCAAAATGATTTAAATAAGTTGAAATTGTTTGACTTATAATACAAAGTTGACCCTATTGTATCAAAATTGTCCAATGATCTTGTTTTATAATAATTTTGTTTTGCAGGAAACAAGGTACAGGCAACGGTATCTTGATCTCATCTTAAATGAAAAAGTGAGGCAAAAGTTCATCACACGAGCAAAGATTATCTCCTATGTCCGCCACTTTCTCGACTCGCACGGTTTTCTCGAGATCGAGACTCCAATGATGAATATGATTGCTGGCGGAGCGACTGCTAAACCGTTCGTCACTCACCACAATGATCTCAACCTAGACCTCTTCATGAGGGTAGCACCTGAGTTGTACCATAAGGTGAGCTTCTTTGAATGTAAGTGCCAGCTGCTGAAAGAGATTCTGATGTTTAAAACATGGCTCAAAGTAATCTTTATGAGGTTAGGGTACAAATATAGGATACAGGATTAGGCTAACGAGTGAGCTGTGAAGTTCATTTTAAAAATTACTAAATTGGTTCACCTTTAGTTTGACAGAAAGAAACTTGACTGGCACTATTTTAATGTCATCTTGTGAATGGAATGCTAGTGCAAGGAATGTGGTTGCTATTGTAACTGAGGTCCTTCAGCGACTGTATTATTGTTGGTAAACACAATATGTTGAACATCACATGCTCTCTTTGCTCACGTTTGGAAGTGAAGCCAGGATTTTGGAATGGGGAAGGGGTTGCAAGCCCTTTCAGAGTAGTTTTTGATAGCCCCCAGTTGATAGGGGAGTCTTGGGGTCCTTCCTGAAAATGTGCTACATTTTGATGTAAAGTGGTGAGTTGTGGGGAACATGTCATTCCAAACCCATAAGATCAAATATGCGGATTTTGTAACAAAACAGTAATAGTGCTGTGATCAGGCGTTTTGTAGATACTCTAACAGATCTAACATTAGAATTACTGTAGATCAAATATGTTTGGATTTTCTGTTAATGACAAATACTTGTGCTGAAATAAATTTTAGAGTTAAGGGTGTGGATGCGACTTACTATACATTTGATCAATGGACCAATTGACTTAATTAACACAACTAAACTGATAAACCAAGATCTATTTCATTAAAAATCTAAATGTTATGTTCAAGCATATTTAGACCTTAGCATATTATTTAGGCCTTATATTTGTAAGGATAAGCTTGAACTCAAATCAACATTCTTGTCTATAGATGCTAGTGGTTGGAGGGATCGACCGAGTGTACGAGATCGGCCGACAGTTCCGTAACGAAGGCATTGATCTGACGCACAATCCTGAGTTCACTACTTGTGAGTTCTACATGGCCTACGCAGACTACAACGACCTCATGACCATCACAGAGAGCTTACTCTCAGGTTAGTAGGCTTAAAGGGGATTTTCTTACTTTTCCCCAGAAGAGTCAGGAGAGTCAATCCAACCAGTGGGGTACCATCCCCCCTGACGAAATTTCTTGTAAGAACACCGAAAGGCCAGGCAACTTAGATGGAAATTTTCAAAACGTGACTTCTCAGATAATACATTCATGCAGTACATTTTTACAGGTTGGTTTTAGAGTGGCATGAACAAAGAGCTGCAGCCAATCCTCTATGTGTGACCTATGTAAACCGTAACATCTGTCTTAACTCTTAACTGTTGTGTTTGCAAACCTATACTCAATACTGTGAGTTAATAATTCCCGTTTTGGACCGAGAAAAATAACTTTGGAACAAAAATTAAATCCAACCAAAAGTTTCCTAGATTTAAGTAAGGGTTTACAGACGTGCTATTTTTAACATTTAATATTCAAGTATAATATTTAAGTATATACTTAACTGAAACTACGAGGGTTGTTCAATAAAGACTGAGACTGGTTCTATAAATCGTTTACCGTTTAATCCTAAACTACAGCAATTTTTTCACCTTCAATGTACTCTCCAATAAGTGAAATGCACTTATCCCAGCGCCTCTGGCATGTCTGGAAAACGTGAGAGAAGCCATCGTTTGACATGTTCTTCAGAACCACCCCCGAAGCCTTTACTGCATCCTGTTCTGAGTCAAAATGACGTCCCTTCAGTTCCTTTTTTTTGCAGTAGGGAAAAAAACTAGTCACAGGGTCATATTTCAGGACTATAAGGTGGGGGGGGAACGGTCCTTACGCTCAGTGCCAGATTTACTACTAGGCCGCGGCCTAGGGCCGCAGCTGGGCGAGAAAAACATGTATCACAATCTTCGCATTACTGTACTGTTGTTTTTTAAGTTGAATTAGATGTTAGGTATAAGGTGTCATCTTGATGTAACATGAAAATAATAACAGAAAATTTAAATGGTTGTATGTTTCTATATCTCATAACTATAGCCTAGGTAACAAGATGTTCAGAAATATCATATAAACATGGCTGGCTCTAGACCTTAATGCTTACTATAAACATCGTATGTTGGAAGGGGGGGTCATGAGAGGGTAACAGAAAAAGTACAAAAAGGGGCCGTTTCAAAAATTTTGGCCTAGGGCTGCGGATATCCTAGATCCTTTACTGCTTATGCTTCGTTTGGCCAAATATTCACAATGTGAAGTTTCCAGTTGCCTCTAAGTTCTGGACGCTTTCAAGAAATGTGATTGTCAATGTAGCCAAAACTTGTTGTAGTACTCTCCATTGATTGCCTGTCCAAGCGGATCTAAATACACCATTCCTTTATGGTCAAAAAAGTAATGACCACAGCATTGTTAGCAGATTTAGTTTCTTCAGTGAGAGCAGAAACTGGAGCACCACCTCCTTCCTGCAGCTAAGGGTCCTCTCTGCCCTCCTTAAAATTGTTTTACCAGTAAACACAGAAAGCACGAAACTTCATAAAATATGTTAGTGATAGTTTTGTTGAGTCCAACACATAAAACTTAATCGCGTATCGTTGTTTGCACAAACTTGACATGGTAAAAAGTTGGAGGCGGCATGTTTCAAGTTGATGTTCAAACGAGGACTGATGACTTTGTGATGGAGATAACCCGATTCAGTTACTGGTGGTAAACAATGGGGTCCTAGGGTATAGGAAAAACCTGAAGTCATGTCTTATCAAAGCAATTTGTGGGAATCCCAGGCTCAGTCTTTATTGAACAACCCTCGTATTATTATAAATAATATGCAATATAAGAGATTTTACAGATTTCAGTCTTGAGATTTTACCTAGCTTTAATTGGTGATTGATCTCTTAAACATTACGAGATCTCTTACAAGTAGTTACTTAACATGTTTCAAAACGTGTGAAGTATACTAATTTCTGTTAGTAAATACAGTGATATTGCTTGACAGGACTGGTGAAGAGCGTGACGGGCTCGTACAAGGTGAAGTACCACCCAGAAGGCGAGGGAGGAGAGGAGGTAGAGATCGACTTTACGCCTCCGTTCCGCCGGATCCACATGTTCCCTGCACTGGAGGAGATACTTAAGAGCAAGCTGCCGGCACCCGACCAACTGCACACGGCCGAGTCCAAGCAGGTGCTGGCGGACTTGTGTGCCAAGCATGGGGTCGAGTGTCCCCCGCCCCAGACTGCGGCCAGGTTGCTCGACAAGGTAAACAGGTCAAACTTTATGTTTGGAGTCAGTGGAACCTGAAATATCAAGTAATTCCTGACAAAAATTAAAACCCCAAAAATTAAGTGGATATTTTTGGGTGAGAAGCATTTTTCAGGAAATATTTGGCAAATGGGTAATTAGCTGTATAAAAATAAACTTTGTATTTTTGATTAATATTTTCTCCTGTGTTGGTATCAGGACACAAGTTTGTGGGGGCAAAAAGAAATGCCCAAAAATAGATCTTAACATCAGTTTTAACCTGAAATGTTGAAATTTTCAAGTTGGAAGCGCTTTTCTCTTTCCGCAAATTGAACGTTCATACTTGTTTGTAAAGAAAATGAAACAGAGCCTTCAAAATCAGTAAAAAAATTTTGAATTTGATCGACAATATGAAATTTGTCAGCAACACCAAACAATTACTTGATTGAATAGAATATTGTTTATTGCAGGAAAATCTTTACAATTCATTGCAAAAGTCAAGGTAGAAAGAAACACATTAGATTAGATTAGATTGGATGGGGAAAATTTGTGGTTCAAGACCACGCGCACGTCAACCCTTTGGTTTATTGTGCAGGCTCCCTGTTCTCCTAACTAGGCAGCCCCACCCTCGCTTGCTTGCAAAGCTCGAGGATCGCTACCAATTCTGATGGGTGTAACTCCTGCCACTCCCGAGACCCTAGAAGACCCTTCTCCTGGCCTCCAGGGACTCACATTCAATGAGAATGTGTTTTTGGACTCAGGAGTACGCTCACATAGCCTACAACTAGTATCTCCTGTGTAGAGACCCATTTTTGCTAGGTGATTTCTGAAGTGCCCATGACCTGTGATGTAAGATATTACCAGTCTGATGTTCTGGCGACTAAGACTGGTCAGATGTTTGTAAGTATCCTTGATGGATTCTTGACTAAAAGTTTGGCGGGTTCCTGGCATGGTAGCTGTTTCCAACGCTCAGTGTGTCGCGCATTTGCCCTATCGGCTAGCATAGTTTTGACAAGAGAAGGACTGATTCCTACCGCTGGTTCGGACCGCAAAGGATGACAGCTCCTTTCTAGCCAGCAGATCGGCTTTTTCATTCCCTTTAAATCCTTGATGCCCGGTATCCATTCAAGCCGTACATTATTACAGCTTGCTAGAGCCGGGCTTGGGAGCATTCCGGACAATGCAGGAGTTGATAAGTGGACAGTCCAGTGCCCTGAGGGCAGCCTGACTGTCTGAAGAAGAAACACATTAATACAGTTACAATATTATCCTGAAAAACCACTCACACTTTTAAGAAACATATTCCATATGTTCCAATTCTCCAAAAACACCGAGTTCACAAGTTTAAACTTCAACCCCATCCTTAAAATCATCCACAGAGTAACAACTTAAATTAATTAGGTATTGTTTAAAACGACGCTTAAACAGCTCTGGGGAGGTGATGGTGGCAATCTGGCGAGGCACGTAATTTAAAAGTTTAGCTCCTGCTTGGGAGGGCAATTTTTCGTACGCGGACGGCCTATGTTGCGAAGTACTAAAAAGATCCCTACCTCTTGTTCATGAATATCTCTACTCTGAAGTGGTTGACATTTAAATCGATAATAGTATACCACTTAAAGTATATAGAGACAAGGCAGGGTTAGCAATTGCAATGCTTTGAAAGCGTCTCTGCATGAGTCTCTAAAATTAAGCTTTAATATCATTTTAATTGCTTTTTTTGTAATATAAAGACTCTTTGGCTGTTCGCTCTTGAGCTATTTCCCCAAAGAACTATTCCATATGCTAAATGAGGAAATATAAGTCCATAGTAAGTCATTAATAGTAAATTTTGAGGGCAGGTTCTAGACAGATTTCGTAAAGCGAAAATACCGGAACTGGAAGATATTCGCGAGTAGATTGCATCTATGTGGTTACTCCACGTTAACGCTCTGTCTATATGCATACCTAGAAACTTGGTTGATTCAACCTCTTCAATGGTTTGGTCTCCCAATATTACAGTAGGATTCAATTGATTTAGGCTTGGGCGTAAACTAAAGTGTATAAAGTTAGTTTTTGAAGGATTAGTGAGAAGATTATGATTAGAAAAATATTGAACACATGAATTTAAATTAACAAAAGTATTCACTTCCAATGCGTTGATAGACTTATTATTCAACGAAATGGTCGTGTCATCGGCGTATTGCACTATACTACTATTGGTCACCGATGACTCTATATCGTTAATATAAATAATGAAGAGGACCGGCCCAAGGATAGATCTTTGAGGCACTCCATTTTTAATTTGGGTGAAGTTGGAGTTAGAGTTCGCAACAAAGACACTTTGTTTCCTATTGTACAGATACGACTTTATCCAATTATGAGGTACTGTGACTCAAGGGCATCCATTGTATATTCAACAAGTTGATTAACTGCATCAGTTATTGATTTACCAGACCTAAACCCAAACTGTTTTGTAGAAAATAAATTGTATTTTTCAAAAAAATCTAAAAGTCTGTTCAAAAATAGTTTTTCAAATACTTTGCTTAAAGCAGAAGTATAGATATGGGTCTGTAATTTTCAATATTAGCTGGATCTTCTTTTTAAATATTGGAACTACTTTGGCGGTTTTCAAGTCATTAGGAAATTCACCGGCTTGAAATGACTTATTAATAATTATCGTTAAAGGGCTGATAAGAAATTCCGAACACTGTTTGAGAAGCCACATAGATATCCCATCAATATCTTCAGACTTCTTTGCCTCCATCTTTTGAAAAAAATATGACCTTAATAAGCCTAAAATAAATGTTGTAAATAGAAAAATATGGTTTTAAATAACATTTCCCGGTGTATTCAGTTAGTAGGTGAGTTTCTGGAGGAGCAGTGTATCAACCCGTCGTTCATCGTGGATCACCCACAAGTGATGAGTCCGCTGGCCAAGTACCACCGCTCACTGCCTGGTCTTACGGAGAGGTTCGAGCTCTTCGTCTGCAAGAAGGAAGTCTGCAATGCTTACACTGAGCTGAATGATCCAGTCGACCAGCGCAACCGCTTTGAGCAACAGGCCAAGGTACTGTGTTGATTGCTGGGCCATGATGCCAGTCCCCCCCCTAACACATGACCTTTCCTTAGACTTATCCATAATATCATTCTTCGCCAGACCAGATCTTTTACAGTACGATCTCACTAATCCGGCCCTATATCGGGATCGGAAGCGCCAGATTAGCGGAAATGCCGGATTATTGGAGGTTCACTAAAAAGGCTCAATTAGCCATAAATAATCTTTCTTACGTTGAAGGATGATTTGATTTCATTCTTTTCTTCCTTAGGTGCATGAATGTTTCATCTGTTGATGTTGAATTCCTTGGATAAAATAGCTAGCTTATCACCACTTTATAATCTTTTTAAAATCTCATACTTTTTATTACCAAAGTAACATGATTTTGTTTTTGCAACATCTCATGCCTTGTAATGAACGGAAGCTAATCATAGCTACCGTATTTTACTAATCAGATGTTACGACTTTTCGGTGTGCGCCGGATCCGGCCGTGCCGTATCTGGTGCACGGCGAAAAGTCGTAACATCTGAAAGCGGCCTTAAATAACTCACTTGTGTCTGGTTCTCTGCAGCAGTGAACTGAAGTAATCGATACAGACGGCATACTTCACGTGCTTCTCAGACAAGTGGAGACTGGAAAACAGGTGGCTAGTTGACGCGGTTACAGCGCCAGATTACTGGACGTATCGGAGTGGCAAACGGCCGGATTATAGAGACTGTACTGTACTTCTGAACTTTCTTCAAAAAAACCCCAAAATTGCACTCTAAATGTATGCACTTGTTAGTTTTACATAGCACATCAGTATTTTGTTAATGTCTTCAATCATAACATCTGAACGACTCTTTAAGATTACACCTCGGCTCACACACTTCAAACTAGCTTAGCGGAAAGGGTCAGCAATAAGCTGAACCTTGATGATATTTCTGTCGCTGATAGTTTCGCTCCGAGAGTGGATGCACACAAGACAGGAGTTAGGAGTGTAGAGCTGAGTCAACTGGAGTTGCTCTCCCCAGCTTTTATTTCAGCTCTCCATATTAGCCCCAAACCTCTGGACAGTCATCTATAAATATTTGCACTCACAAAGTGTCCAGCCTACGGGAATTTTGTTCCTAAACCGGAAAATTTTGCAAAAGGGATTGCGAAAGTGGTGATTATGTAATGGTCGAGTCTAGAACAGAATCAAAGTCGTGATTTTGTCACGGGCGTTAGCGGGAATCAAGAGATCGCCGCGAACGGTAACGAAAGTCGTAATTTCGTCTCAGGCACTAGCGGGAGTCAGGAGATCGCCGTGAACTATGTTGAGGTCGTTATTTCGCTAGGGAGTCAAGAGATCACCGTGAACGGTAACGAAAATCGTCATATCATAGCAGAAATAATTAAAAGGTAGCTATGATTAGCTAAATACGGGAAATTAGCGAAATTTACTCGGGAAAATACGCAAATTTTGTTTTTCCTGAACGCTGGACACCCTGCTCAGTGTGTAGCACTACAACTTTCTCCATATACTCGGCCTTCAATCTTCACTTACAAAATAAATGTCTTCAGAAGATTTACATCTGCATCATTTGCAAATGACTCAAATAATGTGAGTTCGTAAGGTTGAAATCTTCCTGTGGACATCTCTGGTTTAAAGATCTTGTGATCCCAATATCGAGATAAGATTTTTTTTCACTAGCTGAAATTTGTAACTTTCAATTTCCCTTGAGTTATAGTTACCCCTGGCAGTTTTGTTTAGCATTTAAGATCATATCTTAGTGCCTATTATGTTGAGTTAAGATACCTAGTACTTACCAGACACCCTGTCACCCTATGCTCAATAAATAAAATCATGTTTCAGGACAAGGCGGCAGGTGATGACGAGGCTCAACTGATAGATGAGAACTTCTGTACTGCTCTGGAGTACGGTTTGCCGCCTACCGGAGGCTGGGGGCTTGGTGTAGACAGGCTCACCATGTTCCTCACCGACTCTAACAACATCAAGGTAAGCAGTGAACGAGAGAGCAGTTTATACACATTAGCGTTAGTTGTAGAGCGTTGTTCAGTGCTTCAGGTTTTCAAACCTTGAATTTGAGAATCAATCTATCTTCTTAATACAAACTTAATGGGGGTTGTGGATACAATCAAGGGCAGTGGATGGACAAATGTAAATGAATGACCCACGACCAGAGGCGCCCGAGGACACGGCAACCGGGACGGCATTTTTGGGGCGGGCGCTGGGCGAATGCAGCTAAAAAGGGAATTCTTATAGAGAGAAGACAGAAAAGACTTTTAGAGAATTAACGATACCCAGAAAAAAAGGGAATTAAATCTTTATATTTTATTAATTAACTATGCGAAAGAGTACACAAGTCAACAGGAAGCGTGAGGTGAGTCATAGCGCCACTAGCACTAGTGACTTTTTTAGTAACTTCAGTCAAAACACAGTCACAAGGTCCGGCCTATAGCCTATCCTTACCGCTGTCCATCCACGGTTCATCAGCTGTTTACTCTTCAGGTTGTAACATGAAAAATAATTCTTTATTTAGTATGTGACATGTTTCTTTCTATCTCAAGAGTTGAGCAGTGGATTAATGATTATTCGTTTGATTTGTGTTGGGGCCTGGAGGTGTATATAGAGCAGGGCAATACTTTAACCCTCTACCTGGCAAACCACGATTCAATCGCGGTTAAAAAGTGTCACCCCACTGGCAAACCACGATTCGATCGTGGTTTGAACAAGCCTTTTTTCAAATTGACGTTATAAATAGTAAAACTTGTTTAATCACTTCGGTATTTATACTATTTTACTCAGAAAACATTGCTGTTTGATGATATAATTGTCATTTACAAATACTGCGAAATAAATGCGTGCGAATTTTCAAAGTGTCATGACCGACTGTCGCTGCAACTCAGCTGACGAGAATTTCCTCAAACTCCCGACTTTACCCTCAGATTTCTACTGGTAAATTTCGTCCTAGAACACAACAGTTGGTATCACTGTGTGCTACGTTTCTTTGTCTACAAGGAAATATTTTTCTACTCTGTGGCTTCTTCCACTCACGTAGTAGTGATTTTTTCAACTAGATCTCTTTGAGTTTCTATACTGGCAGACCGCGATCGACCAATCGTGGTTTTCCTTTGTTTCGTTTTCCTTTGTTTTATAAGCTATATCGATGTTTTGGCAGTAGTGTTTGGTACTATTCGACTTCGGAGCGAGACGCTGGTTACATAGATGTGAATATTAGAGGGTTGGAATATAAACCGGTTATTGATTTAGTTCTGAAAGAAGTGAAAGTTGTTCGGTCACACGGCACACCCCGTCCGCCATTTTCGTCTCGTCACGTATACATCTCAGTTGTCAGTTTGTTGCAGTGGACTGTGTTTGTTGACATTTCTTCAACTTTTAGACATATTTGAAGTTTTAGTGATGTGTGTGACTTATATCGGTAACTACAACAGTATGTAAACAATTTATAAGTGTGTAAATAAATTTTCTTTGTCTATAAAAACTTGAGTTCTTTACTGGCCTGTCTTTTTAGGTAACTAATAGTTAGTCGGCTTTCAGCAAAAATCATAACTATTGCAAAACAAATTATATTAGAATGGTATTTTTATTTTCTTACACAAACTAAGTCATCTTTAGCGTGATATATCTTTTATTTGATTATTTTGACAAATAGAGTTGATATGGAAAAGTTATTTCTGATTTACAAAAACGTTGAAATTTGCGACTTTTAGTAAAAACTTCATAACTTTGGTAAAAAAAATCATATCATAAAGGAATTTCCAGTGTTTTACACAGAAATATATTGCCTATAATTGCATAAGTATACATAATATAAAAAAATAAGAAATCAAAAAATTATAGTTTTGTTTTTAGATTACTTTTTAATTTCACTCCAAACTAAATTTTTCAACATTTATGAAAAAAAAATACAAGACCTAACTACCCCAAAACAAGATATTTTATGACATATTTTGTATTCTTCCAGCTCATATTTATTTTGTATTTATATTTTGGCAAATAGAGTGTATAAGGCAAAATTACTTCAAACACGAAAAAATTTTGAAATTTGTCAAGTTTCGTTAAAAAAATCATAAGTATTGAAAAAAAAACTATAAAAGGATTTTAGTTACAGTTTTATGTAAGGAACTAAATTGGTCAACTTTTGTATATCTTGAAATTTCGGTGAAAAAATCTTTAGTATTTTTCCCAGAGCTCTGCTTTTGAAATTTCAGATCCTCTACTACTGACTTAGGTTATTCAAAGTGTTCTACCTTACAAATATATTTTTTTTCAGGTAAGTAAATATTATAAGTGTAAAGCCTGTAGTGTGCTGAAAACAAAAATATATAACACTTTGGGTTTATCTTCAATATTATACCATCTATAGGGGTTTGTATGATACCATGCGCAATGAGCTAAAAAGGGCCTGCCAGTATAGAAATTTCTGATGGCCAGGTAGAGGGTTAACATGAGCTTTTACCAAGTAGGAAACATTTCGAAAAAGGACGGCTGAAAAGCAACAACAAGAGGAGTTTGTTCTTAAAAAGTCCACAAAATAACAGTTTTTCTTTTAAATTGTCTAGTGCTAGTCAAAAGGTTTCCATAAACATTTTATATTAAAAATTTGTATTTTTAAATTTTTTGTTATGTCAAATAAAACAAACTTGTTTGTATTAATATATTTTGACAATAAAAAAAAAAAACAAAATGCTTTCTATTCATAGTAAAATTACAGTTATTTTTGTTATGGCTAGTTGAAACTAGGCTCACTTTAAAACGCTTTAAAAATATGTTATTTTATTTTGAAATTTCAAAAGTTTTCCGGGGGGCCCTCGGACCCCATTGGGCTGGGGGGTGGAGGGAGGTACACCCCAAGATCCCCCTTTGGGGGCGCTGCCGTTGAATCTGCCCAAGGGCGCATGCATGCTCGAGCCGCCCCTGCCCACGACTAAGGCAAAGAAGTTTGAATGTTTGTTTGTCTGTCTTTGTAGACAATAGTTTCGGAACGACATATTGAAAAAGGAAGGCCAAGTTTGAATTTGAAGCTAATCGTGTCACTGATTACTAAACCGTAGCAATTTCCATTATTTTCTTGTTTTGCTCACCGGTAACGATGACTATTTTAATTTTGAATATAATCAATTCATTGCTTGTTGGCTTAAGTATATGTTAATAATTGTCAATGCTGCTAGCACCTTTTAATTAAATAATGTTTTGTAGACTTTAATGGACAGTGAGTTTTAATTTCAATGAGTTAGTTAATTGATAAATTGTATTTGCTTTCAGGAAGTACTGTTTTTCCCAGCAATGAAACCAGATGACAACAAACCTAAAGAAGAAGAAAAAGTCAATGCTCCTTCGTCATAACAGTAAATTGTTAATAAAGAAGCTTAACTTATGACAGACACACTTTGTTTTGTTTGGTTCCAAAAAAACAAAAAACCAAAAAATATTAATTTATTTTCAGTAGTAATTTATTTGTGTTTTCTTTTGAATTAGTTTTGATTTAAAGACAATATGGTGTTTTTTTTACATACACATTTTTGTTGATGGAGTTTTGGTAAACTGTTCATAGTCTGTACAGCATTGACAATTTATTTATTAGTTATATCTCAACTTTCAAGATAAAAGCAAGTTTCTACCGATGTTTAAATTCTTCATTTATCAACCTTATGATTTGACAACATAGAGGTGATTTCTTTATGTAAGATATTTGAATTTAGGAATGAGTGCTCCGTCAAATGGCAGAGTTAGAATTTTACACCTTTACAAAAACCAATAGTGTCTAAACATGCGATCAAATTTCTAATCTAATAAATACCCGTTAGTGCAACAAGAAATAATCTATGCTTTTTATTTCAAAATTTTTCACATCTCTCTTATTTTCAATCAAGCAATTGAGCAAAATGTAAAATAGCTAATAGGTTATAAGTCTCAAAAAACAATGAGTACCAGGTTTCACCTTCGCAAGGTGTGCAAAACCGATGTGCCATGGACAGGTGTACTTGTCTTCTGCTCCCTACATATTATATGCTTTAAAGCGTGCAAACCATCAAATTTTGTTTTTCCCAAACAATTTGGGGAAAACGACTCAGAATTACAGAATTTGGGGACTGATTAGGACTCAGAATTACAGAACGGGACTAAAGTCCATTAACTAGTGCCAATGGTTAACTTTTTTTCTAAGTTTAGCAAAGTTAATGTATTTATTATGGCATTACGGTAAACTTCCATCTGTACAAAAGTATCCTGAAATTTGGCAAAGCCTTCTTACCTATCTACATTCAGAGTTGATACGTACGGTCAGTGATGTAGTTCCGGACTAATAGGCGGATAAGGCACGTGCCTAGAGTGGCAAAATTTTGGTGATAAATAATTTATTTTTGGTTTAGGTCCTATAAGTTTTGATCTTACAAAATAAAAGTTTAACAAATAATGTTGAGTTATTAGAACGGCCATTTTAGATATTTTGTGTAGCATTAAGTATATAAGTTTATTTTTGAATGTAAGTCAAGTTAATTTTAGTTTACTTAGAACTTCAGTCAGTTGATTTGACTGAAAGTGTTTAATGAAAAGCGTTAGAAATGTGAGGTGTGATCGTCAAATTGCCTGCTGCATCAACAATAGCTTTTTTGACCCTTCTTTCCAGACGTTATTTTGCGTGCCATTCCCGTATCACCAAACGCAGTTCTGACTTCTGATTAGGCAAATGAACAACGTTGCATTCCATAGATCCAATAAGAAGTCAGAATCGTTTTTACACAAAAAAGACGCAACAAAACATTCTTAAATAAGGGTAAAAGATTTTACGATTTGTTGATGCAGCAGGCGTTTGAAGATAACTTTTCTACGTAATCAGCTCATGGGACAGTTTCAAGATCAATATTGGAGTAATATTAGTGACATCGGGGTTGACACTGACAGGGGGCAAACCTCACTGCCTAGGGGCGGCAGATACCTGAGTACGTCTCTGGGTAAGGTAGGTACTTGTTTCTGGCTGACAGAAGAAACCACCTATAACAAAATTTAATGTTTCCAAAAGACTTATTTAGGAGAAGAGTCGGTAAAAAAGGAAAGTATGCTTCAAAGTTCAGGAACAGGTTTATTACAGGATATTTTGATGCTAATACTCAACCAAAAACCAACCATTTTACAAATTTACTTTGTTGGGGCAAAAAACTTAAAAGTTCCATCCCACTTGCCTTATTTGCGTCCCCTATTTTCCGTGCTTGGAGTCAAACTGCTGCTGCACTGTACTCATGTTATTTTTTGTAATACGTCTCTTTTACAGGCTAATTAATTTTGTTATAAAGATGTTATTGATATTAACCTTCCAGAGGGCGCATGGATTTTTAAAACGTGAGAGGGCGCACCTGGAGGTTACTTCCAAGTGGGTTAAAACCTTGGTGAAAATGGCAAAACATCTTTGTTCTTACAATATGGCATTTGTATCATCATTTTTTATAATTAAAAGCAATTGGTGAAATGAAACTCGGAAACTATAAAACTAAAAAGAATGATACGATGAATTCACCAGCTACAAGCAGGGTCGCACACGGAGGTTAACTCCGGGTTGCTCCATAACGCGAGGAGGCGCATCATGGAAGTTACCTCCAGGCTCTAATATAAACAGTTAATAACTAACTAAATCGAAGCTGTAAGTGGCTAAATTATATTTTATCCTGTTCTAAGAAAGAAAGCCGAAGGGTACACGGATTCACAGGTTTTTGGCTCTTGTTTAGGCGATTTGACTAAAGAACAGATACACCCGGAGGTGACCTCCGTGATGCGACCTCTGGAAGGTTAAACTATACAGGTAGAACACTACTTTTTACAATATAGATCAAGTCCTTATGTCTGCGGCAGTGGAGAAAACAAATTAGAACAAACTTTTTGAACAAAACAAAGTATCAATTTGAAATGAAATTTTACTCATGAGATAAACAGTACTGATAGCGCTTAAAGCAGGGAGGAGGTACTTACTACACACTGTCAAACCCCAATCAATAGCAGATACAAAATTACATTTCAGATTTGAACACACTCTTCTTAAATAATGATGGACAAACAAGGATACAATTGAGAAACTCAAACAATTAGGTAATATAAGATGTAAAATAAAAAATAATGCAAGAGCTTAGAAGCAGTAACTATAGGGCTGCCAGTTTAAAAATCGTGAAATCCACATTTAATTGAAAATAGAATAAGAGGCACTATACTATAACACTAACATTAAAATAAGGTTTGAAAAACAAATACACTTTAAAAAGACCAGTAATGATAAATTATCAACAGTTAATACATGAAAAGGAGAAAGTATAACAACTAACAAGACATAAATCATAAGGTAATAAATAAAACAAAGATCTGTATCTACTACTGTAAAATTGTCAATTTCACACATCTTGTATACTCTCATCACTCGCATTTCAAGTGTTTCCCCGTCTCTATGGAAACTCAGGGCGTGTTCCAGTCCTGATTTAAAGCGGGGTCGACACGTGCTTCCTGGGGGTGTCCACAAACCCCGCCGCCTCCTTAATTAGGAGACTGATCGTCCTGCGCCCAGCGCCGGGTCCGGATACGTCTGTTTACTTGCCACACCGACACATCCAAATAAGGATATCCTGAATCCTCTCACAGCGCCGGATGCGGATACAATTGTGCCAACAGAACAGAACTCACTGTTTCCTCCCCTTGCATCTGCTCCTGAACTCGGTAGCGGCAAGCCTTCGTCGCTCGCCACCAAGAAAACGAACGACCACTGTAGTTTATTGTGTACACGGAATGGTTTCCCGCTTTATGCTGTGAAAATAAGTTTCTTATAAAATTCTGAAAATTATAAAATTGACTTTTACTTTTTTATGCACAGCATAAAGGATAAATTAATTAACATAGGTAAATATGTCTGAAATCTTAAAATAAATTCAGTTGGTTGCCCGTTTTAACTGTGGGCACTGAGGCAGCTGGCACATGCCTATCGTAACCCGATGTACATTTTTGGTACCTTCATAGACTAACGGACTCTTCATTTAACCTGGAACCAACCTCTAAACGTAGACGTCGTATCGTCTCGTAGACGTGTCAAACTCCAAACGCCCCCTTCCTTCCTCAAAAATGCACATCCTGTGGATATTATCCCCTTTTACAGAGAATTCGCTAGAAATCACGGTAGCGCAAGTGTAAATGTCTTGGTGCCTCCGCTTGGCCGAATTATCATGTTCTCGTTTATAAAACCGTGATATAAATCCAGAATGTGAAAAAACTTTGTATTTGAAATTGTTTTCTTTACTAGTAAATCAGTGAAATGTCCAATGGCCATCGGAGCCACTGAAGTACATTGTCATCTTTCAAATAAAACTTATTTCAAAAAGATCTAATGAAAGTTTTAGGCGTGAGGAGTCAAGAAAATTCATGTTTTTACATTGTTCTTACGATAAAAAAACAAAATGGCCGACTTTTACTGTTGACTCCTGAATGGTTTGTGTAGTGCATATTACTTCACAAGTTTGCGCCTTGACAGAATGCGCAATGTGCTCGCCAGACAGCGCGGAGGTGTTGAAGCCTTGCCCTGCCCAGACCTTCTACACATTACCGGTACTTATGCTAATCTGCAAGAGACTACCTGTGTGCAACAACACTCACTCATCCTGTATATCGCCACTCACCCTGTTCACGCTGCACTGCACTGTCTACAGTTGGCACTACCAGGGTAGCCAGGATTTAGGAATGGGGTGATGGGTGTCCAGGATCAAGAGGTTCTTTCTAAGCGTGATCAACCCTCCAGGGGCCTGGGGATATGGAATCTTTTTGGACCTGGGGGGTCGGGGGGTTCTCCAACGAAAAATAAGCTAATTTGTAATTCAAAATTTGAGTTTTGAGGCGTTCAGGGGGACATTTTATGGTAAAAGCTGAAGACTTAATAAGTTGATTTCGTAACAACTCAGTACAGAAGTAGTGTTGTGACCAGACGTGTTATAGTCTTTCTGAGAGAACCTAAATTACCTAAGTATTGGAATTTGGATTAGATCAAATATCTTCAGATTCTTTACTAATGGCAATGCAGTTATGCTGAAACTATTTTTGTACCTGCAGTGAAATATGTTTTTGAGTTAAGTGTATACACTCGAATTGCTATTAAATTTGGTACAGTTTCAAATTGTAGTATTGGGGTATCAAATAGTATTGTAGTATTTGACTGGGACTCGTGGCGTGGTCCTGTAATCCAGCTTTATGGAGGTCAGGTTTTGAGGATAATAAAGGTCCAAAGCGGCACAGATAGTCTCAGTGATCATCTGATGATACCCGCATCAACTCCCACCATCGTTTATACATATCAGACCATCATCTGCGTGGTTTCCGAGTCACGTTAAGCCGTTGGTCCTTGTATTTCCATTGGTCATCGGGCTATTAATTAATGACCCATTCTAAGGAAGAGTCGGCCTTAGTTTGTAACAAGTCAACACCTCATAACTCATTAATACCACTCATCACACTCATCCTTCACCACATATTTGCCTTAAAATACCCTCATGAGAGTAGTCGGTATCTCTAATAGTGATTTAGTGATTTATACCATATTTTGTCAAATATTTAAATGTATTACTGATTTGCCAAATTTTCTCGAAATGTTTTGTACACAGCATTCATTCACAACTGAATTCATTCTACCGCCAATTTATTTAAGCATACTCCATGGCCTCCACCGCACTGATAGCGTTATGCTTTATATGTTATAAAGCACCTCGGGCACCTCCCTTATTAATATCACTCCAGGTTGAATCAGCTCATTTACTCAATTGAACTACAATTCATAGTCTTGACATCGCCCCGCAGGAATACCGCATCAAACCACAAGATAGCACACATATACCGCACAAGTACAATTGTGTGCGGCTCCGGCACAAAGGTTCCTCACAATGAATGGAAAGGCACATCTAATCTGATTTGGCAGCGAGTTAAACATGATAATCCAGTTACCGAGAGTATAGAGTGGTGTGAAAGGACCACATGTGTCCTTTGTGCGGTGTCGGTCAGGGTCTCGAGGGTTCGGCAGCAAAGGACAAGGTCTGGCTACTCACTCTCGTGGACGCGCACCTACTAGTAGATCACACACCAAAGCAATTACAGGGGTTTTGTGCGGAGTGGGTTGTTCTGGCTAGGCCAGGAAAAGTCACTAATTAAATTGACAGTTTCAAATGTTTGTTTTGACCATTATTAGAGAGAGAAAAAGCTATATCCATATTGTTTAAGATGTCTATTGAGCAAAATTTGGCGTGTTAAAGTGCTGATTTTTGAGAAAATGTTTGCTACCCCCCCCTTGAAAATGGCTTAAATACTTAAAATTCCTCTAAACCCCCATGTTGACTAGTATATTTCAATTACAATACTATTTATAAATAAAGTTGCGTGTTTACCTTTTATTTTATAAGGAATAAAAATATAACAACTCATAGATACAAGTTAATCTTTAGAATGAAGAAAAAGTAAATATAAATTTGGGTAATTTCTTTGCCGTTTGGACGTAAAGTAGCAAAGGAGTCAAGAAAAGCTCAAGGGTGATTTAAAAATAGTTTAACCATCTTGGTATGACTAGTGATTAGATGTTGTTGATTTTTATTCATATGTTGGAGGCGATAGTGTTCATTTTTGTAAAATGTCATAAAACCCGTTTTATAGTATAAAATATCACTTAAGGAAAACCTTTTAAGGGGCGTCACCTCAAAGGACACTTCCGATGTCCTCCCGGTACAGAAAATTCGCTACGATTCACGTTAGCGCTTGTATCTATGTTTTGAATAGTTTTTAGCCCAACTCGTGCCATACCCTGCCAACTACTATGAGCCTATGACTGATCTTCAAATATTTCCCAAGGTCTTGTAAACCATTCGCTCCTCCAGCTCCAGTTTCTAACTCTACTTCCAAAATAAGCCACCTTGCCCAACAAACAGCTAGACCTCCTTTGTCAAAGATAATTCAAACATCAAGAAACTACGCCCTACCAGAACTCTGAAATTATCGAGTATTATCGTATCGTATCGATCTATCGGTTTCGAGGGGACAAGCCCTCGCAGCGCCGTCGCGATCTCCGACCCCGGTGAAAGGACATTCCGGTACTGTAAATTGTGCAAATCCTGTTACAATATCCCTACTTCTGATAATTTAATTATGGTCTACTTGCCCTTAGTTTTGTAATGGAGTACTCCAGCCCTGAAGTTGAGAAATGTATTTGGTAATGGAACAATAACTTGCAAATCTTGTCAGGAGGTGGACAGGCGAATTTTGTAAGATATCCACCCTAGATAGTGCCAGTTTTCAGAGAGTGGGTGGTTGAAAAAGAGTTAAATTTTAGAAAACTGCATTTTGGAAAAGCAAGATGTTTAAAAATTTAAAGGAGAAGTCTTCGGAAAGAGCGAGATTCTTTGGACATTTGACGGCAAGTTGGGAATTCACAAAACGATGCAGGGTACATTTTGAAATGAACAAAGTATAAAAGTTAGGTTAGTGAGAGGTTAGTAGTCTATCAAACAAATTCACATTTGTGATGGCATTAAAAATATACCTGACTCGTGGCGAATTTCGAATGAGGGGATGTACTTCACATCTTAAATGCCCTTTTCGGGTAGTGCTTCGCTCCAAAAAAGGGGTTTATGCCTTACAAACTGTATTAACGATCTGATTATAACTAAATGTGATAAAACACTTAGGCCACCGTGCCTAGCAAATGTAGTCACAGTAATAAAATCCAATCAGCCAGACTAAAATGGTGGCGGGACCTCATTTATAGCATAAAACCCAATATGTGAGCGGTAATGTTCCCCTTATTTGTACTAAGGTTTTGTGAAAATAAGACAAGAAACCTGTAGAGTGGTTACACACATAAAAAACATGTGTATGTAGCCTACTCGTGTATACATATATATTTATTACTTGACTCTGGTGTTGAGAAGCCCAAAACTGCATACCGTTTTGTCACACCACCGGTTCAATGTGCCTATGGAAATGTGCCGTAAAAACATCTCATTAACAGTTCGAACTACGCTTTGTACATAGCACGAAAAACTTAACCCCTGTGATAAAAATAACACTAGCAGAAGAACAGTGCAGTGTTTCTTCATTGAGAGAGGAGGAGATGTAAATACTGGGACCTTGAGACGGTTTGTGCACCTTACTTCACCGTGTCGTAACCGAGCATCTACACACCGCAAGGTCTGGTGTGCCACACCACCACACCACCACCAGTAGGCTTCTCGTACCGTAGCCGGTAGCACGTGTGCTAACTGCATCTCCAAAGACAATACATCCACAATGTACAGCTGATGTATGTATTGTCTTTGGCATCTCTACAATAGGGTCGATGACAACCGTCTCAGTGCCGCGGCGCATGTCTGTTGCAAAGGAAACCGTTGCAAAGGACATAGACAAGGCGTCCCCAAGGACATGGACGGCGTTGGGGTGCCGTTTGTTGGACTGCGACGTTCTGCATTGTCACTGTTTTCGCAGCTAGTTAAATTTTGAACAGTGCTTGTGGTTTCAACTGAATTAAAACGTAATAAATTTTCCAAACAAAAAATCCTCCGCAAAACATGGGTGTGTGTATATACCGATTCTGTTCATGATTACACAACAATAAATTATTCATTGGCCATTCTATTAAAAAATGTTATTTCCAATTGGAAAAATTGGTCAGCAATAATCTTGAGAGCGAAGAGTTCTATTTCTAGGCCTTTTTGCATAATTACTTGTTATCCTCGGTTGGGAGGGGGTGTCGTCTGCAGCGTAGAAACCCGGCTATATATTAATTTTCTATAGTGAAAAACAGAAATAGATAATAGTGGCAATTCGTATAGCCTAGATAAACGTAAAACAAGTAAACAGGGAAAATCGACATATTAGAATCGCTACAAATTCAACGATTTTCCCCTCCAAGATGTTTTTCACCTTGCCCCGGTTGTCGCGCTGCCCACAGATTCAGTTCATCTGACGAAGGCCGGCCTTCGCACACAGATACACTAACAGCTGATTGATATGGTGACGTGTACTGATCACAGATCATATGACTGCTCTGCTACTGTCTACAGAGCCAAGTATGGAGCGGACTGCTGACTAATATCCACACGCTTCTTATGGGCCTGCCAGTGTTGAACTTGATGAGTTCGTTCATTCATTCATTATTGAAAAAATGAGTGCTTTTGAAATCAGAATATTGATTTGCCGGCGCAGGGGGAAGGTATAGAAGATTTTTAAACGTTCTTATTGAATCTTGTGAATCAATAGTAAATACGTCTTCGTTCGGAGTCAGGAGCTACTAGTGAAATGGTAGTTAATTTTTTTTAATTTCTATACTAAACTATTGAGTTAGTTTATAGAATCCCAATGTGAACGCTAATAATGGTTCGCAGGTCACAGCCAACTGCCAATGTTTGCGTAATTCGGGATTGATGCCTGTAGGTGCATCCCATTTTTGACCGCTGCTCATTATAATGTACTAAGTTCTATATTTACCAAACCTTCCTAAGTTTCTAGGGCTGATGCCAACAGAGTGCGAGCTTAATAGCAAACAAGAGATGACACCATTTTTTCTAAAAATCCAACCAAACATAAATTACCAAACGACCTATTTCAGGGTAAACAACCTTTTAAACGGCGGCAGGTCAATCACACGAAATAATTTGAAATGTGAAAGTCACTTTCAACGAGCTAAGAGCAACCGAATATTAGACAACTACAACACTCTAAGTTGACAAATGACAGGTGGGCGTAGCCCTTGTTCAGGAAATGGAAATAGATGACGCCATTCCCATTCACTCCCTAATTTTAAAACTCGTCTGCATCGCACACCTGCCTATCTGAGACTAAATCAGTGTTGTTGAGCTTGTGGTTATGTTCAGGGGTGGAATGACGCCAGCCTTAGGTCAATGGCTCTTGAACGGTTTGGAGTCTACTGGAGGGTTACCTAGGACTAACTGATGGACGGTTGAGTTTGACTCCTGGCACCCAGTATTTCAGTCGCCCTCGGTGTCAAATGTCTTCTAATGACTTCCATTTATCTTCAAATAATGACTCGGGCGACGGCGGGTCTTCAAACTAATTTGGACCGTTTCCTGGATGTGTTGAAGGAAAATAAACATCTATGGACATTTAACTATGATTTTCCACCGCCATCTTTTCTGGCTGGTTGGATTTTTTTTTACACATGTTTGGCACAGAGCCATAAAGGTTTATACCAAGGTTATTCGGTACTGGATCATAAAAACAATTTGTATAGCAGAAAATCCCATTTTTGGGAGAAACCACCTCCCAAAAGGGCACTTCCGGTTTAAATTATACCCCGTTATAGGAAATTCGCTTGTATTCCCAGTAGCGCTCGTGGCTATGTTTTATTTATTTGTGATTGTGTCAAGCTTGAACGTGTTGCACCAGGTGACCAGACAGAGAGATAGCACGTGTAAAACTGTAACTCATTGCGCATGCGCGCTAAGTGATGTATCAGCCACTATGCTAATCCTGCACTAAATAGATACCGCGCATGCCTAACTAGTCTTATCACAAGACTAAGTAAATGGCGCAACCGCATCGGTAATCACTCGGAATATGTGACTGATTATTTGAGCGTATAATTTCGTCACACTTGGCGTTAAGTTGTTTGTAAATTGGTCTGGAAGGAGTCAATAGAGACAACAAACGTTGTTCTCATGTGATATTCTGTGTGTATTATAACTTTGTTATGATGTCAAACAGATTATCTAGAGTGTATTGCAGCCTAACTTTTGAAATTACACTTTTAAATAAAGGTTTTATTGTTCTAAATTGACTTTATTTTAAACTTGTGTCAACATGAATTTTTCTCAAAATAAAAGGAAATGTGGACAATTAACCTTGAAGAATAAAAAAATACAGTGTGTAAAGAAAAAAACCGAAAAAGCTGATATATTTTGAACAGAAAGTCGTAGACTAATAAAACCTTACACCTAGTTCAAAATAAAATTTTCTGACAATTTCATGATATTTTCAATGTTTTTCGGCGCATGGGGGACGTTCATTTCAGGGGTTGGTATGAAATCTTAAATGTAAGCCTACATCGAGTTTGGAATCAAAATAAAGCTCTACTTTAGTGGAATTGAATGCCACAAATTTGACTTTAAAAGCTTTTTTCTGTCCAAAGTTATGGAGTTTTGAAATTATTAAATAACTGATTTGATGACACAATTGTAAACATGGGTGTATTAGAGCTTGCAGAGTTTGGCTGGATTTTAACCATAGTTACCATTCATATTTTAATTATTCTTGCTGTTCAGAAATAAAGGGGTTTTCTTGGATTTGAGTGAAATGGTAAATTATGATGTAAAAATGCGATTGTATTTTAAATTGTATTGGACTGTTTCCAGACTGTTTTCCACACTGTATCAGTATATTGACCTTATATAATTATAATAAAAGGTTTAAACCTCCACCAGTAACTCTAGTTATAACGGCGTTTGTTGGACTGCATCCCTGTGTGACTTTTTTTCCGCCCAAACTATAGCAATTTTAAATGAGTAATACAACTTCACAACATCATTTTACAGCAACAAGTAAACCCCAACTAGCACTCCCAGCTGACATTGACAGAGGTGAACGTGTGCGGCCAAGTTAATGCAATCATAATTGCCAACCTAACCTTTCAGTTACGGAATCTATCCCAAGGTAAGAAATCAGAAATCGTTATTATACGGCCGGTCGCAGTCGCAGTCGAGCCCTTGACTATTTGGGCAATCGCCTCGCTCGCGCACGTTTCATAAGCAGAGACCACCTCGTTGCCCCACCATTCAGTCTCCGCTGACCGGCCGTAAGTGTGAAATCGCTTAATTGCTGGAGAAGCCGCAAAGTCAAGTTGAGGTTAGGAAGAATCAGCTGTTGGGAAATCAGCTGTTGCAACTGCGACCTTGTCAGTCACATGGAAATCAGTCTTCTTTTAACCAATCCGCGGTCGCTCCCGCCGTGCCGCGTCGTACATTTATCATAACAACACAGTCCTAGGAGATCTCATCAAGGGACGAGCAGACGTCATTTCCAAAATGCAACAGTTCGTCTCTTGCCAACGGTTGGCTCTTAGCAGAAATAGTGGTGGAAGCTTTTGCGGTGTGCTGGCTTTGAAATTCTGAAGGTAAATTATAATTATGTGCGGGTACATCTTTGGACGGCTCTCCTCATGAAGCCATCTTAGTAATTCGGCTAGGGCAGAGAACATATATTTTACTATTCTATTGGTCTTGCGCCATTGGTAGTTTGCATTGTTCTTGTGGGGAATGAATCCGACTGTTGGGTACGGTAGGACCAACCGACTACTAGTAGACGGTTTTTGAATCGGGATGAGCGGTTAGTGAACTTGACACCGATGGGATTCCATTCATTTCCAGGATGTGCTACTAGGCTTAGCTACTAAGGAGAAACAAAACGAAACGCCTGGAGTGAGTTTTGAACCCGCAACCCACTTAACTTTAATTTTAAATCTGCATTGTGAAATTGGAAAAGATTTTACATTAAAATAAAATTTGCAAGACGAACTTCCACTACAATACAAACCTTTCATATCCTGAAATTTAATCAATCATTAAAATATGAAATTTACCCACCGTTAACTATAGAAGTAGGCTTCTCCGGTTTGAGGTTGGGTCCACTCTCGTGACGTCACTGTAGGTCCTGTGCTACTTCCCGGCAGGAACAGAGGACTTAGTCAGGAATGACGAAGGGGATGATCCGGTATCGCACCGAGAATCCATGGAGAGAAGGAACCAGTACGGTGTGGGTTCTTGCAATGACAATATCAACGAAGAATTTTCAAATCTGAGATGTAACTGCTTTAGTTAAATTGTCTCTACTTGTAAACCTAACAGAATATCGCAAATTTTGAAAAAATATACATTGTATTATTTTAGTGATTACAATTAAAACTTAAACTAGGCAGAAGAAGACCGATAGACGTGGAGGCTCCCTTGGTTATAAGAATGTTAAATATCATCCTGTATCTCAGATTTCTCAATAGTTGACTTCGTACCTGAAAATACAATGTTTCACTTAACTAGCTTAACACTAGTCCCTACACCTTAACCTAACAGTTGCAGCTCGTACGCTGTCTGAATGCCGAACTACACAGCAAACGGACAGCGAGTCAAAACGTAGACTCACCTAAGTTACATCGATTCCTTTTCCATTTGTGTACGAACTGAAACTGGGTATCGACTTTGTGCCGATGAACGAAACACAGTTCCGAATTTACTAAAATTTTGGGTTAAAGTGATACCAAGAAACAACCGGGTAGCCCCCTGGATATCACTTTGCAAATAATAGCAACCAAGTGCAGGCAAATAGAGGTTAGGTTTACATTGCCTTCAAAACACGGGTTGGCTATTATAGTTAGATGTAGAATGTTTTGTTTATCCCTACAGTTCTTATGGTTGAATAAGTCTAAACCAACTCTAACACCACCAATTGAAAATTCAATAGATGATCGAATTACAGATATGCCAACCGAACTGTTGCTCCTTTCAGGAAAACTTACGGTCAGCCATATCATTTTATGGCAAGTTTTACTCGGCCGAGACGAAGTTTTGTCCAGTGTAGACGTATAATTTTGGCCTCAAACAGCTCAGAGCGCACCGTGGCCTAGGGGAGCTACTGTCGCCTCCTTAAGTCCCGGTTGGACTAAGTGAAGGGCACAAGCCAGCACGAGTTGCGACTGTGTCTACTGTCACTTAGCCCTTTAACAATCTGCCCTGTGAAAAGCCAAGCAAACCGCCACGCGAACTGTCACTACCGGACTACTCACTACAGGCAAATACTGAATGCAAATTTAAAAGTGCTCTTTCCAACTAGCGTTCTAGCGTACCGGAGCACTTCGGCGGGCCTGATTGAAACTGTAGAATCGAGAAATCAAAATTTTGATGTCCATAAGGGACACTTATTGACCAGTCACACCCCAGTTACAATATTAATTAGTTTTTCGTTTAATCAAAACTGTCTTCTTGAATCCTGGAACAGAGAAACGAAAAATCCATTGCAGTTTAACAAGATAGGTGCAGTGTTAACTTGAAAAAGATTAATGAGGGATAGCAAAACTGTAAACACTAGCTAATGTGTGAGTAGTCGAAATACTGTTTTTATTGCTTCATAGAATTTAAAACCCTAATCTACATTTCATTTTCTTGGGCCTGTATAAGTTTACAGAGTCAACAATGTGTATACTAAACGTTTTTTTTACACGTAAAATAGGACAACGCAAAAGTTATTTGCAATTGAATTGAAAACATCCTGTAACTTCTGGAACACAGTAGGAATTTCTGTTGCATATGCAGTGTTTTGCAGTTTAGATTTGAAGCACGTGTGTGCACATAATACGTCATTAAATCCTCATTTTGAGTTAGAAGAAGTGGTTCAACTAAAACAGTTTTCGTTTTATTGGTACCTTTCCTGAATAACAAATTCTTAACGAACAACTATCACTGATGAATTCTTCAAAAAAGAAAAGAGACAGCAAGTTTAAAAATAGAACCTACATATTTGTAAATATGATTAAGATCTACTTTAAAGAAAGACCGTATTATACTTACTTGAGTTTTGTAAGGAAGTCCATCTTGCAAATTCTATAGTCAGAATGTTGGTTTTAAAACAAATGTACATTCCAAAAAGATTCAAGGGGTACATATTTTTACAAAAGTCTATAATATTCAATGCAGATTTAAAATATTCTAGTTATAATTATTTGACTACTCGTGACGTTAGGCAGATCCTAAAATTCTTAACTTAACCTTTATCATCTGTTAAAATACTTGAACCATTGAATCGACTAGAAGGAATTAGTATTTTCTTTAATTAAAACATGCGCCGAAGCTCTCAAGCTTTTCAAAAGTACAATTACAAAATTTTGTCTTGTCATACGAGGCAAAATTGTGCACACAAAGTCCTCTTTGCTACACAATATCAACCTTTACCTAGCTTTAAAGCAACTTCACTTGCCAAATTGATCGTGGTGACAGCGTGGATCGAACCCTCACCAGCGGAGTGATGCGCTCCGGAGTCGCGCACGATTCCAACCTGCCACGGGTCACTTTAGTAATGTGTTCAGCTATGGATGCTTATTTCGTTTGCGGAAGTCAATGTTGCCATTTGAAAGTGACTCTAGCAAAACATAGTCACCGCATAGTTTTCCGAAGAAAAAGCCATCAAAACTTAAAGTCCTGCTAGATTGCCATGTGTAAAAACCCTTCAAAACCTATAGCTACGGCTAAAATCCCAAATTAAAATATTTAACAACTCTGATTTTCAGTAATACCAATAATATCAAGCATAGAACACAAACATGTTTTGCTTGTAAAGATACACTTAGGGCCGGTTTCCCCAACGTCAGTTAACTGAGATCGGCCGTTTAAACCGCGTTTTATCTCGAGGAGGTGTTTCTCCAAAATTTGTACCGTCGATTTGGCCGGAACAAACTAACTGGCCTAGGCAGGTGGTTTAAACGGCTGATCCAAAGTTATACTAGTCGAAGTAAACAAAAACCTAACCTCAAACCTGTAAATCAAAAACTAGCCTTCGCACCATAATATTAAGTTCACTAATTCTTAGCCTATTACTTTTATAAATCGTCGTATCTATATTTTATTATTTTTAAATGCACAAGCAGTTAAATGGAATAATTCATTCAACTGTTGGAAATATTATGGAAATTAATAATATTGGAATGAATAACTCCTCAAATTTGGAAATCTAAGCCTAGCCATAATATTAAGTTTACAAAGACTTAGCCAGTAGCCTACTTTTTAATATTATTTGTTTGTTTCGTTTTAAGTACAGTACATAATTATTTAGTCAAATGGATGAACTGTTGAAAATATTAGAAGTTGAGGAAGAGGATTACGAGAACGGAGAATCAAGGAAAGACTGATAGTTAATAATTTCGGGAGATGGGAAGAAGGAAAAGTTTGTGAAAGATTTCGAATGAGGAAGGAAACTGCAATATTATTGCTTAATTTTATTAGTGATTCTTTGAGATCCACAAGTAACAAAAATCGAGCCTTGTCACCTGCGGATACATTTTAGTGCGCATTGAGTTTCTATGCCTCCAGTCCTTTTTTATCGACGTAGGGGAGTTGGGCAGAATGCACAAGTCCTCCATTACCAAAATCATTAAGCAAGTGTCAGATGCTCTAGCCCGTTTGTGTCCGCGTTTCATACTTTCATATCAATGGAGAAAAGTCAACGGGAATAAGATAGAAATTGCGATCAAACAAAATAGGCCTATCTTCTTTACATTGGGAGTCAGTAAACATAACCTCAACTCTGATCGAACACACTTTTTTGTCTGTTTCTACCGAAATCAAACAGAAAACAGACATGCGAGGTTTAATCTATGCTGTGCCAGTCAAAAAGTTGGGGAAACGCCTCGGAGTTTAAACCCGAGGTATACATTTTTGATCGGTACAAAGTAAACCGGGATAACGAGAATTTGGGGAAACCGGCCCTTATTCTATAACTCACGACTCACGAGCCTGTACAGGAAACACCAGTGGAGAACTTTTTGTCGAACGTGCGCACTGTCTTAATTTACAAACATAAATGATTTTTGTATTCAAATGTTTCCTAGCAACAAAGATAAACTATTGTTAATGTAAATTTCAGAATAGTTATTTTGTTTCCATGGTCATACAAACAGATCGTTTTGTTTACGTTCATAAATCACACATGTTTCTTAATAACAGGATTGCCAATAGAGACCAAACATATGATGCTTACCACAAATAACACTACAATTTATAATACACTTCGTATACACTTTTGCAGATTTTAATTTTGCACATAAATTAATAGATTTCAAAATCTGTTAACAGAAACTGGCGTGGCTTTAAAGATGTGTTTATATTGATTTTATTCATGGTCTTCTTTTGGAGATATTGGCAATTGATATAAATTAATTTAAAAACAGTAGGCCGATATAATAATTTATATATAATAATTTTTATTTTGTACAGATTACATGAAGAATTTTAAAATATGAAAATTCATAGTACCTAAGTCAGGAATCTTACAAATTAACTACAGCATAACATAGAAACCCAATTTTACTCGGCACCATTTCCATGTTTATCAAATTTCCTTTACAAACATAAGATATTTATGCCGTCAACATGGTAAGATCCAGGCCCGGGACCATGGAATGAGCATCAATCTAGACCCCCAGATCACGTTTTGAGCATTTCTTACAAACTGTATATACACTGTGTATATACTGTATATACATTTATATATAGGTGTGTCACCTTATGATCGTATTTTTTCCGATGTTCACCAAATTTGGTACAAATGTTCCTTTTGTGAATAGCTCGGTCTCTTCCGTCATCATCGCTTCCTAGCTTTGTATAGTTTAGAAAAGGTGAGATGTCATAATGTGTCTTATTTTTTATACAAAAATGTTTAAGTATCTAATACAAAATAATCTAGTTACAGATTATTCGCTGTATCCTCGATTAGATCCTCGCAAGACGCAACTATTTTAAATAAAGCCCGAAATACAAAGTGATCCAGCTTCTCCGCTATATCATACATTACCTTGGTTTTTGAATACGCAATTCCTACTCAAAATCGACTTTAATCGCCAAATAATTAAGCCAGAACTTCTCCGCTATGTCCATACTCCATAGTCGTCATTTTTGACGTCCGTTCTTCGCGTACTTACAAACCCACTGTGGTAATGGCATTTATCAAACTGTTACACAGATTAAGATCGTTATTAGTGCATTAGTTTAGTGTTTCCGGCCCACTCAGGTCGATACTAGACGAGTGATTTATGGGTTTCAGTTGAGACAGGTCGTGAGCGCAACGTCGAGAAGAAATTGTTAGCGTTTTCCACTCATTTATCACGATTACAAACCTGCTCCAGATAAGCCTTACAAATCCGAGAGTCTTGTCGATCGATCACTTGAACGATATATTATTTTTGTCTTTTACTAAATTAGTATAAAACTAAACTATACAAACGTGCTAAACACACTGCGGATCGAGATGAGCGAAATGGCACTTTAAAGTAGACGGGTCAGTATATAAGTCTAAATAAAATGAATAAATAAATTAGTTTTATTACATACAAACAAAGTTGTCCATTCGTTTTTACATCGTTATGATTCAAATGTAAAGTTTTTCCATCCATACGCTCATTAACTGGAATTAACTCTACCCCTATTTTCACTCAGTGAGTTGGACGTTCTTCCAGTCGTGTGCCATAAACTCGTTTAGATTATAAAACTCTTCAGAATTTCCTTCAGGCAAGTTTTGAATGCCTCCAGCAATAAGGTGACCGTTAATCGAATTTGGCAGCCTGTTAACAAACTGAACGAATACCTGTGAAGGCGGCAAACGTTCGTGAACCACCGTTCTGTGACTCCCAGTTCCGTAGTTCTTCCTCGATTTTCGTAAAAGTGAATGTCACTTCCTCTCATGAGATCGAATTTTGACTTTTTTCCAAAACAAAAGGCAAAGCAATATCAACAATTTCAATTTTTGGAATGATGTTCTGCACATCTTTTTTCTACGCCATTTTACGATGATAGTTTGAACTACATTTTCTTTTTAAGGATGATGATCTCTGAAAAATGTGTTTGCTCAACTTCCTCACAAGGCCAATACATAGGACAGAAATTAACTACTTATAACAAATGAGGGTAGAAAAATGTATGTTTAGATCAAGACCCAAGGAGATCTTTGTTGGCTGCAGACATCTTCAATTCCCCCTCGGATACCTCGGAAAGAAATGTAGAATTCACAAACTTGAATCGTCTCCCTGAATCTACAGCGAACACAGATCAGAAGACTGCTCGCTGGTCTAAATGCAACATTTGCAAACACACACGCTAGAAGAGAAAGACACACGCGAACTGGACAGCCTGATAGATACTATCAGATCAGGAGATCAGGAGTGACAGCGGCGGGTCAGGTGGTCCGTATTAGGAGAACAGAACTGTAACGCTAACGCAATTAGGCAGTAGGCTGAAGTGAAGAGTTGCGTCACAAAATACACACACACACGCACACGGCACACAAATCGTGGTTTGTTCTCCGCCGACAATCTCAGCCGCGATCTGTCGCAAGCCGAGCAGCTCTGATCTAGATTTCATTTCGACACTCATCTTTTCATACATCGATCTTGGTGAGGTTGTGATTCGCTTTTGTTGTGCAAAACACAGCAGACTCGTAGCCACAAGCGTTTCGTGAATCCTCGCGAATTTTCTGAAAACGATGGATAATATTCAACAGAAGTGCTCTTTTGAGTTGGGGTTTCTCCCCCCAAAAATAAGGGTTCTGTTATAAAAACTGTATTTATGGTCAAAATCTAATCAGTCAGGCCAAGGTAGCGGCGAAAATAACTTTTCCAACGCCATCTGGCTAAACAAATTTCACTGTCTAATAAAAGGTTTTGTAATAAAAAGCAAAATCAATAACAAATATAAAAATCCGACGCAACGCTCGGGACGGCGAGAGTAACTATGACTTTCGCAAGGTAGCCAAACAACGAAAAGCACCGATCTGGTTTGCTTATATGACGGGCATTGGTTGATTTGCGACCAGTAATTTAGTTCTCGGTCATCTAAAGTCTCTTACATACTTACAATATATTTCAAGAGTATTCAGCAAATTATTTATGAATTGAACATTTTGACAAATGGAATAGACAACACAAAACTACATTTTGAAACTGTATTAATTTTTACAATAAGTGCCGTTCAAATCCTTAACTCTAAAACGTATTATCCGAGGGTATTCCATACCCTGCGACCCTCGGTAATTGAAGCTTAGAAAGGACCTCATGATCCTGGAAACTCCCTTGCTAAGCAACTGAGTGCTTAGTTTTTATTCAGTTTCAGGAGTGAAGAGTAAGCCAAGGTGTCGACCGTGTCATAATCAATGGACCGGAGACCTCGAAGTCACGTGACCCAACAAACTGTTGCGGCTCCTTCAAAGTCCAACTGGGATCTGGAAGCGACTATGTTGACAGTATCAGCACACAGAGAGGTATAATTAGAAAGTAAAAGAGAGTTTGTGCAATTTGTGTCGAATCATCAAACTAATACTCATTTTCACTTAAGAATGCCCAGCAAGATAAGCCTATCTTCTTTTTTTAGAAATTTTGCTTATAATCTTTATAAGTAGTGTGATATAATCAGCTGGCAGACTTGTTTTTACTTTTCATGATCATTGTTTACTTTTGTTTATGTTTTGAGTTGTACAGAATTACAATTAGCTATTTCTACTTTTGCAGTTTATATTATTTTACATTGGCGCTGAGGACAATGCCACGACAAAAACATCAAGAAGAACTTAGTACAATCAGCTCTTGTGATGTTCAGTCAAATACTAAGTTTACGTTTGAATGCTTTAATCCAGAAGAAGAGGAGTTTGAGTACTACATACAAAGGTTCAACATTGAACTTGCTCTACACAACATCAAGTCGGAAGAGATCAAGAAAAACTTGCTACTTTCTAAGATTGGAGCAAAGTCTTTCAAGATCCTAGTTGATCATTACAAACCAAATCCAGTGGTGTCAGCTTCTACAGCAGACTTGGTAGAAGTGCTTACTGCGTATTATAGAAATTCATTCCAAGACTGCAATAGAGAAGCAACTGCAGTCTTGGAATGAATTTCTGATAATAATTGATCGCACCTAAAAACGCTCTCAACTCTCGTACATTTGATGGGTTCGGCATACTTTGGATTGCCTCTAAATGCTTGTTCGTTGGATGTAGTCCAACTTAATCAACTTTGCGACCAAGATATGTTACTGATTTTTCTAGAAACGAGCACTTAGCTTTTTGTACATGAATCCCTGCCTTTTTGAAACGATCAAGCACTTCTCTTAGGTTGTCAAGATGTTCTTTTCTATCCTTCCCTGTAACGATTGAATCATCCAAGAATTGAGCAACTCCCTTAGCACCTGAGAGAACTTGTTCAATTTTATTTTGAAACTCACCTGGAGCTGAACGAATTCCAAAAGGTACTCTGGTGTACCTGTAATAGCCAAATGGTGTTGAAACTACTAAATAATGCCTTGAAGTTTCGTCAACTTCTAGTTGAAAGTAAGCATCCTTGAGGTCTAGTGTTGTAAATTCCTTACCACCTTGCAGTTTTGTTACTAGGTCCTCAAAACGTGGCAAAGGGTGTTGTACCGGGTTGATATGAGGGTTGATTGTTGATTTGAAATCACCACATATTCTGACATTTCCATTACTTTTAACACAAACAACGATCGGTGAAGCCCATGTGACGTCCGTTGTTGCAGGATCAATCCGTTCCAAAACGCCTTGTTGGACTAACCTACCTATTTCGGCTTCAACAGCTGGTCTTAATGCAAAAGGAATCGGTCTAGGCTTAAATGCTTTAGGTACAGCTTCAGCACGTAGTTTAATAACTACTTTGTGTCCCTTGCCAAGTAATGTATGACGTGGAAGAAGGGGGTAGAATTCAGAGAACGCCGATACTTTAAAGTGGAGGGAGAGAAGTGTGATATAATCAGCTGGCAGACTTGTTTTACTTTTCATGATGATTGTTTACTTTTGTTTATGTTTTGAGTTGTACACAATTACAATTAGCAATTTCTACTTTTACAGTTTTATATTATTTTACAAGTACAAACGTTCAAAACTTATTATAGGCCCGAATGTTCACCAAAAAATTACTCGAAACTAGGTCTTTCAAAATCAACTCGTAAAATGATTCGCTCGTACTTGTTTTATGCGGAGCTTCTTAGTTTCTAGGGGCTTGGAAACCTAAGAGTTTTTACGTCCGTCGACTAAATTGAATGGTCAGTCTTAAATCATATTTTAACGCTCGTTTTTTAATTAAATATTGGTAAACTAGTTCTTAGAACAACAGCTGTATCCGCACAAACACGTTGTTTATGGGGTTCTTGTATAGCTTTAAACTGCTCAGCCTAACAATGTTGTATAGAAGCTCAGATATTATTAAACCTCTACAAATGTTCTTGACCCTCCTTTTACAGTATTCACAACACAAACCTTTCACGTTGCAATTACCTTTCACGCACTATCACAGATCCAAGACCATCCAGCCTTTCAAGTAAATCATAAGGGTGTAATTTATGTTTTTGTTAGACAATACAATGATGCAGCAGCCGGCGCTGATATGGGTTAATGTAGCGGTTGTGATAAACTGAAATGCCGAGGCCGAGGTTGTGAGTACAGTAGTAAACCCAATCCTCATCTAGGATAATACACAAGGACCTAAATAGGCAACAAGTGCTGTGGCGTAATCTTACAAACCCGCGGTGCCGGGCGATTGTAGGTTCTAGATATACGGGCAGTACGGGCGTCAACATTTGACCGATGACTGTAGTTTACGGGCGTAAATTATTATATGTTTACAAACGGCTAGAAACTACAAAACCTGACGTCAACTTTGAACGAGCAACTTTTAATCGCTTAAAATCCGACAAACGTCTTTTTCTGTGCGCATCATAATTTTAACGTGATGTCAAACAGGTTATCTAGGGAGGATTCACAGTTTTTGAACCTCCAATTTTAAATGGGCGTTTCAGAGCGAAATGCTGTATTTTTACCGGTTTCAAATTGTATTTTCTTTAGTTAAAAATTAAATTTGTAAGGTCAGTTTCTAACCGCCTTCCCCCCCAAACTCTCAGAATATATCGTTTTAAAGTTAAAAACTCAATGTCTCACCATTTAAAATGGTGGTGTTTGTTGCGCTTCAACCCTATCTATTGTCACCTTTATCCGCCCCTACTGTCAAATTAAGGATTCGATGGTTTGTTGTGATAGGGGTGAGTAGTGCAGGAAACATTGCTATTTATTAGCAAATTACTAACCCAGAGTTAAAAAAGTCATGATTTTGGAAAGCCTTATCAGGATTGCAATAATAGTACGCAGATTGCATTATTTTTGTTCAAAAACGCTTTTTTATAAATGATTAATGTGGTTTAACCAACTTTTTCTTTGTTGTTGTTGTTGATACTGTACACGAGTACGGCCTACTATATTGTAGCCTACAACTTCTTTGCCGTCACAAACAGATCGAAAGTGAAGGCCACAGACACTACGAAGGCTCCTGTATTGTTTGTTGCCTCACGATATCCCGTTTTATTGCTCAATGCACACCTCTACTACTATGGCTACTTAACAGCTGATTAACAAACACCAGTCAGCTGATCCGATAAACACACAGATTACGCACGACCATCATATGATTGTGCGCAACACAGATCAAGGTTACTTGTAGATAATATAAACAAAAAAATGTTAAATATCAGATTGTCAAGTTTGAAAGGTTCCCAAAGAAATACTGTATTACTATAATGTGCGTGACTAATTTCAAATATTTTTCCAATCACAAAGGTTTCTTTCGCATTTTGTTTGTTTTGGTACTAGTACTACATATACGCCAACACTATTGATCAAGTCCATCCATCCTTGGCTCATTTCATAAAAACAATCCAAATATGTCTTCCGAAGTCACGTTTGGCCGTTGGTCCATTTTAAGTGATGTCCCAATCTAAGGAACAGTCGACCCTAGTTTGTAACAAGACTTACTATCCACCAAAACACTCACCATTCGTTCCCTAAAAATACCCCTAAGAGTAGTTAATCGATGTCCTAATTCAAGTACTCCTTGTTCTAGTACCTACTATTCCACTAATTTTTAATATAGTCACTACATAAATGTACACCCACAGGTTACTTTAGTGACATGTTGCTCCCTAATTTATCAACACCTCTAGTAACAGCTGGGCGGTGACGTAACTAGGTCACTACACACAATGGGCGAACATTACACCCACAGATTCAGTTAACTATTACCTACTTGACACCCATCAGCTGATCAGCTAATGACGTCACCTGTTACAAGGTGTGTACGAGAGGGGGTCAGGGGTTACTGCAAGAGGTTACATCACCCTGACCTCGGCCGTAGACTGGGGATTGAGGCAACAGTGACGCATGCACAAGCAACACCACCACTTCCGAAACCATGCCTTGACCCGGTTCCCGCCCAAGGGCGCCCTTTCCACAACGCCGCCCCACCTCACCTCACCTCGCCTCGCCTCTTACCCATCCGTCAAATTGTGTGACCTTTCTCCACCTAGCTACACTTAGCAGCCCTGACATGATGACATGTACTTGCTGCTGATTAGACAATCTCGCGAACACCTCAATAGCTGAGGCACGATATCAGGGCTCTCTGCGGGGCCAGGGCTGAATACTAATATTTACAAACTCTAAATATTTTTTAAAAATCACTCTAAATTTATAATGTTTAAGGGTGCGTGGAACGAAAGCGAAAAATGGACACAATTCCGAGCGGCTAGAAAATGCGCTCTCACGCCCTCTTTCTTAGAGGTTCTGAAAATGGCTTATTTCCATTTACTTAATAATTTTACTCACTAATTTTACGAACTGTGAAAAATATCTAGAACGGTATAGAGCTTGTGGGTTTTACAATGTTTGATTAAAATGTTTTCGAAGGGAGCCAGTCTCACAAATTTAAATGGGCTTCCATACCACCCGGTGGACCAAGTAGACTTTAAATTGAAAATTGTTAAAATCAAAATTAACACTTCTGTATTTTTTTCGCCCTTACTACACACCCTTAATTAGGTCGTGAAGTTAAGAGCTAACTGCTAGGTACCGCATTGACAGCTAAATATTAAAATAGTTGAAGCCCTGTTAGTAGTTTTCATAAATAAGGATAGTATGAAGTAGTATACCACGTTGTTGTTCAATTGTTTTTTGTGTGTTTTGGTTCAAATAATTTACGTAAGGTGTATCATGACAAGTTCCTAATTTTTATCTATACTTACTTATCAAAAATCGTAATACAATATTAACGTATAAAGGCATTATTACGTCCTAAGCAATTCACAAGACTAGTTCTATTGACGTTTGTTTGGATTGCAAGCAAATGACGAAACGCAAGGAATCTGCCGCAACACTGTCAAAGAGAATTGATAGCGACAACTCGCTTGCATTATGTATAAAGTGGAGTATTTTGTGTAATTAATGTCTTAATCAGGTTGGCAGGAATGTATCGCTCACAATGGTGTATAAATCCAGACCACTCCTACATCAGACTGATACAATACAGACGTATTGTATGTATAATCAAGTCTATGCCACTCCCCACACAGTTAGCGCCATCAAGCGGTAAACACTGAGCTTTAAAATCAATGATTCTTTACAGTTTGAAGGGAAATTGTGTAATCGCCTTCAAAATATCTAGAAAATACAATTATACCTATTTGGAAATGTATCAAGATGGGAACATATCCGATAAAAAGAATACCTGCGAAGAATTGAAAAATTAGAAAATCCCAAATGGTTCTTCTATGGAAGTTTAGAGAAATAACTACGCTCGTATTTGATGTGTCGCACTTTCTGTACATTAAATGTACTAATTACACTAAATTAACAAATTTCGGCCAGAAATAGTATTTTTAAATAATAATTTTATAAAATAGCCAATAAAGGGTTCCAACTAAATTGTATGAAACCACTGTGTCAGCATTACTTCTAAACAATCTAAAAAAATCACAGAAAACCCATTATTTCGCGTCTAAATTTTTTAATTTTCATGAGAGAGAGCCCTGGGGTCTCCTTTCTTTTTGTACGGGATATTCAACATCCCCAAACTCAAAAACATCAGAATATATGAGCAAGGGAAGTATTGCTTGGTGCTTAGGACAAAATTACTTTTCGAGTTGGAGAAATTCGTTGCTTCATCAGCAATGTCTAGTGATGCTCCTGAGGTTCATTGGTTTGACACCGAGACACGGGCAAGAAATCATCAGTATCAACAGCAGCAGCAGTAATAGCAACTGCAGCAACAACAACAACAACAACAGCAACAACAACAGCAACAGCAGCAGCGAATCGCTATGGCAGAATTCATTTGATTTTAGCTCCACGAGGAACATTGTCTCTGGCGAGGTCACGTGTCCTGCTTGGCACCTGCTCCTTTGTCTTTGTATTTGGCAACGACAAGCTGCTCTCATTCCTTCTCAGTTCTGAGGCAACCACTCTTTACAGGCAGAACAGAATAAACAAAGGCAAACTCAGCTGAATGATATAAAGAGTGCCACCATCGACCTTTATTCTTCTACAATTTAAATTACTTGTTCTTGCATTTTAATGCATTTTTACCACATACAAACAGTTACATATTATCAGTGTATTTTATTGGGGTCTCTGAGTACGCAGGAAGATGCTCAATACAAATAGCACAACGCTGAACATAGTTACTGAGACAGAATACGATCAGATCAACGCAACAGGCATAAAAGCGTTTGTCTATTTAGTATTTTTTGTTGTAATTTAAAAGCTATAATAAAATAGAAAAGAAGTAACAAATATGTTAATTGTTAATACTTGTCTTACTATTACTATCACATAGTAATAATTAATCACGTGTTTGACTGTTCGTTGTTTAAGTAGAGATTGGTAGATTGATACCTATAATGAGTATGTTCATTATTATTTGTTATTTTACCTAAACGCATTCCAAAGCATTGGTAAATTTCGAATAGAGATAAATAAGTAGCTATACACAAAACGCGATTACAATATTAAATGGCTCGATAATGAATAATAACGTTAAGTATTTGTGAGAAATAATATTTTGTGCTAAGTTTATCACACTTATTTTAATACTAACCGTTACAAAATGGTTTGCTTTTGACAGAGATGAAGTTAGTGATTAAATAACTCAATAAATAAGTAAGTTAGCCTGAGGCTGAATTCTCGCAGACACTGCAGTCTTCGTGAGGATCCCAAGTAAACTCTCGATCAAAATGCGTTCCACGGAATTTTGTTGGGTATTTTGTTGTTTTGTTGAAATTAAAGAAGTTGGGTAGACTTGTTTAATTTCAGTATCATCCAGAATTATTGTAGGACTACTGGAACCATCCAATACAAACAAAATTAAACTAGTTTTTTGGCAGGAATCGTTTTAATTTTAAGATTTACCTCATTCAAACGTTGATTTGAACTGTTGAGCTCAACAAACGTCACGTGTTCGAGTTCTTGGCTCCACAGTCCTTTGAATAGTATATGTCTTGACTTTCCCCTATAAAAGATCAACATTTGTAATCGAAGCACAGTTCATTATAGCCATTAGCTGTTCAAAATCAACAATATTATCGCAATCTGTCAAGGCCGAGCAACGTGCGAATTGTTGCAGACAGCGGTTGTGAATCGGTCTGACAGCACACTGCTGTTGTTGGATTGCGTTCTGATAATCTCAAGGCGTTCCCCGCCACTTCATTCACTCTCTCGGTCTCAACAGTTTGCTGTTCTGCCTCGTCTACTCTGAGATGCGGCTTGATTTATTTATTTATCTTTTTTTTCTGTGACTTTGTTTATCAATCGAACTACGAAAAATAATTAAACATATTTTAGCTAACAATTTAAAATTTACAATAATAATGTTCTTAAATGCGGAGACTTGTATGTAAAGAGGCATAGAGTCGAAATTGGAATGGTTGATAACAAATATTTTAAGTATAGATAATTGAAAATGTCACTTTGGGAAAAACATACTTGAGGCATATTCTAATACATAAATAAATTACATACTCCAATAGTCCGATATAACGTAGTGTATTTTGTTAAATTTAGTATAGGCCATGTTTTTTGCTAAATTGCATACTTATTGACATTTAGGCCAAAAACTAAAAAAGTTACTAAAAAATCGTAAATAAAACAATGTTCCTGCCAAAATATCTGTCAGCAAATCTCAAATTCGTGTTCAGCGACCTCGAAGCATAAAGAAAAAAAGAATTAGGACTGTGCCTTTTCCTTAACTGCCTGTTTATTGTCTAATTTGACTACCCTATTTAACAAAATACAGCTAAAGACTAGTTTAATTATAGTAAAGGATTCTTCTTAAGTTACGCTCCAGAATGGTGCTTACTTACTTGCACACAAACTCTGATAAAAACGAACAAGTTTTGTGTATTTCCTAGCAAAAGATTTCTCTCTACAACTTGTATAAACAAGCCTATTTTTAAACACTAAAAGGGAAAAGAGGTAACTTTAATGTGTCAGTCTATTGGCTTATGTTTACTTTTTTCTATATTAGTCAATTGGCAAATCTCTCAAGCCTATTTTTAGTTTTTTAAATTTAGTATTTCAAAGCTTTGAACGTTTTAAAATTTTGGGTGTTTTCAATTTAATGTGCTAGGAAATCGTATTTATTTTAAATTTAGGTTGAATTTATTACGAAAAATTAAAATACCACGTAAACTAGAATTATAATGGCATTTGATATCACTATAGGATAACGGATACTGGACTCTGCAACTGTGAGGTAAGTGGTGTGACAACGCAACGGTTCCGAAGTTCGTGCAGGGAGTTGTGTCACCGTTACCCAGGACCTGTTCCTCGGAGTTGCATTCCCTAGTAACGTTCACTCTGCAGTTCCATAGTCAATCACCCTCATTGATGAAACTGTTAATGCAACACTCTGGACAAGTTTCTTGTAAAAGTAGTTATCCTAAAGTTTTCAGGGAATAGCCCTGCGCAAGCTGCGCATAGCCGCCCCAAAAGCGCTCCCTAGTCCCTCCCTCAAAGGGGAATTATTCTGGTTGCCCGGTTTTCCGGTTATCGAACTTATCCTATATATTTACGTGCTTTAGGAATATTTTTATTTGCTGTACAATTGAACACAACTTCCACAAAACCTTGTAACGAAAAAAAACCCCTTTTTCAGGGGTTTACAGAAAGATTTGTTAGTCAAAATGAATTGTACGTGAAATGTGACTCTTTTTACCTGACAACTTATAGGTTTCAAATAAATAACCATAGATAACAAAAACCCTCTTGGGCTGAAGTAATGCCATATTGGTCATTCCAGTTCAGTAGGAGAGAAGCGCAGGAGTTTTTAGTGGGTTAAACCTTGACCGAAACAGAAGCTGTCACAATGAGGTCTGAAGAAAAGGGAGTCCCACACACGGGGAGCTACGGGAAGTTTGATACGGAGTCCCTATGGTGCGTAAAACATTTACTTCTGAGGAAAAGGAAAAAAAAACATCTTCTGGGTTTTCTGCATAGCCTAAAAATGAGTTGAAATTAAAACATTTTTGCGTCCTTGAATTTAAGAAGTATCGTTCTCTTGAAGTGCCACAAGGGGAGGGTCGCATTTAAACAATTTAGGAGGTTCTTGTTTTTTCTGGGTGGACTGGGTGGCACAAATTACGTTAAAACAATCTTCTGTACCATATAAAAACATTTCTCAAAGGGTGTTTCAAAACTTTTCTCTATTAAAAGCTAAGGTGGGCGTGGAGGGGAGGTTTGTTGAGCACCTTGTATATAAAATACACACGTATCCCGTAAGGACAGTTTTGGTACCTTTAACACGTTTTGGGATCATGGAGGGGGTCATAACCCGGTAAACCCCTCCCAACCTTGGCTACCCCCCTGGTCCAAACCACAAAAACAACTTCCAGATGGCTCTTCTTGTGACCAGATGACTATAATCCTCTCTACTGTCCACCACGCCCCGCACAGATCACAGAGTATGAGATAAGCCTGCAGCCCGGGGTCGTGAGAGTGTATCGGACTGGTGCAGTATGCAGCTATGCGGAAGCCTGTACGGATCCCGTTGTCTGTGACGTCACGAGCTGCACAGTTGTGCTGCAACAGTGACGTCACTATCCATAGCTTACATCATGCGCCATACTTGTCACATCTCGGATATGATCAGGTTTTATGTGCCTGTTTACTGGTGTTTTCTCCGTGTACGAGGAAAGAGTTGTATGGAAGTGAATGAGGACATGTGAAGGCGTAATGTAACCTAACCTAACCTAATGCAGTTTAATTGTAAATCAAATAAATTACAAACTGAAAATTGAAAATACACGATTTTAATCAACCAAACTACTATCAGTTAGCCAAGCTATCAACTATCCAAGCTTGACTATTTTGTTGATCAAATTTTTGCAACACGCGTAGAGGAAAAGAACTCATTTATTTTTACTGTCAAATTCATTTTATTTAGTGAGATAACTCATGGCAACCTATGTTTGTCTTTTGTAATATCTCAGTTAAATAAAATTGGAATAGGTACTGGAAGTCCATTTTTGGTAGGGGGTATGTTTCTAAAAAATGTGGTTTTAGTGACCTAAAACACTAAACTTCGATTTGATTTTGTTAAAATTTGAATGCAATATTTATTTTAATATTACTCATAAATATATCAAAACTGTGCACATCCATTTAGTCGTTTAAAAGTGACGTTCAAACAGTGATTTCTCGCTTTAACAGCGTAATAAATAGCTGGTTCCAATGAAAATTGAAATGCTTTTTTACTTAAGTGGGTAGTACCTGTCGGCCATCTTGAATTTAACTCCCGTAAGAGCAATGTAAACGCTTGAGACACTTCACGCGGTTATTTTTCAACATAGAAACACGTTTAATCTCTCGTTTGAAAGATAAACGTATTACGCAATGCCTCCGCTGACCACTTTTTTGATAAAAATTTCCGTTTATTGATAACAAAAAAATAAGATTTTTAAGTTTGGAATTTTTTTGCAGCTTAACTACTGCGAAAACAAAAAATCTGTCCAGCGGGGCACTAGAAAATTTAATGTACTTATTAAAATTTGCAGTGAAAAACACGTAAATCCGAGACTGAAGGCCTCGTATCGCCCATGATAAAACTCTTGAGTAGAGTAGCTGCGTGTCGGCATGTTTTGACTCGATATAATGATGAGTCCCGGAAGATACAGTCTACTTTGATGACGTCAGACTCTAGGCCACGCCCCCTGTGATGTGACAGGTGTGCGCCACACCAAGCATGACGTCATCGCTCCGCTCCCGGTACTCGTGATATCAGCTGTTCACACAACTTATCAACACACGTCACCGCTCAGTTCTCACAACACTCTACTCAGAAATCATCCTCTAACATTCATCCTCTAATTGGATTGGTTTGTTTTATAGTTCCGGGTTTATTTATTTATTATTTCTTGATCTATTATTATTTGTTGATTTATTATTTCTTGGTTAAGTGGAAGATTAAAGACAAAAGTAAAGACTTATTTAATAATAAAATAAGTTTTTTAATAATACATTTTAGGGAATAAAATTACTTATTTGATCCAAGTTTGTTTGTATTGTAGCGGACATAGGGTCTCGCGGGGACCGCTTGGACGGCGCATCGATTCACGAGCGTATTGGAGGCCTTCCTGGAAGCGGCCGCCACCCTCGGTGCCTGTGCCTATTCACCGCGGGCGTTGACCTAATTTCGAGCGACTTGTTTACTAGACCTCTCTCGAAACATCTGGAAAGAGCCCCTACTTTAAACCTTCTAGCAAATTCCACCGGCTCATATATAGCCCTCCTCAGGAGCTCGAGTAGTCAGTTCCGGGCAGTGAATGAATGTGAACGAATCGGGGCCGCGTCCCCTGTGAACGAATAGTCCAGTGTAAGACTGTGTGTAAGAAGGTCCGCGCACCTAGTGAATGTGTAAGTGCTGTGAACATACAGGGTCACAACCCTTGTGCGTGAACAGTGTCAGTGTAAATTCTCGGTGTCAGCGATCTTCATTGTGCCGCTGCGAACGTCGGCTGCGAGTGATCTTCGAGGCATCGACACCCAGCGTTGGATTCCGACTGAAGAGTGCTACGAGAACACGTGAGTGAACGGACTTCGCGCCGGAGTGTGAATAGACTGTGTAAAGTGCAAATAGTGAAATAAGGAACTGTACATTGTGTAATAATTTGTAGCCATTAAGTGAATTATTAATTGCGTTTAATATTAGTGTAATTACAACTAGACCGTGTAAATAAATAGTGAGTTAACAAAGACTGACGCCTTATTATTCGTACCCGTGAAAAACATTACATTTGGTGTCAGAAGTGGGATAAGGCGATTCAGTTAGTAAAACTTTGTTTATTTACATAAACAAAATGGCTACAACTAAGTTTGTGAAATTAAGTGAACTCAAAGTAGTGGAACTTAGAAGTGAACTTGAAGAGCGAGAACTGGATACTTCCGGAAACAAGACTAAGCTACAGGACAGATTAAGAGCGGCGGTATTAGAGGAAGGAGGCGATCCAGACAGCCCACTATTTGAAATATCTCGCGGCTCGGCCGATCTCGGTAAGTTATTAGGAGAACTGAAAGAAGCTCAAAAGCACTAGAAGAAAAACTCAAGGAAAGTTCAAAAGTTTTAGAAGAAAAGTTGAATGAAAATTCAAAAACTTTAGAAGATAAATTTAGCGAAAATTCAAAAGCTTTAGAAGATAAATTTAGCGAAAATTCAAAAGCTTTAGAAGAAAAGTTGAATGAAAATTGGAAAACTCTAGAAGAAAACTGTTGACAATCTCAAAAACTTTAGAAGAAAAATTAAATGAAAATTCAAAATCTTTAGAAGAAAACTGTTAGCAAATTCAAACTATTAGAAGAAAATTTAGTGAAAACTCCAAAACTCTGACGAATTAAAGAGAATCAAAACCTAGAAGGCAAAAGTTGGAAATTCGAAAATTTAGAGGAGCTTAAAGAAAACACAAAAACATTAGAAAATAGATTTTGGAGGAACTTAGGAGAGCTCTAAAGTCTAGAGGAAAATTTAAACAGGACGTTGAACAAGTTAAGAATCAATTAGAAAAGAAATTAGAAGAGGCTACGAAGCGTATCGAGTTTTAGAATCAACGAGATGCTGAGGAGACTGGAGCTAAATTGCAAACAAGCCAGATTGCAGGATATTCAGCTGAGATCTGCACCGAGCCGGTGAATGCGCCTTCAATTCCTGGACACACAAGCTTGCCTCCGTTTGACGGGAAGACGCCCGGAGGAGTATTTTACTCTTTCGAAACAGCGGCACGGTACACCAGTGGACGGCTGCGGCTAAAGCGTCTGTGTTGAGCCTATCGCTACGGGGCGATGCTTTAGGCGTCCTTCATTCGATCCCAGTTGCGGACCGCCTGAACTATGACGAGCTTATCAGGAGACTGGAGATGCGGTTCGGACATCGGCACATGGAGCAGGTGTATCGCTCGCAGTTGAGGGACCGATGCCAGCAGCCAAATGAATCCCTGCAGGAGTTTGAGGCGGATATTGTCCGACTTGTACGAAGCGCCTACCCCGCCTTGCCGGAAGAGGTCTATGAGCGGTTGTCCAAGGACTGGTTCATCGACGGTATACGGGAACCTGAGACCCAGCAGCAAACTGTCCCGTCCTAAAACATTGAGCGAGGCGCCACCCAAGCTCTAGAGTTCGAGGCTGTCAAAGAGTCAATACGGTGCCAGGCAAGAGTAAAATACGCCAATGCAGAGAGAGCAGGACAGCAATGGACCCTGGATGATCTGGTTCAAAAGGTTGTCGATGCGTTAATCGGTTTGGAGACGGAGTTGCGCTGCTGTAACTGTAGTAAACTGAGGCAACCGTCGAAGGAGGAGCCACGAAGAGTCGCGTGTTTGCGAAGAATCACAATTGAGGATGACCAATGGCGAGACAAGACACTGCGTAGGAACGGAAAGGAAGACGCCATTTTGAAGTGTGAAATGCAGATTGGTAGTAAGCCAGATGAGGATTTGGCCGGAGATTATCATGTGCCACATGTTAAGAAACGGGCAAATGATGTCTACAAGCGAGTCAGACCCAGCCTGCAACCCAGTGAACGGATGACAGAATGCTACGACGTCAGAGCGGGAAAAGGGGTTTACAACGCTGGAGACCTGGTATGGTTGAACAATCCCAGGAACCGCCAAAGCTACTCTCCGAACCTTCAGGAAACTAAGGACGGTCCGTATGAAGTTGTCACCCGGATCAACGATTTGATCTACAGAATTAGGAAGCCAACGCATGGGAAACCTCGGGTTGTCCACATCAATCGGCTGGCGCCTTTCAAAGCAGAGAATAAGCTTCAGAGGGAGCAGGAGGTCAGATATCGTACGCCGGGAGAAACGTCAATCAACAAGGACGAGGAACCTTCAAGGAACAGTCGTCATCGTGGAGTAAGCAGGATCGTTTACAGAGATCTTCGAAGTTCCACAGGAGTATGCGCTCGCCCACTGTGTTGCCCAAGATTTGAACATGTAGGAATCGCCCGGGTATTTAGGAGCAAGTTCGGGCGTGTGGAGAACTGAGATGCCAGGACCCGGCTGTAGGAAGGACGTTGCATTTGAGGCATGGTCATCAACACCTGTTCTACCTGGTGACGAAGCAATGGTCTCATGGGAAGCCAACTTACGAGTCGGTTAAAAGGGGTTTGATTGACCTGCGCCAGACCATGATTCGATTGGGGATCCGGAAACTTGCCATACCAAAGCTGTCATGTGGGCTCGACGGACTTGAGTGGTCGAGAGTGAGGAGCATGATCGAAGACGTATTCAAGAACACGGCAATAGAGGTTCTAGTGTGCATTTTCGACCCCCGGGGCTTCAAGAGACAGGATGACGTTGCTGCATCCGATAAGCCAGGACCTCAAACAAAAAAGAAAAAAGTAGATCTTCCTGTTCTGGGACAGAACAGGCTAAGGAGGGGTAATGTAGCGGACATAGGGTCTCGCGGGGACCGCTTGGACGGCGCATCGATTCACGAGCGTATTGAGGCCTTCCTGGAAGCGGCCGCCACCCTCGGTGCCTGTGCCTATTCACCGCGGGCGTTGACTAATTTCGAGCGACTTGTTTACTAGACCTCTCGAAACATCTGGAAAGAGCCCCTACTTTAAACCTTCTAGCAAATTCCACCGGCTCATATATAGCCCTCCTCAGGAGCTCGAGTAGTCAGTTCCGCAGTGAATGAATGTGAACGAATCGGGGCCGCGTCCCTTGTGAACGAATAGTCCAGTGTAAGACTGTGTAAGAAGGTCCGCGCACCTAGTGAATGTGTAAGTGCTGTGTGAACATACAGGGTCACAACCCCTGCGTGAACAGTGTCAGTGTAAATTCTCGGTGTCAGCGATCTTCATTGTGCCGCTGCGAACGTCGGCTGCGAGTGATCTTCGAGGCATCGACACCCACCGTTGGATTCCGACTGAAGAGTGCTACGAGAACACGTGAGTGAACGGACTTCGCGCCGGAGTGTGAATAGACTGTGTGTGCAAATAGTGAAATAAGGAACTGTACATTGTGTAATAGTTTGTAGCCATTAAGTGAATTATTAATTGCGTTTAATATTAGTGTAATTACAACTAGACCGTGTAAATAAATAGTGAGTTAACAAAGACTGACGCCTTATTATTCGTACCCGTGAAAAACATTACAGTATCAACGATAAAAAATGGACCCTATATCTAATGTATTCCCTGATTATACTCCCGAAAGAAGTGATTAATTTACCAAAGAAGAAAGTGTTTCAAACCTAACATTTTAGGCGATTGAGAATATAAAAATAATGTAGACATCATCATCATCATCATATGCAGGTCTTCAAGATGGAGAACCCAAAGGCCAAAAGGAGTCAGTTAAACACATAAAAAAGTATATTTCTTGCTAATAAATGGTGGTGGTTTGAATGTTGGGAGTTTTAACCGTAAAATGCCGTTATTTTCAATATAATGTCTGGCTTGCAACAAAGGGCTTTACACAAAAAGAAAATTAAAAACGATCTCAACCTCAGTTTTCAAAAAAGTTTTCGAAAAGTCCTACCTTTTTTTGATTAATTTTGTGTCGACGACAATTTAATGTGGCGTCAAAGGTTTCATTGAGTAGAATGTACTGCCACACCCAACGTTCATTCCATCAAATACAGGAGAAATATCAAAATTGACTTCTCTCAAACTTCAAAACATTGTCATTTAGTTCAGGGTAAATCCGGAAACCCATCTGTTGAGGCTGATAGCTCCTCGTTGATAGATGCATCAATATTTTTGGTAGTTTGGTGTTATGGGTTTTTTCTCAAGTGACTGTCAACAAACAAAGACACGAGAAGGACGTGACGAGAAGGTGCATTTCACGGCGGTGACGTGATGTTTGTGTCGCTCGTGTAGCAAACGTGCCGTGAACGCTTGCATGTCCCGACATGTCACTACATGCATGCACTTGCACACTGTGTAAACAAAGCAGACAGCAGTAAACAGCTGTTCGTTCCGCTCACAAGCCAGCCAACACGATTTGCAACAACAATGTGTTCTTAGATCAAGTTGGTAGTTTATTAGTGATCGTGGTTTGAAAGAGCAACAACGTTGCGACGTACCCCCCCCCTCCCCCGGTGCCTTTAGGGGATGAAGCGTTTTCCCCCGGTGTCTTTAGGGGATGAGGCGTCCCCCCGCCCCGGTGTCTTATGAGGATGAGGTGTTCCCCGGTGTCTTTAGGGATGAGGCGTTTTCCCCGGTGTCTTTAGGGGATGAGCGTCCCCGGTGTCTTATGAGGATGAGTGTCCCCCGGTGTCTTTAGATGAGGCGTTCCCGGTGTATTTAGGGACGAGGCGTTCCCCGTGTCTTTAGGGGATGAGGCGTTCCCCGGTGTCTTTAGGATGAGGCGTCCCCCCGGTGTCTTTAGGGGATGAGGCGTCCCCCGGTGTCTTTAGGGGATGAGGCGTCCCCGGTGTCTTTAGGGGATGAGGCGTTCCCCTTAAATGGGGGACAATGACTGAGCCTATGAGCACTCATTTTTGCACTCAATTGATCATTTAACATACGATTTTCAAAAAACTTGACAGTACCGTACCTAGCATGTGTACCAAAATTCAATCAGCCAGATCACAAGAACTATTTTCCATCGCTAGATTGGTCTCATTGAAAGAATTTTGTTATGCTTTAATACTTCTGTTAAAAACGGTGCTGCTCTAAATGTTGAAATAGGATCATAAATACAGCTTGTACAGCATGAAAGCCCCTATTTGGGGTAAAAGGTTATGGATTTTCTAATTAACCAACTTAACTTAACCTTACCAAATTCCGTGAAATTGGGACATAACTACAAACCGTTTCGTTCTATAAGGAGCTCCATTTCGTAAGGAAATTCGCTAAATTTATTTAGCATCGGTACCCATTTTTTCTACCTTCCGGCTTCCACTAATATGATGTCTTCCACGCCATTGTTTTCAGGATTCGAGGAGGTTTTCACGCCAAAAGACCGACCGCTCCTCTACCACAAACACACGGTTCCGACCACAGCTTGACAAGATGTGCACTGCTGCCTACACGGTCTGTCTGTCGCAAGTCTGCAAGTTAGCCTTGTCCCGCTCGCCGCAATGCGATGCCGTCACGGACACATTTTGCAACACTATCTGACTTTTGCTCATTTTATTGCTCTTGCGATCCTCTCCGTGTTCACACCACGCAAGCCTCATTTGCAACTAGTTGGTCAACTGCACGCTGCGACTAGAGGGGCACAGAGAGTATTAGGAGGCATCTGGCTGATGAAACCTTACGGTATTGACACAATTGGTCTACACATTTTAAGGTTCTTGGACCTGTAAGAAAGAGTGCATGAGGACATTACCCGTAGGGGAGAACCTGCCGGCCCCTAACATGGTGCGATCGCCAGTCGCGCCAAACTATTCCGCCAGAGCCGCGCCACCTGTTGCGCCCTCTAACCGCATTACTGTATAGAGCACAACGGTTCAACCAACCCTGCACTTATCCTAATTGAAAACAATGGTTATTGATATTCTAGGCTATTAATACAGCATCAGATGACATGTGTCATTTTTTAATTACTAATTTTACAATAATTATGTGTTTAAGTATCAAATTTTAAAATTTAAGTAACTGTGACATGTATGTTTTAGAACTTCACGGTATAATTTTCAAAATTTGCCTTGAAATCGTATTTTGATTATAGAAATGACAATATGAAAATTAATTTTAAGTATATTATTGTTTAGCGTTCATTAAAATAACTTTTATTTTCTCAATGGACAATCAAATTACATGAACCAAAAATTAGCACCGATTTCTTAAAAAAAGGAAACACACACAGTAATCTATATAAAAAAGAATCATTATGGAAAATGGTATTTGAAATTCGTTGATTGGAAGGCTTACTATACAAATTGAAAATGAGTATTTATTAAGTTTTTGCTGTGACACTCCATGTGACCAGGACCTGATACAGCAAGGTGTGTCGTTATGGCTGGTATGGTTGAGCTGGTGGCTGTATCTGGGTCATGTACCTGGCCCGGAACTGTGGACATCATTGTTCTGTGGCCACAAGTGGGTGAGGGTCATCAGACATGAGTCCATGGTCCATCCGTCCTGACCATTCATCACACCATTGGAGTGATTGAAGCGAATTTCCTTTGCAATTTTAACTCTATCATGGGCGTTGTGAGGCTGCTGAGCCTTTAGTAGCCTATCAACAAGAGGCTGGCTGTTCATTATGCTCACAGCTAAATAGGTTTTGCAAAATGTTCAAAACATATTTAGGAGTCAGGTTCGGTGCTCGTTTCATGATCCTGACCCAGATCTTACCATGCTAACTGTAGGAACAGCTGATTTTCCAACAGTTGTTCTCGTGTGGCTTTTTACGTGATGTCAAACAGAAAATTAATACTAGGACTGTTGGAGCCGCAGTTTTTAAGTTTTACTTTCAAATAAGGGTTCCGTAGCTCTAAAAGGACTGTACTTGTATTTTATCTTGTGCCGAGCTTTTACTGGTTTTATTTTACAAAATACGGCAATTTTACCTAAAGCAGGGTCCGTGATTCTTGCCGTGAATTATTTCAGGGGTTAGAGATTCTAACCCTGCCGAGCCTCCATATCTATGAAACAATTGTGTTTAGCCTACTTTTAGGAGACGATATACTTGGCTATGACACGAGGCATAAAAACTTATTTTGACAAACTAGTCATTACCGAAAGCTCTATTTAAATTTACAACTTAATTTATCACGTTAAAAGTATTAATAAATTAAAGGCTCAAGGTACGAGGCCATTTCATTTGATATGGTAAGTGTGCAATACCGTAATGTGAAAGAAGGCTAGGTAGGTTTCAGTACTTGAAGAGAGACCCTGGCCCAGTCTCTGTGCAAGGCGAGCCTCAGTCTCCAGTTGAACTTGCAATGACAGTGATGTCAGCATCTCCACTCCAGCTCACTACAGGGTGTTCCAACCTCAGTTGATAGAGACTGAGAGCAGTAGCGTAGCCAGGATTTCGAAATGGGGCGGGATCTCCAGGATCATGAAGTACTTCACTACCGGGGGACCTAGGGGGTATGGAATTATGGAATACCTCCCACCAAAAAGGAGATCCGGGGCCCACCCCTGGAAAACTTTGATGCTAAATGCTGAGTTTTATTGGGGGAAATCTTTTTATTGACTCCCGAGAAAGAAATTACTGGTCGAAAACAAACTCATGTGTCTCATATAAACCAATCAAATCGCTGTTTTTCGGTATTTGGCTACTTGTGAGGGTAATAGTTACTCCCGCAGTTATGATCATGTAAAAAATCTTTATATTTGTTGTTTACGTTGCTTTTATAACATAGTATTAATATTTGAGTTTTATACTTTGGGAATACATTTATTTGTTGAAAGGTTGAACAAAACCTCCATAAAGTATATTTACTGCATATACATCGTATCCCATGAGAGCCGTTTAGGGTCTTTTATCATTATCAAGGTTCATGGGGGTAGGGGAGTCTTGACCCAGAAAGAACCCTTCCTGTGGCTACACCCTTGATTAAGGGTTCACCAGTGTGAAAGAATGCTAGGTAATCTGCTTGAAGAGAGACCCTGGTCGGATTTATTTACGAGTATATGCAAACTATACAAAAGAATCGCGTGATCGTCCCGTTCGACGTCGGCAAGTTTGTCCTTTTATTGGAGGGACTAGTGACCTGCGTGGAGGGTGTTGACGACATCGCGTTGTCAGTTCTCAGTTGCGATAGCAGAGATGTTTGAGCAAGTAGCATATGTTACACACGGTGAGCCAACCAAGACCCGTGTACACGCTGCCATCACGTACTGCGTCGTATGCGTGGGGCGTACTTTGTTCAATGATTTACAGCACACACAAGTCAGCAACACGTCACGAAGTTTTGAGAGTTGAAGGTGTGCCATTTCAAACACATCCAGATGTTTCAAAAAACGAACACGATCTTATACTCGTATATTAGCAGTTTGAGCTTACTTTACATTAACATGTGTAGAAGACTTAAGATACAAATTCTTTAATGGCTAATCAATTGTATGCTCCAATCTTCCAACAAAAACTCGAACGTTCAGTCCAGAAGCTAAAAACGGGCGGTTTCGATGGATTGATTTGACATAGTTAAACTTAATCTATGATTTGATAAACCTTTCCATGGATATATGCCTCATGACTTAAGCCAAAAACTGAGAGTTCTCTTTCATCAGAAACTGGGCAGACCAGGATCTATCTTCAAGTATAATTTCAAGTATCACGGGCTAGAGTTTGTTAAAAAGACTTTCTTCAACTCCCAATAATAATTGTTTACAGGTAGAATTATATGGTTATTATAATGATCGTTGCTACTGCAAATCATACCGTCAATATTTCATCTTCAATAAGTAATAGCAGTTGAATTGAACAAGGTATGTATTGAGTCATACAACTAACAGTAATAATTTGTTAATGCGAAAGTTATTTTAATACAATAACAGTACTTCTTCACGAAAACCTTCTTCATTTTAAATATTAATGAATGTCTTGTTTTATTACTCCAACTTGGCTAAAATATCAGTTTCCTGAAAAGTAGTAGTCCTGGTTTTCTTCCAGAGAGATTTTAGTTCCACCATACTGTGGCAACAGAACTCTGTCCCCTACTCGAATCTGCAAATAAAGAACGATTTAAACAATTTAAAAATTGTTTATACAGTTGAAAGAATGTCCGTTGTTTAACCAGTTGTTACGTACGCGGTGCCATGTGTTTCTTGTGCGGACGAATTTTTAGGCGACCCGCGGATACTATCCCTTAGCCTCTGAGTTGGAAACTTAAACAGTTTACATTATTTACATGTATTCCTCCCTGCAACGAAGAAGATGGATTCAACAGTACAGGGTGAGTTTTAAATGTACTCCCCCACCATAACTTTTGAAAAAGGAAATATTTTGAAAAGCCCTTTGGGGAATGTTTTTATAAGATCCTAAAGTTTGCTTTGACGTACTTTGCGTTACCGACCCCCACCCAAAAACTGTAGGTGAGGGTCCCCAAATTTTTTTGTGGCACTTCAAACGATAGGGAATTTTGACACAAATGGGGGTTGTGATGTTGGCCTCAAATGATTTTCAAGAAAGGTTTGCCATTCAAAATAAATTGTATGTGAAATGTGGCATTTTAAACCAGATTTATTTTGATTTGTAAATGGATATAACAAAAAAAACGAGTTGAGATACTACAGTAGTTTTGTGTCTTTGAATGTGTGTTAAAATTCCCTTTCTATTGAAGGTCCTCAAGGGGGGGAGGTTGTATTGTTTTAATTTGGGGGGCCCTCCCTCCATCATCCCCATCCCCCCCTGGTTTTGAGTTGGGAGATGGGTGACGCAAAGTACGTCAAACAGACTTTAGTATCCTATAAAAACATTCCTCAAAGGGTTTTTCAAAATATTTTCTTTTCAAAAATTAAGGGGGGCATTTAAAACTCACCCGTATATGTTAGATTCAAGGATATTCCTGCGTACCTGTATGGGGATGGGTTTGCCAAGCTCGTCCCTACTCCCGGGTCCCACTGCCACCACGGTCCCATGCATCGGCTTCTCCTGGGCCTTCTCCGGGATCACGATCCCACCCTTGCTCTTCTGCAGGACATCGGCCTTCTTCACTAGGATCCTGTTGAACATCGGGGTCACTTTGCTCGCTATTTTACCGAAAGACATTTTTCAAAATTGGCTGTTGATAAAAGCTTTTTGAAAATATAGGCAATTGAAATGTGTTCGAGTATTATCTACCGACTGTGTTTGTAAATATTAAACATTAACGATTTTAGCATGTGGTTAAAGAAACAATCTAAATTTAACACTTTTTCTATCATATGTGTAGAAAACAGCTTGTGTTGTTACTATTGTGACTGGATAATGGTATATTATTTCCTACTATCCTACAAATACATACTATATTATAAAAATGCGAATTTTTAGCATTACTTGTTCATAGTATGTATTAGCTTATTAAAAGTAGACAATTTTAGTGTTAAAAGATCTTTTAACTATTTGGGAAGCAAATCTAAATTTTTAAAAATAACTTGTTACCAAATAAATTATTTAATTGTTTTATTGACAACTATTTTGAACGCAGTAGATTCTAATATTTTGTGTTACGTTTAAGGTTACTTCTCACCTGAAGACGGGATCATATTGCAGTTCCGAAACGACCTTTTTGTTCACTAATGTAAAATGTCCACAGTAATATTTTAAACTCAGAAACCTGGCTTATTCGATCGACTTGAATCTCCAACCATCCCATTAAGCCTCAAAATATGGAGTGGTCTTAAAGTCAGCTATAATTTTCTATGTGACTTTTTTAACCCCTCGATGAATCTGAAGAACTAATCATACTAGTTTGATTCGTGTAAAGCTAAATTTAATTAAACAAAATAGGGCTGATACAACTGAAATGTTACAAGTGAGTGTAATAAAAAAATCCTTCCTCTTTGATAAAAAAAACCTGATGCGAATTACAATGTCATAAATGGAATGGTGAATCTTCTCGTGAATGCACGTGTAAGTTGTGAAACCGTATTTACATTAGCAAGCTACGTCAAGCAAGTGATAAACAGAAAGCATAAAAGTGCCATGACGAAACCGTTTCTTCACATATTCTAACAATGACATGCAAAACTGTTTCGCTTGTCATGGCAAAGTGTCCATTAGTTAATATATCCGTTTGCGATACTAGTAAAATTATGCGACAAAATACATAAATTGTTTAAGTTGTAGTATTTTTGTCAAACAGCTGATCCGATTTGTGGGTACAGGTACAATTTGTTATATAATTGGCGCATCAGATTATCTTTGATCGAGGCAAATAATCGGCTACTGAACTCTCAAAAAACAAAATATGAAAAAATAATGATTTTTCAACCGACGACTTTTAATTTAAGGCACAACCTGGGGTCTAAGAAAATATAATTTATCTTAATTTTATTGAACTCTGAGGGTATGATTTAGTGGAAACCATTTTGTTTCGTCAGTATTATATAATAAATACTCTGTGGTCAGTATACGTGAAATTATCTTGTCATAATTTATATGTAACGTTTAACTTGGTCTAATCCCCATATAGGAAGTCAATTAGTCTAAAAATAAAATAAATGACAATAGAACCGAAAAGTTAGAGTTCTTGTTTCTCTCCGAAGGGGTCACCCAACTCGTCATTGCTACGTCATCATTATCAATCCTGGTAATGAATGATAAGGCGCCATTTCAAGCTAGACCAAAAATAGGCTTTAGTTATCAGGTGTTTTTGTGGCGCCACGTGACTTACCGCCCGAAGAGAAGGATGCTAGTAACAAAACAGCTGATTATTCATGTCCAAAGCATATGGTTGACCTTGGATTCTTCTTCTTCTTCCTTCTCAAGTCAGCTGATGTCAAAAGTCGCGGAACTGTCCGGCCTTGGCCTTCAGAAGATCGCGTCGGATCCGTCCCCCACTCCCCCACCCCGCCACGCCTATGTACATGTACCTTGCCAAATTCTAATCTCTGTATGAAAACCACCTACATTATGTTGAACCCTGTATGGCGATACTTGTATTTTCATGTGCAATTGTTTACGTAAACCAGTCGTGACTCCACATATAACCATATCCAGTTGTCGTTATGTTTTTTAATTCTGTTGTTGTTAGCGAATTTCCATAGGAAATAGAGTTATTCATTTATCTCGCCTAAGAGAAGGAAACGTCGTAAGAAAGGTGCGGTTTGCAGTTTTTCGCTTTGACAATGGCGAATCCAAAATTTTACCAAAATTAGAATTGCAACAAAATTTTAACTGTGAGTTTTAATGATATTTATACAAGCTTTTAATATCTTTTAGTAAGTTTTGTATGACTGTATGTAAAGGCCCACACTACAGGTCGCATTTTGTGTATGATTTTTCACGAAATCTGGTACAATTGTTCTCTTTGTAACTCTAGATTAAGTCCGTTAACCAGCAAAATCGGTTCTCTGGAAGTGACCTTTTAGTGGGTTTCCCCCAAAATGAGGTTTTATGATATAAAACTGTATTTTTATGATCCGAAACTTGGTCTACACATTCGTGGTGCCGTATCTAACAGGTGTGCCAAAATCAACCAAATCCGTTCAGCCAGACCAATATGGTAGCGGAAAAAAGTTGTATAGCATAAAATCGAATGCCGGACACTTCCGCACTAGGACATTTCCACACACATCATTAAAGCGGACACTTCCACACACTTGTAATTAGGTATGCCTGACGAGGGTTTGGCAGGGGTTACCTGTTGTTGACGCCCGGACATTTCCACACACGAGGGGGCAGGTCACTAAGGATGGCCTATTCAACAGCAAAATTATAATAATACAGCTCAGCTTTCTATAACTATAGACAATATTCTAACCTACTGTATAGTAAGCTGGCAGTAGCCACATTCCTCCCACTGAAGTGACACGGGTCCAGAAATGTATCGAACACATGTAGTCGTGCCCCGATTTATTTTATGTGTGCCCCGTCTCATCGAACACATGACTGGGACTCGTGGCGTGGTCTTGTAATCCAGCTTCATGGAGATCAGGTTTTGAGGATGATATAGGTCTAAAGCAGCTCAGATAGTCTCAGCGATCATCTGATGATACCCGCATCAACTCCCACCATCGTTTAGACATATCAGACCATCACCTGCGTGGTTCGGAAGTCACATTAAGCCGTTGGTCCTTGTATTTCCTTTGGTCATTGGGCTATTAATTAATGACCCATTCTAAGGAAGAGTCGGCCTTAGTTTGTAACAAGACTACACCTCATAACTCATTACTACCACTCATCACACTCATCCTTCACCACATATTTGCCTTAAAATATGAGAGTGGTCGGCATCTCAAACAGTGATTTAGTAATTTAGTGATTTTGGCACAACTTAACTTAAAGCCAACCCGACTTTTTTATTACTAGACTACTTTGTTAATATTATTTTTAAATTACATATTTTGTGAATTGCATCGACACAACGTAAATACTTACCTATTAAATTGATTGTAAAACTTAAACATTGTCTCAACAAAATTAAGTTAATTAAAAAATTTAAAACCTGGTTTCCATCAAAGGAAATATTAACTTTTTAAATTTGATAAAGGGTTAGCTCACCCTCGTGCTTGCCCACTAATCAAAACTTTATATCTAAAAAAAAACAAAAGCACAGAAAAATATAGTTATGTATAACTTAGTCTTTTTACACATGTTTTTGTAGAGTTTTGGTCTGATAAATTACTCTTATAATCTGATACCAAACATAATCAACTCAGCCATTAAACACTTGGGCACGCGCTAACAACAGCATTTTACATTTCGGGGAGCTACACGATGATATATTTAAAGTTATCATCTACCGATGTAAATTTTACAGCATCTTGGGACTAAAGTTAATCAGATCAGAGTATCGATATTTAATTATTACACTTCTACTTGATCGTAAAGAAAGTGTGTGGAAATGTCCGGGGCCAAACATTGAATGGCTTTAGTTAGTCCCTTGGCAGGTAGCGCAGGTAGAAACTGTGCGGAAATGTCCTATGTGCGGAAATGTCCGTGTGCGGAAGTGTCCGGATACCCATAAAATCCTATTTTTGGCGGGAATCCCCCTTGTCAAGGGCACGCTTGAAGTAAATTTACTTCGTTATAAGAAATTCGATAGGATTATAGTAGCGCTTTTGGCAACGACTATATTTATTTTATTACATGTGTATTCAGTAAGACAATTACTATTGTAATTGTATTCATTTGCATTTCTCCCAGCACCTGTAGTAGTGGCGGAGACAACGTGGCGTGGCGAGCAGAGAAGCAGAGAGTACAAGTGGCCGGTGTGGGTCAAGAGTGAGGCTGCTTGCGCAAGCGCGCCCGCTGCCAAAAAGAGCCCAATTCAGGGTCGCTGTGGGCCCACAAGGTCGCCGGACAAAGACATGACGCAACCTACGCTCAGGGCCCAGTAATTCTCGTTATGTAACACCCTGTATCGTCCCACACCATCTTACACCGGCTGGAGACAAGAGTATGGGTGATCTCGTAACATCTGGACTTAGCTTTGAACAGCTTGAATAGTTCGAAAGTCAATAATTTTAATTAATACCGAGCCAAAGGTTTTTTGTATTACGAAAATAGGTTGTAGATGAAGTAGAAGGGCCATGGATTAAAAAGTTAACAGTGCGAGAAGCAAAGTCAAAATGTTTAGTAAAATGAAAACGTTGAGTAAGTGAGTCAAAGTTGTGAGTTATTAAGTCAAAGCTATGCAATGGTAAGTCTAAAGTCTTTGACTTTCCGCTGGTACTTAGAAGTTCTAATTGATCGCGTATCAGTATGAGTGATTACTACTGTCCTGTATGTTACCATTTTGGCATTTTCTTCTCGGCCTCGGTTACTCGGGCAATTATTATTTTATGAAGGGTGGTCAGTTTCTTTAAGTGTTACGACTCAAAACAGAACTATTTCGTCCTACTACGTAGGCGTCATACTTTCTGTACGATGACCTACATAAAATGAAAAGAAGTTTGGGCAGAAATAGAGTTTTCAAGTAATAACTTTGTGGAATAGAGGTGATTTGTCACTAAACCATGTAAAACCAGTAAGCAAGTAGCCTATTACTATAAAATGCTTTGCTTAATTCGTTACTTTGGTTTAGAGTCACCGACCACTCTTGGAGGGTATTTTAAGGTGAATATGGGGTGATGGTGAGTGTGATGAGTGTTTTGATGGACGATGGGCCAACAAACTAGGGCCGACTTGGGTCAATTAATTAATAGCCCAACGACCAATGAAATAGACCAAGGGCACTTCCGAACCACGGGGAGTGACCATCGTGAAAAGTTATCCCTGCGCACGGCGGCACGGGAATCGAACCGGGCTGTTTTGGTTCGACTCACAGGGTTCGGGGTGTCACTGGGTAGAGACTCACAGGGTTGTGACTCACTGGCAAGAGATTCACAAGGTTGTGACTCACTGGGTAGGGACTCACAGGGCTGTGACACACCGGGTAGGGACTCACAGGGTTGTGACTCACCGGGTAGGGACTCACAGGGTTGTGACTCACTGGGTACACTCACAGGGTTGTGACTCAGTGAGTAGGGTCTCACAGGGTTGTGACTCACTGGGTAGGGACTCAAAGGGTTGTGACTCACCGGGTAGGGACTCACAGGGCTGTGACTCACTGGGTAGAGACTCACAGGGTTGTGACTCACCGGGTAGAGACTCACAGGGTTGTGACTCACTGGCTAGAGATTCACAGGGTTATGACTCACTGGGTAGGGACTCACAGGGTTGTGACACACTGGATAGAGACTCACAGGGTTGTGACTCACCGGGTAGAGACTCACAGGGTTGTGACTCACTGAGTAGGGTCTCACAGGGTTGTGACTCACTGGGTAGGGACTCACAGGGTTGTGACTCACTGAGTAGGGTCTCACAGGGTTGTGACTCACTGGGTAGGGTCTCACAGGGTTGTGACTCACTGGGTAGAGACTCACAGGGTTGTGACTCACTGAGTAGGGTCTCACAGGGTTGTGACTCACTGGGTAGAGACTCACAGGGGTGTGAATTACGCACTATACCACCGAGCTATGGCCATTCCCAATGATATAAATAGAGTCCAAAAATGCATTTGTTCTAAATTTTGTCAATGGAGGGCTTTTGGAGCCCTCTCTTGGGAAGCATTCCATAACATAACCCCGGTAGAACTCAAAACTTTCAGAAAGATGGCTAGGAAAGTATAGCTTAACCCTTTTACCGACACGATGTTCACGTAACTATGCGAAGTTTCGGTCTGAGGAACTCTTTTTAAATCGTACAAAGTTTTCATGTTATTGAGCAAACCGAACCCATGAAATACCTCCATAAATACGAGTATAAGCCATGTACAAGCGATATAAAATCGTTTAACACAGATGTGATTAACTAATCAACAATATTAATTCGTTGCTTGACGCCTACAGTTTCTTACGGCCAAGGGCTTAGTGGTACTATACAGTATACAAGTAGTACGACCACAGATGAGTATGAAAGAGCCTTGACTACACAGATTAAGAGTGTGACACGTGACCAATGATTTCTGATCAAACCCAGTTGTCACCAATGTCCAGTTCAGTTGTTACCTTGGACCTATGTGAGATTATCCAAGCTTTTCCCGCCTCAAGGAGGCCACGGCTGTACGCTCTTTACTTCAGCTTCCATCCGTAAAAACCAGTCCCTCGCGACAAGGCTAAATCAACAGTTGTATCTGTTTATCAATAGTAATCACTTATTACGCTATAACGGGTGTTCCATTTGTTTGGACAGATGTACACGTCAATTTTATTTTTGTTAGTTGTTTATTTTAACTATCTTTGGTCAGTTACAAATATAGTTATGCGTAGATTAAGTGTTGCCCAACGTGTCCAAGTTGTTAAAGCCGCTTTCGCCTAGTCAACTAGCTACTGAGGATGACCCTCCACAGCGAGATCGAAACGTTTAGCAGTATTTGTAATTCAACTATGACGCGGTGTAAACTGGAAGCCTTTACATCTTTGTTAAAGCTTGTTACGAAAATGAGAAGTCAAATAAAAGTGCCTGTCGTCCACTTCGCGAACGTTTCTTCCCGTACGAGTATAATCGAACGACTGAGATTGCTATTTGAAAAATTGTAAAGAAATTTGAAGACACCGGGTTCGTTGGCTAATGCAAAGATTCTAAATTGTGTTTGTCCTACTAGTAGACTTTAAGATGAAATCATTGCTGCCGCAAGGAAAGATGTGATTGAGCATCCCAACACTTCTTCTCTTTGAGGTAGGCCTAGAGCTCAAAATTTGAACCTGTGCAAGATCTCGTTGTACAGAATATTGAAAACCTATTCTTATACTGCATCCATTCAACAATTCAAAATTCAGATTTTTATCACTACATCCATACAAAGTCTATCAAACACCACAAGAAATTAAGCGAAGAGATTATTATTGAAACGCCTGAATTTTGCTAATTGGATGCAAAAACAAATCCATGTAAATGACGAAATTTTAAACAAAGTCTTTTTCAGCGATGAAGCCCATGTCCATCTTAACGATTCTGTCAATGAGCAGAACTGTAGGATATGGGCAGAAGAAAGTCCTAGGGAATTTGTTGAATCCAAGTCGTACCCAAAAAACGTGACCGTTTGGTGTGCATTCTTTGCGGGATGGATCATTGCAAAACGTTTCAACACGAAGATCAAGAAGTGTCGCCTCATCTTTCACTCATAATTGTATTGTAGTATGTAAACAGTTTCAGTAATAATAATCTTTATTTTACATTTAAAATATTATATAATATTTTACTTACGAGTACATATAGTGTTTTATTAACGTTTATCATCGATCCGTCTTAGTGGAACACCTGTTATGCTATAAATTGCTATAAACTAGGGCTTCTATTTTGATTATCGTTCCACTAAGACGAAGGGAGACCGATAGCCCGGTTGGCGTTGCACTTTTAGCCATGCCAGAACTTGAGGAAATGACATGCACCGTCATTAGCCAGAGCCTAATAACTCGTTTTTCTCTGGGACGCTTCTTAAGAAAATATTTTCTCAAGAACTTCTTTTGTCGCACTATAGGAGGTGTGAAGCTCCCTCTAACATGTTCTGCATCGCATGCGTTCTTGATAGGGTTTGCCATGATAAGAAAGAGCGTCAGCAGTAATACGATTGTTACAAACACTACCCTGTCAACAGGGTCTGAGCCAGTCAACCAGCTACTGAGGATGACTCTCCACAGCGAGATCGAAACGTTTAGCAGTACAGTATTTGTATTTCAAGTGTGACGCGGTGTAAACCGGAAGCCTTAGATATTAACTACCCTCTAAGCCTCCCAGATACCATTGACAGATACGTTAACTTTGAATTCAGCACGCAAAGCAAAAACCTTCTTGGCTGAATCAGCTTTCCAAAGAATCTGTTCAACTTCGATTTCTTTCCACGCCATATTTGCAACAACAGCTCAACGGTCTAGATGGTGATCAAGTCTAGATGGTTCATGGGCAAATCACAATAATCACACTGTGTCAATTAAATTTTTAGTGTACGGCCGTAACGAATAGACGAGATATCCTAGACATTTTGTCGACATGTCACTAATCAAAATACAGCAATCTGTTTTTTATCTAGCTCTATAGGCTCCCTCACGTTATGAATCTGTAAAAACATTGTCTACACGTTACAAACTCTGAAAATCGCCCCAGTTCGGACCAACAATTGGGATTTGGACCCAGTTTGGTCCAACAAACGGGGGATAAAATCCCTACGTAGGGAATTGGGAAATCCCTGGCGTGGAAACTGTGTAGTGAGTAGGCAGCACCTTGCTGAAGGTTTCCTCGCACTGGTGCGTGAGGCTTCCTTGTTCCTCGGACCTCGGCCTACCCTTGGGCTCCTTGATACGCCTTATCTCATCTCACCGTGTCGCTGCGACCTTGTACCTCTTTCCTCAAATATGCCTCAGCCGCTAATTCATTGTCCTGGTGCAGAGTTGTAACGGTTACAAATGTTTGTATCTGTTTTGTAATAGAAACATCGAGATGTGTAGACAATATATTCTTTTATAGCTCTTAAAGCCGGAGGATTTGTAATGGTGAAGAAGCTGTATTGTTGTTTAGGTAAACAAAAGCAAAAACTCAAAACAGCATAAAAACATACGAAACATGTGCCGATAATTTTACTAACATGAATTTAGATAATTCAACACGACCTCTGTTCTTAAGTTCTGTAAGTTCTAGGTTTCAAGCGGGTCATTGCCAGGCAGTGCAATAAAAGGAACTGTAACGCATGTTATACCATACTACAATATACAGCTCATAACTAAAGTTTGTTGAAAGTTGATGATTGCAGTGGAATGTTACCTCCATACTCTACCTAAAATCTTGGCAGACTTTTCAAACCGAGTTCGCCGCAACGTTTCAAAAGATGAGGCGAGTTCATCTTTCACTGGAAGCTGTAACGTTTGGAACGCTGTGTAATAAAAAGGCTTTGTTGTAAGGCTACGATTTGGCTTGTAACGCCTGTCCACGGGCTTAAAGAGCTTATTTTCTATATAATATTTATTACGTTTGAAAGCGGCTAGAAACTAGAAAACCTCGCGTCAACTTTTCATACACGCGCCTTTTAGTGCTTCGCAAGTGTTTTCAATCCGGCAAAGGCTTTTTTCATTTACCTTTACATGATGTCGAACATATTATCCAAGGCGGATGGGAGTTATATTTTTTCGAAACCACACTTTTAATGTTAGTTTCGTGACTTTCAGAAGTCAAAGTACTGTATTTGTATGGGTGGACTTTACTCGAAATAAAAATTAAATTTGGTAAATCGTCATCCAATACGCCCTAAAGAGTACAGGGATATATTTCATTGAAAAGTTTAAAACTCGCAGTAACGTAATTTAAATGTATACATTTACAACGGCAGCGTTTGTTTCATCCTTCGTCCGTACTGCGCAGCCTCAAGTTGCTGCAATAAACCAATTTCACATAGTTATTTCCATACGACACCCACACTACACACATAAAGCACGCCGCGTAGTTGGGATGATGAAAGAGTGAAGGCGGGGCGGGCTCAATTTAGACTCTATAATCAATAAAGTGCCCGAGTTATGGTCCGACTCCCACACAAATGGTTTGGTGAGCGCCAGTACCAGTATGCACCCACACACTGATGATGCAGTCATAGTGTGGTGTAAATACAGTGTCGAGTGCGTCACACGTGATGTTGTGAACATGTTTCTTAGAGAGAGTAAAGATCCATCCTCGTATGTACTTGGAAATGTGTCTGCGTGGCTTAAGTTACCACAGGCTTCACGGTTTGATTCAAATAAACTTTGTCAAATAAGCTAATTACATCTTATGGTGTCCAAAATCTAATCGATGTTTAAATAAAAAGACATAATGAAGCAACGAATTTACCTACTTGAAAACTTACTTATTTCGCAATACTTCCCTGGCCGGCCTTCTGAAACCAGGGGGTTTGGGTGGTATTAATACACCCAAGAGTGAAAGAGAGTCCGACGCCTTCCCCAGGGAAAATTTGAAAACTCCGACGGAGGAAGAGCACTTTAAGTAGTAGGGCTCCGCTAAGTAGTCATACAGTAAGCATAACAGTACTGAGAGTACTGTTATGCTTTTCTATGGTAATGTACTTTCATTTTGTAGCACATGGGTTTCATACGATTAGTGAGGAATTACATCTGTTGGCTCAATTTTTCATAAAGTTCTTAGTTAAAAACGCAATTTCTGTCAAGGATTTTCATTTAAAGTCAGAATGGGATTTCATCGAACAGAAATTATAACACATAAAATAAATCACTAAATCACTATTTAAGATATCGACCACTCTCATGAGGGTATTTCAAGGCAAATATGTGGTGAAGGATGAGTGTGATGAGTGGTAGTAATGAGTTATGAGGTGTAGTCTTGTTACAAACTAAGGCCGACTCTTCCTTAGAATGGGTCATTAATTAATAGCCCAATGACCAATGGAAATACAAGGACCAACGGCTTAACGTGACACTTAAATAGTGTTTTTAGTCATAGGCTATTACAAACATTTCTGAAAAAGCTTAGCCATCGATTTGCTTTGAATTCTTCTCCCACTAAGGGAAAGCAACTGAACTACTTTTGTTCATCGGCGCAAATAACGGACTTTGCCCAACTTATTTATTTCTGGTTGGAAAATTCAAAGGGGTTGGGCAATTAATTTGGGTTACCTTATCCATGCAGAAAAATAATAAGTGTTTTTCATATTATTTTAACTTTAATTTAGCTTTGCCTTACACGAAAAACTGGATGTTTCCGTGTTTTCGAACTTCCGTGAATCCGTGTCGAAATTGAGCTGGAGAAAACTAAGAAATTTCTTTACTTGAGAAACCAAATATGGCGAAAAGTCTAAATTTAAAAATGTACGCTGAATATATCAATACTGAAGACGCTCAAGTCTTGAGAAAGGTTGTTTGTCACAAATAGTGAAGAAATTGCCGAGTAAATGTAGTTAAACAAACCAACTGTGGAAAGCGAGAGATAACAGAATGTCGTAAACCTTCAAGATGAGATAGTTTACCACGTTTCCAAGCTTCTTCAAGTCATGCTTATTACATACGTGGCAGCAAGTATTTCGTTGGATTTGTTTTGCCATATTTTTGAGAATTGGCTGTTCCTCGCATGTAAAACGCTCGTATCAAAAAGCCTCACTTTAGGCATTTTATAGATATTATAACTAGAACTATATAACTGTTTGCTCAAACCAAAGAAAAATAGACCAGGAGAAACAAAAATCGCTTAGGGTACAATTCGACGTATAATTTTAAAAATCCCCAACCTTGATAACAATTTACTATTTAGCGTACATGAATGTAACCCATACTACACCATGTATAAACCTTCGTCTCCAAGTTTAAAAGACGATTGCATTTAATCATTTTAGTACGTATTCTTAAAAAAACACTCAAACACACTCATATGGCGAATGGATCTTGATACCATGGCGTATTTAACTTGTAAGCCATCAAGCTAACCTGACTATATAGTACACTGACCATATTGTCCTAAAATATGTTTAAGTATTCTGTTATTACTCTTTTATACTATCAAATATTCATGCACGTTAACAGTTATAGAAAACCATACAATGTGTGCTTAAAAAAATAGTCATGCATCATTAGAAATAATTTGTTTGTACGCTTCAGTTCCAGAACAAATGTCTTGATGAGCTAAAGATACACTCAGCGCTGTCACCATGAAAATCATTAAGCACGGACTAATGGTTTGGTTGTGACGCATATAAGCAATTATTGAATTATACAATCATCATTACACAGATCTGCTTGATACTGTTACGGCTGTGTTGACAAAGTGAAATAACAAGCCTAAAATATATTACGAGAAGGATTGGTATCATATATTATTATACAATTACCATTGAATAATTATTGAAAGAGTTCTTTATTGACCCAGCCTGAGGAAGACTACACCTCACCATCCATCAAAAACACTCAACACACTCACCCTTCATCCCATATTCACCTTAAATACCCTCTAGGAGTAATCGTGTCTCAAATCAAAGTATGTTGAACTATTTGATCAATTTTTTTATTTAAAACATCAAACCTATATTATATTATTTTACTCTGGTTTTGCACCCCCAGTTTGCCCTCGTAGTACACTCCACTGCGTGAGGCAAGTGAATAATACCTTTGATTAGTATGTCCCATCCTGGGAAGGCATTTTTCCCGAAGTCAAGTCTACAATAGTCTATTATGTGCTATACTAGAGCCAATATAACATTGCTTTGTCAAGATAAAAATGAAAATAGCAACACTTGTCAAAAATGTTCTAGGTACTTCTGGAATTAATGAAATCGTATTTTAAATTAGAGCAGTTACTATGGATAGAGGAATATTATCAAAACTGGTGAAGTTTAAGTTCAATTTGCCAAGCTATAAGGGGGTCGATCAACTTTAATTTTTATGGAAACTTAGAAAAGTTCGCAAAACCGAATCTTTAAACATTGTTAAAAGTCGATGTACGAAAAGTTTTGTACACTACAAAAGCTGTCTCAGTAGGTGACTCACATCATACACGGAAACGATCCTGACCGCAATGAGCTTACTCAGAGGCTTTTAGGACAAGCTATCCACCGTAAAATTGTTTTAACAATAAGTTTTTGAAAGCGTTCACATAAAATGAGTTAACTTTAGCCTAAGTATTTGGCTAAATAAGTGTATTAGTCTGATTATTTCCATCCAACATAGGTGCAGAAATTAGAGGAAAAGCGTACGGAATATTATTATCTTGCCAAAGAAATTATGATTATATAAATTATGAAGAGAAGGGCTGGTGGCTCGAGAGTGATGTTGCCATGTCGAACAAATCCCACATGCAAAGCAATCACTGCAACACTGCTGATGTTTTGGTACTCTAAGCACTCTGAGGTACCTTGTTAGTACTTTTTGTTTTACACAACAACTATTGGTGCTGTATATGACCCTGATGACCTCCCAGGGTCGTTGAATTGAAGCCATAATCTAAACCAACTTGAGCTTTCAACAACAATACCTATTGTCAACAAGTGACCAAACCATCAACATGATGAAACGTCTTACGGTTGTGGCAGATCAGCAAGTGTTGTCGTCAACATATGATTATATCCTGCTCCAGTTCGTGCCGGCTTGGATTTTATTCCAAAGATTGCACAACAAGTCATGTAAGTGTTTCATAACGAATGTTAACATTTTGTCAAGCAAATATCTAGAGTGTAGCCTTAATCAAGGCGCCATAAGTCCCTTATGGCATTTTATATACAGTAGAATTTATTTTATGGAGGTTTTGTTCATCTATACAGCAAATCGTACTATTCTCAAAGCAGGAAGTATAGACCTACTATAATTACTATTCTTTAACAATAACCAAAACAAAAAATAAAACATGACCTACTCAAGATAGCCAAACACCTCTCCGGACCTAGTTGGCTTATTTTGTGACGGATATTAGTACGTTTATTTAAACCAGTAGCTTTATTCTCGAGCCCATCTGAAATCTATCAGTTTAAATTCTAACAACGTATGGGGTAAAAAAATTTCAAGAATGACCTAGCTATTTGAAAAATTATGAATTAAAAATGTGTGTAGCCTATTAAAGTCAATTACTTTAGTTACACTAAAATACCCACCAGAGTATGATAACAAACTTTCATTTATGTAACGCAACGCACCTCACCAGTGAAAGGTAAGATTATTTCGAAAGAGGTTATTTCCTAAACAATGAATAAAAGAAACAAATGTATAACAGCTGTGAGTCCATGACCGCAAGTGTAACAAAACACAAACCGTTGCAGCAATCAACAACGATAACATACATATCAGCATGTTTGCTGCAAACAAGTTACCGTTCTGTTCCAGTCAATGACATTTATAGAATACAGATGTAACGTACTTGCGGGGTGGTACTGTTCGGTCAGTAAGGGGTTGTTACCCTAAGTACGTACAGTTTTTCGTCCTGTATATTCTGCTACTTTCACAGCATCAGATTTTTACTTGTTCTTTTACTGCAAGCTTTAATACATATTTGGCTGCCATTTTGTAACAGCGCATAGGATTTTCATATTTTGTTGTAAGAGTAAGAAAAAGAATACTTTATTCCATTGATACTTATAGAAATAGGATACGTCATGATACCGTGTAAGGGTCATCGTGTAGGCTATACCGTATTTACAAATGGGCGAAGCTGCATGCAACGATCTCGTTGAAGATGACTTGCAGATGTTCACCGCGGGCACCACGTAGCTCATTCATATCGAGACTGGGGCTCGTGGCGTGGTCCTGTAATTCAGCTTCGTGGAGGCATAGAATAAGTAAAACAGTACTTATATGCTTATTCTATGGTGGAGGTCATGTTTTGAGGATGATATAGGTCTAAAGTGGCTCAGATAGTCTCAGTGATGATCTTGTGGCGGACGCCAGGACCTACCCATTGTGGCGGACGCCAGGGCCTACCCTCGAGACAATAGGCCGGCCGCTACAATGACCTGCGTGAATTTGGAGACCAAATTGACTGACAGGTATATTGCCTTGTTAGTTACGGTTGAGTGCACGCGCCATATCAATGGAAGGTTCTAGAATTCAATCCTATTGGCTGAAAGCCCAGTCACGTGATGTTCGAGGCCTTTGGAGAAGGTTCCAGCATTTTCTGCGGGGACATATAAGCCCGCACTCAGGAGCCCCGGGCAGTTCAGTTCAGTTCAGTTCAGTTCAGTTCAGTTCAGTTCAGTTCAGTTCAGTTCAGTTCAGTGCAGATCAAGTGTGTAATAGGGGCCGCGTACCCTCGTGAAAGTGTAAGTGCTGTGTGAACATACAGGGTCACAACCCTTGTGCGTGAACAGTGTCAGTGTTAATTCTCGGTGTCAGTGATCTTCATTGTGCCCGCTGCGAACGTCGGCTGCAAGTGATCTTCGAGGGACGTCACCCATCGTTGGATCCCGACTGAAGAGTGCTACAAGGACACGTGAGTGAACGGGCTTCGCGCCGGAGTGCAAAACTGACTGTGAAGTGCAAATAGTGTAATAAGAAACTGTACAAAGTGTAATAGTTTGTAGCCATTAAGTGAATTATTAATTGCGTTTAATATTAGTGTAACAATTAGACTGTAAATAAATAGTGAGTTAACAAAGACTGACGCCTTATTATTCGTACCCGTGAAAAACATTACATTTGGTGTCAGAAGTGGGATAAGGCGATTCAGTTAGTGAAACTTTGTTTATTTACATAAAAAAATGGCTACAACTAAGTTTGTGAAATTAAGTGAACTCAAAGTAGTGGAACTTAAAAGTGAACTTGAAGAGCGAGAACTGGATACTTCAGGAAACAAGACACAGCTACAGGAGAGATTAAGAGCGGCAGTCTTAGAGGAAGGGAGCGATCCAGACAGCCCACTGTTCGAAATATCCCGCGGCTCGGCTGATCTCGGTAAGTTACTAGAAGAAAAACTCAAAGAAAGTTCAAAAGTTTTAGAAGAAAAGTTGAATGAAAATTCTAAAACTTTAGAAGATAAATTTAATGAAAACTCCAAGGCTCTAGAAGAACTAAAGGAAAGCTCGAAAACATTAGAAGAACAGTTTTTAGCTAATACAAAAACATTAGAAGAAAAATTGGCAGATAACGCTAAGATATTGGAAGAAAGGCTTTTTGAAAATGCTAAAACATTAGAAAGCAAATTTTCGGAGGAACTTAAAGAAAACTCAGAACACTTGAAAAATATATTTCAACGAGATGTTGAACAAGTCAAAACAGAATTAGGAAAACAATTAGAAGAGGCTACAAAGCGAATCGAGTTTTTAGAATCGTGTAAGAAAAATAGTGAGGAGAATGGAAATAATTTGCATGCTAGCCTAGTTCCTGGATATTCAGCTGAGATCACCGAGCCGGTGAAACATGCGATTTCAATTCCTGGCCATACAAGCTTGCCCCCGTTTGACGGAAAGACGCCCTGGGAGGAGTATTTTACTCTTTTCGAAACAGCGGCACGAGTACACCAGTGGACGGCTGCGGCTAAGGCGTCTGTGTTGAGCCTATCGCTACGGGGCGATGCTTTAGGCGTCCTTCATTCGATCCCAGTTGCGGACCGCCTGAACTATGACGAGCTTATCAGGAGACTGGAGATGCGGTTCGGACATCGGCACATGGAGCAGGTTTACCGCTCCCAGTTGAGAGGCCGCTATCAGAAGCCGAACGAAACCCTGCAAGAGTTTGAAGCGGATATTGCTCGACTAGTGAGGAGCGCCTACCCCACGGTACCGGACGAGGTATGTGAGAGCTTGTCAATTGACAAATTCTTAGATGGTTTACGGGAGTCTGAGACACAACAGGCAGTGAAACTCGCCCGCCCGAAAACGTTGAGCGAAGCCCTCACACAAGCTCTCGAGTTCGAGGCTATAAAACAGACTATAAGGGGCAAGCGAGAGTAAGGTACGCCAGCGTGGAGGGTAGAGCCGCAGTGGACCATGGAAGAACTTGTCCAGAAGGTTATAGAAGCGCTAAAACCAAAGAGGAAAGAGCTACGTTGTTGGAGTTGTGGCGAGCTGGGACACCCGAGGAGCCGGTGTAAATCCAAGGGAGCTACACCGCAGTCTCGGCCGCTGCAGGAAAACTAAAAGGGTTGATGGGAGGGGCAGCTGTCAACCCGTACCAAGGAGGCCCCAAGACGAAGTGTGACCGTGGCATCGCTGGCTGGAAAGACGAGCAGTTTCTACGTAGACGGGATGGTTAACGGAGAGCTCAGGAGCCTACTGCTAGACACCGGTGCTACAATGACCATCCTGAGTCGGAGTGCAGCTGCAGGTGGAGCAACGGTGCAGCCAACATCATGGTCACTGAAGACAGCCACCGGAGAGCGCGCAGAGGTTTACGGGGAGACGGTTGCCACCTTCCTCATAGGGAGCACCCGATTTCGACACCGTGTGCTTGTGGCCAATATTGACGAAGATGTTATCCTGGGAACGGACGTGATGACTAGGCTCGGGATCACTTTGGACTTAAAGAGGGGAATCATCGCCATCGGGGAGGAAGAAGTTGCGCTACGACATGGGGAAGAACTGACCGCCTGTGTAGTTCTGGCCGAAGACACGACACTTCCGGACAACAGCCAGACTGTAGCGAGGGCTCGATTGGACAAGGATGTTGCCGAGGGACAGGCCGTTCTGTTGGAGCCAGCTACGGATGATGGGAAGCCGGGACGTGGGTTGCTCGTCGCCAGGACACTGTTTGTGACCGGGAAAGATGTTCCGGTACGCATAATGAACGTCAACGGCTACCCCATAACATTGAAGAAGGGCAGCATACTAGGTAGTTGTTCGGCGGTTTCTTCAATTGTGCATCGAGCGAGAAATCTAGTCTCGGCGACAACAGTGCTCCCGGAATCCTTAAAGCCATTCGTCCAGGATGCGTGTAGAGAATTGCCCGGATTACAAAGAAGAAGTTAAGCGTTTAATCGCCAGTTACCAAGATGTATTTGAAACTGGAGATGGGACGAGAGGAAGGACAAACGTAGTGGAGCACCGGATAGATACAGGAGACGCTAGACCTATACGCCAGGTCCCAAGGAGGCTGCCATTGGCGAAGCGAGAGGAGGCTGAGAAAATCGTGAAGGATATGGAGCGCGATGGTGTAATCGAGCCTTCGAAAAGCCCTGGATCTCGCCGGTTGTGCTTGTGAAGAAGAAGGATGGTACTTCTCGCTTTTGTGTGGATTACCGGCTGCTCAACAACGTGACGAAAAAGGACAGTTATCCCCTACCTCGGATTGACGACACACTAGACACTTTGGTTGGCTGCGAACTCTTCTCTACTCTTGACCTCAAGAGCGGGTATTGGCAGGTGGGACTTGCCCGTGACGACCGTGAGAAGACTGCGTTCTCCATTGGATCGGGGCTTTGGCAGTTTACAGTTATGCCTTTTGGCCTCTGTAACGCCCCAGCAACATTCGAACGACTGATGGAGACTGTCCTTCGAGGCCTTTCCTGGGAAACGTGTTTAGTCTACTTGGATGACGTCATTGTCCTTGGGAAATCCATGAAAGACCATCTGAAAAATCTGGAGCAGGTTTTCCAGCGACTCCGAGAGGCTAACCTGAAGCTCAACCCTAAGAAGTGTAGCCTTTTTAGAAGGAAAGTAAGGTTCCTCGGCCATGTGGTTTCCAGTGAAGGAGTTTCGGTGGACCCGGAAAAGGTAACTGCTATCCAGAAGTGGCCTACGCCTAAAGACAAACACGAAGTGAGGAGCTTCTTGGGGCTATGCACGTATTACCGGCGATACGTCCTGGGGTTCGCCAACATAGCCAAGCCCCTAACAAAGTTGACCGAGGATAAGAGGAGCTTTGTATGGGACTCGGACTGTCAGCAAGCGTTTCAGGAGCTAAAATCCGCTTTAAGCAGTGCTCCCATATTGAGCTACCCCGGCCAGCTGAGGAATTCATACTCGACACGGATGCTAGTAACGTCGGTATTGGTGGCGTCCTCTCTCAAGTACAGGATGGACACGAACGGGTGATCGGGTACTTCAGTAAAGTTTTATCGAAGCCAGAACGGAACTACTGTGTAACCAGAAAGGAGCTGTTAGCTGTCGTGAAGTCTGTGGAGCATTTCCATAAATATTTGTACGGAAGAAAGTTTCTCCTAAGGACAGATCATGCGGCATTAATATGGCTCTTGCGGTTTAAAACCCGGAAGGACAGGTTGCCAGATGGATCGAGCGGCTCCAAGAGTATGACTTCACTTCTGAACATCGATCTGGTGCAAAACATAGGAATGCTGACGCCCTGTCACGAAGACCCTGCCCAGACGACTGTAAACATTGTTCAAGAGTGGAAGAGAAAGATGCGTCTGTGCGAAGAACCACCGTTACCGACGACCACTGGCAGGAAGAAGAACTGCGGAAGGACCAAGAGAATGACGTCGACTTGGGTAAAGTGTTGGAATGGAAGCGGGCCGGCCAAAGGCCTACCTGGAACGAGGTTTCTCACCTTTCCCCCAATCTGAAGACGTACTGGGCGCAGTGGGAGTCGATCACGTTGGAGGATGGGATACTGAGGAGAGTCTTGGAATCGGTGGATGGGACGGAGAAGAGACTGCAGCTACTGGTCCCGAAGAAGAGAGTTCCAGAGGTACTCAGACAGCTTCACGACGGTGTGTCTGGTGGACATTTCGGGGTGCACAAGACGCTGGAGAAGGTCCGGGAGCGATTCTACTGGGTCAACTTACGGGAAGACGTTAAGGAGTGGTGCAGGAAATGTACTACGTGTGCTTCGGCGAACGGGCCACAAAAGCGTAGAATAGCTCCAATGCGTCAGTACAACGTAGGGGCTCCCTTCGAAAGGATTGCGATTGATGTAGCTGGACCATTCCCTACGACTGAAGGAGGAAATAAGTATATTCTAGTGGCAATGGATTATTTTAGTAAGTGGGTCGAGGCTTACGCCATTCCAAACCAGGAGGCTGCCACTATAGCCGAAGTGCTAACTAAAGAAATGTTCAGCCGTTTCGGAGTTCCCCTGGAACTACATTGTGATCAAGGCAGGAATTTCGAGTCGTTATTGTTCACAGAACTATGCCGACTACTGGGAATCCGGAAGACCAGGACCACGGCTTTACATCCCCAGTCTGATGGAATGGTAGAGCGAATGAACAGAACTATGGGGAAGTACTTGTCCAAGATTGTCTCCGACCACCAACGTGACTGGGACCAGTACATTCACTTATTTTCACTCGCCTACCGAAGTTCTATCCATGAAACGACCGGGCAGACACCAGCAAGCATAGTCTTCGGACGAGAACTTCGGCTGCCATGTGACCTGCAGTTTGGAAGAAAGCCTGATGAAGATTTGGCAGGAGAGGATTACGTGTCACGTCTTCGGAGGCGTATGGACGACATCCACGAGCGTGTCAGGACTAACATGCAACATGCCAGCGATAGGATGAAGGAACGCTACGACGTCAGAGCGGAAAAGAGCGTTTACGACGCTGGAGACCTTGTGTGGTTGTACAACCCCAGAAGACGTCAAGGCTACTCCGAAGCTTCAGCGAACGTGGGACGGGCCTTTGAAGTTGTCACCCGGATAAATGATCTGATATACAGGATAAAAAAGGCCGCCACATGGAAAACCTCGGATCGTCCACACAAATCGGCTGGCGCCCTACAAAGGAGACAACGAGGTTCACGAGGAGCAGACGGTCCGCGCCTGTATACCCGAAGAAGCATCGGCCAACAAGGACGAGGAAGCTCCGGGAAAGGGGCAACATCTTGGAGTAAGCAGGATCGTTTACCAAGATCTCTTCAAGGCTCCAGAGGACTATGCGCTCGCCCACTGTGTAGCTCAGGATTTGAGCATGTCGGGAGGAATCGCCCGAGTATTCAGGAGCAAGTTCGGGCGTGTGGAAGAACTAAAGTCCCAGGACCCAGCTGTAGGAAAGACTCTGCATTTAAGGAATGGTGAGCGACATCTTTTCTACCTGGTGACGAAGAGATGGTCGCATGGGAAGCCAACATACGAGTCGGTGGAGAGGAGTCTGATGGATCTGCGCCAAAACTTGATTCGATTGGGCATCCGAAAACTTGCCATACCAAAGCTGGCATGTGGTCTCGATGGACTTGAATGGTGGAGAGTCAGAAGAATTATTGAAAACACCTTCAGGAACATGGCCATGGAGATCCTAGTGTGTATATTTGACCCCAGAGACTTCAAGAGAAAGGAAGATGTCCCTGCATCCAATCAACCAGAATCTGGACACCCCGGAGATCTTTCTGTTCTGGGACAGAACAGTCTTAAGGAGGGGGTAATGTGGCGGACGCCAGGACCTACCCATTGTGGCGGACGCCAGGGCCTACCCTCGAGACAATAGGCCGGCCGCTACAATGACCTGCGTGAATTTGGAGACCAAATTGACTGACAGGTATATTGCCTTGTTAGTTACGGTTGAGTGCACGCGCCATAACAATGGAAGGTTCTAGAATTCAATCCTATTGGCTGAAAGCCCAGTCACGTGATGTTCGAGGCCTTTGGAGAAGGTTCCAGCATTTTCTGCGGGGACATATAAGCCCGCACTCAGGAGCCCCAGTTCAGTTCAGTTCAGTTCAGTTCAGTTCAGTTCAGTTCAGAGTCTGTGTAATAGGGGCCGCGTACCCTCGTGAAAGTGTAAGTGCTGTGTGAACATACAGGGTCACAACCCTTGTGCGTGAACAGTGTCAGTGTTGAATTCTCGGTGTCAGTGATCTTCATTGTGCCCGCTGCGAACGTCGGCTGCAAGTGATCTTCGAGGGACGTCACCCATCGTTGGATCCCGACTGAAGAGTGCTACAAGGACACGTGAGTGAACGGGCTTCGCGCCGAAGTGCAAAACTGACTGTGAAGTGCAAATAGTGTAATAAGAAACTGTACAAAGTGTAATAGTTTGTAGCCATTAAGTGAATTATTAATTGCGTTTAATATTAGTGTAACAATTAGACTGTAAATAAATAGTGAGTTAACAAAGACTGACGCCTTATTATTCGTACCCGTGAAAAACATTACAATCTGATGATACCCGCATCAACTCCCCCATCGTTTAGACATATCAGACCATCACCTGCGTGGTTCGGAAGTCACGTTAAGCCGTTGGTCCTTGTATTTCCATTGGTCTTTGGGCTATTAATTAATGACCCATTCTAAGAAAGTCGGCCTTAGTTTCTAACAAGACTACACCTCATAACTCATTACTACTACTCATCACACTCATCCTGCACCACATATTTGCCTTAAAATACCCTCATGAGAGTGGTCGGCATCTCAAATAGTGATTTAGTGACTACTATTCATGCACTAGGAGATGTGACCATTTTTTTCACACTGTATAGTTCACAACATGTAATAGTAACAAGTATAATTAGCCCTTGTTGATCTTATAGTTTTAGTATTTTTCTTTTGTTGGCTTACTATTGAATACTTATTTATGAATAAAAGTCATTAGCCGAGCTTTTGTCGTTTTTGAAAAGTGGTCGTTTAACTCCGTCTAACATTACAATTTACACGAGAACTTTTATGGTGGCTGATAACGTTTGAACAAAGCACTATTACGACTAATATTTCCATGTTTTATGATGCAAACCTCATTAATTTCTTTTATTTGAACCACAGTGTTTGAACGAATGACTTTTCATGAACATTTATTTACATATAACTTAAGTGTAAATTGAGCTACATTTGAAGTTCTAAAACTATTTTTGCATTTCAAAAAACGAGCCTGATGAGAAGTTTCGGTTGCGTAACAGGCGTGGTTTGAATTTCCTAACAAGCAGTTAGTTGTAATTAATAATGTTCTTTGTCAAACAGATTTGATTCGAGAGAATGATGAGTGGAATTGTGTTTTGTTGAGTCTCACGCCGACGGCAACCTTGTACAAATAACAACAGGATCCACCGTTGTGCAATACTCCTTGAACTGACAAGGTGAGGAATACACTCATTGTAAAAAGCATTATTTGCTTAATACTAGCCTCCAAAGAGCAATGCCTGTAGTGGCGGTGGATGCAAATATCTTTAATTTTTTTTTTTTTTTGAAATTTTGACAGACAGTAGTATTTTTTTATCAATATGATCATTTTAGAACTATTTGTTTAAAGTTTGTTGATAACGATGGGATAGTTTCTGGCTTTGAAATATTATTAAGAGGATTGTTCACCCCAGAAAAGGTTGCTCAAAACATGCTTCCCCCGTTAAGGACGCTATTTTTTGTTGCAGCTTATAGAAAAATTGTTTTCCATGTTCTCAAAGGTTGTCTCTAGGTTTGCATAGCCTTTCATGTATCCAGTTTGAAATCTTCTTGTTTTGTACTTCAAGAATATTAAGATTTCCTGTGATCAACACCCCATGAAATAAATTTGACTGTATGATCATAATATCACTCGGTTGCTTGGCAAGGGGTTTTCCAGGATCATGAGTTTCTTTCCCAAGCGTGAATCGGGAGTCCCGGGGTTTAAAATACCCCCCGGCTAATAGGTTTTAGAATTAATAGTGCACAGTTCCTGTCCGCCATTTTGTTTTTGTCCCATAAGAACAATGTAAAAACAAGCATTTTCTAGAGACACCTCACGACTATAGTTTTCATCAGATATTTTTTAAATTAGTTTTATTTTAAAGATGACAATGTACATATAAAGATGTCTGCAGTGGCTTCACTGACCACTTTTAGAAAATTTGTATTAGTTTACTAGTAAGACAAGGAAATTCTTATACAAAGTGTCTTCACATCTTGGATTTATGTCACGTTCTTATAATTGAGAAAATTGAAATTCGGCTCAGCGGAGGCACTAAAACGTGTAATGCACGATTTCATAAAAATCCGATGAAAATTGTAGGTGTGAAGTTTTCCAAGAAAATGCATGTTTTTACATTGTTCTTATGGGACGAAATTCAAGGTCACGACCACAACTGCGTCCTTTGGGGTTGTTACCAAGCAGAGTGTTCGCTGTTACCTAGGCTCAAAGAGGGCTTTGCCCCGGCAACCCCCCTTGGCTAAGTCCTGCTGTATCACATCCACAGCGTTTACCAGCGCGAAGTGCCACGGTGTAGCATATATTGTAAAACACGACAGTGTTTGTTCGCGATGGTGCAACTAATGAAGGTGACCTTGCCAGTTATTTTGTCAGTGACGTGTCGGGTTGATGAACCGTTATCAACTCAAGTTGCAACATGCACAATCAGTAACGTTAACCTGAATAAATTTCTTTCACCGACTTGTTTTTCGATACTACTGTATGTAAAAAACTGATTTTTGTAGGAAACAGTTTGTGCGTTTCTGAAAATATCAGTGGATTACAGGTTTTGAATATGATTTCGATTGTTTCATGAATAAACCTAATTTCGTTTTATAGCTAAGCTCGTTAATTTATTAATCCACATCGTCAATTTTTGTCGCACGACGTACGACGGACCCGATTGGAAAATTTCAATTTTTCACTACCAAACTATTGTTATTGCGAGCCAATTGGAACCATCTTTAGGATGGGATCCACGCGTTCCAAACCTAGTAAATCTACTAATTTTTTGTTATATGCACCACATTACGTATGCAGGTTTCAAATGCTGCTCCACACCCAAAACGGAGGAAGGGCTCGGGAGCGGGTTGGTGCACAATAAGGATTTCCTGCAGGGGCGCGGGTTCTGTTTTTGGTTCCATATCCGCCCGGGCCCCCGCGGTACATCCCTTTCCTCTGTTCTATTGATAGTATGTGGGTGGAAGCAATGTGCGGTTTGTGATAAAGCTTTGCCAACAGAGACTAAATAGGTTCACTACAATTATAAAAAAAGTATGTAATTAGTTTCAATTTTATTTGTCAATCTCCTCTCTTGGGGAAAGCATTCGAAATGGGTCCCCGAAAACATGGCCGACGCATGGTTACAAGCGTTACCGAAATTCCTGGCTAATACCCAATAAGGGAGAAGTAAGGGGAATTTACCCCAAAATCATAAAAGTGTGTGCTTAAAAACAGTGCAGAGCACATACCCGAAGAACATTGCGGAAATTTCAAAATTATAAATTGCAATAGATTATATGAAGTCTAAAACGTGTTCACTCACATAAGTTTTAAGAATACACAAGCCAAAAGTATTTATTTTAGCCATTAAAATCGTGTGATGACAGTTTTCTTTATTACAGTATTAAATTTTCAATGACCGTAAAGGGGTTCCCTAATATTTCAAAGGGATGTATCCCTTCCAGCCCCGGGGACCGCCAATTCACAAAAACAACGCCATTGGCTTTGAGGGTTCTCATTCTCGACTGTTCCAAACAAACTGTAGACACATCTATTCCGATTGTTATGTTTGTATCTTGTACCCCACAGATTACAGAAGGGCTGAAGGCCACAGAGTAAAGGCCTGCGAGATGACGACTGTTTACTCTCTGTATTTAGCCCGGAGTTGTGTTTTTCTCCGGCACTACGTAACCTTGCTATTTTAAACTCCCTGCCTGATTCATCTGCTTAATTGAACAGTTTGCGCCAATTGTGGTCGCCTTTACTACATCGGGGTCTGGGACACGTTTTGTAACTCGACATCAGTGGAATGTGCTTCATATTGTTCAACATTGAACAAACTTCGTCTGTTTCGTGCACTGTTTCGCAGCTGGGCAGTCATTTTTGTTTGTCTACTTGTGATATGTCAGTCTCGTACTAATCTTTAAGTTTTATTCAAAGATAAAGAAATACCAATCCGAGCAAAAATATTTGCTCTCTTGGATCGCGCTGCTTTTGTTAGAACTAGTTCGGTAGAATCATTGCCTTCCATCCTTGTAGGGGCTCAAAGGGTTGGGACTCAAAGGGTTGTGACTCACCGGGTAGGGACTCACAGGGTTGTGATTCACCGGGTAGGGGCTCACAGGGTTGTGACTCGCCGGGTAGGGACTCACATGGTTGTTACTCACCGGGTAGGGACTCACAGGGTTGTGACTCACCGGGTTGTGACCCACCGGGTAGGGACTCACAGGGTTGTGACTCACCGGGTAGGGACAGAGGGACTCACAGGGTTGTGACTCACCGGGTAGGGACTCACAGGGTTGTCCCTACTTTAATGATAGTTTAGTTTTTGACTTGTCATGGAATGTCAATGGTATTGATGGATTGCGTGATTTCAAATTAGAACTTCCTACGCGTACCAGAAAAGTTCACCGACAAATTCAAGATAAAAGAACATTATTTATAATTAGACAAACTGTAAAAAAACCACGTTCACTTTTATCAGACTCCTAAATTGATAATATTATCCTTGTAGGATGGAAAGTCAACGGTAGAATCAATATTATGTAGATACCTTTAGGTCAGAATAAGAAGAGAAATATGTTTTGACATACAGATCTCAAAATCAAGCGAAGTTGCTACTCTTTTCGGAATAAGTTCTTCGTTTGTCATTGGGCCAAGATATAGCTCATCTTCATTTAGTAAGAAACGACCACTGATCAACTTTCCAATCAAACACTTTTTATCAATGTGTGTTTTTGTTCTGAATGTACGTTTATGTTATACCTTCCGCCATTTATTGCTGCGACACGTTTAATTGTTTCTACTTTTACCTTACTTCGAGTTTTGTAAAATGCTCAAATTTCCTTTCCTAGTCTGGAAGGTTGTATTTTAATCTTCGTTTGTTACATTCGAATGTAACACAGAGTATTCCTATATCTCCGTACTACTGCGAAATCTGCGTGTCTGAGGTTCAGTTGATTGGGTCTAATAAATTGCCTTAAAAAATTTTTAATTTGATAAATTTGTCCTTGGACTAAGGTTTCTGCCGCATTAAGGAATTCTGATGTGATTACTGTATCGAATTGTATGAGTTTTACACTTGTCGATTCCCTATTATGAACATTCCGAGTTAGTCTTAGGCCGTAATCAACTTTTGGCAACGTACTCTGTCTGCAAATGTTTCAAGTCCTGCCTCTTAGATAACTTCTTTGAGGTACCTAAATAGATGAACCCTTTTTATTTTAACGTATTAGTGTTCATTTGAGGTTGTCCATACATTCCGTTTTATCGAACAACATTTGTAAATTCTTTTCTACGATTTGTTTTCGGACAGTTTGTTAGTTGCTGTCTACAATTGTCGATTTTGATACTGATTCTAACCAGCTTGGCGAGTTGATCCACGTTTTACATCAATTCAATTCCAGAAATCCCCGACTTCACACAAAATATTCAGTCGCGAAATCAATGTCTACACAAGATTGTCTGAGGTGGGCACTGGGTAGACCTCACACCTGTCCATATAGAGCAAAGTGCCCCGCACTATACAGTACACATACGTACAGACTAGTATAGAGACAAGTTGGCCAACACTTGGCTAGTGTTTGTACTCACTGTTACTCCCAGACAATGTGTACAGGTGCAATGTTTGCCTACGTAACCTCAGATATGGCGAGGTCTGGAGAACCTGCTCTCTGCACCTACACATAACACTTCATACGAGTACGTAGACAGCGTGGATTTGCTTTTGAGGTCGGTAGTTAGTTTCTTAATGTGGACTGTGATGCACTCTTCTGCTCTGTAGAAGGTGTTGGAGGACAAGTTAGCTCCATGCAGGTCAATACAATCACCCAAAGTATCGGAAAAATTGTTTTCGCCTGATCAAAGATTTCTACTGTATACTGTAACGAAGTCAACTCATTCAGTATTTTAATTTTAGGATAAAAACGTCCCCAGAAATACCCCAAAACTTATCATTTTGCATCAAAGCTTTTCCTCTGGAAGTCTCTAGGGGGAGGTTTCCATACCCCCAGTAGTTCAGGCTCTGAAAGAACCTGGAGACCCCCACTTCAAAATCTTGGCTACGCTATTGGTCTCATGGAAAGATTAAAAAATTGTACCTATTAAAAATACCCTCCTCATGAGGATAATTTGAGAAAATAGTATTTGTGTAAGTTCGATATGATTTTGTTAGCTTTGTTTCATGACAAATAATTTCTCTTTTTGAATCACACGACAAAAAGAAAGGAGCGGAAATTTCTAGAGTTGTAGTGTTATCAACTCTCAAACAGAGCAGACTTTCCTTCCTTGGCTCATTAACTAATAGGTAGCTTTCAGGCAAATAGGGAAACTCTTTTTACATACACATTTTACACATTTTTACATACACATTTTTACATACAAATACAATTTTACAGACACACTTGAGAATACCACCAGCATTTATTTCCTCGCTGGATTTAACTTCCAGGGTGGTTCTCGCATTACAATAGACAAGAACGGTTATATGCTCAAAAAATTGTCATTTCAACCGATTTTAACATTTTGTTTTGATTCTTATTAGCATAGTTGTCATTTAACAACTGCTTTGTACCTGCTTGTAACCTTCTGTACCCTTCTGTAGTTTGCTGTTGTAACCACAACACTTATTACCAGCTAGTGAACTACATAGTTCACTGTTACTTATTATCAAGCATAATATTGCAGTTTTTCCTGAGCAATAGATTCAGCACGTTGCAGCAAAGCAGGCATATTTAACATATCCGCCGTTTTCAATGGGAAAGAAACAGTTATCTTGCAACACTCTATTCACGTGTCAACACGCATTAGTGTTAATGATTTCCTTATTTATGTAACTCAAAGAGTCACATGCCGACCACTCTATGAGCTCGTACATAACTACATTACATAGAGTAGTGCGGTGAGGTTGATTTGTATTTCATACAGTATACATAAAGACAGTGGATAGAATTTCTGCTCACTCAAGGTAGCGTAGCTTGCTTGCATCAGCTTCCACGACGCAAATGTAGGCAAGCCAATAGTGTAAACAAAGTCATAAATGAGTCAATTATTCATTGCTTACCTTACGCCAAAGGGTTATGCAAGAGTCGAGCACAAGTTTACCACGTTTCCTCGTGGAGTTACATGTGCGGGGAAAATCAAATGGGAGAGAAATTTATTTACGGGTTACCCAATAACTATTGTATGCTGTAAAATGCTTTTGAGATCAATGCAGATGTTTTTCCATTGTGGCAAATCCAACTACCTTTCTGTGCCACCCAAAGTTGAATAGATTTGTCAGTCTGTAGTTTCATAAGAGGAGTGGTATTTCGCTACCACTTAGGGTTGGATTTGAAATGAAAAAGAGGTATCCAAAACGTAGAAAGTAATGTCAACAACGCTGCTTCGTACGACTCTCGCCATAATGTTGATACTTTAATTTGAGACATCGACCACTCCTAAAGGGTATTTTAAGGTGAATATGGTATGAAAGGGTGAGTGTGTCGAGTGTTTTTGACGGATGATGAAATGTAGTCTTGTTACAAACTAGGGCCGACTGTTCCCCCGATTGGGTCATTAATTAATAGCCGAACCACGGGAGTGGCCATCGAGATAAGTTATCACTGCGCCCGGGAATCGAACCCGGACTGATTTGGCGCGAAGCACGCACTATACCGCTGAACTAGGGCCACCATAATTTTGCCATATTTTTCACCGCAGATTTTTGGATGAACATTTTGGATAGCACATATTAATGCATACACATCCACAAACTTTTCTTTTCGACGCGTCAAACAAGAGTATACATCTCTCTGCAAAGAATACTCATACTTTGTAAATCACTCTATAGGTAAAAAAGAATGGTCAAAAATAAAACTGTTTTGGTAAAAATAGCAAAAAAATCGAAATATAATATATTTTTTCCACGGGGAAATTTCTGAATCGAATTTGAGGCAACTGCTAGTCGAAATGCACCCTGGTGTGAGTTCAGCAAAATTAAAAATTTAAAAATATAGATCAAATAATGTTAAATTTAAATAAATAGAAAAAGAGACCTCGCCATGAGAGTTGGCGGACAAAAAGCCTTAAAACATAATTAAATAGAGCACTTGAATTTCAACTATCTATTGGTATATTATAGGTCTAACTTGAAAGGTTGATAATTGTTGTGCCAGGCATGCGAGGGCTGTTTCACTGGATCCATTAGGCGTGGAAACTCATAAACATAATTAGACCGATAATTATGAACAGCGAGTTTGTACTTCTATAGTCAAATAAATTGTTTCTTGTTGCGTATAACCGCAACAGAACATGTATTTTGTTTAATTGAGTCCAAAACAGTTATACTTATAAAGTACCTCGTGTCCAATTAGGCCTATGTATCTAGTGCTTGAAGACGATTTCACAACGTGAACAGATTGCGCAAGTGACACGACTTCCGGTGTGATGAGTACGGCGGAAACAGTGCAGCCAATGTCACAATGTGTATAGATAAGCTACTGGACTATGTATACATGGACTGTAGTGTGTAGTGGTAGGCATTGTCCATTTGATAACGTTGCGCAAGATCTGTAGAGGTCAACCAACATCCGTCTCGTTAGGCGTTAGGCAACAGATGACAAACAAAACTTGAAAACATCGAGTGTCATCTTCTTCGATTGTTCATAGAAAATGTAGTACACATAAATTAGACAAAATGTGTGGAACGAACCGGGACTCAAACCTGGGTCTCCCACTTGCCGGTTGATTATGCTGATAGTCAAAATGTAGATTTGCTATTTAGCGTTATACAAATTAAGATCCATACATAAATTAAATATATTTAAATGATATATTTTCATCCTCTTATTCTACAAGAATACGTTGCATAGAAATGCTAAGGATACAGTACTTATTTACAAAAAATATCGACTTAAATTACTGTGTTGACCTAGGATCGACCTCGAGAAAATCATTTTTTTTACCAAAATTGTGTGATTTTTTTTATTATGTTGTACCACAAATTAAAGTTTTTGTACCCCCTTTCTTCAGTTATTAGCGATTACTTTTTGGGATCCTAAGTCAACAGTAGAACCCGACCTCGTCCGATACAAACGAAAATAGTGCCAGAATGTTGTCATCTTTTTGTACCACAAAAATAAAATGTTGTACCCTAAAGGTCAACCCGTAGTCAACCAATCAATAGTCGGATCCTAGAACACGCCAGGATCCGACTCATCAAATTGAGAAACAAAAAATACCATCGTGTAGCCCGATTTTTGTATCCATCGAAAACATCAAAATAACTTTTGTACCACCTTAATTACAGCGGAATAAATCGCAAAAAACTGGAATTTCACACATTCTTTAGTGTTGACTTAGGATCCGATTTTGCAAAATTTCAAAACAAACAATACCATTCTTAAGTAAACATATGAGTATGTTAAATAAATGAGTTGTAAATTTATGTTTTCAAAGATTCAATTTAAACGAAAATTAGCTTGAAATCGCTGTTTTTATATCGAGGTTCATGGGCTGTTTTGCGAAGAGGTATTGGATGTTTATAACTTGTCCATTCGTCTATCCATAGATTACAAACTTGCCGTTTTCTTCGTTCCTTAATACAGACAGTACCAAATAACCCCATATTCGTAGACAGGAAATTACACCGAAAGATGAATTCCGTCTTAAACTACCATACAGACAAAAATCCACTTATTTAAACTGTTCGCACATTCATTAAAAAAAGATTCGTGTTGTTTATACCCGATTGAGGCACGCCACTGTACACCACTTAGTATTTTGAAATGCATCTCAAATGGCACCACTGAATAGCTTTGCTGAAATTATCACTAAACCCCCGCAATTAGAACTCTCTATACAACTAACCACATACAGAACTAAAATATACTTTCATTATTCTCTATCGCCTCGTGCGTACTTGTATTCACACAGGTGTTGCAATCGGCTTTTGATCTATGGACGAGCCTTATGCATTGAAGGTCTTAGAAAGGAACATGGTCGCAATAGACATAGAGTCCATAGACTCTTGAGCAAGGCCTGTCATGATTCCAATCCAAACTCTCGTAGATATTGTTGATAACTTTGGAACTGATCTGTTCTGGAGATAGTGTCCGCAAGTTTGGACCCGCAAGTTCTCAAAATGACTCATGTAGACTAATTAGCTGAATACACAACCACGTCATCCTCTAGTCTTAGGAGACATGTCAGAGGGAGTTTCTGTCTGGTTGAATATTTGCCCTCAAACTCAAACATGACTCATGTTCCAACAAACAAGATTCATCAGTAATCGGAAACTGAACTATTTTGATTTTTTGTCATGTATAGATTTTGTGTTGCTTGGAGTGACATTCCAAGAAAACATGGTGAATTTTGATATTAGGGCAGCTATCTAACCAACGTGTTAATTGATATGGCTATACATGTGTATGTATATAAGCAGCAAAACCAATTCCGAGTCCAAAGAACGTTTTATAATTGACCTCTGACCAGTGAACCCAGGAGCCAGTTCAGTCGACCTGGAATGGAAGGTCCGCTTCAGTGACGTGGCGATGTTCGAAGCCAGGATCTGGAAGAGGCTAAAATACGACGACTAAGTGCAAATTAATTATTTATACTCATCATAAATCCAAGGAAGGTATGGAGAGCTTTTTTTAAAATTATTTCTACCAAACATACAATTAGCTATAGCGTTCAAAAAACACGGAAAATTGTATTTTTCCGTAGTCATGCAAGGGTAGAAATGGCAATAAATATCAAAATCGGGCTTCGTAAAAATGCAAGTTTCTTTTCTAGTTTTCAATCAAGTTTGTTAGTATAAAAATTGCTATGACGTACTCTTTTAAACCTTGTAATTGCTCAGTTTGATAGCACACGGTGAATGAAAGCCCTTACCTCGTTTTCCAACACCTTTATTCCGTTTTAGTTCACTCTCCCGCCTATGCTAAAGTATGCACGTAAGTCTGCAACATTCAAATTCGTCAAATTTATACAATTTATCACACCCAAAGCCTTTCCAGTTTGTTGTTGTTTATTAGTATTTTCCCATTTTATTATAGTTTACAGGATACCGTTAAAAGTAAGTATGTAGTTTCAACAATCCAAAAAGAAATAGGCTACTTGTTAATTAACTAATCAGTAACAGAAGAAGAGCTTAATTAACTATCGACCAAAGTAATTAGCAATTTGGACAGGGTCAATTAACCGAGTTCAGGAAGACTATAGTTAGACCAATTAGCGAACGTATTCGAGGAAGTGCTATGATCTTTTAATTATCAATTATCCAATTAAGACGTCGTAGACGGCCCCAATTCACCAACGTCATGCACTCTAGGTTTATAACCTCATGGCAATTGGCAGGGTGAGCTACGTCCTCGTGGCAAAAAGTGTTTAAATTTAATTTAATTTGCAGTTAGTGAGTTTGGGGGTTGATTCTTACCAGTTTTTGTGTTTTTATTAGTTTTATTGTCAACATAACACTCATTGTATATTGATAAATAAATAAATATACTTAAATGTTTCTTATCAGAATTAGGCATCTCAGCCAGTCAACCAGCTACTGAATATGACTCTCCACAGCGAGGTCAAAACGTTAGCTGTCATTCTATTTCAACTGTGACGCGGTGTAAACCGGAAGCCTTAGAAATTATAATTAGGCATGATTGAAGTTCTACTAAATAAAATATTTCAATCCGAATACACAAACATCCGAAAATGTTCTACACAGGTAGCTGTACAAATCCGAAAGTACACAAACGGTTTAATATGACACATGAAAGTAACGCACTGTAGATTCAAGGTCGAGGCTACCAATGCGGTATCGGTAGTGATACGTATTTCGTGACCTTGAGTACAGCATCAATAATCTGATAAGCAAGGACTTTGCAGAAGATTGAGTAAACTTAGCAGCCAATAACATGATGAAACCCGAACGCAATTTTCTAATCTACAGATGGTTGTTCGCTTGTTCCATGATGTCAACTACGACGTGGAATGATGAAACATTTTTCCGCTTTCATCACTTTGAACGATTAGCGTTTGATTGTAATCTATTCACTTGTTAGATAATGTGCTTGTAAGTAATAGAATGAAATATAGCCGTGGAAAGTTGACAATGTAATGCACAAGCCCGGATTAGCCATTATTTACGCCCTATGCCAAAGTTCTAGATTGCGCCCCCTTCTGTGTTCTGAGAGGTTTGAGGTGTGTGGAATTTTTTGCCATATTTAACTGTACATAAGACAGTTTGCACCGCGACTGGTGACCAAGACTAGAGACAAGAGACCGCGACCAACACGTGCCTCGGTGTCTTCTGTATGTCCCCTGTCTCTGTCGCATGTTCAAAGCTAGATGACAAATACATAGATTACGGTCACCTGTCTCTGGTCTCGGTCTTCGGTCGTGACGCGAATCACCGCCACTCGTTCTAGAGCCTATTTGGAACTATTTTAGCCATTCACTAATTTTTAATTAATTAAATAATATATTCCAAGAGATAAGCAGCAAACGGAATAGAAACACGGGTATCAATGAACTTACTTGAATAGATATAAGACGCTCGCTTTAAGGAGAGTGTGGAGGAAAATTTGGTAAAGACAAGAACCTGCCGTTCAAGATGAACAAAATGTCACCCAAAATTGTATGGTCAATTTCGTGTTTTTCGCCGTTCATTTTACTCCTTGTGGGGGTAGTGTGGTGAACATTAATCTATGTTTAATCACATGTTAGTTTTGTTTTGTAACACAATTTTGTAAACATTCAATTAAGTAAACACAACTTTATTTCCGTTGAACTCATTATTTAATTAATTCGTTGAGTTAGTTTTGATACGTACACAATCCCACTATCCCTCGCCTCATCTTCGTTAATCTTCACCTTCCTCCCTGTCAGGTCTTCTTTCATCTCTAGTCACTGAGACAAGTCTCCCATGTCACATCATTCGTTGCAGATCTCTGGTCACCACTCCTCACCGCAAGTTCAAGTGTCGCAGCTCCCCGGAGATGATTGGTCCGGTCCACCTGCTCCACCGTTGAGAACTTTGCCGTCACCCTGGCAAGGAGCCCTTACAGAGAAACTGTCATCCGGGCCAGATGACCTCCGGTTTTTTATCGAGGTTGATACTCCTCCGACTCCTCCTCCTCGTTGCCGAGTCCCGGGCTTGCCACCGGCTTAGCGGAGTTAAAAATTATGTTTTTTGTTTATTTTATAGATGTGTAAAAACCGTGAAAACCCACATGTCCTTGGCGGGGCGTAAAGCCCGGTAGCAATCCTCTGTGCAAACCCGACCTGCTTGTTGCCCGTTTCCACCGACCAAGGGACCTAATGGGTGTTATCAACACTCTAATATGAAAGAGGGAAAAGAGTGACTCGATTTTCACTTTTCATACTTAGAGTGAACGCAGACCCGAGCGCGAAGCAAGACGGGTGACCACGGTGTAACCTCCCTTAACCAAGGGACCTAATCGGGTGTTATTAGCGGACGTTACAGCGCAGTTGGTCGAGGAGTGCTACCTTACGCTGGTTACACACTGGGCGGTTTCTGCCGCGGCGGCAAAACTGCCGTTGCCGTCGTTGTAGCAGTAATACAAATACATTCTGGCTTGAGTTGCCATAGAAATTATACGTTGCACTTTTAATGTTACCGTTAATAATTTGTTACCGTTAATAAATATGCACAAACCCTAAGTTAAGTCTCTAATAAAAATGCCGTTAGCGTAGACAGTACAAAAAAATCAACCCCTCTAAACGTAGAAGTTTAATTGTTCCTTGTATGAAGTTCGTTGTTGGTGACGGGAGAGTTTGAAATATTGTTAGTGACGTTTTCCACCGTCCATCGTCAGTGAACGAGAAAAACACGACGTTTCGAAATCAGACGTCGTATTCAGGTGAAAAGTAACCGGAAATACGAATTGGACAATGAGCTAGTTTAAAGTAATCAGCGTAAGCTGATCAGCCAATTTGTCATTTTGTCCTTTTTGTTCACCCACAATGGAAACAAAAATATTTTTAATTCGTAATTTCAATCATCAAATACCTATTTCTTTACTATTCCCTTAGCTCCTGGAACTATCACTACCGGTACTGGTGTAGAATGGTATATAGCCTATGAATGGAGCTGTTGTATAGGGTGAGAGGGAAGGGGGATAGCGCCATGGCGCGCCGCGCTCACACCTCTGCGCGCCGCGTTCAGTCGCTCGTAGTCCAGCATGGCGCTCACACCCATCAGTGCTCGGAGTGATCAGTGCTAAACACGGCCACCAACACAACACAACAAATATATTCAAGGTAACAGTGCTAAGTGATGTTTTAAATGTGTGAAAATATTTGTCAAAAGTGTGTTTTTGTGATGGTGCTCGTACTCGGGCGTTGTACCGGGTGGGAGGAGTAGAGTTATATTTTTATAACTACAGTAGTGTCAAGTAGATATTTTATTATTCATACAAATAATATTGTATGTTGCTAATTTACATATAGATTACTAATTAAAACAGTGTACCCGCACACTTAAATTCATCGTAATGAAACTTTCGGCACGTAAAATTTGTGTTATAATGTAAGTTTTATAACATAATGTTTATTTTAGATATATATCAAAAAATAAAATAATTTTCTAAATTTTAAAAATATTAATAATGTTAGTTTATTAAAATATTTAGTTACTCATTTAGAGACGTACTCTATATTTTGTACCGGTTTTCAAAACACGTTCAAATTACTTGAAGTAAAGTTCAGCGTATAACTATAACGTTTGTTTAAACAGTAGTCAATTACTACCCTTAGTCGGTACGGTATGATATTTGAATAGTATTGACAAATGTGTTGCTGCAACGTATTTCCCCCAGCCTCCCTCCGAACACGCCCTTACCGCACGTACTTCCTACGGGCTATGTTGCACTTGTGTAATCTTGAATCTTAAGGAATTTCCCATACAAACAATTCGTCCGGTAGAGCTCTTTAAAACCGGTAGACTATTTCCCAACAAGGGGCCCCTATAAAGGGCGACGGTTGACTTTAAAGAAGGGTTGGAGCTAAGGAGGGTGGGAGGGGATGAAGGAGGTGACCGTTAGACTTACTCGAGTGCAATTTATTCAAGTTCTCAGGATCTAGATGTTGAAACCCGATGTTTGGCAATGCAGCAATAACTGTCGAGTGTTTGTGGATTTCAGTTGCTGCAATACAGAATACTGCACTGTAGACTGTAGTAGTGCTGCACTGTAGACTGTAGTAGGCCATCCAGTCTGGCCGTATTGATCCCATAAAAAGCGCCGACGCACTGGCCCGGCCTTTGTTTGTAAAAGTACGGTAATTCACGCACATTAACATTACAGCCCGCCCTTTAGCCGTTCGGCAAAACTTTGTAAAAGAAACTAGTAAAAATCGTAAAAAATTAACTCCTAAAATGTGTGATAGTTTCAACGGTTGTCATTTGAATATTATTAGAAGTTATAATACAAAAAGGTACCCTTGTATCGTTATTGTTTAACCATATGATCGATTTTGGGTCTTAGCCCATCGTCCTAGACACATACACGAATATTGTATCCAAGCCCAAAGTATTAAGACAGTTTAAAATATTTATTTTAAATGACTTTGAGGGATGACTAAACAAGTATATTAAGTGGTTGGTTGTCAAATGCTACTCCATTTATCAAAATATAATCTTATCAAGGACACGGCTCTCATAACTCGTTTGCCTTATCATAACTATCATCTGAACGACTTCCTATCGGGATTTAAAGCTCTCATTTAAACCCTACAATTTGACTAATCATGTCTGTATCATTCAGACAGTGTCTTATCAGCTGATAAGAGGCCACTTGCCGGCTCAAAGGTCACTAGTGTTATCTTTACGGTCGGATCTGGTATGTTTCTATCGTAGATAAGCCAGTCCCTCGCTCACTGTCTGTTCTTGTTCCAGAGAGAGAGGAGCGCCGCTGTGACAGTCCGAGGAAAGGAAGTGACGCGTTTAGTGAAGTTCAGTGCGTGTGTTAAAGTGAAGTGCGAAATGGATGTGGAACAGCCGAGTTCGGTAATGCAAAGGATTAACAAAGACGACGCCTTGGACCTGGAGCCGCCGTTGAAGAAAGTGTGTGCGGGTGCGGGACTGTCCGCAGCGGCAGCAGGGGCTGCGGGTGTGACGACTCCTGCCGCATCTCAACCCCTATTCCTCCCTGGAGACAACAACCCCGGGGTCAGGCACCCGCTCACGGCGTCTCTAGTCGCGGACAAGTTCCTCCTCCTGGAACAGTTGGAAGGGAGCTCGCTGTATTCCTGTGTCAATGTGCACACTCAAGAAAATCTAGTCTGTAAGGTAAGTGGCACATCACGACATCATCATTAATACTTAATTTGTATCTTATTAGCTTAGCAGTTTGATGTTGGTCCTCAGTTGGTTGAAAGAATTTAGGTACGTTGTTTATGAATTTAGGTAGGCTCTGAGGTGACCACTGAGGTGTACTCTTAATTTGTTAGGGGTTTGTGCCAGAGCTACGGTTTTACGGAATAATAGAAGTGGTAGATAATTTGCTCAACTGATACAGCATCAAGTAAAATTTTGGTTTGATGGAACACGACGATTGAAAACGTTCATGAAGTACCATTACCCATGCCCGCAATATTTAAGAAAATTGAAAATCCGCCAATTTAAAGCTTTTTAAACTGAGCTATTCAAACTAGTGTTATTGAGGAGAGCGGAAAAATAATTCATAAATTGGTATATTTAACACAGATTAAATTGTTGTCAACATAATGTTCTCTTTCTAGTGGTACAGCAGGCCAATGTACTGTCCAAGTATCAAATTCTTGGCCTATCAGAGCATAACTGCTGTACCTAACGGTGTCTATGTTCTTGCGTGTCCTAACCACAAGATCAGGTATCCATGCAGATCATATACTCGTACCTCCCCTACCACTCATAAGTTACTACTAGTTTCAACTCTGATGCAGTGATGCTACATAATGAGGAGATGTATTCTTCAGTGTTGGGTGCTTGGGAAATTTTGATTGAATTATATAGGTACTGTAGTCATACATATTTTTATTTTTTACGTCACAAATACTTTATCGGAAAAGAGCATAATTTCGCCTTTTAAAAGAAGATGCCGAAAAATGCGAATCTTTTGTAATTGAGTGTTTTTTGTGAAATTTATGCTCAATTTGTGAAACATAATTATGCTCAAGTGAGAGATCTAAAGATTTGGCTAAACGTAATTTAACTTGGATTTTTAAAATTCTTTTCTGTAGATGTTTAACGTAATTCCCATGGCAGATTAACCTACGAAGCCCCTAATTGGCAACCACAATCTCATATAAAGATTCATATAAATCTGCATTTCAAATAAAATTGTAATTGGTCCATCCGATTATGTGTATTTCCAGTTGGTAAATTGATGAATATATTTTGTAATAATTTCTGATTCTGAATGTCGGATTCTGGAATGCAGTAGCCTTTCTCCATGTACTATATTAATTGGGATTCATTTACTTGGGAACTTATCGATCCGTTAGAATAGATTTGTTCCACTGACTTTCAGGGATCTCCCGAAAAAAGCGAACATTAAGTCCCACTAAATACTAGCTTGACTTCGCAGCAGACATAGGATCTAGCTTGTTAATGCTATACTTTACTATTATTTCAACCGGTGCATATAAACAGTTACCACATAAATATGCAGTGCTACAAGTAGAGCAGTAGATCTAACGGTAGGTGCTGCATCTCTAAAGCCGTGGCTCGCAAGGTTGTACCACTTGTACTATTCATATGCAGATTACCCGTGCTAGTCTATAGAGGTTCAGATCCTGATCCTAGCTCTCCTTGAGACTGCCACAAGGTCTGTCCTCGCCCTCGCCTATCTAGGTTAGGTCAGGCATGTCCTTTTCACACTGTCTGGTATGTTTACAGCAAATCACAAACAAGAATTTGCTGGGGTTGTTCTTTTTTTATTGACAAACCATAATAGAATTTGATATAAGTTTGAAAGGATTTTCATTTGGACATGTTCTAGAATTAGGCATGTCTACAGAAACTATAGAGAACTGAGAGGTCTCTGGACCTGAGAGACTTCCTGAACCAATATTTATTAAGTCTAAAGAAAAAAGATATTGCTTATAAACCCTCCACGCCAGTACCCAGAGCTCAACCAGTCCCATACAGATTATATTCCAAAGTCATAACTTCCTGAAATAAAAATCAAATGAGCTCGAATATTTTTGAACAAACCGAAACAACAACTAAGAAAGTTTTAGATTGCAAAACTGCTCGTACTCGTAGTTTGAAATAGTTAACTCCTCTTTTTATACACCATTGGCATCACTGTCCATCATCTGTTGACTGTCGTACCTTAAGGTATTTCATAAGGTAAAACTCTTAATTTAGATAAGCAATCACTACACATTCTACTCTTCCGTACAAGTCTTGAAATTTCTCTTTGAAGAAATCGTTCTTTTAATCAGTTCAGTACGATATTATCCAAACGTGAATCCTCACCGTAGTCTACCACACATTTGTCGTCCATGATCGTCCGATGATATGGTGGCGAGTACGTGGACCCCGTGAGCCAGAAATTCGTTACGACTCGCGCAACAAAGACACGGACGCGCGGATTCTTTGTTAGAGCGAGGAGAGGAACAACCTCTGCAATGTGCCGGGTGCAGGAGTTGCCAGACAAAGCCCTTTGTGGGGCAGCAGCCAGCAGTAGCTCCCAGACAGCGGCCTTGCCCGCCTCTCTGTCTGACCTTGGAGTCATGCGACTCCTGTTTCCTTCAGGCTGAAATTGCCTCTAATCACACGTATTGTGGCTGGGTTTTACGCGAATGCCAAAGTTAGTTGGTATAGTTGAAATTCCCAATTCTCTTGGATGTTTGGTGATCCAATCGTATTATCTCTGTCATACTCATTTCAATTTCAAGAAGGAAGTCCTCAAGATAAATGCGAATTACTTTAATAGTAATGTTGTTTCTACTAAGGAAAACTACTAGAACTGAGACTTTTGTTGCAATACTCTTAAGGCGCGGCTATACTGTCACGTCACGTCACGTCACGTCCCATCCACCTCCGTCCACCACCGTCAATTCCAGAGTTTATCTTTAGTCTTTGGTAGTACAGACTATGGCCGTAAAGTTCTGAAAAGTGCATTCACTGAAATTTATTAAATCTCCCAATAAAGTAATTTTCAACTCTTCAAAACGTTAAAGTAGTGATGCATACTACGGGAAACACTCAATTACTTATATATAAAAATTCGTAAATCGTTAGTTTCTAGTTTATTTTCTAAGGAAGAAGTGACATAGGTCCATAATTTGATTTGTTCAATGTTCATGATATCGCCGTTATTTTAACAAGGTAGTTAGGTTTATAACGGCCACATATACTAATTTGGTCAAAAGCGTATTTAATTAAAAACTATAATTATTTACGTGAATGTCGTTCGGACCAAGCGATTTGGCAAAGTTGATTTTCTTTGAAAATACAGTACGTACTTTAGTAGAGGCTCTGCGTAGTCGCCTAAATAAACGAAGTAGAATGTTTGTAGTTCTATTTCTACCAGGACTGAAGCTATATAAAGGGAGTGGGTGGATAAAACACGTGCTCTCTGACATGTAATGTCGTCATGTAGCCTTTCAAGTGTCTCATTACATTACATTGAGCTTACATGAGCCTGTATAATCCCCCCGTGTGCTGTGCGTGGGCCTCCCCCCTCCCCTCACCGGGTAAATGTATTGATTTGTATGCTCTGTACATCACACGCAGCCGACTCAATAGATAGTCTACGGCTTATTCTCATCCATATTTCGTTTTTCTGTGGAACAAATTATTATTCTCACAATACTAGGAAAGCCAATCACTTTCGGAATAATTATTAGGCTACTCGTTTATCCTTCTGAAGATGGAATTAAATTATATGATAAATTACCTAAGTGTACAAGATCGGAGACTAGTTTTACGAATGTGAAATACACCATATGGCACATGAAGCTACAAACCAGCTTTAAATATATTGTTGTATTGCCCGTATCGGCTTATTGATTCAAATCGTCCATCAATGGCCCCGCATCCATATGCTCACTGTGTATTTTCCCACACCAATCCAAAACTGAGCACAGCAGTTCAATTCAAAACTTTCAATGGACTCAACCTCAAAACGGAACCGACAAAATCGTCTTTCATTCTCTTTACTTTGCGACGCACGATCTCAGATGATAATCCATCATAACCAAGATAATAATGTTGAACGATATCATAGAAGTTCCAGTTCCACATAAGATAGAAGTTCCAGTTTTAAGTTCTAGAAGTTTCTCGACAAAATTCCATGACTGGGAGGACGTGAACCCACAGCTCGATGAAAGTAGGGTTATAATGGAATGATTCGAGCAAATGTTGCATGAATTAATAAAATTTAATGTTAAAAAAGGTTCGATGAGAGGGTAAACACAAGTTTTAGCCTAACAATGAGCTAAAACGATTACTCCTAGGCAAGTGTAGATAACTTGTTTGCGAAATAAACAATTCATTTATTTTAAACTGCGATGATGGCCGAAATGTCGAACGTGTGTTCGAATAAGGTCTGTCTGGTCGTGGTGTTGTGAGGGTCAGGTTTGCAGAAATAGACTGCGGCTGGCTGCGGGCTGGGCGATGTGCGAAACTGTGCGCGCCTCTTGCGCGACGGGACATGGCCTAGTTGCGAATTTAGATTAGCACACACGAGCTCAATTGACCTGAATACGACATGTTTCCCGTCCCATCTGCGCTCTTTTGCTTCGTCACCGCTGAAAATACAGTAACTCTGGTGAGGGGCGTAGTCAAGGCCCATAAAAGCCCTAAACGGCCCTTTTGGGATATGATGTATATACAGTAGATTTTTTTAACTCTCTAACTGGCAAACGACTAGTGACTAGTCGCCAAAAATTTTACCCACTGGCAAACGACAAGTTACTAGTCGTTTGAACATACATTTTCGGCAAAGCGTATTTTTGTTAGTAAAACTGGTTGGACGTTTTGCTCAGCTCTACAGCAAAGCAATAATACTCCCAATGCGCAAAAACTGTACTAATATAACTAGTTTGTAATAATACACAAAATAAATAAAAGAGTACAACGCAATGCTTAGAACGGCGGGAGTAACTATGACTCTTGCAAGGTAGTTCAAACGCTAAAAAGCATCGGATCTGGTTTGCTTATGTGATGGACATTTCGAAATTAGTTAAATTGCGACCTGTGATTTAGTTCTTCAGTGTACATCTAAAGTCTACGGGTAACATTCCAACAGTTCTGTATTACAAATATTTCGAGATAATTTGGCGAATTATGAATTTAAAAGCGCAGCTCTGCCTTTAGAATCCCGAAAGATTTAGATCGCAAAAAATTGAACACACTCATATTTTGAAATAAACAAATAAAAACCAAACCAAATAAAATAATCAATTCCTCTTTTCTATCCTCCACTTAGAGGACACCTTGAGGTATTTCATAAGTTAAAACTCCCAATTTGGAGACACAATCCTCTTTGGTACATGTATGAAAATTTCTTTTCTAAGGAATCATGTTTTTCGTCAGTTATGACGATATAAATAATATTCTCCAAACTCGGATCATCGTTGGGTATTTCTCACATGTGTTTTTGCAATCAAACCAATGACAGCTGTAAGTGATAATTCTGCGAACAGCTGGCTTTCACGGTTTCGCGAAGCGGACACGGCCCGGCACAGTTTCGACATTGACACGGATGCAGAACCGAGTGCCAAACTTTCATGACTTTCCCCGTGGCCCGGTCGATGACTCCTGAGCGTCCGTCCCCTTGGGTGTGGTGAAAGCACGGCGAGTGCATGTGCAGGTCGGCGACCGTCTCTATTCTGGGCCCCTTGCGCCATCACCGCCCTCCGCCGTCGCCGTGAGTCATGTGTGTGTCTCAAACTTATCTATATATCCTCGTGAGTCTTGCTAGGTTACCAAAGAGGAACAGCCGAGAGAACTTACTAAGGGGGAGATTCCCTGAGATTGAAATATTATTGTGGACGTTTTCAATCGTTTTTGACAAAAAGAAACACGACGTTTCGGGATCTGTAATCTGATCCCGTCTTCAAGTGGAAAGTAACTTGAAAACATAACACAAAAATTACAAACTAAATGATTTTGTTGAAATCCGGTAGTCAAGATTGTAAACCATTCCAAATATAAACACTAAATAAAAACTGCATTTGGATTTTCCAAAAATCCCGGTACAATCGGAAAATTAAAATTACCGGTGCAGCTTTGTTAAATTTAAACGTAGATTGTGACGTCCGCGAACACTTGGACCACAGAACGCGCAATATTTTATCAGCTGAGACGTTCGGCGATAACAGAACGTTGACTAGTGTCAGCATCTCTGCTAGACTTTATCGCAGTTGTTGATTCGTCGCATTCCGCAATTCTAAAAACCCATTTCCTTTCTACGAAAGAACACTTCATAGTATTTTCACTTGCACCGCAACAAAGGAGTTTCTTGTAGATCTGGCCTTGGCAGGACGCACAAGTGCGCCGGGTAATTGAGGATATTCGGATGTCTGGAGTGGAGATGATGAGATCCGTGTTCGTGTTCTTGGCCCGGCAGGAGGTCAGCCACTGCAGAAGAAGAACAGAGAGTGTCCGGGGGGAGGGGGACACGGCAATCTGCGGCAGTCGTTCCACACTGACAGGCTCTGCAGTTTCCCAACATTACCCATCCATCCGTGAGGAAACGTATCCGGGTCATTTAAAAGTTGAAATAGAACCTCCTAGAGGTCGTTTAACACCGTTAAAGTCCAGGGAAATAAAGTCAGCATCCTCAGAGTCCGTTATTGTTCTTAGTTGTATAGCATGAAATAAACAGTAAATCAACTATCCCTTAGATACATTTTTAATTACTCTCTCACTGACTCAGGATCACAGCCGAATCAGAGCCTCGTGGTCTCCAGCAGATCTGAGTTGCATGTTGTGTTGCAGGTGGTCGGAAGGGACGCGCACTCCCTGCTGACGGCGCACTACCGCCTCGACTGTCACCCGCACGTCAACTCACTCCACGAGGTGCTCCTGGGTGACAAACTCATGTACCTGATGTTCCCGCCCTCGCACGGAGACCTTCACTCCCACGTCAGGCACCGGAAGAGGCTGCGCGAACCCGAGGCGAGGCGGCTCTTCCGCCAGATGGCCGAGACGGTCCGCTCCTGCCACGAACAAGGGATTGTCCTTAGAGATCTCAAACTTAGAAAATTCGTCTTTGCCGATCCTCAAAGGTAAGAATTCTATATTAAACAGTTCAGAAGGTCATGAGCCCTTTGCCGAAACAAACACGTGGTAGTACAGTTCGGCAAAGGGATGAGATCTTCCTTTGGAAAATTAGCAAAAAATAATTTAGTGCCGTCGGCACATAAGAGAGTCCTAAAAAGACGTAGATGATAAAGACGCAGAGCACTATGAGCTTTTTTCTAACTTATCGGGATTACCTGGACAAACTCGTGGTTTCGAGAACAGGCGTTTGTGTTGGTCCAGTCCGTTCATCAATCGTAACTCGTTCTTTCCCATTTATACCTTGAAGAGTTAATGATAACAGAGATTCTGCCACTACAACATAATCACCCACCATCCATTAGTGAGTCATTTGTTTGCGTCAGAGAAAAATTCCAGTTTTGGAATGTTAAGCAAGCGTTGATCATGATTCAATGAATATTACAATAACAAGGTAGTAGTGCAAGCTGTGCGTCATGGCGGGGGTTTAAATCACTCTGTTATTTCTATTTGTCAGCTTTGCACAACTTGTTGACGCAGACGCGTCAGTGATTAGCATAAACTCGACGTGACGAGTCGCTTTCTGGTCGGGAAAATTGGCAATCTTCCTCCCACGCGTTGTCGGATGCAACGTTGTGAAGTTTAGTTAGGTTTTTAGAACGTTATAACTAAATTTTCTGCGGATTTGGGCCTCCTGCCACCACCCGAGTCGAATGGCAACTCGATATATATAAACATGTGTGACCACTCTACAAAACGTATTTTTGTTTGATTTTCACAAAATTTGATAAACGCGTTAAATTTGTAAATTTTTAGGTTCAACCAGCACAATTGGCCCTCTGGAAGTGACCTTTTTTGGGGTTGCGTGTCCATCCTAAATTGGTTTTTGTGCTACAAAAACTGTGTTTAAGATACAATTTCTATACATTTATGATACCGTACCTAACGAGAATACCAAAAATAATTATAATCTAATGAGCAATACCATCATAGCGGCGAAAAATCATGTCCCGAAGGGCACTTCTAGTGTAAAGTAAGCCTCTTGTAAGAAATTCGTTTGTATTCACGATGGCGTTTGCGGAGGAAAACTGATAGTGGCTGCCTATTTAAACATATTTAAAATTATTCCATAATAAATTGGTTGCGATGTGTGAAAAACTATAGTTTCATCTCGAGTATTTAGCAAAACAAGTATCGATCACCTGTTATTTGAGGTGCGCGGGCGCGGGCGGGCGGCATGTGGCGGTGCGTACATATGGCAACGTCGCACCGCGTTGCTTCATTCTCTGTGTTGCAACCGGAGGCCTAGCGTCATCTTGCATCAAGGTCCGCCCTCTGACGAAATGCATCCCAACTATTAATACGGACTCAACACACTCACACATACACACGTGGCTTCACAGTCTGGAGCCCACGCACTCACACAACCGCGCATCTCTGACGTCACGCATCACGTCTACATACTCAGGAACGTTGCACTGGGGAAAATTCGATTTTCACTAATCTAGCCAGGCCAAGGGTTTTGGTAAAGGTTTCTGCACAGAAACTCCACATATTAAATAATATTGGGCGTGTTCAATCTTTGGGAAAAAGAAATAGTATGCCTCGTTTCGGGATCTGCAATGTGATACCGTCTTCAGTTGAAAGGTTACCTAAAACATAACACAAAACATTAGAAAATGAGCAGGTCTAAAGTAATCATCCAGCCATGTTGACTAGTCAACCACAACTAAATAAAATGTATTTTTAATAAAAATGTAAGGGACAATTTTAAAACATTACGAATAATTCAAAATCACGTGTTTTTTGACTAGTCAACATACGCTGATTACTTTAGCTCATTTTCAAATAAATTCTGTTATGTTTTAGGTTACTTTTCACCTGAAGACGGGATCAGATTTTGGATCCCGAAACGTCGTGTTCCTCTTGTTCACTACCCGATGTAAACCGTCCACAATGTACAGTGTATGAAATACCCCTCCCCTGCGTTTCATCATATTTGTCGTCCAGCAGCAGAAAGGAGGGGACTAGACTTAATATAGAATCCACCTGTGTTTTTGTCAGCTGCGCGAGTTGTTTGCTGGTTATTTTTTTCGAAAGCGGATGTTGTTTCGCAAGATAGTTGCATCAGCTAGCCGGAGGTTAGGTCTAATGACAGGCGGGAGGCCTCAGATGAAGGTTACTCAGTATCTATCTGGCCAGACTCCTCTTCTGCCACATCCACATGGCTTGCCCAGCTGCTATATATTCAAATGTATGGTAAATAATATTTGGACTCATTTTCAACGCGATCTACACCGCGCATCGCGTTCGATCAAAACAAGTTGTGTTTAAAATATTTTCAACGTGAATACTTTCTGAACATTGGGTGATGGACCAAAAATAGGACAAAATCTTTTTTTCCTTTTGACGAGACAAATAGAAACATCCTTTTCAAAATCTTTTACATCACCAAAATCTGTAGATCGATCTTGGAAGCTGCTGGGTCCAGGCAGCGACAAGGTTGAATGGTGGATCGAGTTAATCCGGAAATGGCCGTGCTGGTACGTCTCACAATCGTAAAGTACAAAGAGCATCCGGCAATGTCGGACAAAGCAGGAGTCATTGGGTTCATTGCGCGTGTGAATGACCCTGCGGTATGCGCCGCGCTGGACCTGCCAAGCCCAAATGCGCAAACCAACGGCATCACGGACAAAAGAAAATTGGCAAACGGATGTCTTGGATGTTGATTGAGTTTTCTGAAATGGTAAATTAGTTTGTAGAAGCGAACCTTTTCAAATTCATTTTGATGTTTTGGTGGCACCATCAACCCTAAAAAATAATCCACTGATACCAGAAAAAGACAAAGAAAAATTAAAAACAAACTTAGAAAGGTCATCAGGAAAGAAATTACAATTTCATATCAAAGAACAATTTTGTAAGGAAAGGAGAAAAGTTAAAACCTAATATTTTCTGTCAATATTTCACGAAGAAAGATCTCACAACAACGATACCGATACCATAAATGACAATGGCATGGCTTCCATCAACATTTAATAAGCAACTAATAAAGCCCACATCATTCATATTTGCAAAAGCAATAACTATTAAAACCAGATTAATCAAAACTACTTCCTTTACTTGTCAGTAGAAATCCCAAAGGCGTTCTTCCATTTGTTTCCGTGATGATCTACCAAGAATCTGTCAGATTACACCCACTCTACTAAGTGCCAACTTATCGAATCTAGACCTGTACAAAGTGTTTGCGAAATGGAACAGGTTCATGTTATTGCCAAACCAAGCGTTTCTGAAGTTACAAACGTAACGTTTAACACATAGTTACATCAGAATGAGTGATGGTGATGGAGGTAACGCCAGCTGACTTGGCTGCTATCCACTCTCTACACTGTCCATGTCCCCACTCAGTTTTACATAACTCGCTTATTGTTTCACACGTAGGGTCTGAATCTATATTTGTACAAGCTATTACATGCGAGGTTCCAAATTACTTCGTATAGTGTGGCTGGGTAGATTAGGATGGGCATTATCGTTGTGGTAGGAAGTGGGTGTAGCTGAATCGATCATTTATCCGGTCACCATCACCGGGGCTCTCTCTCGACGTTCAATTTTCAATAATCACCGGAGTTTTTACGATGGACCAGTTGCTCTTCAGTATGGGTAAAATATTGCAGAGTGTAGATATTATTAAACGTTAACATCCAAAACATTTTGAACTCGACCACTTGGGGTTTTGGGAATTCGAATTTTCGTGTTTGTATGTTCGAATACCGGCTGAGACTCCGATTAAGAGTAGTTCTTAATGATAATGAAATAAATTGGCTGTGGTGGGGTCAAAATAAATTTTAATTACATACTGATGTCAATTTCCCAATAACTTGCAGAGCTCGTTTTCTTCCCCTTGCTTCCTCCACAGAGGCTTTTCATTGATCTCTGTTTCCTTCTTTTGGTCTAAACATCCCGTCCAATAACTTTGACACAAAGTCTTAACAGTAAATTGTCTTGTCATTGAGTACGTTTTCAATTAAATATTGTTTTGGACACCCACAACACGAATCTTCTACAATCTGGACTGGCGGCAAAATGAGGCAGCACTTGTTTGGCGTCTGAGTTGCCGGCGTTGGTTATCCTTGAGATGCGAGTGACGCAATCTGTTTAACCGCAAAGATTTGGCAACACGGCCGCTATTCAAGGTGGCGCTACAATGTCACCCGCATGCGTCTAACCCAACCATTGCGTTCACACAGTGAAAACCTACACATTTTCCGCGTTTGCACGCGCGCGTGGATATACGATAACCGCTCAAGTAGCGTCTATTGCGCAAAGTGGACTGCGTCGCATTTTTTTATCTTTTGAGTGTTCAGCAGTTTCGTAACTTCATGATTAAATGAATCACTGATGATACAAATTTATCTCGAATTTCATAGTATCATCTGGATGTTTCTCATTCGCGTGGCTTCCGCTCGATTGACGAAGGCCTCGTGTAGATAAGCACCTTTCCGTGGATATTTGTAAACTTCTTTTCGTATAGAACTTCTTGCTGAAGATTCTCTAAATATTCCTTTAAGTTGTCTTCATTGTTTCTGGAAAGGAAACCATGAAGTATACACGACTTCATGTCCTCAGTGCTCTTAGTGATGTCAGAAACGCTTTGGTCCAAAGTCGGCGGCTCCAACCGCTCGGCGATTCAGAGCGATCAGCTGACTGGATAAAGAAACACGTTCAGCGGCGAGAGCCGCCGCGTTTCTAAAATCGCCGCGATGTTTTGTTCTGCTCATGCGCAATGGACACAATTCTCATTCCACACGACGCAACGCCTTCCTGATAGGAAATGTAAAGTGAGGTTTGATCCTTGATACCTCAGCCCACTTTGGGCGTGACGACGGTGACTGATTGGCTGAGTGAGCTATTCTCAGCAAGGATATGACGCGCGTTCCTCCCACAGCGAAGTACCCCATGTGCACAAATATTGCCAGCTCGCCGGAAGTTTGTATGTTGGCTTTCCGGTCGTTCAGTTCTTATTTGGTTTCATTGCCATTGCTGAAAGCCTATTACAATGAATTGACTACGTACCTTATCGTAATGGTAGTGGGAAAGGTAGGGGTCAGGAAAGATACAGTCTATCTTTTTCACAAAGTATCAGATATGTGAAAGATTAGATGTAAGCATTTCTGTATGGTACCAAAAAACTGTAGTTCACTGTGCGGTCCCAAAAGCATTTTAGTATGCTTTAATTTTGATCAGGTGATTATACATATATTGAATGACACATAATCCTTATGCCCACACACATGGAACACAAGGGTTCCAAATGATGTACCTTTTTTTGGGTTGCTAGAACATTTGCGACCGTACCACGACCCTTGAAAAAGAAATTATAGCAACACATTTAGGTACTTACTTACTTGAAACCTCGAGTTGAGACAGCGACCCCTCTAGAATGTATTTTAAAGGTGAATAAATGTTAATTATGAGAGTGATGAGTGTTTACGATAGATGGTGAGGTAAAGTCTCGTTACAAACTAGGGCCGTGTTTTTTCCTCAGTTCGACTTTTTTTGTCTACGCCGATGGCATTTTTACTGTGTTACTCAACCTAGGGTTTGTGGGATCACAAAAAGCTTTTAGGGAAAGCGGTCCAAACCCTTGTGCCTGCGCCGGGAATCGAACCCGCGACCTTGCGCTTTACAAGCTGTGACTCTACCCACTGAGCCACGGATGCAGGACATTTTCGAGCTCCTAACGACCAATGGAAATATGTTCAAATTAGCAAAACCCCCACCACAAAAAAATAATAATTTTTTAGTCCTTCTTTATAATTTTTTGTCAGATTCCCTAACCACAGAGAACTTCTGGCGAGTGTCAGGTGGCGGTGTAGAATCTAGATGACAGTGGCAATGCCGTTGTTACGAGACACTGGCGAAGGTTCGCCGCGATAAGGCTCGCCTTGGCCTATTTGCGACTGACGCAAACGCGATGATTATTCGCCACGACTCTACCGTTTCTACAACTCGGCACAGAAACATCTGTCTTGTTGATCAACCAGTCTTCGAGTTGCTGACGATACACGTGTAGTCGATATATCGAAGTCGACAAATGTAGTCTCAAGAATGAAACTGGTAGGCGCAGGTGTAAGTTTTTTTAATTTAATTAATAATTTTCAAAGAATATTGTTGGTCAATTTTTCTACAGACAGAGGTTCTCACTCTTTTGGCACTTGTGTATGATCTAAAATGTCTAGAGCTGGATTTGCTCGCAAACAATATGTAAATTAATGAATAATCTATTGCGTAAACGTTGAACATGTTACGCAATGGTCCTGGATTATGATGCCAAACCTTTCCATGCATTGTGACACCGAAATCCCATTTAGACATTTTTTATTGTAATTTTTCGATGTAGGACCCGAAACGCTGTGATGTAACACTGATTGGACGAATACTGTCGGTTGACAACCCCTGCTGCCAAACATACAAAATGTTCTTTTTGCACACTTGCTACCTTGTGAGAGTCATAGTAACTTCCGCCAATAACCGCCATCTTGAAAATAATAAATTATTAAACATGTTAATAGCCTATGTGCTGGCCAGGTATATAAGCCACATTTCTGTAAAATTTCATCAAAATTGATCCAGTGGTATTTGCGTGATTGAGGAACAAACATACACCATCTCAATTTTATATATTAGTATAGATTTGTTTAGAAAACGGTTGTTTAACATCCCACATACTAATATATAGAGTGGTTCCACATTTACCAAAAGCGGTTCCGAATTTGACTTCACTTCCACAGCAGGTTTGCCTCCTGGGAGTTTAATTGCTCTACCCATTCAAACAAATAACTCCGATAAAGCCACAGAGAAAGAAAACGTTTTATCTAACCACGACTTTGGCCTTTCCTTGAAACGACACTTTCTCATTGTGGCTGTATCTTCATTTTGTAACACACTGTCAAGGTCGACAAACAATTGAGTTGAGTGTTACAAAACCCGGCCAGACCGAGATCAAATGTCCACTGCCCCATATACAGTGACTGAGCGCCTATGTTTCATCACTCAATGTTCAGTGTTCACTTTCATCACCACTCGGCACTCGGCACTCTGTACAGTATCAATTAAGCGTCTATGATCGCGCAAGCCGTGGGTTGCATCAGTCGCCCGGACACTTCCATGATCGGGTTTGCATCACGATCGCCTCTTGTTAATAAACAGTCTGAAGGTTAATATTGCCTGGTTGTCGCTGTGGTTTCCCAACGTGCAGATTTACTTCAGCTCTTGATTGCTGGATTTCAATAGTCTGAGTAGTTTCTTGCGTTTTCTTCTTGGTGATTAGGTGAATAATGTTGGTTTTGGTTCGTTCGGATTGATAAAATGTCCATCATCATAGAATCAGGTGAGCACATACGAGCTTTGGTAATGCTAGTTGACAGAGCCAGTATGCTCGCAAATACTCTAAATATGTGTCAAATAAAGAAAAATAATTTAATAATATTATGATAAGGACAAGCGATTTCTTTCTGCGATTCAAAGCTCCTAGTGGCTGCTCGCAGCATTATATATTGGAAACCTATTTTGACACTTCCTCGACCGCGAGTGGCTTTGCAAGCGAAATCTGATACAACATTTTGGATAAAATTGTAAGAAGGGACCATATTCCTGAAGGCAGGTGAGTAGGCGGTCTGCTGTGAAAGGTGCGGGTTATCTTTGGTCGGGTGCGTCCACAGGACAAGGCACGGTGGGCGGTGGCGGGAAAAGACAGGTGATTGGACCAGGAACAGCTGATATTAAACGAGCAGCTGCCATCGTGATCTCACCTGGCGCCCTCTTCCGGCTTATCCCAACATTCCACTCGCGACCCGGACCCGGACCCGTCCCTACCTACGATACAGGAGGCTCTTTGTGAGCCTTTAGACCAACCATGCGCAGACTGCTCGTACCACAGGCGCAGTGTACGTTTGGAACCGAAAGCTAAAAAGAAACCTACTTTTTAACAAATGGTTAAAGGGGACGACAAGCAGCGAACACAAAATCGTACACCAATAACTACTGTATTTATATTGGTAAATAACATTCAATTTTCAAATGTACGAATATTAGCGGTGTTCCATAAGATTTAAGTAGTCCACTGTATAATGAAAACTAATTAAACATTTTAGCAACAAATCATTTTTATTCTCTCAATAAACACACACGTACTGATGCTGGGAAGAAATGTGAAATATTGTGGGAAAACACCACCTGGAAATTTTGCAGTTTCTGTCAAAAGCCAGTAAACGAAAACCTAGAATAGGTAAACGCTTCCATTCCAAACCCGCCATAACACTAATCCGTTCTCTAAACAGATGCGAGCGCGTGTGTCTATAATCAGAAATAATCCTTGTGTCATTAGTGAGAGCAGAATACAAATTAGTATCCGAAAGTGCTTAGCACAAGGCTCTAATTCAAGAGGCTTCAATCTTCTACAAACCAATTCTGCGCATTTCCAGGCTCTAATTGGACACCAAACCAAAGCGAGTACTCAAGAGATACACTAATAAATTTTGAAACTGTACCATTTTTAGTAGTAAGTCGAGTACCATTAACACTAAAACCTTTTCTAGCAGAAATGCCGCTCTTACTGTACCAACAAATATGAACATATTTCTTCAAATTTAAATGTTAGGTAGGGTGAGTTAGAGAGCCTAGGTTATAACACGCCTGACTGTAACACCCTACTGTACTGGTTTGTTACTAAAATAAGTAAAAATATTTTAGTTTTAAAATAAAATTCCCTTTAATACCTCAAAACTCACGATTTCGCATCAAAATCTAGCCAATTTTCCGGGGGAGACAATTTAATTTTGGAAAGAACCTCAAGATCCTGGATGACCCTCCCCCTTGGCTTTGTTACTCCAAATATACTGTAAGCCCCCTGAGAAGAAAGTAGGGCCCGGGAGTGTGCCAGATAGCCGCGGTGTGGGAAGGAAGTACACGCGGATCTCGGCGGGTCGGAGAAAGCTGAAAGCCGGACCCATGCCATGACCGTGCCCCAGAGTCTGGGAGGTTCGTTCACCTCACCCACAGACCTGGGTGCTGGTGCAAGAGGTACTTCCTACTCTTTCATTTGCTGATCCGGCGCTCCGTCAGTTCCGGGTGAGTTCGTTCACACCGCGATCCTATTCGTGCGCTTCCGGCTCAGCGTTTTTCACGCATGAAGAAGTTTAGAGTCAAGATTCAGAAAGCAGTCTCGAGATAATTCCGTCCAGTTTATGAAAATTGAAAGCCTTTGCAACTTATCTATGAAATATCCTAAATATATCCAAATTACGTGTCGTATTCTTAGATTCCTTTTGGACCGTAAAGAAATTTCAAACACCAGAACCTAACCCATCTAGTAGTGAAAATCATAGCGTTAGCTGCCATCGAAATGTGATACAGTGCAAAGGACTGAGGAGTCAGTTGACGCGAAGACTACGAAAAGCCACGATCGAGAGTGCCTTCCATGGAGGGCAGCTCGGATAAGGGCAATCTTTTTGGACTCTGATAAGCCATTTGCTTGTCCACTGGTCAAGTATTAATTATTGATTGAAAGATGATTTATTCTATATCCAGATTGTAGTCACCATTCACGTGTTCAATTACTCAACTTCACACACCGACGTTTCAAGAAACTACACACTTCTAAGAACTACAACTCTATCATCTATTCCCCTACACCTCGGTCATATAACAACCCACAGGTGGTGTCAGAAGTGAAGCAGAGATGTGAGAAACTGGCTGATATTGTAGACAGGTCAAGTAGTAGATGAGTTGCCCAACTCATGTCCTAACCTCTGTTGCGACACGCGCTCACAAACACATTGTGTAACTCGGGCAGATCACTACACTACAACCTAACCTCTAATCTGGCCAACATTTCCTTAACAGACGCTTCCACTGAATAAACAATCGTGGCGGGTGATTAAACAAGGTTGCGAAACACGGTGATATCATCAGCAACTAGCAGTTCTTGAAATCATCATGAGATGAAGGATTATGTTTAATTGATGGCGTTATCGTCGTTGCATGGATGCTGCAAGGTAAACAAAATGATTAGAGCTGGTTTGAATGTCTCAGGTTTCCTCTTCTCGCAAACTTTAACTTGTATTAATCTCCCCTAATGAGTATCCCATGTACAATCAAAGCATAAAGTAAATTCGTCCATCGTTTTTGAAATTTTAATAACTGTTGATTATTTCCGACAAAAAATTAGTCGTTTAGGAAATAATTTTGGTGACAACATTTAATAGGTAAAGAGATGAAACTATCTCCAGTAAGTTGAACACCAAGAGCATGCAAACAGTAGCTGTTAATTGTTATAATACCTTACACCTAGGTCAAACATTAAAAAATGTTAAAAAAAGATGTGTTACAAAAAGTTTAAACTCAAAGTATTTGTACTTTGTCTACTACCACAGAAAATGTACCAGAGGTACAATGTCTTAGATATAAGATAGAATAAATTATTCCTCCGTTGTGGATTTGCTCATGCTTAGGCAACTTTGGATTCGAACATTACCCGACTCTTACATCCAGATCCAGTGTTGGCGAAACTCCCCAGTGGGTGACGCAAGGAGGCACGTATCGAGCGGGCGGGTTCGTTACGAGATCTTGCCAAAGAAGGATAGAGGTTCGCACTGCACTCGCTAGCTCACAGTGCCGCATTCTTCCCCCGGCCGTTGCACTCCGGTTGGATAACCAATACCGATCACCCAGATTAGCACGACGTCATTGTTCTGCGGCCGTGGGATCGATGATATTTCATCCTTTGACTCCTCCGGGCAGTCGAGCTGATGCCACAAATTGATGAGTTTAGCATTCGATAGCACAATAGATTAATCTGATCCGAAGAGTTCTATTGTTCCAGTGTTGATTGGCAGCTCGCATTTCGATGCTTCGGTGAATTGTTGTGCTTGTTTGCTCTGGATCGTATTGAACGTGATAGATGAGAGCGAGAATGACTGGACACTGTAATCTTATATAGGTTTCAGTTATCTCCAAGCGAGGTTGTGTGCTGAGGCCTTTCAAAAACTCTTCAAACGGCTACCTTGAAAATTGTGTTGTAATATTGGTAGTTTATTTTATACTTGGCGTAGATTTTTGTGGCACAGCATAACATCAATGAAAAGTCCAACTAGAATTCACTCCAAAATGAGGTCCACGCTGAAATCATCAAAAACTTGGATTGAGAGCTTAGATCATCTCACCCGAATCGTGAGACACCCTTCTTATTTGCAACACCTTTGACTGATACAGTTGCTAGAAAGTGTCACCTGCATTACGTGCTCACCGACTGCGTAACCGAGAGCCTACTTCTGACTTCTGGTACTTTCCCCAGGGTTCGTTCACCCACGCGCACGCGGCTTTCTTCTCGGTGCAATGTAGGCCTTCCCTTCCGCGTCTCTTGCACTACTCCACTGCACAGGTCCGCCTTTCTCTGCAACAATCCATCAAGCGCTCGGGTTTCTCTCCGGGTTGATTCTTCAACGAGAAAAATTAAAAAGTACATATTGTGGATTTACTGGTCGGACGTTGATGGCCTGAAGATACTCGCATCGTAATGAAGGTGGAGGTCACTTCCTCCTTGGTCTCTTTGTTCTCCGACCCTGATTGGAATTCAATGGGCCGACGTTTTGTGTTGATCGTTGCATCTGATTTGGTTAGCAATCAGCCGCCAGCGTCTGGGACGGCGAAAACAACGAGCTTTGAACATTGGAAGTATTAGGGAAACCCTACGGTGAAAGCTACAATGAAATTCTCAAATCTGTGAACTGGAATATATCTCGGCCCCTGAAAAATATGTATCTCCTGATCCTAGGGGTTGTTTCAGAAATATTTTAAACACTAGTTTACTTTGATTAACATTCACTTTCGTGGCTGTATACAATCCAAAATATATAAGTGGTTACTCAATTTCTAATAGGTAAATGTGGTTAAAAGATAAATAAAAAATGAACGGATAAATAATTTTGATAATATTTATTTTGACACTTCATATCGAATTACAATCAGCAGTAACATAAACGATACTACAACGATATCGTAAAAATACTTAATTCCTCATGCTTTTATAAACAAGGCTACCAACTGTACGGCAAGCTCCCCTACTCACAGAGAAGGCTAGCCACTCTGATCGCAAGTCGCAACTGCCGGTATTTTCATAACCTCACCGCACCCGGACGAATGTCATCAGCTGTTGCCGGTTTGGTCAGCTGGTTTGTACTGTACAGTCGACGCAACAAGACTTGCATCAGTCCAGTCCGGCTACATTGCCAACCAAAGATGGAGAAATGAGGAAAGGAAAACGCTTGCCGGCTTGCGTAGCTTAGAACAGTGGAGAGTCTACTTTCACATTCACAAGCGCGCTTTCGCCCGCTAGACGGTCGTTCACCTCATCGCACTCGCAGGGATGCTGTATTTGTTAATACTAATGAGTAGTCCAATAGAATGAAAAATATTCCTCTTTGTTCAGTCATAAAATACTGAGTTTGTCCAAAAACTGACTCCTGTCGAGCGCTCACTCCCACTGTACCAGAAACTGAAAATAATTCTTAGACCTCAAATCAACCCCATTCTCTTATACATCAGTTCGGCAAAATATGCATTGATAAGACCAAACTAGAGCAAGATGCAACAGAAATGTAAAATGTTTTGTCATGGGTTCACGTTAACTACAGTCATATTTTTATCTGTATAGGATGTTCAAGACGAACAGCTTTTTAACATTACTTTGCTGTTTATGTTTATGTAAACACGTATTTTGTAGGCTATGAAACCACGCGAGCGTCTTCCATTTCTTCATTAGGGCAAAGCAAAGGCTATATTACACATTCGAATACTTGCTTCACGTGTAGTTGACTGTTTTTCATTTATGCCACGCTTTTTGAGTTTTTCAATGTTCCTACAAAAGATTGGATAAGTATGTTTTCCATATTTTAAAATAGAGCCAAAACCCATTCAATGTGTCAGCGCATAGTAAAACATCTCAATACAGAACCTAATCGAATATCGTTATATCGACTATCGAAAGTCGATTAGACAGAGCTGACTTTCACCCGGTCGTTCACCCACACTTTCTTTGCGTAAATCAGCTGGTAAAGGAGTCCAGTGACGCCACACTCGCAGTTGCGCCATCATCAGGAAGTGCAATTATAAAACCGATCTTTATATAATGTATCTCGACACTACTCAGGGATAGATTCTCGCTTGTGTATGCACTATGAGTAGTTTCTCATGCAACTATAGAATGAGGCGTTTATACTTTCCCAGGAGGCAAAGGACTTTTGTTAGTTGATATACAGTATTTATATTGTATATCACCATGGAGTGTAATAAACGCTAAATAGACACGGACAGTCATTGCCTATTATTGGTACACGTGATTTGGCTGTTATATTGTAAACACTCTCCCCACCCGCGCCCCAATTTCACAACATTGCAAGTTTAGTTACCCTATTTTGAGCAATATATATCGCCCATCCAACTTCTTTGCCAGAAGAAAGATGCCAAAAATTTTGTAACACAGAAGTTACTTTCACTTCAGCGCGCCAAGTTTAATTCTGCTCTTGAAGAATTAATTTGGAAATGCTTTCACTTTCAGTTAAAGAGGAAAGTCACTATTATTTTTAATCTACAGTGTGTCTATATTTGGTTGGCTTCTGTGAAAAATACAATTTAATAAACATAGCCGATTTGTAGCCACACGAGCTACCGTGAATCCTAGCGAATTCCCTGTAATGAAGAGGTAAATTGCACAGGAAGTATCCTTTTGGGTTTCCCCATTATAATAGGGTTTATGTTTTTCGGGTCAAAAAGAAATTTAATACAACTAAGTTCATTGTTGGGAAACATATGGTACTACTTCAGTTCTCGTCTAATATGATATGATTTCATAACCTTCTCCTACTATTTACAACGTTACTCAATGAAAAGCTACGATACCAGAGGTCGCGCGTGGACCACAAGTCCAAAACGCATTACGAAATGCACAGATAACCCATCGCCTCGCGTATGCTCGGGTTTTGATTGCTAGACAGTTCGTATAGTATGTTTGTCGATGATCTGCCATGTGCGGTATGGTATAGTTTACCGATACACAGCTGCTTTCGCAACACAGATTAAACAGGTTACATCATACATCGTTCCAAGAGCTCTTCAATTTCAACACTGTCGTATCATACCAGTTATCATAACGTTACATTGGTTTATTGCTGTATCGGGCTGAGCTTTAAGTGATTATTTGTGTAGAAACTCATTTTGTAAGTTCACGGATTGCAAAATGTCGCTTTTCGAGTGGAATATTGTTTGCCTAAAAAGGGCGTTCAAGTTTAGGCTCTATGAAATTTACGTTAAGTTAATTTTAAGTTAAGATACTGTATCTATAAATGATTTACAATTATAATTTTACCACGTTGCCTCTTGAAATTGTTTTTCCATAAAAAATAATACATATATACCGTACTAAAGTGAATGATCCTTGGTCACATAGGATCTTTGGATGCGGGTAAATTTTACGAAGAGGAAAGGGTGTAAGTATTCTTTGGAATTTCTGTTCAGGGACGTTCTTACGAAAACATAGTACATTATTAGGTACCGGTTTATGGACAATCTCATTAACGATGCGATTCACATACACGATTATTTTCATATTCACGCCAGAGTCATTGTAATTTTACCCGGCCTTCACCACACTCACAAAATATGGGGGATTTCAGAAAGCAACGCGGACAGCGGTCCAAACCCAAGTACCATCTCTGGGATTAGAACGCATGGCCTCTCACAGAAAATAACCCTGGCCTCTCGCTATATCTCCTTCGGGTCGAGATAAGACCACAGATACCGGAAATGCCTGAGTGAAGAAGGTGTGAGCGAGCGAAGGAAAGGCCAAGAATGCGGCGTGGCGCGGCGAGACGGGCGGGGAAGAGCTTGAACTTGGCTGTGGCGTTGGCTAGGTCAGTGACCGGATGACGCAACTGTACACTAGCACACTCTAGGCGGTGGCCACTCGCACTAACTCACATGACGCAAGTGTACCGTGTAGGTAGGCAGTGTATCTGTGGCATGAAGTAAGACGATCAGACGGTGCGCTCGCACTGAAATTCATTTGCACAAGCCAAACCGCCACCGATACTCGCTCCTATGTTGTAACTTATTTTGACCGCGTTTCGAAACCGATGGCTTGTGTCATTGTTTCATTTCTACCAATGCCCCACACAACCTGTTATGGTAAAGACCTCTCACTCCTTTTTTGTCTGGGGATAAATTCCTGCCCCTACGCGTCAGGTCGATCTGTCCTGTTGACTTTAGATAACTGGTATTCTATCGTAATCGACTATAGTGATGTGGTGACATTTCACCGATAGGTTAAACGAGATCAGCAGTCTGAGTATTTGGTTTATTTTTTATTGGTTTTATTTTTCATCAGTTTTGGTTGGTAGCAACTACGCCGAACAACAACAATGTGTTCATATCCAACATTTTTTGGTTAATTCCAAAACTCATTTCACCCTTGACTCTCCCAAAACAAAACTCCACTGTAAATTCAAAGACTCGATTGGTCAAGACAGTCAACTACTTCATCTGGAAGTGGTAGGTAGCTCATGAGACGGGCGCACCCTCCACTAGTAGGTCCAGGGCGTGATAGGCCACAGCCTGTCCATCAGTTTACCCTACCCATAAACATCTGAGTTATTATCAGTTGGTACACCTGATATTGGGAAACAAAACAATGCAGTGTTGTCAGCCCGACGCAACAATGAGTTGGCTACACTCGCATTGTGTTTTCATCAGGTCTTCCCCAACCGTTTCTTTGAACATGCAAGCCTTTTATTTAGGGAAATTGCAAATACAGCGGCTCATGACATATTGCTTCAGAGGATGCGAGGCTGTGGAGTCCTTCATGTTTCGTACATGCGATGAATGATTTAGTCAATTGCTGCAACGAGAGCGAGTATGCTGAAAACTATGCTTTTATGGCAACACGCAATTTTAAACTGACAGTTCAAAAAGCAGTTTTATTGGCTTGGATGTGTCAGACAAAGCAGGGTCGGGTCGACGTTCAGGAAGCGAGCGCTCGGGTCAGAGAGAGCAGTCCAGTGAGCACAGCACTGAAAGGATCCGAGCTAGTTACGCCACCTGCGCCAACTATATCAGGCAACTCCTGCCTTTCGCCGTTACGTGATTAACTCTGTCACATATGCATGCCAAATGTCAAATCCCTTAGCTGAGCACACGGCCGCGGCGGGCTGATGAAATCCCTTGGGTAACCGATAGCTCCGGGCCTTTGCGCAAGGCAGCCTCGCCGTATTCTGTTACACCTTACGTTACCTTTTCGCATCTGTACATTCCCCCACGCTTGCGTCAGGCGCAAGTTTGCGCAACTTGAACAACTTGTTGAACGGATTCTCAAGTCTTATCTCGCCGGATTAGTTACTAGATAAATGTGGCATAATGTCGGTCGGTTTCCAAATATTGTAGCGACATGTCGTCTGTCAATTACCCAACAAATTTGTAGATAATGTGTTTCAATTTTGGTTTACTAAATTTTTTAAACGTCGGTTTTGACGGAATGGCATTATTGAGCTGTTGCTCTGAGTGAGTGGTGAACGCGAACTCTTTTGAAAATTAAGATAAAATACAAGTAGGAATTATGATTAATTATTTCTTAAACGTTAAAACCACCCGGGAAGAAAATCCCTAAACTCCGCAGAAGTTGTGGGTACTAACTTTATCCTCTATAGATATTCATCTGAAAGAGTAGACATCTTTCTATACTCAATCGACAACATAATCTGATGAAATGTTTTCTCTATGTGCAGAACGGAGTTGAAGCTCGAGACGCTGGAAGATGCCGTGCTGCTGGAAGACCCGGAGGATGATGTGCTCCAAGACAAGAGAGGGTGTCCTGCCTACGTCAGTCCAGAGATTCTGAGGAGTCATGCACGCTACTCGGGTAGAGCCGCGGACATGTGGAGTCTAGGAGTCATCTTGTACACCATGCTGGTTGGGAGGTGAGCAGTCGCAATGTACTTGTGTAGAGAGTGGCTCCATTGTTGAGTGTTTGGAGAGTAGATGTAGGCAATGTGTAGGTAAAAAGTTTCTTGTGACGGGGTGATTTACACCAGAAGTAGACTTTAGGGCTTTATGCTATATATATACTATTTGAGATGCCAACCACTCTCATGAGGGTATTTTAAGGCAAATAATATGTGGTGAAGGATGAGTGTGATGAGTGGTAGTAATGAGTTATGAGGTGTAGTCTTGTTACAAACTAAGGCTGACTCTTCCTTAGAATGGATCATTAATTTCAATGACCAATGGCTTAACTTCCAACCAAGCAGGTGAGGGTCTGATATGTCGAAGGAGTTGATGCGGTATCATCAGATGATCACTGAGACTATCTGAGCCGCTTTAGACCTATATCATCCTCAAAACCTGACCTCCATGAAGCTGGATTACAGGACCACCCCACGTGTCCCAGTCAAAAAAATTGTATACATTGTATTTATGTTCCAATTTTGACTAAACTTGATATAAATATTATTCATTGTAGTTTTTGCTGTCATTCCGCTTTAGTCGGAATACAATATAACTGTTTAAAATATCTAACTTCTCCTATCATTCTAAAAAAAATGCAATTTTTGTGAATATTTTTATATTTTTAATTCAACAAAGAGACATTTATAAACCTACTAACGACTGTTACGATGTGTTGCAGGTACCCGTTCAATGACAGTGAGCACGCCAGCTTGTTCGCCAAGATCAGCCGAGGTCACTTCGTGGTGCCAGAGTGTTTATCCTCGCGAGCCAAGTGTCTCATCCGCAGCCTGCTTAGGAGGAAACCCTGCGAGCGTCTCACCGCGGGGGATGTCCTGCTACACCCTTGGCTGACCCGCGAGGAGCGACACGCCTCCCCGCATCACCTGGACCAAATCGTCCCCGACTGTGTTCCTGTTTAAACTACGTTTATCAATTAGGACTTTTAAATAATTTAATTGTTCCTTTTCGGGTCTTTTTACACTGAACTGTAATCTTGTGTTTTGGTTCAGTTTTATTATTTAGAGCTTATGTATTTGTTTAGTGTAACATTTACACTAAATAATTACGAAAAAAGTGGATTGGTGGGTAGTGCAAGTCAGAAGCAGAAGAAATGTGGTTAAAAAGCTCAAATGAGATTAGGAAAGGTAAATTTTAAACATTTGAAAAGTATTGCACCCTTGCAAGTGACCTCGTGTTAAACTCAAGAAGAAAACAAAATCGCGCATGAGACCAACAGCTGTAAAGCATGTATCTAATGCAGCAAACCTTACTAAGAAACTTGCAACTAAAAAACCACAACCACAAACATTTTTAAATTTATTTAAATATCAAAAGTTGACAACCCTTTCAGTGTAAAAAGACCTAAAGCACCTGAGTATTTAATTTTGGTTTGTTTCAAGTATAAATTTAAATTATTCGAGCACGATACACTGTAGTGCTCTTGAAATTGAGATCTCAGGAAGTTATAAGCGCTGCTCAAAGCCTCAAACATCGTCTGAGCTTGCGTATCCAGTGGCATTTAGAATTATTTAGTTAAGTTATCGGAACCGATTGTTGTTGTTGTTTATTTGTAACTCGGCTATTCAGTGAAGAGATTTCAGCGTTGTTTTAGGTACAAATTAATAACGTCATTGTGATAATTAAAGCTAGGCATTAAGCAATGTCTGCTCTAGGCACATTGTGAAATGTACATAATCTAAGCTTTTAGAAAACTCTTCCTCGTATTTCTCCAACTTGACAAATCTCATCATCGTTTTCAGACTGCATTTAGCTCAACATGTTTTTCGTACAGTAGCAGTTTTGTACGAATCCTTAATCAAAATAACTTGTTCAGTTTTACAGGGATTAAATTTTGAGAAACAATTTTGTTTAGTCTGTTTTAAGACATAAAACTATTAAATATGTAAAGTATTTAGATACATTTAAATTAACTGTAATCATAATATTATTGAATAAGTCAAGAATATATTAGCTGTCCAAATACTGGGTCTATTATAAACTTAAGACCAAATTTAATGGTTTATTAGAAGAAAATTAAAGATTCATAACATGTTAGTAATTAATTATAGTTCATCCCAATGACAAGTGGTTTACTTTTACGCACCAGTGGGGACCTTACAAACTATGTCAGTGCAAATTCACCTATGGTGTATCAGCTGGGACTTAAATATTTAAACCAATAAGCAAGCTGGTTTGGATTTATTTTTAATTTATTGAAACCCCGAAAGGTAGCAAAAAGTCAAGTCCACTTGTCATTGGGACTATAGTTGTATTGATTATAAAGGCAAATTTGACCAAACCTTAACCCTCTGGTGACTTAAAATCAAATATTTAAATTGGAAAGGAACATTGTATTAGATCATGTGTTTTAAATGTTCAAATATGTCAATGTTTAAACTTTTCTCAACATACTGTACATGTTTAAGTATGATATTAACCAAATTGGTAATACTGATTTATCTAGTCATACAATTCAAAATAAAGTATATTTTTTTATTTTGTAGCTATATTTTAAGTTTTTAACTATCTTAAAACTTTTTTACTTTGTCAACCAAAGGGTTAACAACTTCTTGAATGCTGTAATAATGATTTTTATTTAAACAGATGATTTAATTTCTTTATGGCTTTAAATTTTTAAGAAAACATTTCTTTGAGTGCCATTTTAAAAACTTAAACACATTTTTAAATAAGCTTTAAGTAAATGTTTGTTGGAAAATATCTTGAGTTTTACTGTTTTCTGTTTACTTTGTGTTGTTTTTGTGGTGTTCGTAAAAGATCATTTCACTTCAAAATGGTTTGTAATACTGACCAAATTCCTTTAAGTTTAAAATTTTGGTTTTCATGGTTTGAAACTATTATGTACAATATTGTAAAAAGATTGTTTTTACAAGTAAAAAACATATCATCCTCCATGTTTATTGACAAATCATCTAAGAAGCTTATATATGTCTATTGAAGGATTGTGATTCCATAAATACTGTTATAAGTGATAATAAAGTAGTATATCAAGGTCAGTAAATGTAATCAAGCCCAGGGTTTTAGCTGATATTTCATACCTGCAAAATAAAAATAGTAATAAACTAATGTTTTATATATATAATCAAAATTTGTGGTGGAATAATTGAAATTTCTCTCTCATAAAGACACAGTAAATCAAAACCTCTGATCAAAACATAACTCAGTTACGATTTCAGAAATTTGTAAGCTAATTTTAATGTCCTCTTTATGTCATGAGTTTGTATACAAGTACAGGTATCTTCCTAATGTGTTTTTGGTAATATTTACCCTTTAACAAAAATAATTACAAAAAGACACTTCAAAAGCTATGTTGAACCCCAACAGGTAGGGGTAAATCTGTGTTTTATGAGAGACTAATTTCATGTCTTTTGGATGCGGTTTCTTGGGTAAACGCTAAACACACGAAAGTGTCATAACACTGTGATAGCGGAAAATGATTTTTGTGGTCATTATCACTTTTGATTTTGGAAAGTAGTTTCTCTATTGTTGCAGGGCCATAGTAATCAAAAATCTTAATCTCTTTTCAAAACTGATTTTTGTCTCAAAAGAATGGATACTTGCAGCTTTAACCCTGGTGGCTATAAGACTGAGCTGAAGTAGTGATTGCTATCTGGAGGGATTGTAAGATCGAGTAATGTCGTCACTTCAGCATTCGACTGAACTGTATATAGTCGCTTCTCTCTCATCTTGTATATATCTATTGTGTATATTCTGTTGCCTAGGTCATACATAGAATATCAAATATTAAAAACAGTACTTATAAAACACCTGCTTTATTATTCCTTTCCTTTCTTTCTTGAAAGACATATTTTGGTAGTCTGGGCTATATAAGTTGTGTATATGGTCTAGCCCTCTCAGACATTAAGAAACGGAGATTTAAATTTCATAGCCATATAAAAATAATGCAGTCTTCAAGACTAACAAGGCAAATTTAAAAATTGTATGAAACCTGAAGTAAGGTGAAAGTAGAACCAAATTAAAGGGATCATGGCAGTTAACAAATTTGACTGGGACTTGTGGCGTGGTCCTGTAATCCAGCTTCATGGAGGTCAGGTTTTGAGGATGATATAGGTCTAAAGCGGCTCAGATAATCTCAGTGATCATCTGATGATACCCACATCAACACCCACCATCACTTGGACATATCAGACCATCATCGAAGTAACGTTAAGCCGTTGGTCCTTCTATTTCCATTGATCATTGGGTTATTAATTAATGACCCATTCTAAGGAAGATTTTAGTTTGTAACAAGTGATGAGAGCATCTCAAATAGTGATTTAGTGAATTAGGATCATTAATCATTCGCCTTAGTTTGTAACAAGACTACACCCCATAACTCATTACTACCACCCATCACACTCATCCTTCACCACATATTTGCCTTAAAATACCCTCATGAGAGTGGTCGGCATCTCAAATAGTGATTTAGTGAATTCACTGTGATAATCATGTTAAATCATGAAAATTGCATTTGACTCTGTTCTTTGAGTGCCAGTACGCCTGACACAGTCGATGCGTTAAGGAAGATTTAAAAACAGCAGGTATCACACAAAAATGACATTTGTGAAAGAACAAATTTTGATCAGAGGGACCCCCAGGATCTAATCCTAGTTACTCTGCCACTGGCCTGAACTGATGGATTAGGCCTACACATGAATAATAATAGATAAATAATTACAGAAGGGCCGTGTAGACTAGGGTCGGATTATGGCTGTAACCTAGAGAGCCTAAAGCCCCGTTTCTATTACTACAAATTTGTCTTGGGACATGTGCCAATTGGAAACAATCTGGGACAAGTCGCGGCACATGTCCAAGGGACAAATTTGTGCCAGGCGACCGCGGTACAAAACATGTGCCGTGGTAAATGAAAACTGCCTGCGACATGTGCCGGGGACTTGTCTTAATGGAAACATAGCTTAATGAAATATCAGGCCAGTCCAATCAGACATAGCTTTGTATTATAGCCCTTTCATTGTTACCAGTTTCCGAGCATAAGTCTCAGTTCCGGCTGGACAGTTTAAAGCCACTAAATCAATATTTGAGATGCCGACCACTCTCATGAGGGTATTTTAAGGCAAATATGTGGTGAAGGATGAGTGGTAGTAATGAGTTATGAGGTGTAGTCTTGTAACAAACTAAGGCGACTCTTCCTTAGAATGAGTCATTAATTAATAGCAATGACCAATGGAAATACAAGGTCCAACGGCTTAACCTGACTTCGAACCACGTGGGTGATGGTCTGATATGTCTACGATGGTGGAAGTTGATGGTATCATCAGATGATCACTAAGACTATCTGAGCAGCTTTAGACCTATATCATCCTCAAAACCTGACCTCCATGAAGCTGGATTACAGGACCATGCCACGAGTCCCAGTCATAAATTAAGCAGGTCTGATAAGTTTAACATTATTAACTCACCTAAATAGGCTTTATTCATCAAGGTTCTTGTATAAAAGGGTTTAATTAATCTCTTGTTTAGTAAATAAAATTAGATATATTTCACTTTGACTGTTAATAATACAAGATTGCATTGAAAAGGTATTGCTTAGAAAAGGACGGTACACAAAAGAAAACACAATTTAAATAATAATACTGATACTATGTAGGTGAGAATATAAAACTAAAATTCAATATATATACATTCCCAAAGCACTTCTAGTGATGTTTAGGATAAAATTAGTTGACAAGAATTAGTGCCAGTATATTAATATAATCGCAATTTACTGCATCTTTGAACAATAATAGGAAAATAATATATCCCAGGTGTCCAAAAGTCCTGCAACTCTCTAAGAGTGCCCAGTTGACTATTTAGTTTTTGTCCCATAAGAACAATGTAAAAACAAGCACTTCCTTGAAACTTGCTAACAATTTTTTAGATCTTTTTGAAATAAGTTTTATTTGAAAGATGACAATGTAATTCAGTGACTCTGATGACTATTTGTTGTTGGCCCCATTAGGTTAAAAGTAAAATAAGAAATTAAAATACACAATTTCTTCAAGTTTCTTATTTATGTTACGGTTTATGAATGAGAAAACGGAAATTCGGCTATAACAGGATACATCACTCGACTTAGCTCCTATTTAAACGTCATGGGACTTTCTCTACAAGACATCCAAACACAAAATTTAAGAAAATATTGGGTGTCGGAAAAAAAACTCCCCCTAGTTTTAAAAATACCTCATGATGGTATTAGTTTAAATAAATGAGTTATAATCCTTTGGTGCTGTAGAGTATACATGTAAGTTTTAGTTTTGTATGTTGGCAATAAGTTTGGTACACCTGTTTGAGCTTGTGCGTAGTTCTTTCACCCTCAGCTGTCAGTGCAATGGCTACTCCGCAGCAGACAGCACAATGTGTTATTTGGTTAATGGAAACACATTCCGTTTCCACTGTGCAGCACAATTTTATGAGTGAATAAGGTGGTAATGTACTTGATCTTAAGTAAATCCGTAAATGGTTACAACAGTTCAAAGATACTGGCAGTGTTTTAAAAGGAAAATCGCTGGGTAAGCCAATTGTTTCAATGGAGAATCTTGAGAGAATCGTCGCCTAGTGACTTCTTAGGGCTACAAGAACAAGAAGATTTTTTATCCATGCCTAAAATTGTGCTGCACAGTAGCAACGGAATTTGTTTCCACTAACCAAATAACACATTGTGCTGCCTGCTGCGGAGTAGCCATTGCTGACCGTGAAAGAACTACGCTCAAGGTCAAACAAATGTACCAAACTTATTGCCAGCGTATGAAACTAAAACTTATAAGTATACCCTATAGCACCAAAGGATTATAACTCATCCATTTAAACTAATACCATCATGAAGTATTTTTAAAACTATGGAATTCTTTTTCGGACACCCGCTACTAACAAAAAGTCTAAAGTGCCACTTAAAAGTTTTAACTGTTTTACATTCATTTATAAATAAGATATTAAGAGAGTCGTTGAGCCTTTTGGTCACCCAGTGTATAGTGAGCCCATTGCTTTAGATGAAATTAAATTACTTTAGAGATAACATTTTTTTTTCCAATAGGAATGATGAAGAATTTTGCACAAACTATTACAGAAATATTGCAACTTTTTCTTATATTTGAAAGCACTGAGTTTTTATTCATTATTTTCTTAGTCTAGACTACTAACGCTATATCATAAAATATTACAAATTGTTTCCTATTTGTAGGTTTTAAGCATTATTACAATTATGAAGGACCTATTTATGGTAAGGCTTTTATTTAACTATGTAATTACAAAATTCTGCTTTTTTACTAACTGTCGTTACTAATATATGTAACTAGTAAACTGAAGCTAAAACTAAAAAAATATTAAACCCAACCTTATCCTTTAGTTGAAAATAACTTGACAGGAATCTTTTCTTGAAAAATGGTTAAATATAAAACTACTTACAGGCTTTTATATATACAAAAGTATGTGAACACAATACATACTGTAACTTTACAACCAAATGTAAATATTAACTAAAACTATTAGGTTTTGATTTTGTATAATCTTACTGACAACTCTTTGGCATGAGTATCATATCTTAAACTTAGAATAAATAAACAATCTAAGGCATTAGATTACTGTACATTATATTTTAAGTATTTCAAACTACCCACTAACTAAAACTATAAGAGAGCAATCTCACCGAAACCATGACCAGATTTCATAGCTTTCGCGTATTCCAGTAAATAAATAAACAGTCTTAAATTTACCTTTGAAATTCATAAAAGAATAAGGTATTAACTGAACTACAAACTCAAACTAAACAATTTTAGTTAAACAAGACTAATCAACAGAAAACAAAATTAAAACTTTTTGGAATTCAAAAAGAAGACAAACTGAAAACTACTGAAAAGCGACTATTTGGATACTTGAAGACCTGGCAAGAAGATCACCTTTCTTAAATGAATTGTATAACTGTGACACAATTTAATTTTTACCATCGTAAAGATTAGGAGGAAAAAAAGAGAAGGGAATTGTTGCTATATTTACTGCTCTACCATATTTTATGTGTCCAAAAAGTCCCCCCCTCCCAAAATAAAATAGGAATAGTGGGGGTGACTCTTTGAAATATTTTTTACCCTATCATGTGACCCCTCATTTGAAAAGGGTAATTAACACAAATTCATACACCAAAATCTTTTTGGACAATTGGCAAATTTCCAAAAAAACAGCAGTTTTTAACTTTTAAAATCTGTCCTGTAGCATATAATTTTAAAGCTTTGATACCGAAAACTGAATCCGTAATTTTTCCCAGATTTTAGAAAACGTTAGCGATTGCAAGCATTTATCTGCTCAAACAATGAAACACGTTTTTGAATAACGTTTTTTGAACAGGAGCATCCTAACATTTTTTGAATGCTATTAATGAATTAAATGGCAAACCCTTAAAATTTGCCCAAAAGTATGTATTGATCCTTAATACATATGCCAAAAAGGATGTTCAATGATTTTGATTCATTCAATAAGGCCGGGGGGATAGGGGGTGGAACTTTTTGGACACCCAGTATATTACTGAATTAGTGAATTTGTTGGTAGAAAGAGCAACACGTTAAGAATAGAAAATACTTCAAAGTTCAAAAGAAGGACAAGCCCAAAAACTGAAGTTTACGAACCCATAGTAGAAAAATAAACCACTGAAATATTATTAAAGGTATTGGGTGGTTAACGATTTAGCAATGTAAAAAATTGAGCAACTTAGGAACTTATTTATCGATAAACCAATCTATAAACAGTCTTAACAAAAATGGTTTTTGTGACCAAATTCAATTAAAAATTGACAATATTTCAATGGTTTGTAAACTTTGCTTTAACATACACAAATAACAGAGATTAATCATTTGTTATTTTTAAATAGTTTAAAAAACTATATGTAAAGTACTAAACAGTTTCTTTGAGCATAGTAAGTAAAAATTCAGCACCAGATACGATATTGTAAAGCTTTATGTAATGAATTGTACAAGTTTATTGTGAATCAGATTGCTTTTAACTGATAAGGTTTCTTTGTTTGGAAATGGATCTGCTCAACTTTGTTATAGGTAGTAGTATTGCAACAACACATGGGACAAATCTTTATGAAACAGGTTTTATACAAAACGGCCCAATTCCTGTTCACATCTCTGCTCCCAAAAAGCGCGGGAAATAATTTGAGATTATATTGGTATTATAACTAAACAAGAGTTAAGAGTATCACAGTACGTTTATGGTGATTTCTATCAATGCTGGTGATAAGATGAGGTATAACTTAACCATGCAGTTAGCTAGGATACAAAATTTTCAACATCATCACTTTTCATTTCATGAGTGGGCATACTCTTTTAACTGGCTATCGAACTAACGATTCCTCAACTAGTCAATGAGTAATTCCCTTTTCTGAAAGTCAAATCTAATGATTCTAGCAAAAAACACAAGTGACGTGTTCTCACTAACCAATCTTATTGTTCATGTGTCTTAAGCTAAATTGCAAAGCATTTTTACAATTCTGACGTTTGGAGTATTCAAAGGACATTTTCCGTTAAAGAAACGTTTTTGTTATCCGACTTGATCTCAGCCGAATAAAGGTCGGTTGAGATGAGGTCTGCATTGGCTAATTATTCATTTACACAACACTAGCACCCAACTTTAATATTCTAAAAATTCAAGAGGTTTGATCCTCGTTCTGGTTCAATGGAACTCACAACTTGTGTATCAAGTGAGTACAGTGTTAGCTGCAATCTGCCTGTATCTGATAAGATGAAACAGCTCTCTCCAGTTCAGCAGGCTGCATAGCATTGGTTACTTAGGTAATTATTTCTTTGTTTGGTTGATGGTAACCACAAATGCCTTAGCGTGCCAGAAATTGTTTAAGCTAGTGGTAAGCGGAATAAGAAAATCAACAAGGATTCTTCTTCATCCATTGCGGTCTCTCCTCAGTATATGTTGCACACGAATAGATCCACCTATCGAAAGCTTAAGCTATTTCTGATACGCTAAGGCGTTTGCGGTTATTATCAACCACAGTTATATGCTGCCTGCTGAACTGAAGAAACCTGTTTCAACATTTTTTCGTCTCTTCAGGTCAAGAGTTCACCGTTGACGCACAAGGCGCAACTTCCATTGAAGTAGGACGAGGCACAAACCTAACGAACTCCTACAGGATTACCCTTCAACAAAGACCTTCGTGACGAAAGATGTCATGTCTCGTTCCAATACTCCACCAAACTACTGATTAACTCTAAGAGTAGAGCAGCCGGAGTAGCCTCGTGAACAGTTGAACACCCAGCGGTTGTTGATGGATGCGTATCGGTTGAGTTTGTAGCCGTGGACAGACAACAGACGCATCAGCTTGACGAGCAGAGCGTTGCCGTACTGCCGGTCATCCGCCGGGTTCACCACACTGATCACTTTGATCCGCACTCGCGAGAACGGCAGAGTCTTTAGAACCTTACACATAAATGCTGCTATTAATTTTTACATTGAATAAATTTGCAAATTATGAAGACTGTGAAAGTTACAAATACAAAAAATAAAAATCACAACATTTTAAAAATAAATTGTTTTTTAAGTGTAATGAGTCATACATATAATATTATAACCACACTGTATACAGTAAGAGCCCCTAAACACCAAAAGCAGGCCGATGGCAGTGTCAGCCAATCAGAAACAGGCTGTCTTCATCTCAAAGCCTATTCTCAACTTTTGCCCTCATTCATACAGGAAAGTTCATAGTGATGATCAACCATTATTGGCTACTACAGTAGAACTCCAATTATCCGAACTAATTGGGACCGGACCTCATTCGGTTAATCAAATATTCGGATAATTGGAGTTTTACTAAAACATAGGAAATTCAGGAAAAACTCTTTTACAATATCATAGTATTATTGACTTTAATTAAAAGTAAAATACACACATCAGACTTTAAATCGTAGCTTGTCCCAGTTCTTAAAATTTCAATTTTGTCTGATAACGACAAAACCACACGTTTCCTCTTAGAAGCTATATGAAATAATGAAACAGTACAACTCAATCACAAATACAGTATGTAAAAAAATACGCCAAGTCAATACACCGGCACAGACAGATTTAAGTCAAGCTCGACGCCAATATACTGACTGAGTAAACAAACAAAAGCAGGTGCAGAGTAGATAGACAGACAGACATCGCCACAGTCAAGTGTCCGACTGACTGATGTTTAGTCGGGCCTACGTGCAGGCCCGGTTTAGTACAGTCACTGCCAATACTAGTAGTGTCTTGTACTGTCATTTGAATCGAGTTAGAAGAAACAACGCAGCAAGCGGCTCCTAATCATCCTTCAAATTACGTAACAAAACTTCGTGTAATTTATTTTCTCTAAAAAAGATTCGGATAATTGGCGATTCGGATGATCGGAGTTCGGATAATTGGAGTTCTACTGTAGTTAAAATTTGTTTTGGTAAACTATAATTATTTGTGGGTAGGCATAAATTTTTGGGTGGAAGCCACCCAATTACAGGACTACCAATAGGACTGTAGCTTTGGAGTTGGAGCCACAAAACCAAAATAAAGTATTTTCGTAGCAACTTTGTGAAATGGGGTTGATCAAAGAAAAAAAAACTGGTTAAATAAAATTGTCCTTATTATCCGGCCATGCCTATTGTACACTGCTGCTCAAGAGTTACCTGCAGTTCAGCCTTCTCGGCCTTGAGACTGAGGAAGTCCACAGTGGTGGTGTTATACGCCAGAAGCAGAGAGTAGAGCGGGAAACATTGCACCTTTGTCAGCTGAGTCTCTGTCACATTCTTCACCACTTCTCGAAAACTCACCTGCAGGTAGACAATTTACTTTGTTGGCAGAGATATCTACAAGTTTCTAGCTTAAAATTAAGTACAAAAGGTCAGGTTGTTGAGCGGGGATGTTTCTGTATGGTCTCAAATAACAACAATAATTACTGCAGACACTGTGATTTGTCGTGAAATACATTTGTTTGAAGTTGTATGTTTAATGAGTTAGCCTATCTTTAATACCACAAGTGGTTGTCCAAGTACTCCACAGCCCTAATCTGTTAGGAAATGCCAATCTCCCCCGAACAAACCATTTTTAAGGAATAATGCACCGGTATCCCTGTAACCCCCCTCCGATCTTGACTAATCGTGGAAGACTACCTGTTTGGGGTTAGGCGTAGGGCTGAGGCACACGTTGGCTGCGTGCGCACTGGACCGGTTCCGTGACAGGAGCAACCTGAAGTCCTGAGGGTCCGGTTGTATCAGCAGCCCCCGCCAGTGCAAGGCTCTCTCCAGCCATTCCGTCTCCGAGGTGCTATTGTGTCTGTACGCACCACCCTCCACGAACACGCCCCTTTCTGTAACCAAACGTACTGTATAACTTGGCAAGACAATTTAGTCTAAAGTCACTGGAAGTAAATTATTCAGTATTATGCTAAATCCTTCTGTTTACATTACTTTAATTGCAAGACATTATTTAGTTTGGCAGCCAAATAACAATTTCACAAATTCCAAATCAAACTTATATCTTAAGTCAACAACGCAGTACAAACTGAAAGCCTTAGATATTAGTTAAAGGGCCTTTTTAACAAGACAAACTTTACCTTTTACCCTACTCAATATAAGGGAATGTTCTTAATTGTTAGGAGAGGTAAAGTAAGTTTTAAGAGTTTTTTATGTAATGGTAGCACACTTGTCTGACAAGTGATAGATCCAAGTCAAATTCAAAAAATCTTTATTTACAAAGTTATGCAGACAAAAAAAATAACAGCAACAAAAAAGAAATTAATATACCACAGTTAAAAATAATTTTATTTATAGAACTTACCTTCCAACCGAAAAGCTCCCCAATTTCTGGTATGGCCTCTACATGTACAGTATCATGTTTAACATGACTTCTGGGAGGAGGAGGCCTCAAGTGGTGTTCTCTAATGTAGGAGATCAGTTGTGGGTCTTCCTGAGCTACATTTTGGAAATCAGACTCAATGCTAAGGTTAAGCATTCTGTGATATCTCCGAGCTGAAAAATGATGCAATTATTTTTCTCTTCATGATATTTAACACAACTTGAACAGAAACGTTTTTTTCAACCAACGGCCTCAGTTTCTTGCCATGAATTATCACAAATGTTTTGACCGTTATATTCGCTATTTTCTTCCAGTTATGGTCAATTAACATCTTGAGGTCGCAGAGCAAGATATATTTGAGGAGTTTGTGCTTGGTTTATTAATGTTGATAATAACTGGCTACCAAAGTCTGGAACAGTATTTTCGAGGCTATTGACCGGCCCTCCTCAAATGTGGTGAGTGAAAGAGCGATCGGGCGTTTGCCAAGCATCTTCATGCAATGCACAATGGTCTAGCCAATCCTACTACTATAAATATTGAATTAAATCCCTTTTACTAATTGAATAAAACAAACTTAAAAACAATAAACTAATATTTAACATTTTTCTATGAGGCGCCTTTTGACCAGCCAAGCTGTCTTCGTCCGATAACCTCTGCTAAATAAAAGAATCTGACAAAATGATCTGATTTGATATACAGTAGACCCTCGATAGAACGGACTAATGTGGCGGAAGGGTGGTCCGGATTTCGAAAAATCCTGATGATCGGGGGGATACCGATAAGCATATCCTGGTGCATAAGAATCGATAAAAATAGACTCAAGATGACGTAATTTGAGGTCCAGATCGGTTACTGACGTGTTTAGCTGAGCCACATACCTTAAAACCACTCACTCTTGTAGGCAGTACTCACACTGAAGGTCTTACGATATAAAACACATTTAACGCTCGACAATGTATTTATTTCGTTCAAAATACTGTATTTTCACAATTTATGTACAATTCATATTTACAGCAAAAGGTTTCTAATTTTAATAAAATTCCTCCATACGAATGAACACTTCTTGGCTTTTGTCCGCCATCGTAATCACACAATTTAATCCCCGACACACTAACACAAGATATCACAATACAGATATTCACGAATCAGCTGCACGTAACTCACTGTTGTTTACATTTGTGACAGTGCAGGTGCGAGGAGTGGTGAGCAGTAGATAGCCTGACATTATCGATCCACTCCCTGCTCCCGGTCTGCGCGGTGTTGGCAAACTCAGAACTCAGTTGCGTTCTTCGTACTTCCGGTATTGTCAACGTGACGTTAGTGCACTATATTGTCATTAAATATTGTTTAAATTACTAGCGTTTAACAAATACTGTATGTAACAAAAAAATGTTTTTCGTATACTGTATTTAAATTAAATTTTTTTTACTTAGGGGTGGTCCGGACCATCCCGAATCGATTCCGTTCGATCTACTGTATTGGTTTATTGATTTAAAATATTTGTCACTAATTATCCAATACTAGAGCTCTACTTTCAAGATATTAATGGTTTACTGTTATCTGATTGAAATAAAACCACTAAATTATGAAACCACACAAAATTACAACTTTAAAAAAGAAACTTATTTAAAATCTAAAAAACCAATTTTATAGACTAGAGCTTTGTTGCGGACGAGGCCTTTCAAAGACAATGCTTTTATCTTCAGATCCTTACAAAATTGAGTTTACAAGTTATCTTGAATGCTTTTCAAAGAATATTTTAGAAAATGCATATATTTTACAACTAAAAGTCACAATGTTTTAATAAAAAAAGCAAAGAACAAAGTAAACCTTTAAATATTAAAAATATAATAATATGAAAGATAAATTATTTTTATTTTTTTTTAATTTTATTTTTATAAAAAGTAATATGTTGATTTTCTTACTTCTCATGTCAGTGGAAAAAACCAAGATGCTCATCACAATAGTAAATGTGGCAAAAAAAGCACAAAATGGCAGACACCTTTGAGCATAGATTTTCGCCACCATGATGAATCACTGGGATCTGAAAAATTTAACAACACATCAGGATTAGTCTTAATTAATTGTAAATGCAGCATAGATGGGTAACACAGTTGCAACCCTTGAGGTGTTTTTTAAAAATCCAAGAATAAAACACTGCAGACTAGACTCTGTATCCGGACCATTTAGCCATCAAACAGCACGATGATAAAGCGGTTTTAACAAACATGACTACCTGGGTGCCTTCTGCACATAGCTTCAGGGCCATGTGCAAAGAACTGTAAGTTCTTGTGTACTGAATTTGTAGGCCTGTAGGATAATAGTGACAAGAAAGGGAAGCGAAATTTAAAAAACCTTCACAGAAATTGTCTGTTAGAGTACAAAGTATTATGGTTTTGAATTCCAAGAATATTGGTTAACCCCTAACTGGTACGTTCCATTGCCTGGTAGATGCGTCACTGCCGGGTTTTCCATGTTGACATCCACCTATCCGCTGATTGGCACGTTGTCTGCCTCAGATACGTTTATTAGCCATTTGCTAGCGTTGAGCATATGCGGAATGGTCAGACACCACGCCATGTGCATTGTTACATGGCCTTTAATGCTTAGGATGATACAGAGGTTTAGAGACCGCTCTTTTAAGGTGAATATGTAAATAAATAAATATGGGATGCTTACCATTGAAAGGGTTATTAAATCAGTTGACCTCTGGCAATTGGTTCATATCCACTAAACAATCACGGCTCATGGCCAGTCAGGTCAAAATTAAGACCTAGCCTACGCTTAACATAAGAAATAGCTCCTTAGTAAGAATGGCTGATGGCCAGTTAGGTCAACATCAAGACCTAGCCTACACTTAACATAAGAAATAAACCCTTAGTAGGAATTATATTCACCCTAGTAAAAATTGATTGATCGGTAAAATTTAATGAATACAAGACCATTCAACCATTTATTCTGTATTACTGCATAAAATTTACTTACATTAAAATATCTCTTACCAATCCAGCTCCAGCCAAACCGCAATGAGTGCACACTGCATAGAATAGATACGAATAGTTTTAGTCTAGTTCATAATAAATTATTAAGGTTCTAAACAATTAACGCTGTAAATTTTACTGTTTTTGTTTATTAATTAATTTTGTTTTGTCACAGAAACCATCGGCCTCTGACAAAATAAATCTATGGCATTGATTTTAAATGTTTATGTATATTTAAAGCCAATGTCTATGGTCTCCAATGTGCTATGACTGCATAGAGAAATGTGATGAATCATTGAGAAAAAATAATATCATGTAAGCCGCGCAACAGAATTCAGAAATCCCATCACAGTGACTTCTGTTATCATAGACATTCTATCAATTTACTTGAATAATTCGCCCACACTTATGTACATGCGAACTATTATCTTTAGTTCATTGCGCAACGAAAAAGATATTCAAATAACTTGCGCTATTTCTAGCAAACACTACATAGAGCAAGGAAGCAAAATAAAAGCCAATAAATCAAGTATTCGTAATCTGTGTTTCAGCTGACTGCATTCATATTTTTTCTAGTCAGTTCTTCTTGCACTTGCTGTCAGAAATACAGAGTGTCAGCAAAATTTCTACAATAATAATAGAATAGTTTCTCTTTTAGGTACCTGTGTTAGCTATTTACAGTTGTTTACTAAAATTGTATTGTATCGTATTCTCTGCAGACATAGCTTAAAATAGTTTTCTATTTACCAACTTGAGTTAAGTTCCATAGATGGGAAAATATAATGAAAGTGTCCATATAGCCTAGTGCAATTAAAATATTAGTAGTTGGTCGAGTCACCGAATTTAACACAATCTTAACGGCATCACATGTAAGTGTTTATTTATTTCTACGGCAAACGCTAGTTTACATTGGCGTATAACTATTGTAACTTACTTGCGAACATCCTTAAAGTGTTGATTTGTGTGCTTTAAAACTTTGAATTGTAAATAGTTGGAATAGCTAAAGTAAACTTCTAAGATTACATTGTACAACCTAGCTTAAGAATGGGCTAGGTAGAACAAATAGTTCATACCCACAATAGGCACACGGGATCTATAGTCCATCACCATAGCGAAGAGTAGAAGGATTACTGTGGACTTGACGACTGTAAAACTACCTTTTGAAATTTCAATTTAAAAAAATTGAACTAGCTTGCTGATTGGTTGATTATGTAAGCCAAAGCTAATAACTGTAAGCCATCTGCAAATTTGCCACTGGCATTAAAAGGAAATTAGTTTCGCTTTTGGAGATTGTAGCGTAGTCCCTAATGTCTGTTGCCTCCCCCCCCTGCTCTCTCTCAGCCAACAGTCGGTAGGTAGTTAATTCGTCGCTAAGGTCACCCATGGTAACTGGCGAATTAACTAAAAAAAGGTATTGGGCAGTAACTCGCTTAAAGTAGCATGCTTCTTTTTGTAGTTTAGAACGTAGCGGTCCTATTTCTTATAACTACTACTTTTATAGCCAGTGTGCTACAAATGATGCTGATATTCAGCTACTCGTGGTAACTCCTCCTACTTTTGGCTCTGAAATAGTTAAGATGAGATAACTTTACTGCCAGACAAAATAAATTGCATTAGGCCTTACAAAATACATAAAATTAGAATGACAAACAAAAACAAAAGTAACAAACATTGAAGTACTCGTAGATACTACATAAGATTCATCTTCCCTTGACCCTAAGAATAAAACGTAAGGGATAGCATTAATATGTGGAACAAGCGTGGAACAGTTGTAGTCTTGGACAAAAGTCAGCAAGTTTGAGGTTACCACCTCTGGAAATAGTTTGTAGCTTGGTCCTGCACTACGGCCTACTAACTACATGACCAGTTCCAAAGCCAAAATGTAGTGAAAAGACCAGGTATTTTAACGGAAGATTAGAAATTCTTCATGGGTAGCAGTAGCTATCTTTAGGCTCGCCATCTGTGGTAATCTTAGTTCCCAAAATTGGCGTCTACAACACAATTTTTCAACAGAAATGCAGTTATTTTTTAGTTAACTGTAGCCTTTATAGAAATATGTCAGTTTCATACTTACTTGAATACTTGATAACTTCATCGGACTGGGAACTCCTAGCATGGATTGTGTCAAATTGGTCTAGTTCTTGATAGGCTGTTCAGCCTAGTCTTGTGACCTCTTCAAAATACTCTTTTAATGAGTAGGTTTTCAACACTCTTTATAACAGCCTAATTGATAGTTTTATTGAATAAACCGTATACCGAAGGCAGGAAAAATTTTGCCTTAGGGTGTCTCTGTTGAATATTTAAGCTATGAGAATTTTTCTAGTTTATGGTTGTACCTTTGATTCATTTTGAATATTACTTCTAAGTGCTTGATAGTAAAGGTTTATTGAACTTTCCAACTTTTAAAAAATTAGTGAACCAAGTTTGGTATTAGACATAATTGATACTTTCTTTTGTAAATGAGAAGGTGGAAACAGAAGAAGGACCCCAAATTTCGTGTCCTAGATGGCTTTGCAAAGTAACTCTTAGCCTAGAATTCCCAAAGTTTGCAATCAAGGTTGAAGCCAAAGCTTGATAACCTCATTTTAGTGTTTGCATCTCTAAGCTAAAACAAATCCTTTTATTAGGTTTCTAAGAGTATTATGGAGAACCAGAGGTCTGCTTCTTTCCACGCCTCATCTCCCAGGGCCAATAAACTTTCAAAACTATAATGTTTCACCTCTTAGTTGCAGGATGACTTAGGACCTCTTAGTTGTGTCATTAGCAAATAAGACAGTCTGGCTGTAATTTTGAATATTATTTCATGAGTGAACAGGAAAGGCCGAGGCTTGATAGCCCTGGGGTACTCCATGATTACATCCTTAAAGGTGAAGACTGTCCATAACTGTTTGCTTTCTGTCTTTAAAGTGATATAAACATTTTTAGAACTTTCAACACCGTATATTGTTTGGTCTGTGGACTTGGAGGAGTGCATAAATTGCTTGGTCTTTTTTTCCTCAAGATGTCTGCAGCTTTAGGGGCCGTATCAAACTTCCCATCTTCTGTTTCGGACATAATTCAAGGTTTACCCAGTACTTTCAGTATGGCATTACTTCAGAGAATGGCCATAAGTCAAGGAAGCCAAGCAAGTGCAGCTTATTTTTTTTTTACATTACAGGAGCGGAGACTAAAAGGAAATAGGGCCTCTTAGGCAGTGCCTGTTTTGAGGTTCCTTATATAAAATCAATTGATTGAAAAAAGAACTCAGAACAAAGAGATCAGTGTGTAATTGCACATAATATGTGGCGGACTCATCAGGAATGCTAAGTGCATATAATTCCATATTCCATAGCTTTGGACCAATGAAAAATAAAACATCAACATCACATAGATTCCAAAAAAAAAAATATCTTGTAACATTAATGGTTTTGATTTAAGTTTACTGATGTGTGTTTTCAGGATAGTTCATTATCCAAAATAACCCTAAATACTTTAATTAAGTTCATATACCTGTGTTCAGTTTCAAGGCAAAAGCACACATATATTTAACTTGCCTGAAAACATTTTGATTTTTCTTAAGCAGTAACCACCAGGCTGGTGGACAAAGCTGTATCATCAGCAAAAGATGTAAGATTGACATAAATTATAAACAGCAATGCTCCCCACGCCATCTCGTTACTTTTTCTGTTTTCACTACCATTTATAGGCTATAATTCTTCCCAGTAGCGAATCATTTAAATATGAACACAATTTATAAAGTTTAATAAAGCAATTATTAAGTCCAGATCTAAAACCCTGAGATACTGGTCTGGTTACACTGTCTAGCAATAAACAGTAACTTTTTCCTACTTGTTCCATCTATAAGCAGAGTTCTTGCATCTGGTTCTGATGGTATAGTGGTGTTTCCATGTAGATTTAGGAACTGCCGGTCAAATAGAGCAGTGGCTTGACATGCGGGCAAATGCCTGGCCTAATGTTCTCCTTGTTCAGCACCCCTACCTTTAGTAAATAAGTTATTCTTAGTTGGTCCCATCATTCACAGCCGAGAATCCGCCCGATCCTCATCGCCACAATACCTGCAGTCTTCTGAAGCTGACTTCTTGATCTTGAACAGATATTGAAAAGAAAGTAATGTTAGGTAGTCTAGTCATGAGCCCTCCTGACCAAATAGTTAGATCCGAATTAGGTTTTGTCCAGGCTCGCTGACCATCTATCTTGCCATGTCATCATCATGTTTCTGGCCTGTGCCTTTCTAATACCTGAGTGACAATCGGCCCTCTCCAATGCAAGTGTCAAAGGTCAACAGCATCAGCCGAGAATGGTGCGTATCCACTGCAGCCATTCTCCTTGGACGTGGTCATCTTCAGCCGAAGCTTAACCTCTTCCAGATACAGAACAGTGGATACTACCACTGATGAAAGCAACTTGGACTGGGTCCATGCAGGGTGTAGTGGTAACGGCGTTCCCACACTGCTTTTATTTTTCAGAATTTGAATCGGTTTCCCCTTCCCTAGGTGTTTCATACTCCTTAATCTGCTTCAGAAAGTGCCTAGGTACCATATAATTACATTAATATTTATGATAACCAGATACAAACTCTGCCAAATTTACCACTACAAATGGATGTAATCATTGAGTGAAATGATCTTCGATGGTCCAGCCATACCCCTAAGTACTTCAGTTCTTTACAAGGCTCAATAGTAGTGAAAACTTATGTTTCCAAGTTCTCTGTTGAAATACCACCAGAGCCAGATCATTCAGGAATGCCTCATGTGGTAGATCGAGTCTGAGTGTTACATAAGATTGCCGCCTACCTGCGGCAATTTCTGGATGTCATCGGTTATGTGAAGTCAATTTTTGGGCTTTTGTTAGTCTTGAACCAAACTATAGAAGGATTAAATGGTTAAACACACAAAAAACTATATAATAGGACATGACAAGGCTGGTGGGTAAGGCTTCAAACCTGGACATTGTAACACTTGCATAAAAGCTACATACTTCAAGTAGTTGATAATATAGCCGTCAAAAGTGTAGGGAAAAGTAGCTGAAAACTACTTTAGCTGATTTGTAGTTGTTGAAGTATTACTTTAAAATAAAATTAATTGTAGTGTGGCTAAGCTATTTTTCTCATCAAGTAGTTGTTGCTAAGCAAGCCACTTGTGGAAGTAGTTTTTAAGCATGTAGTTACTGCACCAGCCATTTTGTATTTCTCAATTCCCAAGCTCTAACACAGTTCCTCGTCCTTTTGCTTATTTTATGTTGGAGCTATTAGTTTGGTTACTTCTGAAATGTTTCATGTGTAGAGACACAAGGATGATAGATAAACAAATTCAAGTAACTAATTTATAATTTTACATAGCTACTGGTTTCTTAAAAATTTTAACTTTTTTCAGATTATGAGTTATCACAAAGATAGAGGCCCAGGACCAATCCCCAAAAGATGGCTAAAGTGTCCACGGAAGGCCACTGGTTTAATTCATGACAAGTTTTTAGCGTTTAAGACTCCTCTAGATAGTAAGTTTGACGAGCAGGTCCCTTTGCCATTCAGATTTCCACCGTCCATGCTGTTTTCTTTTATGAAAACTTGTAAGGTAAGTTTAACTTAAAATGTATGGAATGTTATGAGGGAAATAAATTTCTTTAGAGTTAAGCCAAATAGTTTTATGCGAGAGGTCCAGAATTGTCGAAACATGACGACTATTTCAGGGTGTATTGAGTCTTAAAGACTTGACTAATTGTTCATCAAACCCTGAAAATTAAGGATAAACTAGTGCCTCTGTAAAGTTGGCTATTCCAAATGTCACATGACAGCCACTGGTCACTCACTTTTTCTCAATAAGTGCCAAAGTCATTTTTGACTTATCAGTGAGACCAACATGTTTGTAGAAATCCCTCATTGTACAGCAAAAAATATATAAATGTCTGTTGAAAGAGGTTTGGTATAATTTTTTGATTGATTTGTCATGGAAAAATAAATCTGAAAAGAAATTTTCTACTCTGTTAACTAGGGTGACCAGAAAATTTTTGGTCTAACCCAGGACACATTTTAACTTAACGATTCCGTACCATATAGTTATTAATATGCTCAAACAAAGGTTTAAAATTAATAAATTATGAAATAAAATAATACATACGTTAATATTGAATGGACGATATTTATTTTCATGAAGACAAATCTATTATCTAACACTATTTACATTGAAAATCTTCTTTTATATTCTCCTCAAACACTTAACAGGTACTTGGACCAGGTTGATTCACCTGATGACTGGGCTTCTCATATTTAAATTACTGAAAACTCTAAAAAAGACTAAAATGAGCAATGTATTGTATGTAAAATATGATTTTCCAATAAAATGTCTACAGCCCCGGACAAATTCCAACCCTGGACCGGACACCGGACAGAGGTTTGAAACCCGGACTGTCCGGGACAAACCCGGACGTCTGGTCAGCCTACTGTTAACCTCTTATATACATTGTATTAAAAGATTTACTATCTTCTTACCAGTGTAAGTTGCTACAAAGTGTAACTTGTTTTTTTCTTGCCCTTAAAAAAGAATAAACTGCTATTTATCTGATATAGGTTGTTCACCTTAAGACGGATCAGATTGCAATAATGAATATTATTTGGGGTCACTAACGATGGAATACTAATAAAATAGTTCATTGAGCTGAAATCCTCCCATCGTCAACAACAAACTTTAAACAAAGAATTGATTCTTAAATAATTGTAATGGACATATTGTTGTTTCCCGTTGAGTTCTCAGGCCTTTTGTCAAAGGATATTGTAATTTTTTCATTCTATTTTCTTTACCATTTGCAAATTTATGTTTTTATTTTATTGTGTATTGGAAACACGTTTAATACATTGTAGTGCTGAGGTCCTGTGATGTTTTGGATCACTAGGTCTTTAACTAGATTTACAAAGAATTATTAAATTTAACACCTTGTTAGTATTGTGGTTGGTGTAGTAACTTTTTCTTTTGCAGGTACAAATCGGTCTGTGGATTGATTTAACAAACACGAGTAGATTTTACAACCAGAGTGATATTGTAGAAGCCTATGGAGCAGAAAGGAAGTAAAATATTTCAAACTGCAATGCAGGGGTCATGGCGAAACACCTTCCGAAGATCATACCAGACTTTTTATTCAAGTGTGCAAAAACTTCATAAACACCCTTTTTGTAAACATTTGGAGTGGGGGTTGGGGTGTTTTATAAAAATCTGCTATTTTATAGTACTTTAAATCAGTTTTACATTACAGAATTGGTATAACAATATTTTAAGCTATCGATAATTATACATGTAAAACCAATTTGCACTTTTCAATAAATAATTAAGTTTATTTGAAATAAAATAATTTAGTTTTGAACTGGCTATAAATCAATAATATAATAAAGTCAATATTTTAGTTTATAGATGATACAGACACATGGTAAAAAAATTAAACAAGTTGAGAAACAAATGCAATGTATTCAAACAATAAACAATTAATGCAAACGTCGATTTTCGCACCGAAATTTTTCTTATGGACTCGTTCACCAAAGGTCTAATTTAGCTGTCTAGCATTCGGGCTTTTAGACCCAAATTTATCCATTTTGGATTCTGAAAATCTAGAATTACAGATTCGGGACCAAACTCAACTTCCATATAACACTATGAAACACCATGTATTGTTAAACAGCAAGTATTAACATTTTACAGCAGTAGAAAATAAGCCTACAATACCGCTACAGACAGTATAAACGAAATGCGGACGATATACTACGACAGAAGTCAAAGTTTGCTCTGTAGTACTCACTACTCATGTAATCAAAACAAAACTATTAGTACGCTAGGAATGCAGAAGCTGTAGCTTATAGGTATGACTCAGCTCAGCAGCCTCGGTTCACTTACAAGGAAGAATATAGCCTAACAGCAGGCCTATATTGTAAAACTAGACCAGTCTTGAGAGTGACACCCGGCCTCAGGGCATACGAAAAACTACAAAATTGTATGTTTTGGTTTTAAATATTGGTGGGGCAGGGCCATACCAACAAAAATTGGGCCGTGCCCAAATCTTATGAAGTCGGCGCCAGTGCTTATGTGCATGAATGTTCCATCTGTTGATGTTGAATTCCTTGGATAAAGTAGCTAGCTTATCACCACTTTCTAATATTTGTATAATCATTTACTTTTTATTACCAAAGTAACATAGGTGGCTATTTTACATTTTTGCAACATCCGGCCCATACTGAACAAAAGCACAGATTAGTATTAGGCCGCTTTCAGGCGATGAATTTTGCCATGCTCAAGTGAGTTTGATTACAATAGCATCATATGGAGGTGTTCAGACAGGCGGCGTGGACACTGCCATTGTAATCAAACTCACTCGGCCGGGTCATTATCTATGGGCGACGCTGAAAGCACTACTTGTCTCTGGCTCTCTGCAGCAGTGAACTGAAGAAATCGATACAGACGGCGATCGTCACGTGCTTCACAGACAAGTGGAGTCTGAAAAACAGGTGGCTAGTTGACACGGTTACAACGCCGGATTACTGGACGTGTCGGAGTGGCGAACAACCGGATTATAGAGACTGTACTGTATTTTATTAAACAAATTATAGATAGAATGAATGATTTTCCATCTAAAATTATACCAGGTGGCAGTTCAATGAGTTCTCAGAACTGGATGCTTGTTTCTATGGTCTCTCTCTTGGCTACTGTTATTACTATTTTGGTCCTAACAAATAGCTTGGAAACTGGTCATAGTAAAAACATGTGTCCAAATTTTATTTGCATCTACTTTTGCTACTCAGTGAATTGCAGCTTTAATTTTGTCTTATCATTCAAACTTTTACTGAAGATTGTTAAACAAAGGAAATTTAAAAATTGAAAATAATATTGCAAATCAAAAAAATTACGAGAAGGTAGTCCTGTAAAAGGAGGCAGAGACTTTATGGTTTGTAGTAATGTTTAAACTTCCGATTTAAATAACATGGTGTATGGGTTTCCCAAGCAGCCAACTAAGAGTGAAAAGGAATGGAGAAAAAGTGTCTTGGCCCCTCCCCATTTTTTCAAATGATGAACCATTTTCCTTTCAGTGATCTTTAGTAGGGATCGCTGCCTCTGTCTTGAAGTATGACGAGATGTTCTGTACTAGTGTACTCAAGGGGAGTAATTAAAGCCACAATGTGAGAAAACATGGTCAATGTCTCCTCGCATTTAAACCTCAAAACTACCTAGCCGTTTATTCCTGGCAAATGCCTCAGAAATAGAGAAAGAGAAACAGTTGAATGGGTTGTTAAAATGGCTACAGTTAAGAGAATGTGCAATCACGCAAAATGCAAAGGGTAAATCATGGATAAAACTAAGTATTTCAATGTACAACAGCCTAACTAGTGCTTCATTCTTTAAGTACTTAATTGCTCATTTTCACTACAGGTATCCATTGCACTCATGGATTCAATCGGACTGGATTTCTGCTGGTAGCATATATGGTTGAAGAAATGAACTGGGGTTTGGACGCCGCAATCCAAGAGTTTGCTAGAGTCAGGTGAGATAGACGCGTCAGTTGTTGTCAACCTAAGAGTTAAATTGTTTGTAGTAATGACTGTACAGTATTTTGTCAAATTATTGGCTACTGCATGTTTAAATTGTTGTTGGTAAGGTGTTTTATATTGTAGTTTATTTCATGTGATAACCAAAGTAACTACTACTCAATTTTTTGTTGGTTTAGAGCACCTGGAATTTACAAACAAGATTATTTAGAAGAGCTATATAGAAGATACGATGAGATTAAATACACGATGAGAGCCCCGGCCCTTCCAGATTGGTGTAATGGTAAATGAAGTTTCCAATTATTAATAGTACTAGCAGGATAGCTGTAACTATATTGCTACTGAAGTTATGATATCTTATCTGGAAGGAAAATGGGACATATTATCTGGGTTGTTGTTTGCTAATTAGAGGTAACCATTCATATCTGTAGGTATTTTCCTATTTTTAATTCCAGTGGTGGTTCTTCAGGACAAGAAAATACAGCCGCTTGGTATATCGTTACTCTCAGAGTCAAATAAAAAATTAGTGCTTACAATACCTTTGTTCAAAGACTCTCTGCTCCTAAGCCCAGAAAAGTGTGTCAATGAATTTAAACAAATGAATAGTTAAACAAATATCGGTGGCCAATAGTTGCAAGCCTTCAATAATTGACATACTACGCTAATAAAAACAGAAACAAACAAAAGCTGGAAACAAATAAATTTTTGAAGAATTTTTGGCAAATAGTATAAATACTTTTAAAATTAAAAACAGTAAAAGGCCTATATAATGTAACAATTTAATCACTAAGCCCTTTCAACAGCTAAGCTGTCATCTTCAGGCAAACAAATTGTCATGTAACTTCATTTGCCTGAAGATGATTAAATTGATACACTATATTGGCCTTTTTGTGTTTTTAAAAGTATTTATGGAAAAAATTAATACTAATGTTCAGATTGACGAGAGCATGAAAACTTACATCATCTGCTGAATACGGCATAAATAGGCAATAGCAGTCGTGAACTAAAATAACAAGCTAGTAAAGCATAATAAAGTTCAAAACCCAACAAGCTTATTACACTTCTTAAACGCTGAGGAGGAAATACATAGAAAAAGAATAGAGATAAAATGGTGGTCTACAAACTAAAATGCAGTGATTGCCTCAAGTATTGTATAGGCCAGACACCTAAACAATTTCTCATTATTTCAGAATCTGATGAAGACGATGAACCAGTGGAAAAAAATTCTTTTAAAAGGAAGGAAGACGATTCTTCTGAATCTAGGTAAATACAAGTACACATTTTCAAATATAACTTGTTAACAAGAAACCAAACTAACAGTTATTTCTTAATAACTCATGTATGTACAAAATGTAGCCTTCCCTAATAACAGTTTTTAAAGTGACCTAAGTTAGTTAACAGATTTAGCAACTCACAATGACATAATAATAAATGAACTCCGATAACTAAGTCATATGAACTCCCGATAATGCTGCTAAGTCATATGAACTCCCGATAATGCTGCTAAGTCATATGAACTCCCGATAATGCTGCTAAGTCATATGAACTCCCGATAATGCTGCTAAGTCATATGAACTCCCGATAATGCTGCTAAGTCATATGAACTCCCGATAATGCTGCTAAGTCATATGAACTCCCGATAGTGCTGCTAAGTCATATGAACTTTGTGATAATGTATTCTGTATTACTGATCATGCTCAATACTTCTAAACAGTGGTGGCAAAAGCAAAAAAAGAAGAAAAGAAATGAATAACAAGAACCCAGTGTTTATGGAGGGAGTGCCAGGTGTGACTCCGATCCTAGACCAGCCGAAGTTGGGTACAATTCAACAAACCGTGCAGCAGATGTGTGGCTGGACAAGGTAACCAAACAGTCAAATTGTTTTCAGTTAAATTGAAATTCATAATTAAGTCTAAAATTTTGACTACCTTACAGATAAAATAATATGAAAGTACCACAAATAATCCAGTTGGTGTCTGGTCTAAAGATGAAAACTTTGTTTTTGAAAGGCCTAACCAAAATTAAAATTTAATTATTGGATTATTTGTGGTACTTTCATATTATTTTGAAATTCCAATAAGAAGCTGTTTCCAGATGCCTTACAGATAGTATGTTCAAATAAATAAGGGTAAGATATAAATATTTTAAATGTTGCCACCACAAGAGAATCTGCCATATTGTTGGTTCTATATTAATAAATATGACTTAGTGAACTTTCTTTGAAAAATTGATTCATGCTGCCAGTATGGTAACAATAAAATGAGCACCAAACCTGACTCCAAGAACATGTTTTGAGAATGTTTTCAAACTTGTATAGATACATAGGTAACCATTTTCGGTTCATAAAATGTTTTATAAATGTTCCCTTTGTAAATATATGTCATTAATAATGAAGCAAAAAATCTGAGAGCAGAAAAATAAGATTTACAAATTGCAAAGAAATTTGCTTTTCTCATGCCAGCGGGGCTTTAGCGCTTAGCCACATGTTGACCTGTTTCATTTATCTGTGTAAAATTGAATCAATATTTTTATTTTTTAAGGTAACTGTTACGTATCAAGTTTAGCAATTCCAATACTATTTCCGTGGTGAGTGCTTATTACATTTAAAACTGTTATTGTTGTTAAATTTATTTACCTAGTTTAGGAAGCTGTCAAATGTAACTATTGATACAATTTTTTTAAACCTTCAGGTCTGGATTTCCTGGTTGTCAGCCGGTTTCAATGGACCTTTCAAATATTAAATTACTTCAAAAAATGCCCTACAAAGTCTCATGGAAAGCTGATGGAACTAGGTAAGTTATTTCCATGTTTCCAATTTATTTATTGAAGTGGACTGCAACTAAGTCAGTTTTGTTTCCGAATGTGCCTGTTCAATTGTTTTAATACCAGAAAGAACCGACAATTTCAAGGGTGAATTTATAACTGTAACAACTGCCTGCATGTTCTGGATTTTCTGCAGGTATATGATGCTGATAATGAAAGAGAATGAAGTATATTGCCTGGATCGTGACAACAGTGTGTTCCAAGTAGACGGCCTGTGGTTTCCTCATCGCAAGAATCCCGACAAACACATCTCAAACACTCTCTTAGATGGGGTAAGAGAGAGCTATTGTGTAATTAGCTGAAAACCAGCGTGAAAGTAGCTAGTTAATCTAGTTTTAGCCTATTTTTCCAAAAGTTAGTTTTAAATTTAGCAACTATTTAGTTTTAAATTTAGCAACTATTTCTGTTGGGGTTCAACTAGTTTACCCAGCACTTAGTCGTGTAATTTACTGAGAAACTGAAATCAAGGTGTAAAATATACCACTTTGGTCTAAACTAAACTTTTGTATGGTCTAAACGCTTGTACTGTTAGAGGTTTAAAAATCTGTACCTGGCCAGATTTACCTCTACTTCTGGTTTCCAACATTTAAATTCTGATGAAACATTAAAATAAACATAAATGTATTGTGAAAAAACAATTAAAATACTCATACGAAATGACTTGGTAACATGATTACAACTTATTTGCAGGAAATGGTAATAGACAAACACAAGGGTCAAGACATTCCCAGGTATTTGGCCTACGACATTGTTCACTTCGAAGGAGTGGTGTGCTACAAGATGAAGTTTCCAATGAGGCTTAAAGTTATTGAGGTCAGTTGTTAATTTTTTGTACAAGTTTAAGTACGTTACCCCAAATTAGCCAAAAAATACATCTTTTATATATTATAACTTAAATTTTATTCACATTTTATGTATGAATGAAACGAGGTCAGAACAGTAAACTTTTCTCATACAATGTTTCTATGTTCATACTTTACTTTGCTTTGAGACACCACTCTTAGAGGGTATTTTAAGATGAATATGATGAGTATTTTGATGGGTGATGAGATGTAATCTTGTTACAAACCCGGGGCCGACTATTCCCCAGATTGGGTCAATAATTAATAGCCCAACGACAATAGAATGGACAAACAGCTTTGGAACCACGGAAGGGCCATCTAGGTTTACGGTAGTTTAAATTATCGTGTAAGTAATACATTTTAATCATACAAACAAAAATATTGAGAATGGCTCACACATAGAGGCCAACTGTATAAATCCAAAAATGTAATTTTTGATCTAAGATTGGGATTTTTGATTAATGTATTCTAATAATTGTGATCCATTAGTATAAAACTATACAAAAATATATTAACGTATTTTTAACTACTTATGTAACCTGTATCAAATGTCAGCAGTTAATTAGTTTTTAACCAGTTTTCCTAGTGAAAATCAAACGCCAAGACAATTTTCATTCAAGAAAATGTAGCATCCAAATTGTGTGTTTATCTGGACAAATGAAATAAGTGGCTGCCAAGAGGTCAACCAGCGGACCTTTTACAAATCTATTATTAATTCTTTGAATATGTAATGTTTCAGATGGACGTAGTCGGACCGAGGAACAAAGCTATCACTGAGGGCCGGATACGCAAAGAGTTGGAACCGTTTAGCATAAGACTGAAGCAGTTTTACCCTGTGGAGTGTCAAGTTTTGCTGTTGGCCAAAAAATGGAAATTGATGAAAATCACGACAGCTTGAAACTAGTAAAGCTCTCAAAGGTACAGATATGTTGAGGGCTGTTTACGGCACAATGCCCAAACTTCAGCTTAGCGAAAAGCGCGGCGACGATCTTCCATTGTGGATGAAAACTTGATCGGTGGGACCCTTGGTGTCCATGATAAAACCTAGCGTGAGTGAGATGATAATGAATCTTATGACAATGCCTCTGCAGCAGACCATTATTTTCGAAGATTGTCCTTTTTCAAAAGATATTGCTGAAATAGCAACTTACTGTCAGAATCACAATCCAAAATGTAGTTTTCCGCACTAAGTCTGTTCTGAAGTTCAATTTATTGACAGGGATGTGGCACTAATGATCGTTAATAGTAGCCCAGGGCGATACCTTCTTTTCTTCATTTACATGGTGTCAAGGTTTAAATTAACAACCAACACTAAATAACCGAGATACATGACAAACAAGTAACAGCTACAAAGAATATATAAGTTCAATACAAAAAACCTCATCCTGATTCAAACTATGCTGAATATTATCTAAGACCTTCAGTACAGACAACGTCAATAAACAAAATTCATTTATAATTGCAAAATGAACTAAACGTTTGGCACTAAAAATAGTTTATTGACGCGGTCTGTATTTGAAGCCTTAGATAATAGTCGTGATGCTCATGATGATGCTACAATCACTATGAAGAAACAATAATTAATTTGAGGTAAACTTTCAGCCGTATAAAACCGGGCAGTGTATGGAGGTGTTGAAATGGAAACCGCCGAGCCACAACTCAGTTGACTTCAAGCTGAAAGTGCAAAGGGAGGGTGGGGAGGGGTGAGTATATAAATTTTAATTCATTTAATTTATAATACAGGGTTATTATAAAAGAATGCCATACTTTAATTATTCTGTACATTTTAGACTATAGGTGTTTAATGAGTAATTTACATACGGTTTAAAAGAGGAATTTGCAAACTTTTGTTTACGTGTATTTTCAGCTGTTAACTATCAACAAGATTGCTGCCCTTCTACACAAGATATGCTCTTCCTCAGTGGTGGATGGGACACATGGGAGTTGAAGATCTGGCTCCTCCCTTCTCGCGACCAAGATTTGATCCAACCCCTTGTGGGGCTAAATTAAGGAAAAGGTTTACATACTACCTCTGCTAATAAATCTAGTTGACCTGCGAAACCGTATCAGAGCTGCAGTCAATACTGTAAATGAATATTTTCTTCGGATATGTGGGAAGAGTTTGATTATTGGCTAGATTTTTGCCGAACAGCCAGGGGAGGACATACTGTGTCATTTACATGACTGTGCGTCATTTATATCAAGAGGAAAAACGTTGAAATTTGCTCTTCTTACCAGTATTTAGGTTATGTAAATATAATATAGAGTTCTGTAAAAGTATGACATTCTTTTTGAATAACCCTGTAATATACATCTTCAGTTGTAACAACACTCTACTGTCATTTAAAACCCATTCTATTTCATACTGAAATGGTTTTTAAAGAGGTTAAATCAGAACGAAACTGTACTGTAAAACTATTTTAATGGTAATATAATGACAACTTTCTACATTCAATAGCTGTTGTAAAGGAATGAAAATTAAGAGATAAATTAACTCACTAATTAAACAAGGTAAAATATCCACGAACACCTTTTTCCAGTGTCTTAACGTAAAGAGTACTTTTACTAGTTTTCCTATGAATCAAATAAATAAATAAATCTTTTATTGCATAAACAATATACATTGTATCGTAATCATCAGTGTTAAAGGTTATCTACAATTTTAAATTAATTCACATCAAAGAATCTTTCAGACATACAGAGGTATTCATTCATTCATTCGAATTATTCCCACTCCAGCCCAATAATCTGTCTGTCAGTTTTATTTTAATTTGGGATTAAAAAGGTTTTGCTATTACAAAGTTGGCCCCTAGGCCAAGATGAGAAACTGTGACCTCCTTCCAGGAGCTAAAGCCTTAGTCACTAGACAACAGACTTTTCAGATGTTGAAATTATTAAAACTTTTACACAAATTGAACCACATCAAAATCTAATAAAAAACATCTAAAATGTGAATTGAAATTGTTAAAATATTCTGCATTGCGCACCCCTACAATTCAAAATTGCCAAATGAGCAATGTGCTCTTAGAAAAGTGTTTTGGTTTTTTTGACATGTTTACTTGTCCAAAAAAAACTGTTAAAACTATTTATAAACTATTCAACTATTTGTTTTGTATGCAATAGTCCTATCACAGCTTAAAATTTATAAATCACAGCTAAACATTATTGTGTCTTATACAATAAATATCACGATTGGCTAAATAAATATTTACACCTTCTCTCTTAAACCTTCCTTTGTTTTGATATTCTTTCGTAGTAAGTGACACATACAACAATGAAAGGTTTGTAATTGTGTTTGACTATATTTTCCTTATTATACTCATCATCTTCATCGGTTTGAGACTAAATTGGATCGTTGATTTTCCGTACTCCCATCCATCTGGCATATGGTAAAGGAGGAGAGCACTGATTTATTAAGGTGCATGAGACTAGTTCTCGGTGTTGCCACTCGTAGCGCTAACTACTGTCGTGGAGTCAACTTCTCTAGTGTATATAGTGCTTATCTTATACCAAACCACAGTGGTGGAATTAAGAGCAGCACTCCACAAAGGAAATCACTAGCCGGTGATGCTGCTTTGCTTTAAAGTCGGCCAGAAATTTCTGCCAAACAGACATGCCAGATCAATGGCAGGTATGAAAAATCTACGTTTCAACCAGATTGTAAAGATTACTCTTTTGTTATTTTTGACCTATGCAAGTTAGATTTTGATTCGGGAGTAAAATGGTTTTGCTATTTTAAGTTGGCCCCTACGCGCCAAGATTAGAACCTGTGACCTCCTTGCTCCAGGAGTTAAAGCCTTAGTCAATAGACAACAGACTTTTCACAACTGTATGTGATGTTGAAATTATTTGGGCTATTACAACCTATTTTTTATCAATACATGTCAAATGCTTGAATTTGATAGGTCTTATCTATTCACAAACTCTTCTACGTGCAACTTGGTTTATCGATAATTTAAAAGTTCCAAAAACCAATACACTTGATTTTAAGTTGATAAAGTTGTGCTTGGCTCATCCAACAATGATTTACTTTGTTATCTTAGGTAAACCAAGTACTTAAAAAAAATTATTGGTTTCTTTGAAGTTTTAATTACGATTATTCGGTTGATATTTTATTTTGGTAGCTGTTGAAAATTGCTGGAACAAAGACACAATACAATCTATGAATAAAATATTTGAATTAATCAGAACTGTTTGTTTCAGGATTGTTCCTACTTTGATTGGTCTTCTGTTTGTTGGTGGGTTGGATACACCGTTCTCTAAAATGAAAGTATCCAAAGCCCTGAAACAGTACGATGGTAAAATAATTGAATGTAAATTTGAGAAAAATGCATGGGTGTTTATGAGAGATCGGCGAACGGACAAGTCTTTCCCAAACAGCTTTACAACTGCACAGTGTAAGTTTTATATTATTTCAAGTTTTTAAACTTTTACCTAGTGATTCAAGTCCATAAAATGTAATTAATTATAATTAGTATAGTTCTCTTTAATCTTCTCTGAAATTTACTCTAATTTTGAGGATTCTGAAAGTTAATCTAGTGTGGGTCACGGATAGGGGTGGCAGAAAAGTGTTACATAACTTTCGTCTAGCTTTGTTGTTTTTTAACTTTAAAATAAATAGCTATTGCAGAGTGAATACTGGTTGTACAGATTTAAAAACTCAAAACATATAAGGATATTTCTTGGTAACCATGTTGGAAGAAAACTTTGTTTAGCAAGAATATTTCTACATATATTTTCTATTCACCACTATTATGTCAGCAGCCACTTAAAAGTTCACTATGTTTTGAGATTAGCGCAATGTCATATTTTCAACAAGCGTTTTTAAGCATGTGAAAAACCAGTTGCTTCCCAGTGTTGTCCATCAAGTCTAAATAAAGTATTCACTTTTATCCCTCACAAAATTAATAACAACTGTGTTAATTTTTAACTGTTTCAGCGGTGTGCAACACCATCCAGAACCAGTAACAACAGAAATCCTACTCAACTTCATTGAGAGACATGGTTGCCGTGACGACGAGTCCATGCCTCCTCCTTCGTTCATCCCCCGCAGATAACCGGCCCTCTCCCTTCCCTAGGCATAATTCTGATTTTGTATTATTTATTTATTGTTTCATAAACAGAGATGTTTTTTTAAATACACGTCTCATAATTTACAAATCCTTGACTCTTTTTAAATTGTTAAAATCTGGAATAACCAAATATAAGTTAACAATTTTAGCAAGACTTATAAATACAATTTCCAAAAATGTAATGTGCAATTTTTGATTTCAAGTCAAAGGCATGGTACTCTTGGTGCTCCACTTAAAAATACTTACAGTGATGTCTAAAGAAGGCAAAAACTGTGAATTATTGTTCTCTACTGCATTTTGTACTTTTATTGTTCTCTTAGCTTACTGCAGTACATTTTAGTCTCTTTTCTGAGCTTTGAACATCCACTGAGTGTTTCACTACACAGTTGTATTTTCTCTCTTTCTGAGTGACATCAGTTTTACTAATTCTGAGTAACATCTGTCACCACATTAATGATCTTCTTATTTTTAAATCTATATCAAGTACAAGTTTTCATTTAGATTTCATGGCTGATCTGACTCCAAAATCATACATTGTATCATGAACTGTAGCATCCTCGTTACTGAATCTTTGCAGTTCCATCTCGTCACATAGGTAAAATATAATTGTACAGAATGGTTGTTACTGAATGCATCCACTCGTCAGGCGTATTGGTACTCTAAACTATTACACAGAATCAAATGTGACTTTCAAGTTTTAACGTGATTATCACAGTGGATTTACTCACAGGGTAAACAAGTTTGACGATATCCTCGGCAGTGACTGGCTCTTTGGTTGATGTTAAAACTGATACGATTTCATCTTCCCTGGACTGTCGGTGCGATATGTAATAATCAATCACTTCTTGTGGATTCTGTTTAACATACAAATTACTTTTATTTCTCATTTTCAAATTTCTGAACCATATATCAATACTCTTCCAAATCAAATATATAATATGATGTTTATACCATGGACAACACAATGTTTTAAGTATCATGGTAGATTTCCTAAAAATCAGGACTTAACCATCGTAAAATAAAAGTTTACATAAGCCTATCTTGTTTCAGACATAAATTTGTTGAGTTTTTATTGAATCAAAGTACTTAAAACTTTTGCTAATAACATGGAACCGTGCCAAGATCAAACATTGATTGATGTATGTGAATTAAAAAACAAAAGTATTCGGATCGTGCTATACTATTGATGTAACTCAGCTGTTCTGCCTAGTTTGATTCACAACATGCTGTAGGCCATCCATATTTGATGTGACTTACTTTGAAATTATGGTAACTTTCATGACATGAAGTGGATTTAAATACAAATTATAATGACTTTATTTAGTTAAAATTACCTCAATGAGAGGACCATGGCCAGGGTAGACCAATTTTGGGTCATGTTGTTTTATTACATTCAACGAATTCATGTAGTCTAGCAAATCTTCAAAAACAGCGGTTCCCTCCCCAAGTATTGTGTCTCCGCTGAAGATTGCATTATCTTCTTCGATTTCCATCGCAACGTGATCGGTGGTGTGTCGGGAGTGTGAATCACTCTAGAAAAACAGAAAATAATAATTTAAATAGAAGGAGTCGAAAGAAAGAAATTTTTAAATGAGTGTGAGAACTTGACAAATTATTAAAGTAAGATTAATTCAATTGATATTATCTCAAAGTAGTTTAAACATATTTTGCTGTTAGCTTTCTTACCTCAAAGAAGCTCCCTCAGTCGTCAACTTTTGGCCATTGTTCAAACATTCAAACGATACGGAGCTTGGAACTATATTCCCTTCTTCATCTACCTGCGGATGTTTCCATACTTTACAATCTAAAATGTAAAAATGACAAAACATATAACCTGTGTTGAGAGGTTCTACAACTCACAGCATCTTAGTTACTTCATCCATTTATTTTCCAGGGAAGTATTAAAATGAAGTCCTTTTATAAAAAGAGTATCTTGATACTACCAATAACTGTAATACTCTAACGGAAACATCAGTCTCACAGCCGTCAATGACTTTTGTATTGCTGTAGTGGTGGCTCTGAGTGTTTACAGTTACCGACCTTCTCGGTACATTCCTCCTACCATGTATCCTACTGGTTGATATGGTTATGAGACGGCTTCAAATTAATACTAGGCTGTGAGATTTGGTTTTCCAAAGATTTGGTGGTCTGTGAGACCGGTGTTTTCGTCCCCGTCCTTGAAATTTGTTGTATGAATATTTTACTTTGGTGTATTAACTCTACTTTTTCTAATGGACACTTTTATAAGACTTCAAAATTAAGTATAGTAGAAACTTGATAATTCGACTATTTGTAAACCAAAGGTGTAACAAAACTACCTAATATAGGATTTTATCACAGAGGGGTATTCTAACACCAATAAATACTGTTTATTCAGCCGGAAAGTGATATAAAATAAGAAAAACCAAGTTTACTGTGTAAGATAGCTTGCGTACATCATAACTACCGTACAAAATATTTTAAAATTCTTTCTTGTCTGTATCTGTAGCGATTGTCAAATTATCAATTGTCTACTGTAGTACTGTATATAACCACAGATTAGCTTTTAGACTGTTAAAAATTGTAAATTATTTATAGGAAAAATGTTTGTAAAAGACCCTACAATTTTTAAAATATTTACAGCATTTTAATTCTATGATTTTGTTAGAACAAGCTAATTCTAGACATAATAATGTAAAAAGTTCAATAAGGTTTTCAAAAAGAATACCTGGGCCTGCAAGTTTAAGAACTTCTGGGACACCACCAATATGGTCATGATGCCAATGACTCACTACAATGTGTTCAATATCACAGGCTTCGTCCTTGAGTACACTGGTCAGATTGCTGATGTATTGAGGCACATTGGCATCCCCAGCATCGAGCAATATGCGCCTGAAACATTGTAAACACCGGTCAACCAGTTTCAGAGCCTACAGAGATTAAAATTTGTTATTGTAGTAAACATGAATACTGTTGGTGACTATGGACTATTTCCATAATAATCTCTGGGATTTTTGCTGTTATAGATAATAGTCTCCTTTAGATGTTTCTCTCCCAGCTATTAAACCATATGATTTAGATAAATGATGGAGATGGATAAACCAAATAATACTTGATAGCTTAAGCCAGTTTAGACATTATTTCACTTATTCAACTCACGTGCTGAATAATAAAGATTGCTGAAGATATCTTGTTCTCAAGGCAAAAAGTGCTGTGTTCAAGTTTATTCTAAGAAATATTGTGGGCTCGATAGTTGTAGTACAATACTTTTAGGTTTTAAAAGTAACTTATTCCTAGTGAAAATTATGGTTGAGATATTTTTGTGATTTATTCACAACTTGTCCTTGAAGTAGTAATAATAAGAATTTTGTGCTGAATTAATAATATGCCCACCTTTTTCCAGTACCAATCAAGTAGGTGTTCGTCCCTTGTAATGTCATTGGACCTGGGTTACATCCTAGAATAAGAATTACACGAGAAGATAACCTCGCAATATTAGGAACAAAAGCCCTGACGGAGGCCATCTGTTTCCGCTAAGATGCCTTTACCTAAATTATTGAGAAAAGTCAAATTAATAATCATCTAAAGAAAGAGTTTAAACCGATAACATTGCAGAGGATAGTTAAATAACAAAAGTGATAACACCCAACATAGCTTGTCCTTGGCTGTACAGTTGAATACTGCCCGTAGCCCTGTACTTTGTTTATCTTTTATCTGTGATGTTATTTTCATCCATAATCTGACAGCGTCGTCTGCACTCCACAGAAAACAGTTCTTACTAGAACTTTTATTAATGTAGTGATAAACGCGAATCTTGTTACTTTGAATGTTCAAACTTTTAAGTTTTAACCTATACAGTATTTGATGGAAATACATCATTTATATTTATAGAAAATAAATAAAAACTAAATACGCTTTAATAACTTTTATTTTACTAACCAGTATCGGAGATTATTTTATGGTCATTCTGACTTAAGTTCACATTAACTTTTGTAAATAAAACCTATAACTTTAAATGTACCAATTATAACAATAACAATGGTCAATAGATACCTTTTTTATTAATTACACTTAACAATCATCTGAGCTGCGTAGAACTTTATGGAAACATAGAAACGAATAAGAGATGGGAAGTTATCTGTTGCCAAAGGTGATCAAAAGAGTGTTTTCCAACACTGTTATACGTAATCAAAAGAGTAGCAAAAGGAAGAAACGGGCGAAATCTATACCTTCCTCCCTAATTGAAGCTTCACGTAATATATAGTATGTTCATATGGAAAGTTTTTAATCAAGTTACATTTTTGCAGAAAAGTGTATATCCCAGGGGTTTTCTTCGCTATGATTGTTCAAGTTAGAAACCACCACGTTTACCTTAGGATGATAGTTCTCTGTGGTAAACATTTCTTTCTATGACACTTTTTATCTGAGATTTGTTTGTGGAGTTGGGTAGGTTATGTTTTCTTATTTTTCTACATTGTGTAGATTTGAATGTTGATCGACGGGTCAAATGCCAAGTTATTGTGGTGTTTTTATAACATAATATTATTTTGTTATTTAAGATAATATTATACAATTTGTGATTTGAATTGTCCTTATTTGCAAATATTCTATGAAACAGTCGCTCTTACAAATTTAGACCTTTATAACCTAGGAATATTTTGTTCCATTACTAACTGCTTAGTCACTAGGTTGATAATATAATCTAAAAGAAAAGTCAGTGTAGGTTGTCAATCAATCAATTCCACCTGATCTACAATATGTCTGGGCATGGACATAGTCATGGGGGCTGTGATGGGGATCCCAATCATGACAATACACCAGAGATGGGCCTTCAATATAGCCTCTTTACTAAAATTGACATTGAAAATTTAGAGTGTTTGAATGAAGCTGTTGAAAATTCTGGTAAAGATGTTTTCAAACCTTGGGAAGAAAGGTTAAATTTTGAAAAGGTAAGTTTTAACAAATCATAATACAATGGTGCAAAGAATTTTGTTGGGCGTCAGGTCGGATCTGGTGATAAATGAGTTAAGCTGTGAGGACCACTGACAGTCACAACTCTTGGTACGTTGTTTGTAGGTGGATTGCATCCACCTCCCCACTTTCAACTCAGAAAAGAGATAAAGGAAGCATGCATACAATTAATGCCCCTACTGCCATTGAATTAAAACCCATTTTTCCATAGCTTGAAGCAGGCGTACCTAGCAAGTAGAGTAGAAGACAAACAGCCTCCAATCAAATAACTAAAATAAACTTGAATTTCAAGGATAAGAACTATTGAACTTGTAGGAGATTGCAGATCCTCTGAACTAATCTTTTACTACTATCACAGAATGGACTGTAAAACCAACGGGATAGCAAAAAAGCAGACAACCTTGCCAACCCTTGATAGGGATCTCAAGAGATCACACCCTTGTGTCTATGACTTTCTGTCCATGTGTCTTGTTAAGGTTATGTTTTGCGCTTATATACTTGATTTTCCAACTTAAGTAAGCGATCTTGTAATTTTTATGACTATTCCAATTAATTAGGGCTGTCTCATTATCCTAATATTTCTATAAAGGAATAATTAGTTTAGGAATAATTAATTTAGTTCTCACTTTTTTCACTTTAATATTTCTATAAAGTTTTAAGTTTATTTTCATCTGAAGACCGAAGTCAAACAGCATTAACTATTTACTCACAAAGTGATGGGCAATGTCAGCAATAATCTTTAAAACTCTGAAGTTAGTATTATGTATTCTATCCTATCTCAAATTATCAGTTCAATCAAAAAGCCCAAAGGCATATAATTGTGTTTTGCGTGTTTTAAATTGTGTATAATTAACTTAACGGTTGTTTTCTTTGTTTTAGTTTGTTGAAAGTGACGCTGATGAAGAACTTCTCTTTAATATACCGTAAGTGAAGGTCTTAGGATTTAAGAACAAATTATTTCTTTTAATTATAGTGCTAAAATTTAAAATATTTTATTTAGAAATGCTTTATTCTTTTAATATTTTGTAGACTTTGTATTGACTCTTTTGCTACCAGTTGTTCATATCCTACGCAGTGTCATTGCCATAAATACAATGATTAACTCCCACAGGCAGACAATGAGGCTCGCCTGTCTACTCATTAACGTATAGTATCCCACATTTGCTATGGAAAGGTTATTTTCAATTATCTGGACTTGCAGGGTGCAAGTTATTAGAGATGTCCAGCCTCTTTATTTTTTTTTCATCCAGTGGCCATAGAACAATTATTATTAAACTGTAATAAAACTCAAAATATCTTTATTGCATAATTTATGTTACAGATTTACTGGAAATGTCAAACTTAAGGGGATCATAATTCTTGGTGGTGAAAATGACACTCATCCATCAAGAATGCGATTGTAAGTATGCCAGTTTAGTTTTTTTAATAACAAACATATGTGTGTATATTTTAACACAGTTTAATGTCTTACATACCGTAGACATGAATATTCATTGTGGTATACATTGGTAGTTCTCTCTTCCTCTTCATAAGAGTAAATGCCATTTCTTCTTACTGGATCATTTTTTTATTTGAAAATAAGACAAGTTTTGAGAATTTGGAGGCAAGGCAGTGTCAACAATTTCTACGGAAATTTAACAGCTGTTGGTGAACTTTTTTATAGTATTGCTTAGGTATAGTTTTTCTAACATATTTTGGTATAATTTCTTTGGCTAAATCATTGGATTGGTAATGAGGCTGTAAATTTTCCATATCCACATTATAAACCTCAAAATGGGAAAACTTCAAAATTGTGGGAACATTTTCAAAATAACATTCTGAAGTTTTGGAATACTTTTAGAATACCTTCATTGTTAAACTGATGTATTTTTCAATCTGTGTAATTGTATCATTTAAATATGAGAAATTTTATAGTTCAGGTTATATTGTTCTTTAATTATGTATACAACTGTTCATTAAGTTACTTAGAATAGCTTCTTTTGATTTCTAGACTAATCTTATAAAGATATTATTTTGAACATTTACAGATTTAAAAACAGGCCCAAAATGACGTTTGATGACACATCCGTGACTGCAGATCAAGAATTCGAACTTCATCCTGATACTACTGGAATGTTGGAATATTCTACAACGTAGGTTTAAGTCAAGTTTGGTAAACAAAATATTTACTACAGTATTAATTTTTAACAATAATAAAAGATTATAAATAATAAGGACCAGAAAATCTTCCTTTTGATCCTTGTCATATCTTTCTGCTCTGGGCTTTCGGCACATTGATCTGAGTGGAAATTTGAATTTGGGCTGCAAGCATTATAAATTTGGCTTCAGTACAATAATTATTTTCCTAATTTTTCTCTTTGTAGATCTACTTAGTCATTTCTAACTTTAAAATGGCTCTTGCTGGTGCTGCCAAGAAGTTGATCCCTATGTTTGACAGAGTTCTCATTCAAAGAGCAGAAGCAATGACAAAAACCAAAGGAGGAATAGTTATTCCTGAAAAATCACAGGGAAAGGTTCTACATGGGACAGTAATAGCAGTTGGACCTGGAAGTCGGAACAGCAAAGGTGAGGTTGTGCCTCTCAGTGTGAAGGTGGGGGACAAAGTGCTCCTCCCAGAGTATGGCGGAACCAAGGTCGAACTGGAACAAGACAAGGAACTTCACCTGTTCAGAGAAACAGACATTCTCGCCAAGTTGGAGTGAAACTCCTAGTCCTCGTGATCCTGTTTAGGTACAATGTTGACTAATTATAAGTTCGTAAACTAAGCAGTGAATGCATTTGTGAATAGTATGTGTGACCAATTTTTGTTAGCTGAGTTTTGTAGTTAGTTTTTTGTATATTTCACATTATTAAAATGATTTATAGAAGTTAAAAAAAAAAAAACAATAATAAAATGAATATATTTTAATAACTAGTAGAGGGTGCAGGTACCTGGTCATGAAGCTGTTTCTGGAGGCCAGCAGTGAGTGAGCCTCCATTAATGTTGCTGGGGCTACCCAATGCTGAGGTCATGTCTGCTCCTCGCGTGCGAAGTTTATATCACTATACTCTGGCAGTGGCTAGGATCACTGTCCCTATGCTGATTGTATTCTACTAAGTAATTGTAGAAACTCCAAACTTTTATATTAAGTATTTTGTGAACATAATATTATAATTAAGGCAATGTCTCCTAAATTATTGTTAGAAGCTTGACTAGCTCTGACCGCTGGATTAACACAGACAATTATTTAAGTTGTTGTTTATTATTAATAATAGTTATTAACTACCCAGTTAGGTAGTTAAAGACAATTCAAAAGAAAACTAATGGAATTTTCCATGCCCGTTTTCGAGTGGACCTCAGTACCCCCCTCCCAAGGTGCCTCCTAGTAATATTCCACCATGAACAGGCTTCCTCTGTCATGAGACCCACGAGCCGCCACTACTGAATGTTCACATTTTTCTTTCTGATTTCCAGGGTTGTTAAGTTTTCCTCCGTACACCACTTGACTATTCACCTGCCACGCAATTTCGGTGGCGAGACTACTAAGGTTTACTACATTGGACTCCGAGGAGAGTTCTCTCAAGCTCACAGACACGGAGTCACAATCTGTACGTACGAGTCGAGGCCGAACGTTGCTGATCACAAGACTGAAAATGTGGATCATGTCAATTATCAAGTTCAATAAATATTTTTACTCTACATGTAACTTTTTTTATTTATACCGTATGTTTGAAACCTAATAAAGTTTTTTTTTTTAAACTGTTGGACTGTTCCCTTAATTGTTGACATGCAACCAACACTAAGCATCCATAGATACCCTATTTTATCGAAAGTGATTACAGTAGATATCTGATACAATAATATTGAAATTGAAAGTTAAAAAACATTAAGTTAAAGTTGAACCTGTTAATTTACCAGATATTTGTTAAAGGTTGTTTGTTCACTTTGGTTTACTTAATTTTGTGAAAATACAAAAAAGTGTGGATATTTTAAAATTAATTCTTGCCTAAAAGCTTACAATACATGATATTTTAACTTTTTGTAGGATGACTGCTACTTTTTTATGGTAAATAAAAAGTATCTTTAAAAAGTTCCTATGAAAAAACAACAACATTGTTTATTAGTACTGAGGGTGCTAAGGATAGAAAGCTAGCTGACTGCTGCATGTTTTTTAAGCACCTATGTAAAATACAGGATTTAGTTTTCACAATGAGGGATGCTGTGATTTTCAAAAATATTACGTACGAGTATAGTTGAAATGTTATTGTAGACAAAAGTACAAACAAGGGCGTTGAGTCATTAATGTCAATTCCTTGCTCTAGTTTGTAGAGATTCCAGGTCTTAGTGAAATTGCTCCCCTGGCATGGTTCACGTAATTGGTAGGAAGACTTATGTACCAAGTGTTCGTCACCTTTCTACCAAACCTAAACAGCCTGATAATCACTATCTCGGATCACAGAATTGGGAGATCCAATCGACATCTAAGGTGAACCTCCAGGACGTGCAGGACCCTCTTTGAAAGTAGGAGGAAGGTTTTGGAAATTTGTATAAACTTAGGGTTGGAAACAAGTAATGGATTTAAGATTTTTCTTCCCCAAATTTTACTTTCAACGGAAATTTACTAATTTTGTCTCTGGTTGACAAAGTTTTGCAATGTCCAAAGAATTAATGCGTTAGATTCCTGGGGATTGTAAGGAGCCTTACTTTACCGTCATTATTATCAAAGTGTAGAGGATTAGGAAGTACCAAAAGTTATCCCGTCACTAGAAATGTTTGTAAACCCCCATTGTGCAGATTACCAGAAAAAATATAGGTGGGAAATGGTGCAGGAGCCAGGAAGGACGGACCAGTAGCTGACAAATAAAATTGAACTCGACACATCATACAGCTGATGACTTTAGATTCGCAGCAATTTCCCTCCCTAACAGATCGACTGGGTTATTCAAATCAAATCAGACTGGAGAAATTAAGTACACATTCAGAGGTTCATCTCCTTACCTGAGGTCATAGTAGATGACTCTGGTTTATTATTAAAGTAGTTGAAATATGAGTAATTTAGCTGGATGATCAAACCACAGAGACCCATTAGTGTGTTCCGACAAGTTAAATAACTTAAATGCAACTATACAACATAATCATTGATGATAATAAAAATTAATTCCGACTGTAAGACCTATTTAATATTAGATTTATTATCTTAGCTGTTCTGTTCTCAAAATTATTAGAGGCAATACATAAATTATTTATTTATTTAACAAAAGGCATGTTACAATATGTAAATTGTGTTGACCAATTAAAATGAATGAATGTATATGAAATAAAATACACATAGTAAATCGTAAATAACGTAGCATAATTAGGTTGATTCTGTGCCCCGGCTAAAAATGAAAACAAAAATCGCCCATGTGTCAGAGTATTTTGTAATTTGACTTTGAGGTTAGGTTTGAAGTCGAAAGTTGAAATTTGTACTTGGAAGTGTTGGAAGCATATGGTTTGTTGTTGAACTAAAACAGATAAGTTTTAAAGGTAAGAAATGATTTAAAATAACTATAAATGATAGGTACACTATGTTAATAACTTTTACAATCACAGAGAACGTAAGTTTAATCATAAGAATTCCAGTCCAATCGTCAGTGGTACGTTAGATGTTAGGCTTAGTTTGAAAAAAACCCAGGGCTTATTCAATTTTATAGTAAACTTTTATTTAAATACATTTTAAATCATTAATCCGTTTGAGGTGAACTACTAATAATTTATCAGCATTTCATACTTGCGGCTAAAAGTGCAGCGTGAAATTTCATATTTGCCCTTTGCTATTTAGTACTTCGTGAAATTTAGTCACAACAAACAACATTTGCCTATATTTTAATATCTTCAGTGTGGTCTATTTATCAGTTGCTTGTACTTCAAAAGAGTTATTGTTCAGCAAATGTAAGTTTAGACATGTTATAATGTAGCCTACCACTTGTCACTTAAGTTTCATTTAACTGTTTTAACTCATGGTATAAGTTGGAATAAATTCCACTGAAAGGCAGCACTATCACAGATGGTTGAAAGTAAAGAGTAGTAGTTCATATCTACCACTGCTAGAATAAAGCAAATTCCAATATTTCTGCAAATGTAATAGAAACCGCTGATTGCATCAAAAATTTTGCCACAAGCGTGGTAGTACAGTAATTGTGCTTTACATGTTATTACGTGCAGGGCAGTTAAGAGTTTAATAGAAGATAACACTAAAAGAAACTTAGGACGTTTATTTTATGTTTTGATAAAATCTAATATTTGAAAAATGACACTCTGATATCTGTATTGAATTGTTGACCGTTGAAGCGTTCAATTAATTTGAATTAAAAACAGTTTATGTTTTATTGTGCATTATCTATGAGGCACAAGCCCTTTTATTATGCGAAATTTAATCAGGACAATCTCCCGTTAACACTCCTTATGTAATTTCATTATATAATTTGTTGGTAGGTATTTCTTTAATTAATCTGATATATTTTTTGGTTTGTTAATTGAGTTACAAAAGGAATATTAGTTTTAAATGTCTAACTTCAGGAGTACACTTTAAAAAACTAACAACATTGTCTTATTTTAAATCAGAGTGTAGCCAGTTAGCCAAGTTAGGCAGACTTAAGGTCCAATTCCCTCTCTTATGATGATGATTTAATAAATTTACGATGATGTAAGATTGTAGACAGTATCTCTTTTTGTTACAGAGCTCCGATCAAAATGGATACTTCTTTGTCTGCAAAACAGATAAGAAGTGGGTTCATTGACTTTTTTGCCAAGAAAAAGAACCATACTTATTGGCATTCTTCTTCGGTTATACCTCTAGATGATCCAACAATTCTCTTTTCAAATGCAGGCATGAATCAAGTAAGTAAAATGAAAGGTATTGTAGTATCAACTTTTCTTAAGAAATGTGATTGGATTTGTAAGAATATTCTTTTAAAACGTTTAAACTTGAGTTAAATATGCATGATTAGCTTATACTTGCAACAAAGTACGGTTTGGCTTGGATATAATAATGAGTATCTGTTTTCTGTTAACCAGTTCAAGCCGATTTTCCTGGGCACAGTGGACCCGTCCAGTGACATGTCCAAGTTGCTACGTGCGGTGAACTCGCAGAAATGTATCCGAGCTGGTGGTAAACACAACGATCTAGACGATGTGGGCAAGGACGTGTACCACCACACATTCTTCGAGATGATGGGCAACTGGTCCTTTGGTGATTACTTCAAGGTAAATTGTTAATGGATCTGGTTTATACCTTTCTAAATGAGTTAGTGAAGAGTGTTAACAATGATCTTTTCTTATATAACATTCTTAGTGATAAGTGCAAGGTTAGAATAAGCACAATTTGTGTACATAGGCCTTCGCTTCGTGGACCTGCTCGACCTGATTAGGGATGGTCGGACCACCCTCGTAAAAAATTAAAATACACATTGTTGAATGTTAAATGTGTTTTATTTATTTGTGAGACCTTCAGTGTGAGTACTGCCTCGACGAGTGAGTGGTTTAAGGTGTGTGGCTCAGCCAAACACGTCAATTAAGTAACCGATCTGGACCTCAAATTACGTCATCTTGAGTCTATTTTTATGATCCTAATGCACCAGGATATGCTCATCGGTATTCCCCGATCGTCGGATTTTTCAAAATCGGACCACCCTCCGCCACATTAGTCCGTTCTATTGAGGGTCTACTGTGTGTTCAAAAGTATTTGTTGTAACTTACAGTATAATTCATTTTTCAGAAAGAAGTTTGTGCCTGGGCTTGGGAACTATTGACCGAAGTGTTCAAACTTCCCCCAGAACGTTTGTATGTTACTTACTTTGGAGGCAATAAGGAAGCTGGCTTGGAACCTGATGAGGAGTGTAAACAAATCTGGATCAAGTTAGGGTATGTCATACTCGTAGAGTTATTAATACTGTATAATAAATATTTATCAAGGCTGAGGTTATAAAATAATTTATTAATTGCACTGGACGTTAAGTTTGCCTGTATAACCACATACATGGTAAACAAAATTCATAAGATCTGATACCGAGCCTTGAGATACCCGCTTTGCTATTTTATTCCATTCAGACATTGTAAGGTTATCATCTGATGATATGTATAGAACCTGTTGAATCCATTTTTTAAAAGGAATGTACCAACTGTAAACTAATGCCTCAAACCTCAAAAAGCTAACAATTGCCTTACAAATTTAATATTTATGAAACAATTAAAAACCAAGAAATATTTTTTTATACTCTTCTTTGTTTTTAACTGATGATATCTAACACAGTTTAGACGAAACGTTTTGTGTTTACATAATTCAAACATTTTCAGTGGATTTTATCTAAAAAAACTTTTTATTAATGACTAACCACTTAAGTTTAAATTGAAAATAAGAAATAGATTTGTGTATTTAAAAATATTTAACAGAAATATACAAATAACACGCCATTGTCTCTTCAATTGACTTATCTTCTTCTCAAAAATAAAAGCCTCACCTAAACTATTTTTATTTGGTAAGATGGTCAGCAAAATGTGATTGCCTTTGAAAATTGTGATAGACACATATTGTTGGGAGGGAAGAGAACTATGGTATGTCAAACGTCACTTCTACAGACACAAGAATACAAGGCAATCTGAACGTTACTCAGTGGTGTATCTGTTTCAATAATTGCTGTCAATGATACAATTTCTTCAATAACATTACCTATTCACTTGTTAGACAAGTCCAACGTAAAATAGGCTCGGAAAATATTCAGTAGTTACTTGATAAAATTTACTCTGTATGTGAAGGGTTCCGGCCAGCCACGTGTTGCCAGGGAGCATGAAGGACAACTTCTGGGAGATGGGGGAGACCGGGCCGTGCGGGCCTTGCTCTGAGCTGCACTTTGACCGTGCATCGGTGGCCGACAAGCTGCTCACCTCGTCAATCAAGACGACCCCGACGTGCTGGAGATCTGGAACCTTGTGTTCATTCAGTATAACAGGTAGCTAGCTAGCTTCAGTACTAAATCACTATTTGAGATGTCGACCACTCTCATGAGGGTATTTTAAAGGCAAATATGTGGTGAAGGATGAGTGTGATGAGTGGTAGTAATGAGTTATGAGTAGGGGTGGGCGAGTCCCGTGACTTCGGGAATTCCTCGGGAATTTTATTTTCCCGTAAGCCGAGCGGGATCCTGAAAGTAGCGAAATTTTTTGCGAAATTATTTGAATTTTAGTATATTTTATTGTATGGGTTTTACTAGGGATGAGTGGGTTCGGTTCTGTTCCAGTTCTCGGTTCACCGGTTCTCGGACAGAACGAACGAGAACAAATTGATAAAGTCGGTTCGAACGGCCCGATAGCGAAATAACACATTAAAGTTAGGGGTGTCGCAGTACTTCGATGTATTGAGTCGAGTTTGGTATTACCTTCTTTCGAACTTCGGCTCGACCTGTCGGTGCTTCGAAATTTGGTCGTGTAATTTGCCGTGAGCGGTATCGAAGTCGTGATTTCCGCGAGGCGTTAGAGTCAGAGATAGCGAACCGTATCGAGTCGATGATTCGCGCCTTGACGTAAAGCGATGATCAAGAGATCGCCGTGACGATAAAGTCATTACGCATGCGTTAGCGAGTCGGAATCGCCATAAAGCGATATCAAAGTTATGTAATTCACAGCGGAGGCGGGCGTTAAGCGAAGTCAAGAGATCGCCGAGCGATATGATCGTGAATTCACAGCGTTAAAGCGGGAGTCAATAGATACTTGTGACGAACCAGAACCGAGAACCGGGAACGATTTTCTCAGAACCGAGGAACCGGAACGGTAAAATTTTGGAACCATTATCTCTCTAGTTTTAGTGTATGTACTAGGCGTTGTTTAAACACGATTTAGCTCTAAACAAGAAGATTCGTTCCAAATATTTAGTGCCAGCAGTTTGAACAGCGTACTAGGTAACATCGATGTCCAGCAGCGACTATTTGCTATTGACTATTGTCGACGTCATTATTTGCTAAGGAGTGGTCAGGGGCCTGACAAATCATAGCCCTCTAGCTGTTGACATTATAAAAAGCGGGGTGCGTCTTATCAGGGTGTAGTTTTTTACGGGTTTTTTACCATATATTCAGGTGAAAATTATGGGTGTCTTAGATTCACCTCGAGTATATACTAGTCACTTAAATCAATAGTTACAATAGCAAGTAGAGGGGGGTCACTGTGTTAAAAAATACTTTTGGCAATATTTGTTTAAAACAATTTTCCACCTATGCAGTGACTAGTTTATCAACTCCTAGTCAAAATATTTAAACATTTTATTTTGAAAGTTTTTCTGCAATGTCATATTTTTCTTTGATATTTCCTTTCGAAAATTTCGAAACTCAAGCGGAAAAATAAAATTCCGTCCGTTTCCGCGAGTTGAAATTTCAATCCACTTACCCTAGTTATGAGGTGTAGTCTTGTTTACAAACTAAGGCCGACTCTTCTTTAGAGTGGGTCATTAATTAATAGCTCAATGACCAATGGAAATACAAGGACCAGCGGCTTAGCGTGACTTCGAACCACGCAGGTGATGGTCTGATATACCTAGCGATGGTGGAGTTGATGCGAGTATCATCAGATGATCACTGAGACTATCCGAGCCGCTTTAGACCTATACCATCCTCAAAACCTGACCACCATGAAGCTGGAGGATTACAGGACCACGCCACGAGTCCCAGTAATACTCTTTTTATCTCTTTATGTTAGCACTAGCGGTGGAGCCTTGGTTTGCTGTAGGAAGAATGGTCGAACTGTTAACTCTCACTAATTATGTTTTGTAGCTGTATCTCCAGCTTCGCTAGTGATCGTTAAAATTAAGTGACTGTGAGACTGCTACTAGGTGTGAGAATAGCCATGTGGTCTAAAGCGTCAGCTGGTGAGTTGGCAATTTAGGTCTAGCGGTTGTCGCCGAACGGTTCGAATCCTGCAGCGGGAGCAATCCATTTTAAGCTTACTTACGTTTGGTTTAGTGATGGGGAGGGCCCATGTGAAATAAATGGTTACTGGCACGGGTGGAAGTTTACTGCGTTAGGGAGTTTAATATTGCGCAAAACATCTGTTTTGCTACTTCTTGCTTTGTATAGAGGAAGAAGACACTTTTTTGTTGTTTTTGGGTTTATTACATTTCTTATATTAGATTGCAAAAGAGGGCGCGTGAGAAAGTCATGGCATAAGTAAAATAAACAAGGAAGACAGAAAACTGTCATTGGAAAAATTGGGCCAGGCTTTAAAGTGTTAACTCTTAAGAAATTATTATTTTTCTTCTTCAGTAATGATAGCAATTATAATTTTCATAATAAAAAATACTACATTTAGTAATTTTTTTTACCACATATTTGGATAAAAAGAAAGTAGTCCCGGAAAAAGGAACAGGTAACAACATAAATAAAAGCATATAAAATATTGCTTAATCCAACTTGAACTCTTGCTCAAACAGTAATGTTGGTATCATTTGACCTGTAATTATTATGAATGTAACGACCATGTTATCAGAAAATGTTGCAATGATTGTGCAGGAAGAATTAGTCATCATAAAGTGGAATTGTTTGTTGTATTGATATGAGTCTATGACTCATAAAATATTGTTACTGCTTTTGTTAATTTAATAATTTTGTACAATTTAACAGTTGGCAGTTTTGAAGCTAGTATCTTTACAATTATTGTAATAAAATGATGCAAGCAGTTCAAGTCTTGCTCCAAACATATTTTAGTCTTCATGCTTTAAAAGTAATAAAAATATCAAAAGCAACAAGCAATTTTCTATTTCTGGAGGATGGGTTTAATTAAGAATTGATACTGTAACGTTCCAAATTTTGAGCGAGGGGAATTATATGTTTGCCGATCAATTTAAATTAAGCGGGCGAGGGAGCAGAGCTTAGTGATTTGGCGCAGAGAGCAGCTCTGCGGCGTTTGGTTCCAACACTGGTACACCAAGCAGCTCTGTTATCAAAACATTGATAAAATTTCGCGAACCACAGCCTCTCTCTCTCCCTTTTCACTTGAAAATTCGCTCTTCGATCAGACACCGACGAATACATGATATGAGGGTACCAGAGAGGAGCGTTACAAGACCGAGATCCTCCCTTAATATATGGTTTTCATTTAGATTAGACATAGCGAAGGAGCTGTGCTATTTAAGTTGAATCGTTTCTTTTTAATCAGCTTAGCCGAAACTAATAAATACATGTAAATATATTTCATTTTTAAAATCCGAGTTTTATTTTATTTATAATTACGTGTAGGACAGCATTATTGTATATAGATAGCTAGGTAGTTAAGGAACAAAGTCCGGGTTTGTTTATTTTTATTAGACCCGATTACTTTTTATTTAGCATTATATTTAAACCATCTAAATAAGACTATAAGCGGAGGAGCTGTGGCTATTTATTTGGTATATCAGCGGTTAGCGGGTTTCGCGTGATAGTCCAACACCATCTAATTGGGACATAGTGGAGAAGCTGTGACTTAAGCATTTGGTGGCGGCCGTCAGGATTTAATATTTGTTGTGTAAGTTTTTCATTATTTAAAACCAACGTTATCTAGGATATAGCAAAGAAGCTGTAACTGGATCACTTGGTATTTCGGGCTTTATTTAAAAATAGTTGCGTTTTTACTATAAGCCATCTAATGAGGATATATGAGAAAAGCTGTAATTCGATTATTTGGTATTGGTTCTTTTTCTTTTAGACAACAAAAACTACATTTAGAACACATCACTTTTCCAAATTACACAAAGTCAAGCGATGATGATGAAAGACTGATGGCTGATGCGTTGGTCCCAGTGGAGTCTCTCTGAGCTTTACCTGACAATCATTAAATTAGATTTGAAAGCCAATTGAACCTCTGGATCAAAATCCATGAATATTATTTCGACTGAGTTTTATCGACAGCATAAGGTCCAGGTGCACTTAGGTGAAAGAAAACCCACCGGTCTTGAAAGGTTTATAATACATATGATGCTTTATCAGGAATTGTTGAATTAAGTTTGAAGGTTGAAAATTGTTTGCACATTAGGGTTTGAATCCTAACAGACCTTATGATCAACTTGAGCATCTTAAATAAGTTCTTATATTGATAACAAGGTTTTGGCTGTTCCATAAATAGAAGTGTTGTGTTTTAGGGTTCGAGTAATTTTGAACCTTGTTAGCAAAAACAAAAATTAGACCTTAAACATCATTCAAATTATTAGGAAATTTGCTTTTGTTAATAAAGCCGTTTGTTTAGTTCTCGAATTATCAACCAGTCTGGATTAGAAAAACCTGCCCTAAGTGGGCTGACTTAATGTGCAAACAAGTGCACTGTGCAGATCTATCCAGCGTAAACTATCTAATTTTCCTGAAAGGTTTTACAACTATCAGCGGGCTATTTCATATAGTCTTCCAAAGTGGATGATTGATGAGGGGCGGAAGCCCCTCATAATATTTCTGTGGATCTGTTCATTGTACCATACAGCTTACATCTTTTGACTAGAAAATAAAGCAATGGTTAGCATCCAAAGATCACAAACCATAGCCAGTTAAATCATACTAATAAGAAAAATATCAATTGTATAGTTGTGAATTTCAGGGAAAACGATGGCAGCTTGAAGCTTTTGCCCAAGAAACACATTGATTGTGGATTGGGCTTGGAAAGACTGGTTTCCGTGATTCAAGACAAGCGCTCCAACTACGACACTGATCTTTTCATACCTATTTTTGAAGCTATTCAGAAAGTAAGTAGCGTATTCTACTTCAAATATAGTCTTAGTATACAAGTACTTGATTACTGGTTTGTTCTAGGGCAACACTTAAAAGTTATAGGTTTAGTATATTTGAAATAAATTGACAAAATATAAATAGAATGTCTGTTCACTTAGCATGTAACGATGGGTTTGTTCACCAGCTTTATTGGGTTTCTGTTCTTTTGACAACAAACTATTTAAGTCTGATAATGTACTAAATTGGTCTTTATGTTATAAACAAATACTTGTCAACAGCTCTTTGTAATGCTCATCACAATTGTTGCAGGGGACCAATGCCCGGGCTTATGAAGGTAAGGTAGGTGCGGAGGATGTAGACGGTGTAGATATGGCTTACCGAGTACTGGCCGACCACGCACGCACCCTGACTGTCGCCTTAGCCGACGGAGGACGCCCAGACAGTACTGGCCGAGGGTAAGTCAAGGGCTTTTTGTTCATTTAAAAAGTTTGTTTGACTTTGAAAACGTTAAACAGAATTTGAGATACGGAGTTGTTAAACCAGAATCTGTCAAAAAAGTTAGAGATATTTTCTGTAGTTTTTAGGACAAGTGTAATAGGAATCTTTTGTGGCTTTAATGTTGATTGTGGCTTGCTTTGTGTATTCATTGTAACAGTTAAGTTCTGGACAAGCTTTACAACTTCAAAACTACAAATATGAGAATCCAATATTCAATTTTTTTGTACTATTACGAGATGAAGTAAAATACTTTTTAACCAGAAGAACATGAAAACGTTGGCATTATGACATATTATGAAAAGCTCAGGCCGTAGGCCAAAAGAACTGTTATGAACAAAAATGAAAATACGTCATATTGCTCTTATGTATGGCGTGGAGTAAACTGGGTGAAACTTCAAAATTTAAAAATACTAAAAGTGAATAAAACGTTTTGAGGCATTTTGGGAGGACATCTCTTGTACTTATAGCCTATGATGAACAGTGAAGCTAATCTCAATAAATCATAAAAAATGAATTTCAAATTAATTGTAGACTATTAAAAAGTTGGCGAATTTGTGTCAGAAGAAGATTGTTATTTTTCAGCTATGTGCTACGTCGTATTCTGAGGAGAGGAGTTCGCTACGCCACCGAGAAACTAGGTGCAAAGCCTGGGTTCTTTGCTTCTTTGGTCACCACTGTAGTGGAGCTGCTCGGGGAAACTTTCCCAGAGGTAATGGTTGATAAAATAATTAGATTCAACATTCGTCACACAACTTCAACTTTATTCAATTTAACCTAGTACAGCTATTATGATAATCATTGATAAAAGCTAAATGCAAATTGTATGGTTTAGCCTTTTCAGAGCCTTAAAATAATATAGGCAAAAATTAAAACTCTAATTGGAAAACTTTTTACCTATTAATAATAATATTGTTTTTCCTAGGTCAAGAAAGATCCTCAAACTATAATGGATATCATAAACGAGGAGGAAGAACAATTTTTGAAAACTCTCAATCGAGGACGCAATCTTTTGAACAATACAATCAGCAAACTCTCTGGTTCCAAAGTTATTCCTGGTAAGTAGATTTAGCTCAAAAAGGCTTTATCATTTCTTTTACTATTAACAATTTTCGTAATCAGAGTAAGAGTTCACACCAGGAGTTCAACCTGCATTTGAAAGTGTTTGATGGTTGGAGAGCTCTATCTAACTGCTCTTACCTATTAAAAACAATAATAACCATTTTACAATGAAGCATCTTACTCAATTGTAATGTATTGAAGGTTATAATTTTCAATACCCCAAAATTAAATCGCAGTACTAATGAAAAATACTTACACAATGATCTGTACATTGAAATGTTGTACTAATGACTGTTGTTAATGATAGGGGACGTGGCTTGGCGACTTTATGACACTTATGGATTCCCTGTGGATTTGACCCAACTCATGGCCGAAGAGAAGGGATTAACTATTGATATGCTCAACTATGAAGAATCAAAGAAAAAAGCCCAGGTACAACATAAAATTAACTAATAATTAGTCTAGATTTAGGAAAGATCTCTTTTTGTCTTGACAGAGGCCCTACTAGGGCTGAAAATTTGACAATGTGTTCTTTTATGTGTTTCTACTTTATTCAGGTGAGCCTACTCTCCTTTCTATTCCTAATAATTAGTCTAGTAAACGTTATAAACATTTTGAAAATCCCTGAGGTCAAATTTTATTCCTCTCAATGATGCGAGCATTGCTTGTGAAAGATCTAACCAATTAAACCTTAATATTATTGGAGTGTTTGTTACTGTACAAAATTATTCACAAATAATATTCTGAAGTTATTTTAAAGCGGTGTTTTACTGCCACCCCTTACTAGTAACCAAATTTTATATATTGAATTATATATATATGGTCACCTCTGGCAAGGGAACTAGAGGGAGGGAAGGGTGGAGAATGACAAGAGGCCGTCCTGTAAGCATTGCCTTGTGACCATTTTTTGTCATAGGCTAGTAGAGCTTTTGACAGCCAAGTGCCAGTTTATAAGTGACCACCTAAACTTTGGGATCTGTCCTAATTGAAAATCCTAACACAAAACAAACTCTTAAAACTTAGGGTGGAGAAACAACAACTCCAAGTAATCTATTCTTTGACCGTGTGCAAGATGTCAAAGTGAACGCTAAGCCCTGTGCTTTCAGCTGCTGAGTCAGGGCAAGGGCGGAGGTGCCGAGGACACTCTCAGTCTGGACGTGCACGCAATCACCGAGCTACAGAACAAGAAGTCCCCACCAACCAACGACTCCTTCAAGTACAAGTACAAGGCCAAAACTGAAGCTAAAAACGCTGAATATGGTAATGTTTTCATCATCTCTTCAATTCATTTTAGTTTTTATATTCCTTCAGTGTTAGTTTGATAAATGAAAACAAATATTTCAGTTGTGCTTCTGATAATTATAATATACAAATTTAAAGATTGCATATTGTAGAACTGTTTCCCTCACTAGCAAAAGAAAGTTCTGTATCAGGTTAATAGTTAGTTAGTAGTTTTCTAATGTTTGTTTGAAAGATATTGGCATTATCACAGTTGTTGTACAGAGTGTTTAGAGCCAAATCTTGATTGTATTTAGTTTCATTTTTTATCAGACCTAAGGCTAAAAAAAAAATTTTGAAAGGCACTAACTAGTAACAATTATAAAAAAAACTAGTGTTTTAGGGCAGTTTGTATAGTTAGTTTATTTTTAATAAGATCACATATTTTTCAAATACGATTAAGAATGTTCCAGTCTGGGACATTTTGAACAAGGTATTCATAACGCTTGACAAAACATCTCACATCCGGCGTTTGCCTGTGAAATTTAGCGTTATGTGGAGCTCGTAAAATTCCCCAACAATAATAGGCTACATTTTGCATTCAAACCAAACTTAAGTTAAACAAGTCAAAACCTCCTTTACATATTACTTATTTGTATATTTTTCCCTCATCCAGTCTTAATGTTTACACAACTGAAACTGTGCTTGCAGAATTTGAAAGCTGCAAAGCCAAAGTGATCGCACTTCGGTACAATAAACAGTTCGTAGACAAGTGCACCTCCGGACAGGAGTGTGGAGTTTGCTGGATCAGACCAACTTCTACGCAGAGCAAGGCGGTCAGATCTTTGACGAGGGCTACATGGTCAAAGAAAAAGATCAGGTAGGTGAAACATTAATGTGTATACCAAGTATAATTGAAATTGGATCATTAATACAGTTTTATACCACAAACCCTATTTTTGGGGGAAACGCCTCCCTAAAAGGCACTTTGCTGTAAATTTCCTTCCAATACAGTAAATGCTAAGATTCACGTAGCGCTTGTGGCTATGTTTTATGTTCTCTTAATAATTGGTAAATTCAAACAAAATTGCATTGTTCACTTTGGGTTGATTTTGTGTTTCAGTCTGTGGAGTTCACTGTGAAGAACGTGCAAGTGAAAGGTGGTTACGTGCTGCACACAGGAAGCCTGGAGGGGGAACTGCGTGTAGGTGACACAGTGAGTCTGCACGTTGACACTGCACGCAGACGCTTGGTCATGAACAACCACACAGGCACGCACGTGCTGAACCACATCCTGCGCTCAGTGCTCGGGCCAGAGTGCGACCAGAAGGGCTCACTCGTCGCACCCGACAGACTCGGTTCGACTTTACCAACAAGGTAAGTTGGGAAACAGCGAAACACCCATAACTTTTGTATTCAAGTGGTATTGATGATTGTTGATCACTATGTAGATCACTACAGATATTGGCCATACTCAGTTGAAGTTTTCTTATATTGAGGCTGTAAAACAGGATGGAAAGTGTAGTTCAAATTAAACCCAATTGAAAACCGAAATTATATTTTGATTTCAGGGGGCTTTGACAGAAGAGCAATTGAAGAGGACGGAAATAGAGACTCAGGAGAAAATTGCTCTGAATGAGCCAGTATTCGCCAGGCAGGCGAGCCTAGCCTCCGCAAAGAAGATTGTGGGGCTGAGAGCAATGTTTGATCGAAACGTACCCGGACCCGGTGAGAGTGGTGTCTGTGGGCGTGTCGGTGGAGGAGTTGGAGAAGGACCCGACGGGTCCGAAAGCTCTGCAAACCTCGGTGGAGTTCTGCGGTGGAACGTATGTATCTTGCTTAACTGCACAAAAAACTGAATGTTCATTTGAAAATCATATGGCTTTGATCTCTTAAAATGTTTAATGCAAAAATATTAGGACTAAGAACAAAGCCTTCTTTGATGGGTGATTAGAGATCTAAAAGTTCACCTTTATGTCATGACATTGTCAATAACAAAAGAGTTATGAGCTAAAATATTGTACTATCAAACACACGACCTCTGTATCAGTTTTAACAGTTATCTGCAATGTCATTGCTGCACTAAACACCAACAAAACATAAACAACTATTTTTGAATGTTTTAAATATGTGTCATTTAAAACATTTCTTTTAAAAACTAAAAATTGGTTTTAATTTTCTCTTATTTTTGGCAAATTTTTTCATGAGCTAAAATGTAATATTGTTTTTTGAGACTTGAAACAAAATTATCAGAGTATTTCATTTTAGTTTCACTAAAAGGCAGGTTCAGTAAGTAGCTTATCTACCTGATACTCGGACAGTTCAGGTCCACATTTAGTGATGGATACATCCTTCCTTAATTCTGATTTTACGTAAAGCCATTGGTCCTAATTATTGATAAAGAAACAATCAAAATTCCTTAACCTCAGCATTACGATTGTCTCTGGCACATAGTCCTTTTGCTAGAACTATTGTATTTCATAATAACCAAACTATTACAAGAAACTAAGAAGGTAATTGTGTATGTTCAACAGTCACTTACATCGTGCTGGACACATTGGAGATTTCGTGATCGCAACGGAAGAAGCCATAGCCAAGGGCATCAGGAGAATAGTTGCCCTCACTGGTCCAGAAGCCACTAAGGTATTGTACTTTGCATGTAAAAAGTAGATGACATATTTTCAAACATCATCTATTCATATTTGATGCTCTGAAAGTATTCCTGTCTCAAGTTGACAAAAAATAGCTTAGAAAAAAAAATTACAAAATATTTGATAAAACAAAAAATTGAGTTATTACTTTAAGAATAACTAATTCTAATGAAAACAGAAAATAAAAAACAAGGCTGGAAAAATTGTTTAATTCTTATCACCCATTAATTTATGATATTTTATGGCGTTAATTATAAGGTACTAACAATTATTTAAGTAATCATAGTCGCCAATCAAAGTTCCATTGTTTTTGTACCAATAGCTTTTGATTAGTATTTGTGGTGTAGTAGTTATTTTGTTTAATGTAACTCAAATTTGAAGGTAAAACCATGATATTTAAAAAACTATACCTGTGGTCAATTCATATTCCTACAAAATATATTGCATATTTTCAGGCCCTCAACAGGACAAAAGTACTTGAAAAACGCCTGACTGAACTTGAGAAAAGTCTCAAAACATCAACCGATAACCACAAAGAGATCGTCAAAAGAATCACTGAACTCACCAATGATATTTCGCACACTACTGTTTCAGCTTACAAGAAGGTATGAACTTTACAAAATAAAGGAGTAATTACTTTAAGAATAATTGTAATGAAACGTAAAGCATTATTTTGGTAATGTTAATTAGGAATTTTTTATAAATTTAGTAACATTGTTCATGTGTAAGTATTAAAACTCATGACCGCTCCCCATAAGTGGTGAAAATAAACTACTGGGGGGAAAACTAAAATGATTCAACAGTGGTTGTTGGGTGATGGTGGAAAGATACTTGCAGCAGATAGTTTATATGAGGGGTGGTTTTGGGACGAGCTGAAGTTAAAGTTGATTGGTTTGTTTAAAAGTAGAGCTGTGCGGGATCCCGGATTTTCGTTACCGGGACGGGATTGAGGTCATTTCCCGATCCCCTCGCCCTAGTACCGAAATTTCAGGACGGGAAGTAAAAACTACTGGTGTGTTTTGTTGTGAGTGTGTACTGTACTTCTGGATAAGATAAGATAAGGAACTAGTAGCCGAGCAGTTCTAAGTAAACAACCCCTCTCCCCCCTACTTCTGTGCTGAGTGCATTTTCAATGGAGGCCTGCAGCCATTGTCAGGATGGCTGATAATGATCTCAGACAGAACCAAACATCCATTTTGTATTTGTACTAGATCCAATTCTAGTTTGCAATATCTATTTTTATTGTACTAAAACCTTTGCATTTGACTGTAATTCAAACCTAGTATAAAACATTATTTGGGAAATGAAATTAATCATTGAGTAAATGGAGATGAGATAAGGAAATAACAAACACACACTACCCTCTACTACCCTCTCTTTTTGTGGAGCTGTCTGGCACAAAAAACCGGCTGGCCTTCCCCCTCCTGCTCACACACTGCAGCTGTTGTCTTCCCCTCTCTGCTTTCCTTCTCTTCCCTTGTCCTTTCCACCTGTCATCTCTTTCTTTGCCTTCACCCCTCATCTCTGTGAGCTGGTAGCTGGACAGTCTGATTCCTTCTCTCTCCAACTGTTTTTGCAATGTTTGGGCTAAGTGAGTCAGTGTAATTCATTGTAAATGGGTGAGGATGAGTGGGTTCTGTGATAGTTATGATGTATTTTGAGATTTTTTATTTTAAAACTGCATGGTGTTGTATGAAGCCATGTATCATAAACAAAATAATTTGATTGAAAAAACTCAATTTCATAATATTTCTTTAATATGTCTATTTGCCAACTTTTCCCGTTCCCGAATCCCGGATTTTTTGCAAAATCCCTCCGTTCCCGTCCCGAACCCAAAATTGTGCTCCCGCACAGCTCTATTTCAAACCTACATGGAATGCTCAAAATGTTGTGTTTTTTAGCGAGAAGGAGGCTGTAGCTCGGTAACTATGAGTATAATCAAATTAAAAGTACAGTATATATTTTCTTAAAACAATTAAATTTGACCCTTACTTGGTTCCTTCAAAACTTTGATCAGATGTACAGTTTGGCATCTATAACTTTATAAATCGAAACAAAGAAATGGTTTAGAGTATTTTTAGACAAAAAATATCTGTTTATCTCGGCAACACTCAACTATTTCAAAGACGGCTACCATAAGGCTACCAACTGGTTGGAAATTTAATTTTACATCAAATACATCAAAATAGTGCTATTGATGTCCATTTTTGATTCAAAATAGTGTTTTAACCACCCAAAATACACAACAAATACATGGGTTTTTGTGAGTTCTTTTACCTTTTTTATATAGAAATATTAGTCCGATCACAAAGAAATTTAAATGGGACCACTATGGAATTAAGACCTATCAATCAACGCAAAATAGATGTAAGACGATGGTCGCATTCAAAAGTAATTTGTGAAAAAAAAATTAAAAAAAATAAAAACCCGCAGCAGGTCAACTTGTATTACCTCCTCGTTTCTCTGAAGTCGATCAAAAATAACTCACATATGTTTCAAATTAAGATGCTATGTAGTTTAAAAGTATAAGGGAACTGTATTTTTGCAAACATTTATTTTTAACCAATCAGTTAACTTTACAAGAAGATATTGCCGAAGGTTTCATGTCCTAATAAATTATATAGATGGTTATTCTTTCCATTCCCATAATGTAATCTGAATAAGAATTTTGATATGAAGTTCCGGATATGAATTTTGGGTGCTCCACATGTGAGCCCATGTTATAATTTGGTTGACACCTCCAAATGGTTGAATTGTGATCCTTTCCTTTGCCATCATCTGTTCGATGAGAATTTTGGGTGCTCCACATGTGAGCCCATAGATGGTTTGGTTGACACCTCCCAAATGGTTGAATGTGATCCTGAATATGTCCTTTTGATATGATGCCATCATCTGTTCGGATATGAATTTTGGGTGCTCCACATGTGAGCCCATGTTATAATTTGGTTGACACCTCCAAATGGTTGAATTGTGATCCTTTCCTGGGTTTGCCATCAAATGGTTGAATTGTGATCCTTTCCTTTTGCCATCTGTTCGATGAGAATTTTGGGTGCTCCACATGTGAGCCCATGTTATAATTTGGTTGACACCTCCAAATGGTTGAATGTGTGATCCTTTCCTTGAGCCCATGTTATAATTGGTTGACACCTCCAAATGGTTGAATTGTGATCCTTTCCTTTGCCATCATCTGTTCCGATGTGAATTTTGGGTGCTCCACATGTGAGCCCATGTTATAATTTGGTTGACACCTCCAAATGGTTGAATTGTGATCCTTTCCTTTTGCCATCATCTGTTCCGGATGAGAATTTTGGGTGCTCCACATGTGAGCCCATGTTATAATTTGGTTGACACCTCCAAATGGTTGAATTGTGATCCTTTCCTTTTGCCATCATCTGTTCTCGGGATGTGAATTTTGGGTGCTCCACATGTGAGCCCATGTTATAATTTGGTTGACACCTCCAAATGGTTGAATTGTGATCCTTTCCTTTGCCATCATCTGTTCGATATGAATTTTGGGTGCTCCACATGCGAGCCCATGTTATAATTTGGTTGACACCTCCAAATGGTTGAATTGTGATCCTTTCCTTTTGCCATCATCTGTTCGGATGAGAATTTTGGGTGCTCCACATGCGAGCCCATGTTATAATTTGGTTGACACCTCCAAATGGTTGAATTGTGATCCTTTCCTTTTGCCATCATCTGTTCGGATATGAATTTTGGGTGCTCCACATGAGCCCATGTTATAATTTGGTTGACACCTCCAAATGGTTGAATTGTGATCCTTTCCTTTTGCCATCATCTGTTCCGGATATGAATTTTGGGTGCTCCACATGAGCCCATGTTATAATTTGGTTGACACCTCCAAATGGTTGAATTGTGATCCTTTCCTTTTGCCATCATCTGTTCGATATGAATTTTGGGTGCTCCACATGCGAGCCCATGTTATAATTTGGTTGACACCTCCAAATGGTTGAATTGTGATCCTTTCCTTTCCTTTGCCGATGAGAATTTTGGGTGCTCCACATAGCCCATGTTATAATTTGTGACACCTCCAAATGGTTGAATTGTGATCCTTTCCTTTGCCATCATCTGTTCCGATATGAATTTTGGGTGCTCCACATGCGAGCCCATGTTATAATTTGGTTGACACCTCCAAATGGTTGAATTGTGATCCTTTCCTTTTGCCATCATCTGTTCGGATATGAATTTTGGGTGCTCCACATGTAGCCCATGTTATAATTTGGTTGACACCTCCAAATGGTTGAATTGTGATCCTTTCCTTTTGCCATCATCTGTTCATACATTTTGGGTGCTCCACATGAGCCCATGTTATAATTTGGTTGACACCTCCAAATGGTTGAATTGTGATCCTTTCCTTTTGCCATCATCTGTTCCGGATATGAATTTTGGGTGCTCCACATGCGAGCCCATGTTATAATTTGGTTGACACCTCCAAATGGTTGAATTGTGATCCTTTCCTTTTGCCATCATCTGTTCCGGATATGAATTTTGGGTGCTCCACATGTGAGCCCATGTTATAATTTGGTTGACACCTCCAAATGGTTGAATTGTGATCCTTTCCTTTTGCCATCATCTGTTCCGGATATGAATTTTGGGTGCTCCACATGTGAGCCCATGTTATAATTTGGTTGACACCTCCAAATGGTTGAATTGTGATCCTTTCCTTTGCCATCATCTGTTCCGGATATGAATTTTGGGTGCTCCACATGTGAGCCCATGTTATAATTTGGTTGACACCTCCAAATGGTTGAATTGTGATCCTTTCCTTTTGCCATCATCTGTTCGGATGAGAATTTTGGGTGCTCCACATGAGCCCATGTTATAATTTGGTTGACACCTCCAAATGGTTGGTGTGATCCTTTCCTTTTGCCATCATCTGTTCCGATATGAATTTTGGGTGCTCCACATGCGAGCCCATGTTATAATTTGGTTGACACCTCCAAATGGTTGAATTGTGATCCTTTCCTTTTGCCATCATCTGTTCCGATATGAATTTTGGGTGCTCCACATGTGAGCCCATGTTATAATTTGGTTGACACCTCCAAATGGTTGAATTGTGATCCTTTCCTTTGCCATCATCTGTTCGGATGAGAATTTTGGGTGCTCCACATGCCTGCCCATGTTATAATTTGGTTGACACCTCCAAATGGTTGAATTGTGATCCTTTCCTTTTGCCATCATCTGTTCCGGATATGAATATTGGGTGCTCCACATGTGAGCCCATGTTATAATTTGGTTGACACCTCCAAATGGTTGAATTGTGATCCTTTCCTTTGCCATCATCTGTTCCGGATATGAATTTTGGGTGCTCCACATGCGAGCCCATATTATAATTTGGTTGACACCGCCAAATGGTTGAATTGTGATCAGTGGGGGATTACAAATGGGAGATCACCTTAAAATTTATTTTAAACTTACAAGAGATGTTTGAATTTTGCATCTTCCATCACCATACTATTATTTTAAATGTTACTAGCAATTTTGTTCCTTATAATTTTGAATTTCATGACCTTAAATAATCTCCATGGTAACTTTAATGTATTATTAATTAAAATCAGCAGTGCAATCACATCTCAAGAGTATTATTCAGCTTTGAGTAATTCCTAAGCGAGTTATGTTATGTTTAAATTTAAAATCTTCGTTAGTTCTTTAATAAGTTACAGAACCTTGTAACTCAGTCAAAGGCTTACAAGTTACACTTTTATAAACAACAACACATTTGTTATGAAACTTTTACCATTTAAGCTAAGTTTCCATTTCAACACTGAGATCAACATTGTTGAGCGTCCGGCTCATGCTTTTACGAGGTGGAAAAATCTGCTATCAGATACCCTGGAGGGGTCCGTGACTCCAGGGTTATGTGGTTGGCTGCATCTTGATGTTATGATGCTTGCAGTTGTAATATCTTCGCTACCCACTAAACAACCACCTCTTTTCTGGTTCACCCTTTTTTGTCAGATCATGGCATCACAATGTAGTATTACTTCATGATCTGACGGGCTTTTAACTTCTCAGTTCCTCTATTTTTGGCTTCCATGATTTTGCGGTATGATCTAAGCTTTCAGCGCTTTTCCAATTCTCTTCGTTTTGCAGCATTGATCCTACAAGGCTTTCAGCACTTATCTTTTGGCCTATATATCCTCTTCAAGGGCCAATCTCTCCATGTTGAATTTGGGACATCGGAAGAGGGTATGCTCAGCATTGTCGATTTGCTTTTGCACCCACGCAGGCAATTCTCAGAATCTATCTTCTGGTGCTTGAACAGGTAGTGCCTGAAGGCCCGTGTCCTGTGAAGGCTTTTGCGTTAGGTGGAATCCCATCTCTCCATTGGCCTCTTTCCAGCCAGGCTTTCAAATTGGGTATGAGCCAAAAGTCCATCTTCCCTTTCATCACTCTCCCATCGCTGTTGCCAGGCTTGTAAGAGTCTGCTTCGGGCTTCTTTCTTCTCGCTGGCTATGGTTCTCGCCCTTCTTCCTGGAATTGCCCAGCTCTCTGGTGGCGTGTGGATTTCCGACCTTCCAAGATCAGTAGATCTACAGGTGGGGTTCCTGCTAGAACCAGAGAGGCACTTCCAGAGACCGCTTTTGTATGCCGAGATGTTACGTAGGGCTGCACGTGTACTGAGTGTTGGGACAATGTTGAAAGAATGTTTGTACTTCTTTAGTTTTGAGCCCAACACTGTTGGGCTCTTGTTGGCGAAGCAATGTTGTGACTCGGTGGACTGTTTCCATTTAGTCTCGTTTTTAGCAGTGAGGTTTCAACAACCATGGCTGAACAACGTGCGACTAATCCAGCGTTTTTTAAACTAATCAGGCGTTTTTTAACTAACAGCGTTTTTGGTAATGATGGGAGTTTATATTAAAAGTCACGGAAAGCGTAAACCACCACTTCGGTGGGTTCGTAGTTTTAGCAAAGCGTGAAAGTGAGGGGCCTACAGGAGTTTGATGTTGTTTTTAAAAATACAAAGTTGCTATGAAAATGACTGTTACAGATTTAGAAGGTTTGATAAGTTTAGTGGCACCATTGATAATAAAAAACAATTGTGTTCGAAAACCAGTGCAACTCAGTTTGCAAGACTGCGACAGGTGGGAAGGCGTTTCCATTGTGTTGGGCGCAGTGCCCCACGTCTTTGCGCCGCAACATTTTTGACCCCAACAATTTTGCCTCAATGCAACATTAGCGCGTCAAATGCTACTGTTTCCATTTCAACTTTGTCCCCAGCTTTGAGCCCGGCTCAGCGCTCAACACTGTTGGGCGCAGATTTTGTTGAAATGGAAACGTAGCTTTACACCCCACAAAACGAGTTAATAAGTAGGAGGTAACTGTGCTAATAAGCTTCAAGTTAAAAAGTGATATTCTGTATGCTATAAATACCTCATTGCCTGTAGGTCCTAAAGATGTGTTGAAACTTTCACACGGTGCATTTCAGGCATAAGTTGCCCATTTTCAAGTGTCTTCTTCATTTTCAAGGAGACACTTGAAAATGGGCAACTTATGCCCAATAGTACTCTTTATAGTACTTAAAGAGGTCCTAAACTGGGATAAATAAATTCTTTATTCTGCATGCTGTTTAGAAATACAAAAATGCTAGAATAGTTTGTATTTAATTCTGTTTACATTTGAAACTAAGCCTTTTGGTATTCTTTCAAGTCAAATACTTAGTTATATTCTAGGATGAAATGAGGAAAAAGCTGCAGTTGATTAAGAAAAACCTGGATGACAAAGAGAGAGAAGGGAAACAAGCACAAGCCGCAGCTGTTGTCAAACACGCCACGGAACTGGCCAGCAACAAACCTAACCAACCGCTGTTGGTGGCAGAGTTGAACGCTGGGTCCAACACCAAGGTGGGTTCAACAGCTAATTCAATGTATTTGTTTGTGCTCTACTGGTGGGCAACTCCCGAGGGCTCGGGAATCGCCTGTAGAAATTCGAAATATCAAAATCCGGTGGGAGGGTATTGTTTTCCTGATAGAGAATGTCTTATTAATTTTTCTCTAATTTTTAAATCTTCACTTTTAGAGAAAGTTATCACTAATAATATCCCTAACACATGAAAAATAATAATTTTGTAAACAATATCTATATTTTTTGGTTTAAGTGTAGAATTTTGAACATCTTACATTAACTTGTTTTGAGTGTCAACTTTCATAAAAGTCAGGCAAGAAAGTTTTTTTCCTTCAAGAAAAAAATCAAATTCTATTCATCCCTAGTATGTTATATTTCCTCAATTCAGAAATATGAGTAAAATGTGTGCTCCAAGATAAAATTAGTTTTGTTTCTCTTTTCTCTAATCTTACTTTAAATTAACAAGTACAAAAAAATCATTGTTTCTTTTTCTTCTTTAAATTATTCTGTGTAGTTAACGATCATATTTTCTTGTTTTTAGGCTTTGGATTCAGCACTGAAGAGTGTTCAAAAGGTATCTCCAGAAACGGCTACAATCTTTTTCTCAGTTGATGCCTCCACAAACAAAATTTTCTGTTTATGTTCAGTACCCAAGGTATGTATCTTACCAGTAGAGCTGTGCGGGAGCAGAATTTTGGGTCCGAGACGGGAACGGGAGGGATTTAGCAAAAAATCTGGGATTCGGGAACGGGAACGGGAAAAGTTGCAAAATAGACATATTAAAGAAATCTATTATATATTTCTCAAATACCACTCACTCACTGACTGACTGACTGACTCACTCATCACTGTATCACAAAAAGTACTGAGCGTAGAGGGTTGAAACTTAACATAGTGGTTCCTTATATGCTCTAGATGTGCAATAAGGCGGGATTTTGAAAAATTTTGAGTCTAAGGGTAGTTTTCACCCCTAATGATAGGCCAAACAGACGCCCTTTTGCGGCATCTAAGCTTTTCGTATATGAGCTCTAGCGTCTAAACCTTGAGTCCGATTTGAAATCTGATGAAATTTTCATGGTCCAGAATTAAATTTTCTATAACTTTTTATTTAAATTTTTTTGTAGCTCTTACGGTTTTCCAAAAATGGCTTTACTTTCAAAATTTAGGGTTTTCGAATAATTTCAAGAATATCGTACTTACTCTTTAAAATATAGGTTTACATACAGTATTCTAGCTATGACTATCAGAATCATTTACCGTTTCATTACAATAACGTTCAACACACTTGGAATGAATCAAGCTATGTATATATTACTTATGCCAAATATCATACTCTTCCTATGGTAGAATACGTTTATTTAATCAAGTGAGGTAATAGCAGCCAGAGGCTAGGTAGATCAGCTGTTTGAGGTGGACAGGAGGGAGGCGGGGGAGATAGAGATAAGGTGACCAGTGTTCTCTGCCTAGCCAGTTATCGTTGTGCTCTTGCCTGCCACACTGCTACTGTCTATCGTTCACTCTACAACCTGCTACACCTTGCTACACTACACACTACACTGCTTTCCTGGTAATCCTACTCACCTTTTCTTACCTCATTATTATTTTCGCAGTTGTTACACGTTTTATATTCTATCACACTTCTACACTACACTCCTTTCCTGGTAATCCTACTACCTCTTCTTATTTCATTATTATTTTACACTTATTCTACACGTTTCATTACACTTCTACATTTCACTATTTTCCTGGTATTATTTACCTTCCAGTTCTTACCTTATTCTTTTTACAGTGTCTAAATTTACAGTCTTAAATTCTATCACACTTCTTAATTTCACGTTATACGAGTGTTATCATTTTATTGGACTGTCCCTTTCGTTAGGGTTAATCAATGACCATATTGCTTTAATATTTGCTCAGACTTATCTAAAATAAATTGTATTAGCAGGTTCTTTCTTTAAAAGTTGATCTATTTTCTGAAAAGCTTTGGTTAGTCTGATTGGATTTCAAAGTTATCCTTAAAACTTTGCTGGCCTACACGTAAACTCTTCTTGCCTACCAAACGTCATACCAACATCTAAAAGTATTTTTCTTTTACAAACTCACTCTTTTCATTTTTACTCTTTCATACATACACCTACCATCAACATAATGGAAGGTATTGAAGTTGACGGGGTTATGGTGCCTCACCTGATAGTTCCTGTGGGTGCAGATGGGTCATGTTTTTTTACTCCCTTTCTTACCTCATGTATGGCACTGTCTCTCATGCCACTGAGTTGAGAAACAACGTTGTGCAGCATATCACAAATAACTGGGAAAGGTTTTGTTTGCACACAATGTTGCCATGTGGCAATATTTACTCCTCTGTGGCTGAGTACCGTGCTCATATGTCCCTAAGAACGACGTTTGCGACCCACTGTGAAATTCAAGCTGCCACAGAAATATATGCTTGCCATCTGGTTGTTTATCGTGAAGGTGAAGTAGTTTTACAGCCTGAACGATATGAGGAGGAAGGCCAGTATTACGCCTCAAGTGTACTGGCCATATGATGAGCGCTCATTTCGAACCTCTGATTCCTCAAAATTTTCCACCGCTCCCACCTACCCAAGATTATATGCCCTCTAAGCCAGACCCACCCGCCACTGTTAACCTTGAACCTCTTCCTGATCAACAATTCTACTCAACCGATGATGAACTACCTCTCATTCATTTTGTAAATCCTGCCAATCCACCTTCAAAAGATTCTTGCACTTTAGCTCCAACAAATCTTGGTTCTTCTTCTTCCTCTTTAGCCAGCTATACAAATAATTTAAATTCTGGAAAGAAAAGAAGGAAAAATCGGCGCTCAAGGGTGAATGATAGAATAAAAAGACAAAAAATAGAGAATCTGTAAAGAAATATATTGAAAAAATCCCGAAGTAAACCGAGAGGCGGTAAAAAAGTACAGTAAATCAAAACCCGAAGTTCATAGGGAGTCAGTAAAAAAATATAACAGATCAAATCCTGAGGTACATAGGGAGTCAGTAAAAAAATATAACAGATCAAATCCTGAGGTACATAGGGAGTCAGTAAAAAAATATAACACATCAAATCCTGAGGCCCATAGGGAGTCAGTAAAAAAGTACAGTAATTCTAATCCTGAGATCAATAGGGAGGCAGTAAAAAAATACAACATATCAAATCCTGACGTTCATAGGCAGGCGGTAAAGCTGTATGATAAAAATAATCCTAGCGTAAATAGAAAGTCTGTTAAGAAATACTGTGAGAGAAATCCTAACATCAACAGAGCTTCTGTTTGTAAATATTCTAAACAAAATCCGGATGTTAACAAGGAATCCGTTCGGCGATACAATGAAAAAAGAAAAACAATTCCATGGTCCAATAAGTTTCAATCGGGGTTTAAATATGACAGTACCATAGATTACAGTAATGACAAGGTGGTTTCTCTTGGTCAGCGTATCGCATGCAAGTGGTGTCACGCATTAAAGTGGAAAGATGAAAGTCCAGGTTTATGTTGTAGCAACGGTAAAGTTCATCTTCCTGCCATTGAACACTTTCCTGAGCCACTGCACAGTCTCCTTACAAGTAACCATCCCGAATCTTTACATTTTTTTAATCATATTAGAAAGTATAATGGATGTTTCCAAATGACTTCATTTGGAGGTAAAGAAATAAGTGAAGGTAACTTTATGCCAACTTTCAAAGTCCAAGGACAGGTTTACCATAGGATAGGCAGTCTATTACCATCACCTCACAAAGTCCATCTTTTCTTCAAATATATTTTCTAGGCGACGATGAAAAGAAAAGGAAATTAGAACAGATCTTTTCGATGTTGTATATCCGTGGTTAGTTGACCAGCTTCAAAAACTTCTGCATGATAACAATCCATACATACGAGATTTTAAATACGCAATGGAAATCGTACCAAAGGGTCAAGATTTTAAAGTAGTTATTCATGCTGATAGAAAGCCTGCGGCTGGTCATAGGGGTCGTTACAATGCACCGTCGTCAAGGGAGGTAGCTTTGGTTATTGTTGGTCAACAGTTTGAAAAGCGTGACATCGTTCTTCACAGCAGAGACACAAAGTTGGTACGGATCAGTGAAACTCATCGCGCTTACGACACTCTTCAGTACCCTCTTATGTTCTGCCGTGGGGAAGATGGTTACTCTATCAACATTCCACAATGTGACCCAGTATCTAAAGCTCCTCTCAAGAAAACTGTTTCTGCTGCCGACTTTTACGCCTACCGGATCATGGAAAGAGAAGGGGAACACAACTATATCTTACTTTATCGTCATCTTTTAAACCAGTTTTTAGTGGATATGTACGCGAAGATAGAGACTGAGAGGCTTAACTTTGTTAGGTTTCATCAGAGTAAGCTACGTGCTGAAAGTTACACTCATGTAAGAGATGCGATGTGTAGGCAAGACGGCGATGTTGCAAACATTGGCAGAATAGTTGTGTTGCCATCAAGCCATGTAGGAGGGCCCCGCTACATGCATGAACGCACTCAGGACGCCATGACATATGTTCGCCACTATGGTCGTCCTGATTTGTTCATAACATTTACATGTAACCCTAAATGGTCCGAAATTGAAAGCCTATTGAAAAATGGACAACGGTCTCACGACAGACACGAGTTGACAGCTCGAGTATTTAACTTGAAGCTGAAGAAAATGATAAACATTCTGGTTAAAGGTGCTATTTTCGGGTCAACTAGGTGTTACATGTACACAGTTGAATGGCAAAAGCGGGGCTTACCTCACGCTCATATCCTCTTGTGGCTTCATGATCGAATAAGGGCAGATCAAACGGACAGTGTCATACGGGCAGAGATACCTGACCCTAAAGAAGACCCTGAGCTTCACGAAGTGATTAAATCAACAATGATCCATGGCCCTTGTGGAAACCTCAACAAAACTCGCCTTGTATGGTTAATGGTGCCTGTTCGAAAAATATCCACGTCCTTTAGTTAGGGAAACTCAAACTGCAGACGACGGCTACCCTCAGTATCAACGAAGGTCTCCTGCTGATGGTGGCTTTACTGTCAACATCAAAGGAGTGGAACTTGATAATAGATGGGTAGTTCCGTACAATCCTGTCCTTTCACGTACATGTCAGGCACACATTAACGTTGAAATATGCAATTCTGTCAAGTCAATAAAATACATATGTAAATACGTGAACAAGGGCAGTGATCAAGCTGCATTTAGGTTGGAAAACGAATTCGACGAGGTATCCAGGTACGAGGCTGGGCGGTACATAAGTAGTTCTGAGGCGGCTTGGCGGATATTGTGCATCCCAATCCATGAGAGGTATCCTCCAGTGATGCATTTGGCAGTGCATTTAGAAAACGGCCAAAGGATTTACTTTAACTCGGAAAACGTCATGGAAAAATTAACAAATCCGCCAAAAACAACACTTATTGGATTTTTTGAACTCTGCCGATCAGACAACTTTGCCACAACCCTTTTATACAGTGAAGTTCCAGCTTATTACACGTGGAAAAATAATAAGTTTGTCCGGCGTAAACAGGGAAAAGCCGTTCCAGGACACCACGGTGTGAAAAAGGACCAAGTCCTTGGCCGTGTTTACACCGTACATCCCAACAATGCAGAATGCTACTATCTGCGTCTTCTCCTCCATGAAGTTAAGGGGCCAACTAGCTTTGAGGATCTTAAGAGGGTGTCTGGAGTAGTTCATCCTACTTTTCAATCCGCCTGTAGGGAACTCGGTTTATTACAGGACGATAACCATTGGGCCAATACATTGGAAGAAGCTGCTGTGTCTGAGTCACCCTCTAAGATCAGACAGCTATTTGCTGTAATCTTGGTATTTTGCCAAGCAGCAAACCCTTGGCTTTGTGGGAGAAACACAGAGACAGTATGTCTGAGGACTTTAGGAGGCAGATGGAAAGCAATGTTCAAGGTTTAGATGGGGGCTTACTTGCAAGCATTGCTTATAATAAATGTCTTGAAACCTTGGAAACCTTATTATATTCGATGGCCCATCAATCTCTTCTAAACTTTGGTCTTCCTTCTCCAACTACAGACAACAGTGTGTCAACCAACCGTGAGTACCTCAGAGAACTGTCTTACAACGTAGACCTATTATCCAACATGGTTGCTGACAATGAGCCGAAACTTAATGACGAACAACGAACAGTCTATAGCGAAGTCATTACGAGCGTTTTGTCAGATAACGGGCAGCTATTTTTCCTTGATGCACCGGGAGGTACTGGAAAAACATTTTTGTTGAATTTAATATTGGCCAGGGTGCGAAAAGACAAAAATATTGCTGTTTCCGTTGCTTCGTCAGGCATTGCAGCAACACTGTTGGATGGAGGGAAGACAGCTCATTCTGCGTTTAAATTGCCTCTAAACCTGAATCACCAAGAAACTCCCATTTGCAATATACCTAAGCAAAGTGATTCAGCCGAGGTGTTAAAAGACTGCAAATTGATCATTTGGGACGAGTGTACCATGGCTCATAAAGGAGCATTTGAGGCACTGAATAGAAGTCTTCAGGACATTAGAAGCAATGCAAGGCTGATGGGTGGAGTTACTCTTCTAATGGCTGGAGACTTCAGACAAACTTTACCAGTCATACCTCGGGGAACACGAGCTGATGAGGTCAAAGCATGCATAAAGAGTTCTTTTCTCTGGCCTTTCTTTAAAGTTTGCTCTTTGACCGTCAACATGCAGTGCTTCTTTTCGAGATGAAAAAGCAGATGAGTTCTCAAATTCAATTCTGCAGATTGGTAACGGAACATTTCCTGAAGATGATGGCAAAATCAACATACCGGATAGCTTATGTGAGGTTGTGAGTAATTTGGATGCAATGACGGAAATAATTTACCCAAATCTATCGAATTCTCTCTCTCTAAACTCGGCTTGGCTGAGAGAAAGAGCCATTCTCACCCCAAAGAATGATACGGCTGCTCAAATAAATAACATGTTGCTGCCAAAACTTACAACAGAAAATATTCGTTACCAATCTGTAGACTCAGTGGTTGAAGTTGAAGACGCGTTCAATTATCCAGTGGAGTTCCTGCACACGCTGAATCCTCCAGGCCTTCCACCACATATTCTTAATCTTAAAGTTGGTGCTCCGATAATGTTGCTTCGAAATCTGGTACCGCCTAAGCTTTGCAACGGCACTAGACTTCAAATCAAAGCTTTGTATAAGAACGTTATCGAAGCAACAATATTTACTGGATGTGGCCAGGAGAAGTTGTCTTTATTCCACGAATACCTCTGATTCCGTCAGATTACCAATTTCAATTTAAAGACTTCAATTCCCTGTCAAGCTGTGCTTTGCTATGACAATAAATAAGTCTCAAGGCCAGACATTGAAATTGGCCGGTGTTGATCTGAGGGAAGACTGCTTCTTCCATGGACAGTTGTATGTCGCGTGTTCAAGAGTAAGCTCTGCCAGTAAATTAACGATTTTTCAGCCAGATGGGCGAACAAAAAATACTGTCTACAAAGAGGTCTTAGGAAGTAGGCTGGGGGCCTGCCATAAACAAAACTCCCCGTTGAACTGTGACTTGGCAGTAGGCTAGGGGGCCTGCCCAAACAAAACTCCCCGTGGAAACCATTGTACATATTGTAAATATGGTCTCTTGTTCGTCGGCCTCCCCGTGGCGAGACTGAATAGCCATGCTCAATTGTCAGCATGGTGAACTAACGGGCGAACACAACAAACAATTCCTGAGCTACAATTAAACAATCTTTGGGTAAAATAAATTTATTTATGCACACATGACCCGTGCTTGGGGTTTCTGGCACTTCTCTTAGCAGTAGGTTAGGGACCAACCCAAACAAAACCACCCGTTGAAGTTGTTTCATTACTGTTTGCTCTTTTGCCTGTTATATTTAACTAATTAGTGCCGTTTATAGCGAGGTTGGATTATTTTCCCGCTACAACCGTCATTAAAATACAATTTAAGTACAGTGAAATTGCAGACTGTTACTTTAATGTATTATTTTGATAATGTCTGCTACTACAATAACAATCGATGATTTATGATAAAAGCTTAAACATTTCATATACGATTCTCACCGTAGCGAAGCACGGGTACACAGCTAGTATTAAATAAAATCGAGTTTTTTCAATCAAATTATTTTTTTTATGATACATGGCTTCATACAACAACATGCAGTTTTAAAATCAAAATCCAAAGTACATCATAACTATCACAGAACCCACTCATCCTCACCCATTTACAATGAATAACACTGACTCACAGCCCAAACATTGCAAAACAGTTGGAGAGAGTTGCTAGGAGTGAGAGAAGAATCAGACTGTGCAGCTACCAGTGCACAGAGATGAGGGGTGAAGGCAAAGAAAGAGATGACAGGTGGAAAGGACAAGGGAAGAGAAGGATATCAGAGAGGGGAAGACAACAGCTGCAGTGTGTGAGCAGGAGTGGGAAGGCCGGTGCCCAGTTTTTTGTGCCAGACAGCTGTGAAGGCCTGTTGTGCCCTTATCAGTTGTCACTTGTCTACTATGTCATTAGCTGTTGCTAGGCAACCACATAGGCGGCGTTACATAGCCAATCAGAGCATTTTCTCTGTATGCTTGTGATATAGTGAGAACAACCTGTGAGGAGAGGGTAGTGTGTGTTTGTTATTTCCTTTTCTCATCTCCATTTACTCAATGATTAATTTCATTTCCCAAATAATGTTTTATACTAGGTTTGAATTACAGTCAAATGCAAAGGTTTTAGTACAATAAAAATAGATATTGCAAGCTAGAATTGGATCTAGTACAAGTACAAAATGGATGTTTGGTTCTGTCTGAGATCGTTATCAGCCATCCTGACAATGGCTGCCGGCCTCCATTGAAAATGCACTCAGCATGGAAGTAGGGGGGAGAGGGGTTGTTTACAGGTTGTTTACTTAGAACTGCTCGGCTCTAGTTCCTTATCTTATCTTCACCAGAAGTACAGTACACACTCACAACAAAAAACACCAGTAGTTTTTACTAGAGATGGGTCGGTTCCAAAATTTTACCGGTTCCCAGTTCTCGGTTCTGAGAAAAAAATCGGTTCTCGGTTCTGTCGGTTCCGGTTCCGTTCGCGGCGATCTATTGACTCCCGCTAACGCCCGCGGTGAAATAACGACTTCGATTCCGTTCGCGGCGATCTCTTGACTCCCGCTAACGCCCGCGGTGAATTCACGACTTAAATAAATAAATAAATAAATAAAAATGCCTTTTTATTCAAGCGTTTCTCAGGATTACATCTGTTTTACAGAACAACTCACGTCTAATAATTATTCTTAATGCCTATAAACTTAAATAACTTAAACATCAATTATTTACAAAACTAACAATGCTATCTCACAAAACTACCTCACTAAGACTGGCTTTAAGCTGTTTCCTAAAAGTATTTGAATTAAGAATATTTTTGAGTTTATCAGGGAGGTCATTGTACACTTTTGGCCCGAAATAGGAGAAACTTCTTCTCCCGAGCTCTAGACTAACTCTAGGGAGGTGAAGACCTCTTCCGTGTCGGGAGGCTCTTTGTGACACTTGATCCCGATACAGCAGTCTTTCCTTGAGGTATTGGGGCTCCTCAAGGGTAAGGATCTTGTGGACCATGCATGCAGTCAGTACCCCACAAACTGAATCCATAGGCATCATGTTTGCAGCACCACGATGTAGGGATACATGGTCAAATTTGCGGAGGCAAAAGACAAAGCGAACAGCGGAGTTTTGAACTCGCTGGACTCTGGCAGCATCACCTCGAGATGCTGTTCCCATACGCCGGGTAACAGTAGTAGAACACTGACAGCACTAAAGATATCACAATCTGCAACTTTGCAGTCTCTGGTAATATTGATCTGAATCTATAGAGACCCGCAGTCTCCCAAGAGCACGTTGAGTAGCATGCGTGACATGATCAGAGAACGAGAGCTCTTGGTCAAGAACGACACCAAGTGTTTTCACTCTGTCGCAAACCTGGCTCAGCCCCCGACCACAACACCCACACCCCTCACTTTCAGGGCCTCCACAAGATCACGTTGTAAAATGTGCATAACGCTGCACTTGTGTATGTTTAATTTCGAACCATTTGCAGATGACCAGGCAAAGATTTCCTCCAGGTCAGCATTGATCTGAGAGAATGCGTCGTCAGCAAATAAAGAGTCATAGGACAAGTGCAGCTGACAATCGTCGGCGTACATGTGCACGTTACAATTCTGCACACTGCTAGGAAAATCAGAAGTGTACAAATTGAACAATACCGACCAAGACAACTGCCCTGAGGCACTCCACGCCGCTTTAAAAGCGGCGAAGAAATCTCACTTCCCAGCTTTGTCACCTGGCTTCTTCCATTCATGTAAGATTTCACCCATTCAAGAACGCTTTCACTAAAGTTGTAGGACTTCATTTTGGCAATCAGCAACTTGTGATTAATCGCATCAAAGCTTGCGAGAAATCAAGTAGTACCAATGAACTACATTTTCCGCATCCTTTGAGTCAATCAAGTCGCTAAACAAGTTCACTAAGGCCGAACAAGTACTATAATTTCTCCTAAAACCTGATTGAGTTTTTGGAAGGATCTTCTCCTTTTCAATAAAGTCTACAATTTGCTGAGTGACAATCTTTTCCAAAATCTTCGAAAGAGCAGGTAGAATTGAAATCGGTCTGAGATGTTGGACGGTTTTGGGGCCGGTATTTTGGTAGGGTATGACAATACTTTTCTTCCATCTATCAGGGAATTTACCCGTTGATAAGGATACGTTTACAAGATGTGTCACAGCCTTTAGTATATACGGACTCACAGCCTTTACCATGTCTATAGAGATTTCATCAATTCCTACAGCTTTCAATTTAATACTATTCATGGCAAGTTTCACATCGCTTTCATTGACTTCTGAGAACTGAAAGATAGTCTGAGATTCGTTGTTGCTGGCTTCTCTAAATCTTTGTACCAGTTCTTCGCTCGCTTCAACACTAGATCCCATTTCAACAAAATATTTATTCACTTCATCAATCTGTAATTGGTGTGGAATATTTCTATTTTCATTCTCAGGTACTACATCACACCGTTTCAAACATCTCCAGAACTCCTTAGGGTCCTTAGATGAAGCGAGTTTTTCAGAGAAAAAGGCTTTCTTAGCTCTCCAAACCATACCATTCACTAAATTCCTTGCCTGTTTGTAGGCTTGCCAATCATCATTTGTCCTGGATTTTAAATATTTATTTCTGGTTCGATTCTTCGACTTTATGTGTTTTGCCAGATTATTATTCATCCAGGGAGCCTTCATCCAGATCATCACAACTGCTTTGACTTCGATATCGTTCGCGGCGATCTCTTGACTCCCGCTAACGCCCGCGGTGAAATCACGACTTCGATACCGTTCGCGGCGATCTCCGACTCCCGCTAACGCCCGTGGTGAAACCACGACTTCGATACCGTTCTCGGCAAATTACTCGACCAAATTTCGAGCTTTACCGATCAGGTCGAGCCGAGTTCGGGTAGCGGTAAATACTCAAACTCGACTCAATACATCGAGTACTCGCACACCCCTAACCCCAATGTGTTATTTCGCTATCGGGGCCGGTTCCGGAACCGGAACCGAGAACCGGAACCGACTCATCCCTAGTTTTATTTCCCGTCCCGAAATTTCGGTACTAGAGAGGGCAACGGGAAATGACCTCAATCCCGTCCCAATACCGAAAATCCGGGATCCCGCACAGCTCTACTTACCAGTCTCAGCTTCTTATTGGAATTTACAATTACAGTTGGTGTTTGGTCCGAAGATAGAAACATCGTTTCTGAAAGGCCTCACCCAGCAAATAAAAAAGTTTATTGGATTGTTTGAGTTCAAACTTTAATTAATAATACACAATGGATTTGCAGGTAGCTATTAACAAAGGTTTGAAGGCCAACGAGTGGGTATCATTCGTCAGTGGCCTCATGGGAGGAAAAGGTGGAGGAAAAGCAGAAAATGCTCAAGCATCAGGGACAAACGCGGCTGCGAAGACGGAGATCATCACAACTGCTTTGTGCTTTGCTGAACAGAAGTTAGGGGTAACAGCTGCTGCAGCACCCGTTCCCAGGTCGGCTGGAGCCACTTTGCACTGTCCTTCAAGCAGTCAGGTGAAACTCCGAAGCATGATCACTGCTGTCTACGCTACCAAGACACTCAGCGTTGTTGACGATACACGAGTCGTCTATCGAGAGGGAGATCTAGAACTGACTAACAGCACAGCGATACCGTACTACTTGGCTAACACTGCTCTGAGAGGTAACGACGCATTTGCCGAAGCACAAGTCCTGCAGTGGCTCAGTTACGCTGACAACCACATCCAACCGGCGGTTGCCTCTTGGGTTCACTTGTGTGTGGGGACCGTTAAACTTCAAATATCAGCTGCAAAAGCTAAAGAGGAATTGGAAAAAGTCTTGAAATACCTCAATACTATTTTCCTTACCAAAACTTACCTCGTTGGGGAAAGAATCTCGCTTGCTGACTTGATAGTTTTCACCACAATCTTGCCGGCTTACGTTCATGTTTTGGACCCGGAAACGAGGAAGCCTTTCGTTAATGTCAACCGATGGTTCAAAACCATTCTCAACCAACCACAGGTCTTGAAAGTGGTCGGTTCTGTCAAGCTGTGTGAACAGCCTGCACAAGTGAAGAAAGCTGGAAAAGGGAAGTAAGCACAATAAATCAACAAACTAAACAAAAGTTCGGTTGGAGAAAGGCAGGGTTTTGAATTAACGAAGGTTTTATTTGCAATCCTGGGTTTAGGTGTATACTTAGTAATTTATTTAGTTCCCCATTTTATCTAATACGTATTTTATTTTCAGGTCCATAACGCTAAATTGTTTTTTTCCCAATTTTTAAGACTGATTAAAATTGTATTATTAAAGTTTGTCAAACTAGCTTTTTTTGTATAAAAGTAAAATATTAAGTAAAGCGCTTTAAGTTAAAAACAATTTTGTATGTTAATTCGTGTGTAATTGTAATTTACTGATAGTTTTACTTTCTTGTAGAAAAACAATTCATTGGCTTTTTTAACTTTATACTTTTTTTTATTATTATAAGTACTTCTTTTCATTTCAAGTTTTAGGGTTGGATATATTATTTAACTAACATTTAATGTCTTTAACAAATGGTATGTTGTCCAAGCCCAGTACTGTTAATTGTAAAGTGCCATTGTTTTTTTTGTGGTTAGCTGGAAATGTTTTCTACGCTTTGTTGGTTATTTCAAATTTGATGTTGAAGTTGTGTTGTTTATTGAAGATAAAGGAAAAAATGTAGACATTTTTGTATTATTTATACCACAAAACTGATGAAATTAAACACTTTGTTTGAAGTTTGTTGTTGACGATGGGAGGATTTCAGAAGTTGAACTATTATTAGGACATTTTCCATCGTTAGTGAACAAAAGGATCACCACGTTTGGGATCTTAATCTGATCCGTCTTCAGGTGAAATAACCTAAAACATAACACAGAACATTAGAAATGAGCTAGCCTAAAGTAGTCAGCGTAGCTGACAGTCAAACTCTACCAAACAACATATAGTTGTTGGTCAAACAACAAATTAAACCTTAGAATTTGTAATGGCGAGAGAAAACAAAACTACAATATTACAAACACAAGCCACTATAGTAAACAAGTCACGGGTAAATTCAGCGGTCACAAACCGTCCACTAGCTGGGCAGCTGGCCCAGGCGGCGGGCGGCTGGCAGTCTAGGTTGGCTGGTTCGGTCCGAAAATAGTGTTGTTATTTTAGTGCTATTCTAATATTAACAGTTTTGTTTCTCTAAACTATTACTAAATCTAAGGTTTATTGTTGTTTATTTCTTAACTACATGTTGTTTGGTAAATTTGATTTTAGTCGCTCGCTGACGCTTCCTTTTCTAATATTCTGTGTTGTTACAGGTTATTTTCACCTGGCGGATCGAAGATCCCGAAGCTGTGATCCTTTTTGTTCACTAACGATAATCCCTATATTCAACTTCTGAAATTAAACTTTAATAACTTCTTGAATTCTCTCCTGATCACATGACAGCAGCTTAGCCAGAAGCTACTGGCCAATAGATTTGCAGAGCTGATTCACCGCTTCATGTTCGTTTTCTCATCCTCACTACTTTGTTGATCCATTATTCGCAAATTTCCATAGGAATATTCATATCTATCACCGCAGCATTATGTGCGTGGGTTGCCTCAACTATGTGAGTTTCCTACCTCGACCATTCGATATATATACGCTAACTACCTACCATAACATAATCTTTGGTTTTACGGACATCAGGTTTTGAGGATGATATAGGTCTAAAGCGGCTCAGATGGTCTCAGGGATCATCTGATGATACCCGCATCAACTCCCACCATCGTTTAGACATATCAGACCCACCACCTGCGCGGTTGAAGTCACGTTAAGCCGTTGGTCCTTGTATTTCCATTGGTCATTGGGCTATTAATGTGACCCATTCTAGGAAGAGCTGGCCAGTTTGTAACAAGACTACACCTCATAACTCATTACTACCACTCATCACACTCATCCTTCACCACATAGTTGCCTTAAAATACCCTCATGAGAGTGGTCGGCATCTCAAATTTAGTGTAAAACAGTTTGCAGTTGTGAGCTTTCCAGCACCTTCTAAGTCAACTGGCAAAACTTTATATTAATTATTTTTTAAATTATATTATAAACGAGTATCTTGACTACTCGACGCATCACATTCTTTTTTAGTGCTCCCATAAAGTAGCAATAAGATTAAAGAAAATAGAGTACAACAGGGTCATCCACCCCATCGCTGTCATCAGCTAAAACCATTCTCTTTCCTTTTTTAAAATAAAAAATTACATAGATGTTAATCGAAACCAGCATCAACAAAAACACAATCCTCTTCAATATCCCTAAGCCCAGAGTGTCCACTGTACAGTTTGTTAGGTATAGCATGGCCGGTGGCCTTGAGATTTCCTGCTGGCTGCTTATGGCCCTATAGCCCATCTCACCGGCCATGCTAACCCTGTCGAACTTTAGCCAAGCTCTTGATCAATTTCACATTCGAACAGCAAATAACTTGCCGGTCATATCGGCAACGAAACTAAAACTTATTTTTAAAAATCTACAGTAAAGCAAACTATTATTTGTCTGACACAGTTCTGCATGCAGAGTAATTTAAAATAGTTTTTAAAACATCCGCTAGAGCGCAGCAGGTTCATGGCTTGTGGCCAAGAGAGGGTTACATAAACAGTTTCCGACATGGATGGTAGTTCAGTTGGTATTGCAAACTAACTTGTTTTCTCAATTAGGTAATGACAATTCGAAGATTGATAGTAAAATAATTTTGTAAATTCATTCTAAAAGAACTATTGATTTATTTTAGTTGTCAAAAAAGTGGATGTCCTTAAAATATGTATAGTATTAAACTATTAATACTATTGGTTTCCATGGTGAATTAACCTCAGTTCTCTTAAATTATAGCCTTGGTAAATGTCAAAAGTGGGAAAAGAAAAATTCAAGCTAGATTGCTAAATAATATTTAATTTTCCTATTTACAAACTTTAAAAAATCATTATAATTATTTACAATAATGAACAATACAAACACTACTTTTATTGTCTCACAGATTTGGCGTTTTTCTTAATACTTTCATCATAAATTGATCTGAGAATATTGAGGAGTTCTAGAAGATTCGTCCCAAATTTTGCAGAAATATTCAAAATAGTTTCTCCTTCTAACTTTTCCTTCAAAACTGCTAAATTTTCCTGAAAAAGGCAATAGTCTTTCACAACTTGCATACAGAATAATTACTATTTATCTCAATAAAGATAACAATGAAGTAGCATATGTGCTAATGTAGTGAGAGGGTGAATAGACTGTTGATTTCACCACGATCAAACCATCTCTAATCCAATCAGAAAAGACAATTTACTCAAGAAAAACAAACCTTACGTTAATGTTTTTTAAATTTTCCAACTTAATGCCTGCATTTTGGTTGTCTGTTTATACATTCTTTCTACACATTCTTGTTATGAGCTTCGATGATCTTAGTTTTCAGACAAATAAACCTTTCCTGGCTTTTCTACGTTAAAGCTTGCACTGTATGTGAAGAAATAGTTTTGAGTAGCTTGGTAACAATAAAAGACACATCGAAAACCGCCTGAAAACTAGCCACTTACTTGAGCACCGGAGACGTCCATCTTGTTGGCCACGATGATCTGCGGGCGCTCACCGAGCTCCTCGCTGAAGCAAGCGAGTTCATTGCGCAGAGTCGCGACGTCACGCCACGGCTCCGGCCCGCTCACGTCCACCAGCAGGATGAGCGCCGTGCAGCCGCAGTAGCGCAGCGTGCACGCGGCAGCGAAACGAGATACCAGCTCCTCGGTTCTGGTGTGAGCCTTCTATCAGTCCGGGCAGATCGCAGCGCTGGCAATCAGCAGGTATCATAAGCCTGCTGCTTCACGGTGTATACACTTTGTGAAAATGTGGCTGAACCTTAGAGAAGGAAAAAAGGTACAATTTTATGGTACTAAGTTTCTAGGATTTAAGTTTTATTTGCATGCAATTTTGCACCTCAAGTAGCCTATAAGCTCTCTGTTTACTCAGCTGCGTGTAATTAAATGGGCTGCCGAACATTTTAAGATCAGCCAACAGCACTAGACCAGCCGCAGTGGCCTGCCTAACTCCCTGTTTCTAAAACTACTCTGATAACTTTTGTTTATTGCCATTAATTTCATAACATGCACCTCTTCAAAGATTATTATGAAAAGCCTTTTCGGTTTTGAAAATAACATAAGACATCGGTGAGGCAAAATGATTGTATTAGTTAAAACATTTTACCTGCAATTTGTTCGTAATCACTGAACTGGACCATGCCTAGGTGTGGCTTCAATGTGGTGAATGGATAAGGCGCTATCTTGGGCCTTGCTCTCGAGATGGCTTGTAGTAACGTACTTTTCCCAGCATTAGGCATTCCGAGCTGAAATCAAAACAGAACAACTAAATCAAAACTAAAATAAATGTTTTTACAAATGCGAATCTGCACACAAAAAGTGCTAAAAGTTCAACTGCTGCATACAAATCATTTAAACGTTTCTTTTGGGTTGTAATAATTTAATATATAACAACAAAATTAAAACTTGTTGAATAGTTTGAGTTTAATTTTGAATCGACTAATTAAATTTCACATACAGTAGGATGCTAAAAGATGTTTATTCCTCTAAAACGTCAAACATTTCACTCTTAAAAACATGATGGCTTTGAGGTTTTATCATGAGTAATAGATGTAATAATAATCTACCTAAACCGTCACCATTCCTTAACTATATCCCATCAAAAAGGAATAGAAACGAGAGCAGGCTCACCTGAATAAAGTAGAAACACACAAGAGAACACAGACAGTCAAATTTTCAGCCCAAATAAAAAGAGGCCTTTGTCAAACTAGGGTCTTTGTTAAAATAAAAATAGAGCACTTGAAAGAGTAGAAAGTAAAGTCTACTTTATCTAGATGAGCCTGCTCTCCTTTCTAATCCTTTTTGATAGCATATCCTAGTCTAATGCCCTATTTCTTAAGTCTATTCCTTAACTATAGTTAGAGGATAACCTCAAACCAAAAACATGTCCTCATTACATGAATTTAAAAAGGTTTATGTAACCTATCTGTAAAAAGGAAAATACAAGATAAACCAACCAGTCCAAAGTGGGCCATGCTCCTCATTTCGATGACATAGGTCATCTCCTCCCCCGTGCCTCCGTACTCAGCGATGTCTGGCTTCTGCACTGTGTCCGTGCAGAAGAAGGGGTTGCCATGACCCCCTGCACCTCCACGAGCCGCCACAAACATTGCTCCTTCCTTGTCCAAGTCCCCCACCACCTTCAGCTGCTTGTCCTTGATTATAGTGCCGACTGGTACCTTGAAAAATATTTATTTTTATAGGTAACTTATAATTACCCTGGGTTTTTATAAAATAATAGTGAGGAGGATTTTGTCCAATATGACATGTGTAAAACATATTGGTTTACATAAGTTGCTAACAAAATAAAAATATTTTTGTACATATAATTATTTCTTTAAAACTTTAATAACCATTTATTTAGTCACTTTATCTAGTCCCAAGAGTAAAAGACACTTTTAGAATAGGTTTAAAAGATTCCTCCAAAAAAGATTAGATTCATGGTTTTGTTTCCACTTGAGGGCTACATATTAATTTTCCGCTCTTCTCTCCATCCGAGTTGCAACCTTTCTTTTTATAGGGCACTCTAGATTAGTTCTTACCTCTATTATTAGGTGGTCAGCATTTTTACCATGGCAATCTTTGTTATAACCTTTCTCCCCAGAATCTGCCTTTAAAACTGGAGGTATGTTGTTAAGGCTTGCAACATTTTTAGGAGCCTGAAACAGTTCATGATTATTTCTAACAAAGCCATTAAAAACAAAATTTACTTAGACTAAACACCAACAGGTTATTTTGTGATACACAAATTAAAATCTAATTGTTGGACTAACTTTTTAAATTAGTGTTTGAGGTTATTATTGTTTAATTCATTTAAAGAAAATGTTTTGAAACAGTACAAGCTGTTTCTAACTACGGTATAAAAGCCAAACATGTTACTAACATTTTCTTCATAAAAAGTATGTTTTTTGTTACCTATCTATTTATTAATCACTTAACATCCTTTTATTTTCAAATATCTCTAATAATTTATACTTAAATGGTTTGTTTTCATAAAATATAATCTTAAGAAAAGAAAACCCTTTGAGTAGAAGATAGCTATGTGTAACAAGCTTAATTTAAACAAGACTGGTCAGTAGAATTTTGCAACACTACATTGGTCTACCAGGCTTCTTCAAGTGTCACGGTAAGCTAATTCTAGGACGCAAGGCCATAATGAATAATATTCACGGTTGTCTACGGTTTTGATTTATTTGGATGTCTTAGGTCTGTGACAGCTTAAGATTTCAGAACTGAATGGAGCAATGAAAAGGATTAATAAACTAAAACTTCACAGAATTCCCTACAAGAAAGATGCTGACATCTTAAGGTCTCACCAACAATCTGCAAATTAATCATAAAATTCTTCCAACATAAAAATAAGCAAATAAATAAGACCCACCATGAATAGGACATGTCCACCGTTCCCTCCATCTCCGCCATCAGGTCCTGCGTTGTCATTGGCCCAAAGTTGTAAGAATGAAATGCAGCCATCTCCTCCCTTTCCTCCGATTGCCCTCACGGTCTTCATGTCTTCAAAGTGCTGAACCTGTGATGATGAAAGAAAGACTTTAGAATGTTTAACACTCCAGTGTTGATGGCTGTGAAATAAGTAATTAAATATAAGTGCTTGTAAAGAATGAAGCTGCTCAACACAGCAATAATATAATGTGTGTCAAATTTAAGTACAAAGCAACATCTTTGACTAGAAACTTCTAGCCTCTTGATAATAACAAGAAGATGGCCAGGGTAGATGTAAGACTTGTTAAAATTGCCAAAAAAAATTACCACTAACATCTGAGGGTTCCAGTTACGGCGTCACAGTTGAATTACAAATACTGCTAGACGGCTCGACCGCCAGAGAGTTATCCTGAGACTTAACCAGTCAACAAGCTACTGAGGATAACTCCACAGCAGGTCGAGTCTAGCAGTATTTGTAATTCAACTGTGACGCGGTGTAAACCGGAAGCCTTAGATGTTAGTGATGACACTTGCCGCGACAAAGCCTAAGAATTAAGAAAAATAATTACCGTTGATTTTAAAAAATCCAGCTATCATGTAATTAGAATGGCAAAAGTTGATTTGTTTTCTAGGTAAACCAGAGTAAGTTTAGGAAAACTTGACTCATACAAGAGTTTAGTCACACTTTATATTAGATTTTGAGTATTTTTCTTCCATGCAAAAAAGGAGGCAAATGAAAAAATAACAACCAAGAATGAAGGATCAATTGTAAGTAAGCCATGAGCAACAGTTAACTAGGCTATCATGTTTCTGAGTCTTTCATTTGGGGTTCTCACAATGTAATGCAATTTCAAATTTGTCATTAAGTTTATAGAACAAAAATACCATAATTTCCTTAATGTTGCTGTTTGGCCACATCAGTAATAGGGCAAAACATTAACAACCACAGGGTTGTTTTGTCTGAACCCTCACATTAATCCTTCAGCAACATTTGTTTATTTTTTATTTTACCTTCAAGGCAAATAAAAATAGTTAATATATGTATTTCTCAATGAGCCAGAAATCTTATTAGTCAGTTAAGGTAAAAGTGAGGTACAGATAGTAATAATACATTTACTCTAGAAAATATGAAAATTGTGTAGAAAATTACAAACACATAAAATGGCACACTCACTCAAGTACTTATTAAATTCCAACCTTAATACTTACAGTTTTGCTCTTTGATTTTGGTTTTTTACTCCTCAACGGCACAACAGAAGGACTTGTTGCGCTTGAACAGTAGCGCATTATGTTTATTCTAATCTTCATGAAAGTTTTCATCATTTTTGCGTTGAATTCAACAACTGACTGAAAACAACAGTGAAATCACCCCATCGGCTCTTTCTAAACAAACTACTTAAGATACACATTTTTAAAATTGAATGAAGAGCAATATTTCAGTGTCAAATCTTTACCACACTATTTTTCACCACCGTTAATCTTAAAACTATTTATTTACACAACTTAAATTGCAATAAATTATTGAATAAAAATGTCTTATCCTGATTCTCACAAATGAATAAAATAAAAATCCTTCACTAGGTAGTTAGATGTCTTGAGCTGATTTGCTGTGGAATAGTCATTTATATAATTTTTAAAATGCAGTGTGTTTTTATCAAGTATGACATTCAATGAATTATCTCAAGCTTGCTTTTAGCAATTTACATATATAATCAGCAATTATTTTTTCATGTATATCAATAACTCTTCTTCTGAAAATTGGAGCTGTGAACGACTTGTACGTTATTCGATAACAGAAACATATAAGTTCTCTGTCTGTTGGAAGATAGGTGCTGATATGATTCACATTAACAATGATATCTCCTGCCAAAAGCCATAAACAAAGGAGAAACTCTTTATCAAAATTGTCTTTCATGTGTAGAGGGACTGATAAACTTATGTCAAACTCGTGTGCTCTAGGAAACAAACTGATAGGTCGAAACTTTGGGTGACTTCTTTCTGCACTCGGAAAATCCATTTCTCCAGACCACAATTGTCTCCAGTCATTTAGTTCAAATAGAACTTGACCTATTCTATCCAAATGAACCGTGCAGCCTGAAATTCCATGTGGAAGTTCTATTAATTCAATCAAAGCTAGTGGTTGTTGACTGTCATAAAAAGCTTGTATGGAGAATTCAGAACCTTTTGTGCAGAATTCAATTTTTCTTTCTGTGGTTGACCTGAACAGATGTTGTAGTTCTTTCAACCAATCACACATAGCTGAGAACAAGCTCTCTCCACTGAATAAGATCGCCTGAAGTGTAACTGGTGGCGATGACAGGTCAAAGATCTTTACAGATTTAACTTTATGTTTCACAATACGGTTTCTGAGGATACCTGAACCAGTGGATATGTTCAAATTGTCACAGATCTTCAACAAATGATTATAATATTCATTATTTTTGAAGTGTTTGTCAGAAATGTTGTTGGAGGGATAGAATTCCAAAACATCAGAGTGAACTATGAAACTGGACCCAAGTGAATCCTTCAAACACTCAAGGATAAAACTAGGACCTGATGTTTGTTTTGTAAAAGGGCAATCAAAGCGCTCATCAATAAAATCATAAATCATTTCTGGGACAAGATCTTTTCCACTTATCCACTTGTAAGGTTCTATAAGAACACGAGGAACATCGTGTTGCTTGAATACATGAACAACAGATTTTTCACAATGGAAACTTTTATCGCTACTTCTGAAACCAACATTGACATACTCTGGGAAGCTCTGAACGTCAAAATGTTCAACATGACGTAAAATGAAGTCTGCCTGAGCAGCCATTTCTGTAACTTGCCAAGAGTCGTCCCAGCGTCTTTGCTTGGTGTCAGCATCAGTCCCTCCTTGACCATCGCATAGAGCCACAATCACTGAGCCTTCACTTGCCAAAACATCTTTAGCACTAGCAAAGAAATCTTTGAGAAGCTTTCTGTTAAGGTCCAATCTCATTTTACCCCCTACATGAGGAAAATTAAAAATGATTTTGTTGAACTTTTTGTTTCGAAAATCTGGATGGCTATTGAGATTAGTGGCGTCCACATTAAATACGACAGACACTCCTGAAACAACATGACTATTGTAAATTAAATGGAACTAGTTTACATTTAGGGGAGCTCCTCATCAGATTTAGCATTGTAGTTGTGTAAATAACATAGATAATCTTATTAAACTGTTATATGGTTGGTAGGACTTTCGAGACCAATATTCTTATCTGTGATTGATGTTTTGGATCTAGATGTTAAACTGACCTTTAAAGGCCTTGTCAAGGACATACAAGTTTTATTGAGTGTTTATGTTTTTGTCCCAACTAAAGTACTTGATTTCAAAGAACATTATAGGACTCATACAAACTAACACAAAATAAATTGAAATCGGTTCAAACACATAACCAAACCTAACAAGGGAATTGGAATATAATATTATGTTTTACGATACATAATACCCCCGATCCGCGTCAATAACGTTTAGTGATGTACTAGGCTTCTGCGGACCCATGTCGGTCACACTTGAAAGGTTAATTTGAATGAGGATGTCACAAGGTGAAATTTGCAGAATGCATTACAACTTCTCCAAGTTTGAATAAGCCTAGTTTTTTATTCCACCATGCCTTTTGACTGCGAGACTATGGGTGCTGTGACAACAGGAGGATTAGCCTGCCCGGGTTGGCTTACTGCCAAACCACTGGATTGGGTTCCTTAGGTGCTGCCAAAGTGGAACAAAGCTATACTGGAAGTCTAAACAATTCAAGTAACACTTGAGCTAGGTAACTTTTCAAACCTATGGAGGAAAAGCCTAAATGGAATTTGACCGACAATCACAGGCTATGGGCCTAAAATGTGCAAAGTAGCAAAAATCAAAGTCCTGCTTTCAGATCTATCAAGCTAAAACCCATTTCTTACCTTTGCGCTTTAAAAACTCAACACAGTCGGATTTGATTTCAGAGAAACTATCTAAAATAGTTTCTTTACAAGTAGAAATTATTTCTGTTTTTCTTAGAGACTCAGTAGTGTTTTCATTGAAAATGAGGAAATCCTTACTGAACGAAAAATTGCCTTCACCAACAAGAATGATGGTTTTGTCTTTATGGCAAATAGAGTAGGCATTTGACATAACGGATGGCAGACAATAATACTAGACTAATAAATTTGTCTTCTATTGAAGTTTGTAAGAACTTTATTTTGCACACAACTTCACTCCCACTACAATCATCACTGAAAGCTGAAGGCCCTGTTGCACTTATACTAATAAATAATAATTATTATTGCTAACCAACAAACAAGTAACAAGTTTACTTGTTCAGACTTCAACAGTTCAGAGAACATAACCTCATTTGAAAACAGTCTAACAGAGCAAAGAACAAAAATCCAAAAGAAAACTGGTAAAAAACAAAAACTACAGAATACCCAAGGAAAATATGGGAGAGGAATAGCATCGGCCTGCGGCCTCAGTTCCGTTCGCTTCGCTCACGAACCACACGTCAAATTCGGTTTAGCTGATAGAGGTATCAGTCATCTTATTTTAGATGGAGTACCAAATGTCTTCAATTTGGGGTTTCACTTTCTAATTTTCGTTATTGACTTTTCGGTTTGCGATCTTCGTTTTCCTTCCAAGACCCATATGAGGCTACCATGGGGCTCGAAAGCACAGAGGCGGCCCGAGGACCCGGCAACCCGGGCGGCCACCCAGGGTCCACAGGTCGGGAGGCGGCATTTGGGGGCTGGGTGCAGGAAGCTAAAAAGGAATTATTCTTATAGAAAGAAAAGAAACTACTTTTAGAGGCTTATCGATACCTACCCAGAACAAAAAGGGAATTATATTTTATTAATTAACTATTCGAAAGGGTGCACTGTACATTTAGACTTGCAAAACGTCATTTTGTTTGTGACATGTTCCTTTCAATTTCAAGAGTTCAGCAGTGATTATTCGTTTGAGCTGAGTAATTATATTGTGATTGATTTGTGTAAATGTGATGGTGCCTGAGGTGTATAGAACAGGGCGATTCTGTAACATGAGCTTTTCTAAGCCAAGTAGAGCAACATTTCAGAAAAGGCATCTGAAAAGCAACAACAGGAGGCCGTTCTTAAAAAATCCCAAAAAATAACTGGGTTTTTAAAAATTGCCTAGTGCTAGTCAAAAGGTTTCCATAGACATTGTATTAAAAAAAATAATACTTTCTATTCATATTACTAAAATTTTAAAACACGTTTGTTGCTTTAAAATTTTCCGGGGGTGGCCGGACCCCACCTTGAGCTGGGGGGTATCCCCCCCAAGACCACCTCAGGGGCGCTGCCGGGCGTTGAGTCTGCCCAAGGGCGTATGCATGCTCGAGCCGCCCTTGCGAAAGCACAAACTACATTCTTGAGAGTTGAAACTTATACACTGTTATTGTTATTATTTGTTGATGTTTACATTTACAGCAGCTGGGCATTTTTAATACTTTGCCCATATGTTTTATCCTAAAGCTATGGTTTCCTAGAAAAAAGTTCACCGCTAAATTACGGCCGTTATTGTAGCGGTGAACGGTGATGGTGGACGTAACACAATATTTAAACAGATGTAGATAAAAACAACTTTTGACATGTTGTTTTTTTTTTAGTTGTCAAAGTTTATTTACGTATGTAGTAATGGACAAGCTAGACTTTTGTTTACAAAACAAAATGTGTCACCTGGTGAGAAAAGCCTCAACTAGTTTTCACCGCTAACTTTACGTCCACTTTTTTCTAGGAAACCACTCTCATCTGATTGTATTGAAAACAAAACTCACCGTCATATTACGGTCATAATGTAGCGGTCACCGCTTTCTAGGAAACCATAGCTTAAGCAAATTTAAATTCTTAACAGTGCCAAAAAAATTGTTTGTTCACACATAACTCCTCTTAGATGTAACTAAATATGTCGAATGATATTTCTAACGAAAGAGAATGATTCACTGAGTGTTCTTAGACCAAAACGAACAATTGACCTAAATTAGAACCTGAGATATGACAGGACAAAGCTAAGAAAACATTGGGAAAAAAGCCTTTTTTGAGTATAACTTGAAAAGGGTGAAAGTTTAACGATTTTTGATGATGAATCTATGCATAAATACCTTTAATTATAAAAAAATGAAGAAAATCGGCCTGATAGCACGGTTGTACTGACTGCTATTAGATTTCCGTCAATTCTTTAAATATATAGATACCGGATGAGTTTTAAATGCCCCCATTTGTTTCTACATTTCTAAACATATCAATCCTAGACTACACATAAACATTGCTAGATAGGCTAATAAGTACTTCATTTTTATTTTTTAGCGGATAACCATTTCTGCAAGCCATCTTAAATCCACCATAATTGATACAACTATTTTTTCAAATTTAAAGGTAGGCATCTGACTCCTTATCTAATACAGTTTTTAATTAAGAATTCAATATTGCAATCAATGTTTTAATATAGTTTTTTGGTTTTGAAGCTATTTTTTGGGAAGGTTGGTTTTTATGTGAGATATTATTTTTCAAAACCACTTCAGATATCAACAGCTTACTAGTTGCTACCAAATCATTAAACTAAAAATGTTTCATTTATAAATTTTAATTTTTTTGCCACCACCTTGGAACCAAAACAAGTTTAACATGAACATAGGGTTGAGACCGATGTTTTAGACTGGGGTTATCATTCTAAATTCAATTTTAAAAGACTAAAACCCATTTTTGATTTGATTTTTTTTCATTTTCAAAACATTAACAGTTTAAAAAAATGATGATGGAGTTTTCACTTGATATAACCTGCAGGGCCTGGGGCAAACAGCTGAGAAAGTGGTACTTTTTAGAAACCCATAGTCACCCGACTTTACACGCTTCTGCTAACACTGACGACCAAGTTTTCAGAAAAATATTCATTTCATTTACTTCGAAAGTAAACATGTTAACTTTGTGCAGCCAATGATGACGTACATTAATTTTAGAAATTTGAATTTGTGACTCTTTAAAAGCTAGGGGATGAAGGGTTTTTAATATTAAAGATAGAAATGAACTCAGAACTTCTCTTTGATTTTGGCCTACTTTAAGTTGAGTTGAAAATGTAGCTAACCAAGTGAAACAGATGTTTCCAAGATTTAACTTCTTGTAACAGGGCTTCTATTGTAAAATTAGAGGTATGTACAAAATAAAAAACAGATTGTTTCGATATAGTTTTAATACCAAGACATATTATAGCCTATTTACAATCCTAATAATATTATCTTATTCATAATATCACTTATCTTTTACACATTATAAAAATAGTAATATACTTTTAACATTCTATTTACAATTAACTAGGGAAATAATTGTTATGTCATAATAACTACAAAACAATCAAGTAATTCTATAACAAAGTAACATAGATAGTAGATTTTCTTCTAATAAAGTCTTTTTATCAAAATGTTTCATTCTTATTATACCCAGTGCAACTAAAACAAGAGGAGTAAAAAAACTTTAAATTGAATATGATGTCTTAGAAGCTTTTGTGGAATGAATGAAACAACGGCTATTTTTAACAAAGCCCATTGCTTCTTTTGCCAAAAGTTTGAACTTGGTCTTTAACTTTTAAAACTTGCATTAAATCCAGCGTTTGAATGGAAACAGGTTAAAGAGTGAAAGGTGTTTAATCAATCAGTGGACACTAGCAGAAGAATATGTATGTGCCTCGGTTTGATAATTGTTCAGACTTTTATTGTGAGTCCTTTGAGAGACTCCTTTTATGAATACTGTATAATATATATTGTTTCTACAAACGGTATGTGTTTTAGTATCTTTGAACAAAGCTTAAATCAAAAATAGCGGTTGTATAAAAAAAAACTACTATTGTACCAAGATTGACTAAAAGCGAAATTGTGGAAAAAGAAACTTTTGTAAAAAGAAGTTAATTATAATTATTAATTAAGAAACATTGAAAAAGTTGGGTAAAAGATTATTAATTGTGTGAAAATAGCTTGAAAAATATTAAAATAATGATTTGGCAAGTTATAAACTGTACTTCTAATGAGATTCTTTCTTAAGGCTAATTGAAAGTTGTTTAAACCATAACCAAACAATCAATATTGCACTAAAGTACAGCAAATTGCCTGTCAAATAGGCAATAATGAAGCATATTAATTTTGGAGATAGCATTTAAATACAGAAACAACTATGACAAAATACGAGAGTCATCCAGAAAGTAAAAACGATTAGCGCAGTATGTGCAGCACACCCTCCACTGGCGCATGCATCTGCTAGCTCCATCTCTCTCCTCTTCAGTTTGAATGTAGGTTTGTTGCTATGTGATTATTCTGGCGTCACGTTTTCACAGTGATTAATAATGGCATCGACAATTGAAAACCCTGCTAAATGTAAGGTGTGAAATTTAAACTCTCATGGGAAATCATGGCAACTGTTTTATGGGACCGAAGGGCTTAATCCATGTCAATTTATGCAAGAAAAGAAACAATTAACTCAAAGCCTATTGTGAAACCCTCCAACAACCGGCCTTTCATCAAAACAAAGAGCGAATAATGCTGTCAGAAAAAGTGTTGCTGACAATGCTTGGCCTCATGCATCTGCAAGAACTCGTCCACGAACCTCAACGTCATTGGGAAATTATTAGTCATCACCTTACAGCCCTGACTTGGTGCTAAGTAATTATCATATTCCCAAAGCTTAAGGAAATTTTGGTGGTAAAAACAGTTTGTTAACGATGAGAAACTCAAAGTTAAAAATCCTGGCTCATGTTTTTGGCGGCAAGTGAGTAGAACATGGGTATGGAAAACCTTACAACCACTGTCTTGAAATTCATGGCACCTGTTTAAAAAAGTAGAGGAAGGTTCTATGCATTTGTAAATAAAGTTTTGAGTTGATATCTTTATTTGTTATTTGACCATGCCAAAACGTTCTTTACTTTCTGGATGACCCTTGTACATTCAAAAGATGGAACAAAAAATAAGTGTTTGTGATTTATTCTTTTTAAGAACGATGAAAATAAGCTTATCAATAAATATTCTTGAAAAAAATCATGTGATTGTCAAAAAAAGTCATGTATTAAAATTATACGACATACTACTCTGTCAAACATGCTAAACTGAAAAGATGCATATAAAAATAATCGTGTAATATGTTAGGTTTAAATTGTATGATTTATTTTTACAATATTACTATGATATACTCTTATTATATATACTAACAAGTCTTAAATTAACATTTGGCGAGATGCGGTGTGGGGGTTAAAACTATAGAGAGAAAAGTGTGGGAATCGTGAGTCTGCTAGGCGTGTGGACTTGACATTGAAGGTTGACAAGCGAAGGTCACTATCGACAAAAGAACCTTCATAAGCTGGCGAAACTGGACACTTGTGAAAATAGTTCACCTACATTCTGCGCTGGCTTTTGATCTGAAACAGGAAAGAAATAGAGTGATACGAATATAAATTTTTAGGTTATATATGCAATACCAAAAATCCTTATAAATTCCTCAGTGAGTTTGTCTATCCAGACGATGTTCTAACACTTGTTCTAGCGGCTACAGCTTATAACAAAATCGGGTACAATTTTGTATACTAATGGAATATTCCAACCTAAAACCATTAAAACTATATAAAATTATACTTAGTCTCAAATAGTTATTAGAATCAAAATCTTATTACTTTTTGAAATACTTTAATATTAAGTCTAACAAATTCTTACCTCATCAGCGTTTTTGAACATTTCTACTCGCTGTTGCAGCATTTTTTGACAGTCGGATTGCAAGTATTTATGATCTGACATGGCGTTCAACAAGCATTGAATGTCTGCAAAAATGCACAAGTTGTAAAGGAATGTTGATTATTTATTAGTTAGTACTAAAAGTACCTCTGCCCTTGCCAAAGTCATTAGTCTAATGTTACAAATATTTAGAATATTATTTTGCTATTTGCTTAATGTTTTTAGAAAATTGGACAATATTCAAAGTGGGAATTTTGTAGTTTGGTTCATACTTAAAGTTATACTCCAATATATCTCCAAGTAAACTAAGTAATTTTTATTGACACATTTTTACACTGGGGTACTAAATAAAATGCATAGGCGTGCTTTTGCTGATTTCCAAATAGGTTATTGCAAGTAGTTGGTAAACTACTTTTACATCTACAACTACATCTACTTACGCCTTCCAGCTCCTTGTTCTATGTCAAAACAGAACTTCTTGAGGTCGAGAGAGCACGCTTTGTGCAATATCGGGTCCACGTGGATGTCTGCCTTGGCTTCTTCGATGAGACCCACCACTTCCAGTTTACACGCTCTACTTGTGATGTAACCTTTCATCAGAGCCACCTTCAGACACTCTTCTACACCTCCCTTACCGTCGTCTTTTTCACTACACAGCCTGTTTATCTGGAACATTATGAGCAAATGATTAATAAAGATCAAGTAAAACTAAAGTATTTTAATTTGTATTTAATCAAATGCTTCGAGTCTGTAGCTTAGTGTGTTAACATTCTTACCTCCTCTTGACAAAGATTCCTAAGTAAAGGATTCAGTTTGTAGTCCAGCGCAGCTTCTCTCAGGACATTCGCCATCTGCACCTCACACTCGCTCCGCAGTTTTCCTTCTCTGAACTTAACCTGGAATATGCAATATCAACTTAATAGCATAACAAGCAATAATGTAGAATATCTTCATTTCTTCAAGATACCAAGTACATAAAAAAATAGTCACACTATATTTAGTTTTGTAATATCTATACTAATATATAAAAATGAGATGGTGTGTGTCTGTGTGTCTGTTTGTCTGTGTGTCTGCCTGTTCCTCAATCACACAAATACCACTGGACCAATTTTAATGAAATTTTACAGTAATGTGGCTTATATACCTGGTTAACACATAGGCTATTAACATATTTGATAATTTAATTATTTTCAAGATGGCGGTCATTAATAGGACCTCACTACATGTGAAGATTTATAACCCCAAAACTGTCACTTAAAATTCTAGAAAAAGCATAACATATTTAATTTTTGACAGCACACACGAAGCTTTAAAATTTAATTTTTCTACAAATGGTCCTGAGCACTTTTGTCGTATCTCCAACCGTTTGCTTTCGGGAAGCTTGCTTCAGCGTGGAAAAAACAGGCTCATGATCTTGCGCCGCTGCGCAGTCAACCTCGGCACTTCCACGGGTTGTACCTCTCCTCGGCGTCGAGTGCGTCTGACTGACAGTGTTTGTTGACCATATTACTTACTATTCATCCTTTGCGAGTGTTGTACTATTGCCATGTAGTTTTCCATTTTCAACTAAACAAAATTAGTTTATTTTGGATAAAACGTATGTGGTTTGTCATGATACATTCAAAATAAATGTACTTTAGCCATGTAATTTTTATTTTCAACTAAACAAGAGTAGTTTATTTTGGACTTAAAACTTATGTGGTTTGTCATGGTAAATTAAAATAAAACCTTTGGTCAACCAGATTACAGTAAACATTGTTTTTTTGTGTGGTCGACCCAAGTTTAATTTTAATTTAAAATTAGTTTAATAAAATGGTTTTAATGACCGCTTATAACTCAAAATCAGCTGAAACTATGGTGGTGAAACTTCGTTTAAGGGTAAAAACCTAGCTATTACGCAGGTGTGTTTTAGCTATATTTTATATCCATACAACAACCACAAAATAAATGGCAAGGGACCAAAGTAGGCACTGAACATGTTTTTCTGACATATTCGACCGCTTAAAACTGAAAATCGGCTGAAGATATGGTGGTGAAACTTAGTTTAAGGGTTAACCAACTCGCAGTGTGTCTTTAGCTATATTTTGTGTCCATATAACATCCACAAAATAAATGGCGAAACCAAACTAAGCTCTGAAATTTGAAAGCGTTGGAATGGGATTACTCTGACGACTCTCCGCGAGGTAGTCAAACATCGATAAACACTTATTTGGTTTCAGTTTGTCTGTAAATTGAAATGAATTCATCGACGTTTGGTTATCAAGTTTTCTGGCACTTTGTAAAGGGCTGGGAATTCCCACTTCCGCCTGTTGATTACCCCTAGACTAGGACCAGTGCAAAGTAGGGCACTGCTTGCGATGCAAGTGTCAACCCTCAGGGTGCCGGCCGCCCAGTGAATGGCCGCCGTTGTGACATTGAATAATGAATGAGTGTAAATAGCCCAGATATGACTTAAAAGTGTAATAAATCTTTCCAAGTGACCCCCGATGGGCATCTCAAGACTCCCCAGGAGATGTGAAAACCACCAAGAAACAATCATCAAGATTTAAATAGCTCCCTCTTTTCCATAACCTCCCTCTTTCCTCGTTGGACGAGGTCTGTCCAATAAGTTCGCGAACTGGTTCAATATGGCGGCCTTGAGGCGATGTAAAGCTCCGCGAACTACATCACGTGACTACTGGACATCAAATGAAGCGTCAGTGCTAGTTTGACAGTTGAGCTATGCCTTTTAACCTGTCAATGTCAGTTTATATTTTCTTTGTTTTTGCTGTTAGGTCAAAAATGGAAATTGATGAAATCACTGCAACGAATCAAAATCAAATTTTTTTGGAGGACTGGAAAAGCTGCCGAGTTAGAGATATGGAGGGATACCTTGAAGGCCTGAAGATTAAAAATGGATGCAGGCAGGGACACCGGCGCTTAATGATGCAAGGCAGGGAAAACCTTCAACCTCATGTGTGGATGAAAACATTGATCATCGACCCGGTGTCTGATGATTGTGGAAAAGTGTTAGAATGATTGAACATCGAACATCTGAATACGCCGGATGAAATTAGCTGCAAAGTGAGGCGACAGAGGGTTCAATATGTCTTCACCAACCCCACGCGCTTTGCAATTGAGTCGTTTGGCAACAAATTCCATCACCCTCCTTGACCACCCACTCGCTAACCAGATGTTTTTGTCCTTTTCCCAAAATGCAAAAATTGATGAGAGAGCATCACTGGATCACATGGTGTTGATTTGTTGTTCAGTGATTTGATCAATCTCCATTTTTTGACAAACAGCAAAAACCAATAAAATATAAACTGACACAAGCAGCTTGATAGGCATAGCTAGACTGTCAAACAAGCACTGACGCTTCATTGGATGTCCAGTAGTCACGTGATGTAGTTGGTGGAGCTTTACGTCGCCATATTAAACCAGTTCTCGAACTTATTGGACAGACCTCGTAGGCTGTAAATACAAAGGTATTTTTTATTTAACAATATTCAGAAATATTTCACATGGCACCAGTACCTTGAGACACTTAATGACCTTGCCCTGCAACTCTTGGTCCCTGGGCTGGTGGTCGACTATGTGGTGACAGAACTTGTCAATGTCCATGCGACAGCCGATAGCCAGCAGAGGGTTGAATCTGTAGTCACTCGACTGTTCTATCATCCGCCGCATCACCAGCAGCTTGCACTTGCTGTCAAACGACACCTCGTCTTTGTATTTCTGATAACAAAGAGATTGAAGTATTTTGTAAATATGAATTCACAGTTTTGTTGCATTACTTTGTATATCTTACTCTTTTGTCTCTTTAAACTTACTAGTGTCTGGACAAGTATTGGTGAATAACATATCACAACTGTATCTAAAACAACATGGCGACTTCCCTGATTATACCTTTTTAAAATCCCCTGTCATGTTTTGAACATAATCTGAGAAACTGTTGGAAACACCTCAAAACTCAACATTTTTAATCAAATTTTAGCACAATTTCCAATTTTTCTTTTCTGAGGGATATTCCAAACACCTCTAGGTAGTTTCGATCAGAAAAGGCCCTCTGGAAACACCCCGGCCCCGATTCCAAAATCTACGCTTCAAAACACGGAAGTGGCAGCGGAAGTGGCAAATAAACCCAAATAGTATAGTACATCCTTTAAGAAACCAGGGTGTCCAGCGTTCAGGGAAAATAAAACTCTCGCATTTTCTCGGGAACATTTGGCTAATTTTCGGTTTTTTCTACTTTAAAAGTCATAGTTACTCTCGCTAATCTTTTAAAGCGTCTTAAATGAAATAACGACTTTTAATACTGTTTGCGACAATCTCTGGACTCCCGCTAGCCCCCACTGCGAAATAACGATTTTCATTACAGTTTGCTGCAATCTTTTGTCTCCTGCTAGCGCCCGCGGTGAGGTAACGATTTTTGTTATCGTTCGCAACAATATCTAGACTCCCGTTATCTACCGTGACAAAATCACGACTTTCGCGACCTCCTTTCTAAAACTTCCCAGTTTAGAGACAAAATCCCCGCATAATTTCTGACTTTTTCCTGTATATTGAAAATTCCCAAAATTCCTGTAGGCTGGATACCCTGGAAACCTAAAAGAGCCTGCAGAAAACACACAGGCAGAAAATGGTCTAGCACATACTTTAAGACAAGGCAGCGCCTGGGCCTTCTCGTACTGCTGACAGTACAGCCGTATCATCGGCTTGCACGTGGAGAGCAGTGCGTAGTCCGTGGAACTGTCAGTCAAGTCTTGCAACTCGATGTGAAACACTCTCTGGTGACACTTGGCACTCAGGTTGTTCTTCTTCTCTTCCAGACATTCCAGCACCTGTCACAAATTACTGGGTATTGAGGATGTTCAGTGATTATGTATTGTTTGGGTTTACATTGTGTTTTAAACTGAAGGTAAGTTTCCTATAGCAGAAAATTTTGGCTGTGCTACTCATCTTTCTAAATTACTGATATATGGCTAGAAGATTCCCTTATTACACATAGCAAAAACATTGGTTTGTCATTGTAGGATGATTGGATTAAGATAGGGGTTTTCGACTCTTTTCACTATCATGGTAGATTGCTTTTAAATACAGTAAGTAGCCCTATCTCAGAAATAATTTTTTTAGGAGGGTAAAGTATGGTTGAAATTTGACTGTTGGTGCAGATGGACTATAATTGTTTGTGGGCACTATTAGGCTTTTCAGTCTAATAATAGTCCAATAATAAAATTGGAAATTTAAAACCTGGACTAAAAATATGTTGCGTTTTAATTTTACAATTTTATCATTTACAGACGTAGCCTAATGACGCCTCCAAATAGTTAATCTATGCTTCTTAAATTAATGTATATTTTGTAAGTTTCACAGCCAGAAATGACATTGAAGCCTGTATCCATCAATTATCAAACCAAAAGTCTTAAGCAGTGAATGGGTTTTTGTTGTTTGTGTTTACGTTAGGAATTCAAGTTCCTTTTCGTTATGACACTAAATCTTATCCTTCTGTACTGACCTGAGCATTCTCATGCTTGACATTGGGACAGAGCTTGGCGATGTCCGCATAAGCCTCCATCAGCTTGGGGTCGAGTCTACGTTTTCGTTGCTGCAACAGCTGAGTCTTGAGTTGTTGCCTGCAGTGTGATGCAGCGATGTCAGGTCGAGATTGTGTCATTCCTCACTATCTCACTCAAACACTCCACCACCTGTCCGTTAAAAAACACAATTACAGTTTTAACGGGACAAAGCATTTTATACATTAAAGCCGCTGTAACTTTGCATCAGGCCTGGTCAAGGTGTAAATGAAAACAGCAAAAATGTCAATAATATTTCACCTCTTCAGTAATAAAGTATATAAATGAAAGAGTTACTGAAGACAGGGAAATATATTTAAATTTTATGAATTTCAACTTCACTTTGCTAAGCTATTAGGTCGATTATTTATTTAGAACTGAATTTTTTTTAGATGGGGACCTTTAGAATAAATTTGCAAACACGTTAGACCTTTGAAAAATAACTGATGTATGGACATTACACAAACTGTCCCAGTAGGTGACTTGTATATTTAAACAGGAAAGGATCCTGACCGCACTGAGCTCCACTCTGAGGTTTTATGGAAAAGCCTTCCACTGGACAAATTATTCAAGAGTAAATGTTTTAGCGTTAACTTAAAATCTGTTAAAAGTACAAAGTAAGTACTAAGTAATCAAAGCGCACCAGTCGTGACTGAACAGTAAAAATAAACCAAAGCAAAATAATGAAAAAATGAACTACGCTTCGACTGACCTTAGCCTTGGTGCGTGCAGAGGGGCAGTGGCGTGCCAGCGGTGACACGCTTCCTTGAACTTGATAGTGAAGTGGTAGTCTGTGAGAGACACCAGCTGATAGTGCTCTATGGTAGAGCGACACTTGTAGTTGCTGCGCACTTCCGGCTCATTCTTGTGATCGATCAGACACTCCATCACGTCTCCCGCACTCCCCGCCTGCGTCTCAGCCTGTACCGACCAATGGAGGGTTAAGTTACTAAAGTTCTCTTGCGCTGTTAAATATTAAGATGTTCACACATTTTTTTGTAGAAACTTATAGCATATCATATTTGTAGGGGTGGATGAAAAAACTTAATTTTAAAGGATTTCCTGCACAATTATAAGGATTTTTTGTCGGGTATTTCCCAATTTTCGGGTCTTGTCCATCTGTACATTTTTGATTACTTCTATTTAACAGGTATTAGTCAGCATTATTGTGAAATTCTTTTAGCACATCAACTCAGGACCACGATAACGTTACAGATTTTAGTTACAAAACCAGCCAAAATCAGCAATGATTACAGCACACTAGTAACTTCAAGAATAGGCAAAATTCTAGCTATAATAATTAACATTTTGAGAATTAATAAATAAAATTCCCTGCTACTAGACTTTTGCCAAGTTTACCACAATATGAGAGTTGAGGTGGTCTCTACTTAATTGTAATACTAAGAAGCCTCCATTCACTAAGCTTCCCAAAACTTTTCGTTATAAAAATAACTCTCACAACTTAATGCTCTTTATTGAATACTACGAATACTACTAGAAAGTTCTTGCTATGATTTTGAATAAAAAAAAGTGTTCAATCAAATTCTCCTCATCTTTAGAGCTTACTAGGCTTCTGAACCTTGCCACAATCCAAGGTGGTTCAACTGGTCTTAACAGTTCAGCGCAACATTCAAATATACATACCTCACAATAATGGCTCATGATCACTCTGCAGTGGTTCATAATCAACGGGTGCAGTTCGATATTCTCTGACTGAATTTCTGTGAAGTTGTGTATTATTTTCTTACATTCTGGGTCCAAACTGAAAATAAAAAAGTTCATGAATCATGATTGGTTCTGGCAGATCTTCCTGACACATACGGAATTCAACAAAGTGGACAACAATTGTTCTATTTTCTTTAGCCCTGACCGTGTCTACAGTTGAATGGTCAACTTGGCGAAGGTTTGAGAGATGGAATACCATCTCCATGAAACAATCTTCAAAAGCAAACATACAGCTGACATTTATTACCTATCCAGATGATCTTGAAGACACATCATCTCCTCGCCTTTGGCCGGGTCTTGTTCCTTGAGACAGTAGCGGGCGAGATCGTTCATGCAGTAGTACTCAACCTGCGGCTGCAGTTCCACACTCATCGCTCTCTGTCTCATCACACGTCTCACCTCGTCCACACACTTCATTGACAACTGAGAACAACAGTGAACTTTCTCATACAAAATTCATTCTTCGGCAAGTTTTTGTAAATAACTTATCACTGTGCTGATAGTTTTTGTTAAGAAAATAGTATGGTTGTATTAATATAAATTGTGAGTTAAATAGCAGTTGTTAAAAAAAGTAAAATTTCAAAGTGAGTTATTCGGTGTGACAGAGTTTTATCGCTTTTACTGGTAGATAATACTAGTTACAGTAGGCTATTTCGAATGGACCTCCTTTCGACGGGATTCGAATGGTACGAACCACCCCTTGGTAAAAAAATTTAAATTTAAATAAACGAAAAACATATTTTTTGTTACATACAGTATTTTTTAGCCAGCGTTAAACGCTAGTAATTTAAACAATATTTAATGACAATATTGTGCACTAACGTTACTTTAACAATACGGAGCTACGAAGCGCCTTTGAGTTCTGAGTTTGCGTGTCATAACAATATCGATGCTGGGGTTGTCAGGGATACACCGCGCAGACTGGAGCAGGGGAGTGGGAATGGTCGATAATTTCAGGCCACTCTCTTATCTACTGCGCACCAGCGAGTTACCCCTCCCCGGCCCTGTATTGTCACAAATGTAAACAACAGTGAGTCACCTGCAGCTGATTCGTGATGTGATATCTGTACAGTATTGTGATAACTTGTGTTAGTGTGTCGGGTGATTCAATTTTGTGATTACGATGGCGGACATTTTATTAAATTAGAAACCTTTTACTGTAAATATGAATTGTACATAAATTGTGAAAATACAGTGTTTTGAGCAGAAATAAATACATTTTGAGCGTTAAATGTGTTTTATTTAGTAAGACCTTAAGTGTGAGTACTGCCTATGAGAGTGAGTGGTTTTAAGGTGTGGCGTGTAAACACGTCAGTAACGATCTGGACCTCAAATTACGTCATCTTGAGTCTATTTTATCGATCCTAATGCACCAGGATATGCTTATCGGTATCCCCGATCGTCCGGTTTTTAAATCCGGACCACCCTTCCGCCACATTAGTCCGTTCTATTGAGGGTCTACTGTATATATATATATTTCAATTACTCATAAAATATTTAAGAAAGTAAAGGACAAACTAAAATAATGAAGACAAATGAGTAAACTCACACAGAGAGGCTTCGGCAATGCAAATTGATGGGGGTACAGAAGCTTTGGGCGCAGCCATGGTAATAGAACGGGAGAGGGTTAAATTAAATTTCTATCTAAGGTTTCAGAGTACACAGTACCTGTCGGCCATTTTGTTTTTGTCTTGTAAGAACAATATTAAACAAGCATTTTCTTGGAAACACTTCACGCCCACAATTTTCATTAAATCTTTTTGAAATAAGTTGTATTTGAAAGATGATAATGTGCTGCAGTGACTCCACTAACCACTAAAATTTTACTGGTTTAAACGTAAAAACCAGAAATTGAAATACAATGTTTCTTTATTTTTTGACTCATGGCACGGTTTGATTAATAAGAAAATGGAAATTCGGCTCAGCGGAGCCACTAAAATATTTAATGCACTTTAAAACATTTTTATTCCATGAAAATTCTATGAAAACTGTAGGCTAGAGGTGTTTTAAGAAAATGCATGTTTTTACATCGCTCTTATGGGATGAAATTCAAGGTCACGATCACTACTGCACACTCGTAACCAAGAGATTACTAAACAAGGAAAGCACTCACCTGTCTGTCTCTGTGATCTTGTCTGTTGTATATGTAGCGGAACAGACAAGGAAGAACCAAAGGTCCGGAGTTCGGATCCATGCTTTGCTCATCGTGCCAGGCTTTCTTCGCATGACATAACTTCACTGCCTGTGAAAGGTTACATTACTTCAGACCAAACTGAAAATAAGTGTTTGGGATACAATATGCAAAGTGATTTTGCAAGGGATCTCAACCTGAATAATAATGTTTTAGTGGGTACAAGAAACACACTAAAAAATCCATATTTTTTGAAAGTGTGCAAATTTTTCATCTAAAAAGTAACAACAAAAAAACAGACCAAGGCTCTGTCATATTTGGTAAAAACAGTTGTTTCACTGAATCAATCCAGTTAGAATACAAACTGTGAAATCTGAGTGTGAATGTTTCAAACTAAATTAAAAACTCAAAACTAAGAAGGAAGTAACAACCCATTAATCTCAAAGAATTTAACAGCCAAAGTGTAACCTGACCGTATTACAAGATTGGTGATTTTTACCTCAGGATGGCAGGCTTTATACAATGGAGCGTCTAGCTTGAAGTCCCTGGACACAAAGTATTGTATTTGCAGCAACGCTTCTTCACAAGCTTCCGTCATCACAGTAGAGCCTAGCTTTTCCATCAGACAGTTCATCACTCTGCAACCATCAAACCTCTGTTAGCACCGGGGTAGGACGGAAAGAAATGCAAGGCAATCACTAAGTGAGATAAGACACATAGGCAGCTTAATAAAACAAACACTACTGTGAATCTAGCAAATTTTCTATAACAGTGAAAAAATTACTCTGGATGTGCCCTTTTTGACCACTGTAACCGCTCACAGGTAAGATTTTGTGTTAATTTTCACAAAAATTGATATCTATTGTAAATTTTTAAATTAAGTTTGGGGGATGTTCTCCCAATTTTGATCCAATTTTGATTAAACTTGGTACAACGTTTATGGTACCACGTCTAACTTGTGTAAACAATAATTTAGGTTTTTTTTTGTTTTAGCAGATTTTAAGTCTGAAAGACTATTTTCAGAGACGTCTGATAATTTAGTTATAAGCAAACCTTAACTGAACCAAAACTACACCTATGAGATATGGTTTTTATTTTACTAAATTATTTTAAAGATTAGATTGAAAATAATTTTACCGTGCTTCCCCTCCTTTCACTTCTTGACAGGCCTTGTCAACTACCGGCTTACAGGCATCCTTCAAGAAGGGATCAACCCTCCAGTCCTCTCCCGCATCTGTTTTTTCCACAAGATCTTCCAACTAAAAACCAAAATTGATGTTATACGCGTTTAAGTGGGGTAGAGGCCATAGAAATTCACTGAAATGATATTGTACACAAAAAATACTTTCAACATCCAGGAAGCTGGGAATTTGTATAATGTGCAGAGCCCTAGATTTCTGCGCGTGGCATGTACAGCTTGGACATTGACTAGACTGTCCACATGGTTAAAGCAATATTTTGTCTTTAACTGATTGTTTTGCGACAAAATATGTCTGAAATTAAACAAATTCAATTTTCCGTCATGTATAGTACGAGTGGTCAAAATCTAGATTGTGTTCAAAGTTTAATCACAATACGGTAATAATAGAGAATAATATATCTGGCATCCTTAAACTTAAGGGATCTTTTAATTTATACTTGTACATCGTCAAGTTTTTGTACAAGGTAGATTTGTGTCCGAATACAAGAAAAGAATCCACCTAAAATTTGTAACAAACAGATAAAGAGCGAGGCAGTAAAGTTGAAAAGAGGGCCTTGCTTTCTCTTGGTCCATAGATAGTATTATTTAACTGTCATTTCTAGTGATTTTCTAATATTTTTATTTTGTTGAATTGTAGTTTACGTACAGCTTTCTGACAAGGTGGAGAGACCCTATCTTTCCGTCGCTTAGGCCTCGAGTGCTCCATGAGGCAGTGAATGGTCTTGCCGCCGGCTTCTAACCCGTTGCAGTAGTCCAAGATGTCGTTGGAGCAGTGAGACACTATCTCCGGTGACAGGCGGAAGTCTTCCAGCAACATTCGTCTGTGTTCGGCCATCTCTTTGTGGCAGTCCCACGCGACCTTGGATCCTGTAATATGGCAATTTTATTACCTTTTAAAATTCTTTTAGTTGGTCATTAGTGTTACTAATGCAAATTAGTTTAATATTTTTTGTGTTTAAAAAGTAGTGTGATAAAACTTGTATTTGTATCTTTTTCTTATATTATATTAATTTTTTCATTTTCTACTGAAACCAAATGTTGAACAGAAATGTTTTGTAAAGTTTTGCAAGAATTTATCGGGTGACACTATATTAATCAAAATAAATTTTAATTTTAACCTTGACAGTATGTAGTTTAAATATTAACTTTTGATAACGCTTAAAACAGACTCATTTGATTGACATGCTTAATTAAGTTATTTAGAAAATAAAAAAATCAATAGCTTAGATACAAAATTTGAAATAAATCACAGATAATAACCAAGCATAATTATAGTTAACTTCCAAAAGAAAATTCCATATGTTGATTTTACTTACCATTTTTCATAGCATTTTCGAGGCAAAGAAGGATTTGTGCAAGTCGTACTCCTTTATCATCAGACACGAGTCGTCTGCATCGATAGTTCCTGATGTCTTCTTTGCAGGCTCTCGCTAATCCTTTGCTGACAGAGAAGTCTTGCACAATCAACTTCTGATGTCTCAACAGCTGTTCTTGACACTAACAACCAAAGTCAAAATTCATTTAATTTCCAAATATTTATAAAACTTCTAAATTGGTTACAATTTTATAATAGTATAAAAAAAAAATAAAATAAGTGCACAATTTGAATGCAACTACATCAAATATAGCCTTTTCTAACCATTAAGATTTCACCTTTAAGAAATCATCGTTAAGATTAGATTTTATTCAACTTACTAGTTTTAGACAAACTGCAAACAAATTCTAATTTAATTTTACTGTCTGTTGATTAATTTAATTTATTGGTTGTTCTTATTTTTCAAAATTTCTATAAACCTAAAGACAAGTTAACATTGGCAGTTAGGTACCTGATGGGAAATCATAGTGTCAAACTTGTGTTGCATCAAACAGTCGTACGCTTGGCCTAGACCGATTGTAACGGTTGGACAGAACTTGTTCAGCTCCATGTTGCACGCAAGATACAGTTGTCTGTCAAACTTGATGTTTTCTGATTGGACAGTAGAGAGGTGTAAAACCTGCTTCTTGCATTCAGGGACTAAGTCATCTAAATGTTGCTGAAGACACATCAGTGTGAGACCTTGAGACAGTGTCTGAAAACAGAAGCTGAATATCATTCTGGCCTTAAGTAGTTAAAAGAAAAAAAAGTGGCAGTTGACAATCCAGCGGTTAGTATGTACCAAAGTAGGAGTTGACACGTTAAGTTTACTAACTCAAATTAGGTTAAACTACCTTTCAGTGAGTCATTAAATATTCCGTAGATGGGTTGCGGCCATTTTGAGAGCATCACACACTCATCATGAGACCAGCGCCTTCAAAGTCTTGATCATAGCTTCTCGCCTTCATCGGTTGTTATCAGTTGAAATAAAAATACACACACACTTGACAAACATTTTCAAAGATGTTAGTTATTTTCTAAAACTTGGTCTAAGTGTGTTTAAAAGTCATTGGAATAACTAATTATGTTTACTAAAATAATAATTTCCCAACTGTAGGACCTTATTTAACAAGTTACCTTCCGGTTTTACCTGTAGATCCTACAAGATGAATTTTTGGCTAAATACGCATTTTGTTGCGCTAGTGCAACATCTTCAGTAGCACTATTTACACTATTGTCTGCACTATTTACACTATCACTACAGTTATTTATATACTATATTTACACAGCACTGCGGCACGGGTGAGGTTAACGAGTTCGGCGGTACATATTGACCGGGCATGAGCGCGGTTGTATGAGGACTGGTGGTGTGTTTGGGACAAGGGCAGTTCCTGTTGCAGGGGTGGGGTCTATTGTTATTGAGGAATTTGCGGAAACCCGGGGGCTGGCTTGACTTTCTCTTGCCGCTGGTCGTTGTTCTAATTGCCGCGCGAATTTGAAAAGGATTCTTGTATAGTATATAAATAACTGTAGTGATAGTGTAAATAGTGCAGACAATAGTGTAAATAGTGCTACTGAAGATGTTGCTACATAAAAATGGTATTCAGCCAAAAATTCATCTTATAGGATCTACAGGCAAAACCGAAGGTAACTTGTTAAATAGATGATGTTGCCTTACCATTTTATCCATTCCTATTCTTCCACATGTCAATTGCTGGATGTCATATTCACAGTTGTTCGTGAAATGAGCTATGATTCTAAAGTCACTAAAAGCGACCAGACCAATCCGCTGTACCAACACTCTACATTCTGGCGACTTCAGACTATCTTGTCTGTCCAAGATTATCATTAACAAATTATCACTGTCCCATTCTTTCTCCAAATCTGATTCACAAGCAGGTGTTAATATATCTTTAAGGTGGTCTTTCTTCATCAAGTCATTAGTTGCTTTCCACAGCTCATGATGACAATCTTTGGTCAAGGTTGCGATTGAATCACCCTAAAACATAAAAATGTTAAATGTAATTTGCAACTATTAAGAGGATGAAAAATGATATATGCTGAAAGGCTTTATTTTTAAACAAGAAGTTAAAACTGAACATATTCATGCATAAACATATTTTCTTATTTAGATCCAGGTTTTGAATATCAATACATTTTAGGCCCTACGTTTGTTTTAAAACACTTCAAACAGTACACACACCATAAGATGAATCCCAAATCTCTTATTTCTTCCAAATAATCTTAGATGTAATTGAAATCTGTACAATTTTGACGCTAATACATTTCTTGAGAAATTGTAATAAAGATGTTTTGACTTTGAAACCTCCATGGGGCAAAGTGTATGAAGGTTTGTATAAGCAAAACCCAAAACTATGTAGGCCTACAGTAGGCTCCTGTAAGTTCAGCCAGCTTGAGACTGGCCCTAAGACCGAACTTAAAAGTGGCCAAACTAACTAATGCCAACTTACTTACTTACTTGATACTTGATGTCTTCATCTATGACAGGATTTCCCCGATTGATTGCGTCAGTTTGTTATTTTAGGTACTACCAGCGTAAAAATGTCCATTTATTGTTAGTAAAAATCAAGTTCGAAATTATGCATAGAGGAAAAGTTAGCAAGGAACACTCTGAGATATATTTAACTCACATGAAAAGACAGAAAGATACAATAACCCTACAAAACAGTATTTTCAGAACTGTAGGCCTACTGTAAGGTTGGGCACCAGCAACTGGGTATGAATACACTGCGTGAACTGTTATATAAACAAATAATACAATAAACAAGTTGAGACTTGCTGCCAGCTAGCAGCAGCAAGCGCGTTCTCATGTTTAGAGCACGGACGGACTAAGCGCAGACGAACAAACTGGGGCCAAAATTACGGGGTCTACTAAATACAAGATAGTAAGATGTGATTGATATATTAGCTGTGAAGGGCTGGGCTTAGACCATCATCGATTCACAGTTTCTAATCAGTAGCCCCCATCAATTGTATTACTACAACAGTTAGGAGACACTTCTCGCAAGAGGAAGTTGGCACTTATTGCTAGTATATACCTAAAAGTGCTAGTGAGCAACTGATTTTCCCATTAAAAATAAATTAAATACTTACCATTTACATACAGGCTACAATAACTAAACAGTCTACATATTCTGACATAATTAGTTAATTACATGTTACTAACCTTAGCAGTCTGGATACATTCAAGGACACTTAAATCATCACTGTTTGAATCCAAATTAGTACATAATCTTCTTAAATCACTTCGGCAATTTGGGTTGATCATCAAAGTCACTTTGGTGACGGCTCTTTTGTTTAGAAAATGACTGGATAGCGGCAAACTCACATTTAAAGATTCACAAGCAATCAGAACAACTGTAAACTGAAATATTATGAAAAATATACCGTTAACAGACATCATTGTTAATTAAATGAATCAAACAACGGTATATAATAATAATACACTAGAAAAAGACTTGGGTGTAAGTTGTTCGTCTCGCTAAGGCTCTAGTAAAACAAAACTAGCCTATTTAATTCTACATAATAGCAGATGTTTAAAACTTCACTAAATTATTAAACTGGTTAAGAAATATTGAATGTAAATCACTATTCAAGCTGTTACATCCAATGAAAAATTATACTAGATAGCTTGTAAATTAATTTTCATTGTTTGCGAGATAGGTTAGTGTTGATGTCTGCCGAGTGCCGACTGTAGAAAAATGACAGACCAAATTTGACCAAACCTAACACAGATGACACTTTGACAGAGGTGTTTTCTGTCTAAAACAAGTTTGATAGCGAAGCTTTTACGTCCCAGCTGAACTATATAAAGCCTAAGATGTTTGACCGGTTTTTAAGGGGACATTTAGCACAAATCATGAAGCGCACTTAAAGGGCTAATTTGGGTGTCGGCTTTGAGTTATTGTGTGTTTTGTAGGTAGTTCGTAAATTATAGTATAGAAATGTTTTTCAGAGGCCAAACCTTTTTTTGTTTTTTAGGTAAGTCAGTAAGTGGACATAAGGTGTTTTAGAACTTTGTCATTCTAACCATTACCAGGCATGGAGTAAATTTGTCTAGGCTGATAACATTGACTTTAAATTCAAAAGTGCTCAACCGTATAATTCGGTTTTTAAACCCCTTTAAAATCTGTTTGAAACCCGCTTCACGCAGATTCAGGGCCGGATTTAAGAGCATGCCGCCTATAGGCTAAAGGTTTATTTGCCGCCTCCGCGGGCAGTTGTGGCTATGACCTTGAATTTCGTCCCATGAGAAATGTAAAACATGAAACTTCTTTGGACACCCTCATACAGTTTTCATCGGATTTTATGAAATAAACGTGCATTACTCGTAAATAATTCAATGGTTTTCCTGAGCCGAATTTCCATTTTCCCGTTAATAAGATCGTGCCATACATTCAAACATTGAAGAATCTCTGTATTAGGTTTTTTTTATTTTACGAGTAAAATAATAAAAATTTAAAAATTGGTCAGCGAAGTCACTGCAGTTCATTGTTATCTTTAAAATAAAACCTATTTCAATAAGATCAAATAAAACTAGTAGGCGTGGGGTGTCTCAAGAAAATCCTTGTTTTTACGTTGTTCTTATGGGACAAAAACGAAATGGCTGACAAGTACCGTGCATACTTAGGGGTTAGCTTTAAGAAGCCTACCTACACGCGTGTAGAGCGCTTTTCCGTAATTATGGGACCAAGTGAAATTTGGACAGTTTTAAAGTTTATTTGTAGCTATTGAACAATTTATGAGAAATCGGGCTCAATACAAGTGTTGGAAAACTCCTATAGTTTCCAAAAATTTCATGTTTATTAATGTTAAAATAATTTTTGAAAGGTGAAAATTGGGCCGCTGTAAACTCTTGCAGGCGGTTGATTTGACAGTTAGGCGGCATCAGTTGAATGAAGGTCCGTTGTTTAGCCAGTTTTTACGGGCGCGGTGCTGTGTGTTCCTTGGGCGGACGAGTTTAGCCTTTATCCTAGATGACCACTGAGGCAAACTCTCAGGCTTATATTTGGCTGGCTAAAAGTCGTTTATGGGTCATAGGCGTAGATAGCGGCGGTCAGGGCAAAATTAGCCGTAAGGTACCTAGAGCATAATTTCTCGCCGCGGCGCTGTGGCCGCTCCCAAAAAAAAAATGATAAAGTTATTTTCCAAGTAGCGGATGTAGGTGAGATTGTAGCTGTTTTTATTTCTTGTTCAAGTTAGGAAAAATTAAATAAGTTTTGAATTTATTGTATTTACTAGTTCCGGGGCATGTCGCGCGCTTCCACCGTTGCAGTGTTGCCAAATATAACCGCTGCGCTTAGGCAGTGAGTTCAATTTTCAAACTAATCTTGTACTGCATTAAAATAATAGGTGACTATGCGCTAAGAATTACTACTATGTCATAAATTTGAAAGTAGGTTAAAAAGTCATAATAAAAATGTAATTTTACTTAAAAGAATTTATTTTGTAAGTTTAAAAAGTGTTCTGATTGCCGCCCTGAAAATTTGCCGCTCTAGGCTGCAGCCTTTTTAGCCTATTTAGAAATACGGCCCTGCGCAGATTTGACGTGTTTTATAACAATGTTTGTTGTTTTAAAAGTAATATATTTCGTAAACAAAATACAATAATGTTAGTTATTCCTTAAGCCTTAATACCAGGCAATAGGTTACTAGGTTTTCCTTAATAAAACTGGTGACAAGAAACTTCTGTAACTCATTGATATCACTGTTCTTAAACATTTATAATTTTCAACGGGAGATAATTATGATTGACCCAGTAGTCTTACCGATGAGTGTCGACTACGGGCGTAAACAAATGGTACTTGAAAAAGTGGCTAAAAACTACGAAACCTCGTTAACTTTGAACAAGCGTTTTTAGTGGCTTTGCGAGGTTTTGAAATCTAACAAAAGGATGTTCTCACGTGATAAATTTCTATAAGTATAATAATTTTTAAATTACGTCAAAAAGATTCTCTTGAGCGGATTAGATCCACTTTTTTAAAGTTCAACTTCTAATTCGAGTTTCAGAGCTCTAAAGCGTTGTATTTTCACGTGTATCAAAGTGGATATTTCTCGAAATAAAAATTGGAAAATGGGCTTTCCATCCACCATAAAAATCTGTCTCATCTGCTCGGGAGAGCATCGTTGCAGATGATTGCGGGAAGTGAAATGGAGTTTGTATTTCAAGGCCTTATTTAAGAAGCTAAAAATAGGTTTATCAAAAATCTAATCGCAGGAAAACACAGATAATCTCTTCCTCTTTCCGTAAAAATTAACATATCCGAATTTAACGCTTTTTATTAACGGGTTTGTTTAAGAGGCTGTAAACTATTAATAAATTATAATACAATATATTGTTACAAAATGCACAGATACAAATCACAATAATTTAAAAATTTTACAGCAAAGCACCATCTTCTAATGGTATTGACGAAATAGCTTTTCTTGTTCCTCTGAGCCTCATCAAGACAGCTTTGATTATGGCTAATTCCGTTTCGATCATAGCAAAAATCTTTGTTACACTGAATTTTTTCTGCCACTTAATACTTAGAGTAAAAGCTATCTTGTCAAGGACTTTTTTGAACTCTTCGTGGAGGACACAGTCTGTAGTGCAAACCATGGCAGTAAACGCCCCTCTAACATCTTCTGCAGCTAGGTCATATTTTTTGTGTTTCTCTTTTGCATGGCGAACTAATGTTGTTATCCGAATTTAATCTTCATATAAGAGCGCCATCTACTTTCTACGAAACCCGGGGGTGGGCGGTCAAACCAATGCAAAGCGGAGGGTTTGACAGGCCGTGCGCGATGCCATATGTTCCTTGGGTGGACGAATTCACCCTTTCTCTACGATGACCATGGAGGTGAACCCTTAAAATATATAGATCTCTTATTTAAGGTTTAAAATTCACAATTCAGTAACATTATTAATTTATCACTACGGCGTCTACTGGACTGCAATCCTCCACATCGTCACAACAAGACGCAATAGAAACACGAAAAGTCCGACACAAAATATCTGAATAAAGTACTTTAAGCACATTTATGTGCTCGGACAATATATCTGGCAGATAAAGGAAAGCAGAGGAGGAAAGTCCTGGAACAGCAAGATGTAGCACAGATGTGTGTAATAGCTTCCACAACAACGGACTGACTCGATAGCAATTGTTTTATTATTTATTTTCTGCGCAAAGGCAGTTTCATAAAACCTTACGGTGCGTTTCTGTTATTGTTATCATAAAATATCACACGGTAAAGGCACATGGATTCATTTCGAGATAATTATAAAACTGCAGGACATCAGGAACTGGTACCAGGGCTGTGTATATTCAACAATAAAGACGATCTTTACTATAAGGGAAAGGACGGGCACTAAGAATTTAGGGGTAAAATAGTGCATTATGATGCTGTTCTTTGCAAAAAAGCTACTTTCGATGTTTGATGCATTCTGACCAGTGACATTATTAGCGAATTTTCTATGAAAATAGAGCTATTTACTTCTCCAAAGAGAAACTCCATAGAAATGTGCGGTTTGCAGTTTTTTCCTACCCAACACTTCCTGAGTCCAATGGTTAAACTTTATATATGTGTGTGACAGGTCGCATGTTTGGGCTGATTTTCACGAAACTTCGTACACATGTTTCTTTTGCAAACCTCTAAATTAAGTTTTTTAATCAGCCATATCGGACAGTCCGTTTCAAAATACGGACACCAGCCCATTCAAAGTTTTGTTTTCCCTATAAAATTGTAGCGATACCATAAACGAACACAAAAATCACCCTGTATAGTAGAGCTTTACTCTTTGAATCGATCAAAACAACTCCCGTTGCTTCTGAACCTACCGTTATAAAGTAATTTCTGTGTTATTATTTAATTTGAATTTCTGCACTTCGACATTCAGAGCACTGGTCATAAATTAACCTGTTATATAATTTACTAGCCTATGTGTCCTTGTATACAGAAAGTAAAAAGGTAATGTTCCACGACCACTACCTTTTTCGCTGTTTATTAGCAACTCGAGCTTGCGCACAGGCCCTAGCCTATGTAAGCTCATTTCAAAATTATTTTTCCTTTTATTTCAGGGAAGCTAAATTTTCCTACTATTTGACCCATTTTTATAATTTAGTTTAATTTGGTTTAGTTTAAAATGTACTAGATAAGCAATCATCAACCTTATTATTTTGTGTTTAATTTCAAATCTGTAAACATTGTTAGTTAAGCTTCCATTTTTGTTATTTTTCTATGTGTATATGTATGTATTTCTTACTTATATGGAAATAAAGTGGATTCTGATTCTGTTCGTCTTGTTTAACAAGGCCAATTTTTCTAGCGTTACCTTATAGTCATTTCACAAATGTAAGAGGTGACTCCGGGGGTAATATGAATAAAGGAATTTCGTCTAATTTAAAATAGAAAAACGAAAACTTGTTCTGTTTTATTGCAAACTAGTTAAGATTCACAGTAGCGCTTTTGGCTACGTGTCGGCTATGTCTTTATTGTACCCGGCCATGTGACATAAAAATGGCTTCACGTCCCATCTATGCGTATCAAAGACTTCTGGTCAAACTGCACGCAAAATTAACCGCTACAACAGTGACTTGGTTGGGCCGAAGCCCCGCGTTCCCACCATCCACCCCTGCCGTGAAGCCGTAGGCTTATTCTGCAGGCTCAACTTAACACCCGATCCTAACTCTTCAAGTCTTCTCACGCTCCGGCCCTTTTTCCTCTTCTCGGACACATTCTGTGTCCATTACCCTAAAACCAAGTCCCCCCCTCCTAACGCCCCTGCGTTAGGGATCACAGGAGTAATTTTGTCTTCTCCGATTGAATTGTCAATCTGTCATTCAATTGTTTCAGGTCACAGTCTGAATGTTTCCTTTCCCTACCTAACCTCCTAGTGACTGTCCTGAGAATCTCAAAGTCTCCTTATCGATGACGAAATTTTCCTTCCTCCATTCCAAGTTCTTCCTTTCCAGCGATTCCTTCAGTTCCATTCTTTCCTCTTTGTGGGCAGTCCATCAGCACGTGGCTTGCTGTTTCTAATTCACCGCATCCGCATCTGTCTTCCTCTACTAGGTTGAATCTTCTCTTGTTTGCCTTGAAATTCCCGTGTCCTGTCAGAAACTGCGTCATGTAGAATTCTGTTTCCCAAAGTCCTGCTCAAGCCTCCTCCTGATGTTCGGCACATACTGGAACGTTTCTCTTCCTTTTCACTCTCTTCCCTCTGCTGCCACTCTTCTAAAGTTTCCTCTCTTCTAGCTTTCTTGCTCTCGCTGGCGTTTCTTCCGTTTTCCTTGTCATCCCAAATCTTGATCCTTTCTAATATAAGCAGGTCAATGGGAATGGCTCCTGTTATCACCCTGATCGCCTCGTGTGAAACGGTGTTGTATGCTCTTGCGACTTTTAGCAGCACCTTTCTCTGAACACTCAGTAGTTTTCTCTTAGATCCTATCCTCCTTGCATCTTTCCCCAGAATTCGCATCCGTACAACATCGCCGGTTCAACACATCCCTTGTACAAAGTCATTAAATGCTTCCCAGTCATGCCTCCGTTGGCCTTTGCTTGCGCCACTAGCCTCCTATAAATTACTTTGATCTTTTCTGCCACCTCTTCTACATGTTTCTCAAAGTTCATCTTTCCTCCGACAATCACCCCTAAATATTTCATTTCCTTCTTGCACCCTATGTGCTCCCCTTCGACAAACAGTCTCGGTCCTCTCACTAATCGTCCCTTCAGCAGTGTTGTCACGGTCTTCGGCCTTGAAAATGTCAGCTTCCTGTTTTCCCAGTCTATGACTTGTTCTACGGCTCTACTTCCTCTGTCGATCAGCTGCTGAGTGGCTCGGCCCCTGACCAACAGCAGGGCATCATCTGCGTAAGCAGTGATTGTTACGCCTTCCTCAAAGTCCATCCTCAACAAGCTGTCAAACATGATGTTCCACAATATCGGTCCTACCACAGATCGCGGGCATCCTCTCGTCACTCTCTTCCCTGCTTCCCCGTTCCCTAGCCTCAAAACCACATCTCTTCCCTGGAAATAATCCTTGATCAAGCTATACAAATTCTTGGGGCAGTTCCAATTCCTGAGTACCCTCATTATTTCCGGCCACCAAGCTGGGTCGAATGCTCCCGAGATATCCAAAGACACTGCCAGAACGTACTTTTCTGCAGCTGTATCAATATTCTCCTTAACTTTCATCAGCGCGTCCACGGTTCCCCCTTCCATAAATCCATACTGCCTATCACTCAGCAAATTCTCTTCAGTCAGCCACTTCCTCATTCTACCTACCACCAGCTTCTCTCCTACTTTTCCTAAAACTGGCAGAGCAGTCACTGGTCTGTATGACTTCACTTCACTTGGTTCCTTGTCCTTGCTCTTCAGAAATATCTTAACTACTCCTTTCTTCCATACGGCCGGAAATGTTCCTTCCCTTAACATTTTGTTGTACAGAGTGAGCAGGTGCTCTCTAATTCTTCCATACATCCTCTTCACGATCTCATTCTTGACTCCGTCGTGTCCTGGTGCTTTCCTGTTCTTCAGTTCCTTAACTGCAGCGTCCAGCTCTCCTTCCGTGAACTCTGGTTCGTCTAGGCCTTCAAAGGTTCTTCCATAAGGTTACGAATGGCCCTTTGGTCCACTGTATCCTCTTCCGCGCGGTCGTCCGGAAGGAGTCCTTCCAATATTCTTCTCAGAGACTCTTCTACTGTCGTAGTATAACTGCCGTCCTCATTCCGCATGCTGACCAGCGTTGTTTCCTTCTTCGTTTTCTCCATGATAATTTTATAGGCCTTTCCCCACGGGTCGTTTCGACCATCTTCGTCCAGCAGCTTCTGCCATGAGTTTCTTTTTTCTTTCCTAATCTCCCATACGTACGCTGTCCTGGCCGTAACAAAAGCTCTCCTATTCTCTTCCGTTCTTGATCGGTTCCACCTCCTCTCGCGTGTTCTCTTCGTTCTCCTAAGCTCGGCTATCCGCTCTGACCACCAAGGTACCTTCTTCTGTCCTCTCTTCGTCTTTGGTACAGTCCTCTCCATCACTCTTCCTATGAGTTCCTGAAGTTCTCTCGCGCATTCCTCGACTTCCTTATGTTCCCATCCATTCCGCCCCCCTACCTCCTGTACCAATACCCTATCAAATTCCTGCCAATCACTTCCTGAGATTCCAAGACCTTCCTTCATTTCGTTCCTACTGGTTCTAGCTCGAGCCGCATTTCTCACCTCGAATTTTATGAGTCTGTGGTCACTCATCGTCTCCTCTACTACTTCCCAGTTCCTTAAGTCCCTCATCACATCTCGTGGCTAAAGTTACGTCGATATTCGACATTCCTCCTGCGTGTTCTGGAAGGTGGTCCACCTACTCGACTGGTTCCCTATTTCTATTTCACATTCCTCTGCCATCTCTTCGACCTTCTCTCCTCTTCTGTCAGTCCTATCGCTCCACCAAAGTCTGGATCTCGCATTTAAGTCTCCTCCGATAACAACTCCTTTCTCCTCCTATTGGTTCTGACAATTTCGGCAATTCTTCTTAGATGGGCATCTATCCCTTCCGATGGGCGGCAGTAAAGACTGACGACTTTTAGTGTTCCTCTTCTCTCCAGTCTCACAGTGACACAAGCTCCGTCCGCCTGGTCGATCATCAGGGCGTCAATAGATTCCTCCAAAATTGCTACTTCCTACCACTATTCCGTTTCTTTTGTCAAAGTACCACCTTCCTTCACATCCTCTAATCTGCCCGTCACTGACATAAGGCTCTTGTACCAGTAAGACTTCTAAGCCTTCCTTCCTGCTCACTCTGACCATTTCCTCCATTGCTATTTTGCCTCGTCCTACATTAATCTGACCTATCTTACAGTCCATAATCGATCTGTTCATTTTGCCTTTTCACGGCCTTCTCATATACTGGGCACTTCCTCCAGCTGGATGGGTGTTTCACGTCCTTTTCCCATCTCTGGTGCAGTTTACGCACTTTACATCTTTCTGCTGGTTCTTCTTGCAGTCTTTAAATTCATGCTCCCCAGCACACCAGAACAACTTGGCTCCTTGCTCTTGCAGAATTAGCGTGTCCGTATCTCTGGCACCAGCACCTCGCTACATCCACGTAGTCCTTTATTCTGCAGGACTCCCACTCGATGAAAACCTTTCCCTTCCTTCTTAGCCAGTTCCGTACTCTTACTGAACACTCGGCGACCAGGTGATTTCTCCTGCTGTCTCCTTTCCCTGCGCTTTTCTCAGCGTATTTGGTCTTATCTTGAATTCCTCTGTAAACTCTTCTTCTTGAATGTCACTGCCCTGCATATTTCTTGCAAAAATCTCCTCTTTTATCTCTTGGTCCTTCAATTTAGCGTTAACGTCGTAGACCATCACGACGGGGTTCTTCCTTGTCGGCAATCCTACACTCATACCCGCTTTTTTCAGGTCCTCATTCTCCATCAGCTTTTTCAGGCCCTCCTCAGATTCCGATTCAATAATGACGCCGTTCTTGATCATGTCACACAACAGTGAGTGTTAAATATTGTACTTAAAACTCTTTATTCCAAAATTTTATTTTTGATGAATTTCCCCAGCAATGTTTTCTTTTTTAAGGCTGTCCAAGATCTGTGAAGAATGGTTATCTTGTCCTATCTTTTGAGTTGGACACTAAAGACTTCTTGGGAAGTACTATAAGGTCACAGGTCAGGTTGGGGTTGAGGTTCACAGGTTATTCTTTTCACCCAATTTTTCGTTAAATAAGTTTCCTTCTTTAAATAGCCTAGTACTAGTATTATGTGATGCACAGACCCTTTGTTAAAAGGTTTATCGTTGAGATTTTAGGTACTGTTTTTTTTTAAATATGCTAGTTTTAATTATTTGAAACAACTATTTTTGATAATAGGAAATGGAAGGAAAATGGCTCCTGGGTGATTACTTATTATTTGTCAGATGTTTGGCTATTAATCTGTAAGGGTTCTCTTTCCTTTTCAATATGTTACATTAACATAAAATATTATAAAACTAGACTGATTTTATATATTTCAGACGTAATTTAAGTTGGGTTTACATGGACCCTATAGATATATTATTAGCAAAATTGTCTTACATTTTCAAATAGTTCTAGATAGTTTTCTTCAATTTACTAGGTTAAAGTATGTTTAAATCATTTTGTTTACCAAACTTTCGAAGCTGGGGACGGGGTTGGGATCTCCTTGATTGCGTCTCTACTGGACATCAAAATTAGTTACAAAACTACACGTCAGTTGTCTGTATTTTTAAGTTTCAAATTTATTGTGTTATACTTTTCCTTGCAAAGAATATACACTGTAGCATATATTTAAGAATAGCAGTGCTTTGTGTAACTCTAATCTGCATAGTTTTCCGTTACAGAATAGTGAATACTTAATAACTCATACATTGTAAGCTATTAAAATAATTTATGACCGCTCAAAACTATACATACAACGAAATAGTGAGTTTTCCCGTAGACTAAAACTAACTAACTAATCCTTTATTTTTTAGCACATTTTCATAACTATAAACTACTTGTAAACTTGTAATATAATAAAAGGTTGTATGAAAATAAAGACATGTTTTATTTATGATTATTAATTCAACACTGGTTTGTTTACATTCAAAAACAACAACTCTGGTAACAATAGGAATCATGTGATAATATAAACAACGAAGATTATGTTACACTACTAGAAACACAGCTGATGTACTTACACATTTTACCTGTAAAGTAAAGTTGTTCCCTGAGCTGAGCCGGAGAAGGTTGGGTTGGGCAGGACGCCACGTAGGCCAGCTCAAGAGCTTACACTTGGCAAATTTATTGCTCTTACTCAAATTCCTCGAAGAAATTCTTAGCCCAACACTTTCAAAATCCTTTTAAGATCCATAAAGTGAAAATAACAGTTACTTAATTTTATTTTGTTATTCTGGTGGACGTTATATTTGTCAATCTTTTAGCATACCATAATGTTAAACGTTGGTTATATACAGGGCTTTCATAAAAGAATGGTGCAGTTTTAACTGTATATGAAACTGTAAAACAACATGTTAAAACACTCAGAGTGGTATCACTGTTTTCGGTAGCTCAAACAGTTTTGTTTACATATTCTACCAACCAGCTGTTTTGGTTATTAACCTTATTGTTGTTCATAAAGTAAAAGTTGTGTTTTATCTTAAAAATGCTTTCCGATCAAGAAAAAGCAAAATGTGTTTTGTGGTTTAGTGAATTAAAGTCAATGATTTTAGTGCAGCGAAGGTTTAGATTCACTTATAATAAGGGTGCACCTCATAGAAATAACATTCGTCGATGGTATAATCAGTTCATTGATACCGGATCAGTAAAAACGTCGCAGTGCGGGCAGACCTCCAGTATCCGAACAAAGAGTTGATATCATCAGACAGTCTTGCATTAGGAGTCCCAAAAGTGGATTGGTAGGGGAGATCCTGTGGCATGGCCTCCAAGAAGTCCGGATCTGACCCCTTGTGATTTTTTGTGTGGGGACATATAAAAAACATAGTTTACTCTGAAAACATTCGAAACTAAGCTCATTTAAAGGACCGAATTCGAAATGCTCTTTCTACTGTATCTCCTGACATTTTGAACGACGTTTGGGCTGAAATAGGTCATCGTTTAGATGTATGTAGAGCGACCAATGGTGGTCATATTGAAATGTACTGAATATGTAAATAATAACTTTAAAATTTTAAGATTCCCATAAAACAACTTCCGTTTTCATAACATTTGTTGTTTTTTTCCTATTTAAGATACAAACTGCACCATTCATTTGTGAAAACCCTGTATTCATCCAAATTTACTGCAATGTTTAAAAAAAGAAAGTTTGTGTATTATAAATTATAATGTTATGATCTAAAGATGTTTGTTCAATCAACCCTGTAAAACCTGTTGTTATATTTCAATAACACTAAAAACTATTAAGATTGCTCGCAAAAATGTTACTCAAGTACAGACAGAAACACAAGTTAACCATATAATTGTCCAAAAATGCAAAATACGATTTTACAAAATTTGATTTCTTCACATTTTTTATGTTGTAAAAATATTTTATATTTTTATTGAACTTTTACAAAAACACTTTGTTTTAGGTATAACAACAATTTAAAAACCTACACGTTGGTAATAAATATTATAAATATGGTGTATTAGATTTAAAATATATAAAATTTGAACTATGAATAAGGAGTCCACCAGTAACACAACACTGTAGTCATGGATCAAATAAGAGTATTGCTGGTTCTTCCAGGATCCATCAATAAATTCCTCTACGCTATAAAACACTTTTGAAAGAAGAAAGTTTTTTAATTTGGTTTTAAACATGTTGGAATTTTCATAATTTTGTATTTCAATTGGAAGTTTATTAAAATAGCAACGCACCCGCCTGTGAAGGTAGCAGGGTATATAATTTAGATCTGTGTTGGTTTATGCGGAAAGAGTTTGCGAATCTTGTCTCGTGGAAATAAATTTCTCTACCTTGAACCATATGACATTTTTAGAAAGACAATAAACTATTGTTTCATAAATGTACAGGGATAGTAAGGTCAAAATTCTAAGGGTTTCAAAGGAATTTTTGCAAGAATCTCTGTAACCTAGATGATAAACTATACTTATCGCAGACTTAGTGGTTTAAAATGCTTTAATAACGTACTGCAGTACAGCTTGTTACCAAACTATTGTTTTAAACATAGCTTGCCACCAAATCAACGTATTACAATATAGCTTGCCACCAGTATACTTGTAGAAATTACTGCGTTTACACCAAACGCTGTGATTGTACGCTCTGGTATACTCAACGAGTGTGTGAGGGCCCCAAGTGTTATTTTACCATTTATTTATGGAGGGGAGCCAAGCTGTGCGGTGACAAATTTATCGCCTGGACATTATGCTTCATGCAAAACATTCTTGTAACATTCATGGCGTCATAAACTAGACATAAGAGCTCCTTAAAGCCCCACATTGAATATTTAGGCTGAAAACGTGCGGCTTGAAACATGGAGTGAGCAGCTGTACAGGTTTTGCGAACAAAAAGGTTTTAACTGTTTCTAGCAAAAGTAAATAAAATACTAACCAGTCACACCAACCATGCTTGATCGCGCATCAGTTTAACAATATGTTACCATGTAAAGGATTTACAATTTTATTGCAAAGTGATGTAGATAATATTTTAATGAAAAAGAAAGACATAAAATTAAATAGTAAATTTCATCACTAGGTCCTAAAGTGAACATTTTTGATACGAACAATTTTTGGGGCGAGTAATGAACGATACTTTTTGTCATTATGAAAATACTGAAATTAAGTGTTAATTTATGTTTTAATAATATAAAGAAACTGAAGATAAACAGTGGTTTGGGCTCAGTTCAGTAGTATGATTATGTACTGATACAAATGCTTCTTTTGTAAATCTCTATAAGTTCAGTTCTTTAACCAACAAAATCGGTCCACCACAGTCCACAAGTAACCTTTCGGCGAGACAATTTCTTCCAAAATGGTTTTACACAACTGTAATTATGATACGATTTCAGTAAAACTCGATATAAACATTTATTTTACTAGCATACTTAATATTTTAGTCAGACTACGATAGCGACGAAAATATGTTGAGTATTGAAACATAAATGTTTATATAAAGGTGCATCAACATCTGATCATAAATGCAGTTTGTAATGCATAAACTCCATTTTCAATAAGACACCCCTTAACTAAATATCACTTACCATGTAAATTACCCCTCCGTTACAGGAATTGGAGCTAAGCGTTGGCTATGTTTTTCATTTCAATTTCTTTTAGTGTATAACAGCTAACAAGCTTTTACACACTGTTCGAAGATCCACCAGTCTAGGGTCGATGATATAGTTTATTTGTGGTCTGAGTAGAGCAATATCTCTCTCAATTGCCAATATTCTCCGTGACCGGAATATATATCTGTGATATCTCGAGTTGTGGGAGGTACTCTACTTTCAGCCAGTTTGCAGGCCTACTGTCTTCTCTTCTTGGGAATGTTGGGCCACGTTTAAAATCTCATTAAGGGCTAAAATAAATATATTTTAGTTTGCAAGTAAAAAAAAAGTAAAGTTTCTCTTGTTTAACGAGGCAAAGTTTAGGTACAAGTCCTCTCTACAACTTAACCTCGACCTAATGGTGACAGAGGGTATCGAACCCGCGCCACCGAAACGAAGAGGCGCGCGCGATACCAAGCCGCCACGGGTCCGCTAAATGTGAAAGTTGTAGTGAATCTAAGATTAGATATAAAATTAATAAACAACAACTGGCATCACGATTTTAGTGACAAGGCTTAGATCTCTGCTTGAAGTTTGCTGTTGACAATGGGAGAATTTCTGAGTTTGAAAAATTATTGCGGACGTTTTCCATCGTTAGGGAACAAGAAAACCATGACGTTTCGGTATCTGCAACTTGATCGCATCTTCAGGTGAAAAGTAACCTAAAACATAACACAAAACTTTAGAATAAAAAAACTATACCACCAACATAACCATCTGTGATTGGTCGTCTGCTGCTCCCTGCCAACCAGCCAATCAGCTGTCACCGGCCGTGGACATGTTTACTAGTACTTTCTCTGGTTGACGTTTCTTTACATTTTTGTCTATATTGTGTTGTTTTCACTTGTGTTTTATTGGTGTGTTTGTCTCGTCAGCTTACGCTGATAACTCAAAAGTTCCTTAACTCATTCTCAAAGTTTTGTGTTATTTTCTAGGTAACTTTTACCTGATGATGGGATTAAATTGAAAATCACGAAACTTTGAGTTCTTTTTGTTCACCAACTGCACTAAAATGAAGAGTACAAAGGGAAATATTCAAATAATACTCAACGTGTTCTAGGAGGATATACGAGTATGAATCGTTCCACAATAATGAAAGGCCGCAGGGGTGGGGGGTGAGAATGAAACTGGTAAATAACTAAATGATTCAGTACTATAACATATAGCCTAGCATTGTTAAACTTCAACATTCTAAAATTAAGGAAACTTATTGAAAAGTGATAAACTTAACTATTTTTATACAAGAATGCACAAAAGCTTGCATCGCATATAACAACTTTATATAGAACACTTTATAAGGTGGAGAAAAGCACTAGATGTCTGTTAAACGCTACTGAGAAAGAAGACACCGACACGACTTTGCAAAAGTGAGTATTACGTTAATGCGATGAAGAACCTACCCAGCGCTTCTAGCGGACGTGGTGAGAATATATTACTAACAAAGTTGGCCAAAGTTGATGCTGAGACTGCTCTAGAAGAGATTCTATCACAAATACGAGAAAATAAGTAACATAATGTAACGCGAGAGCTGCAAACGTTCATTTGTTATAGTCTAAATATATCCAAATATCAATGCAGGGGGAAATCGGCCATTTTCTTATTAGGACTCAAGCACCTTGCCGTCTAGTTATGGTTAAGTGTATAAAAAATGCTTTTGGGTGGTGTACTACGCTCGATACTCGAAAACTAAATCACTATATCACTATTTGAGATGCCGACCACTCTCATGAGGGTATTTGTAGGCAAATATGTGGGGAAGGATGAGTGTGATGAGTGGTAGTAATGAGTTATGAGTTGTAGTCTTGTTACAAACTAAGGTCGACTCTTCCTTAGAATGGGTCATTAATTAATATCCCAATGTCCAATGGAAATACAAGGACCAACGGCTTAACGTGACTTGCGAACCACGCAGGTGATGGTCTGATATGTCTAAACGATGGTGGGAGTTGATGCGGGTATCATCAGATGATCACTCAGACTATCTGATCCGCTTTATACCTATATCATCCTCAAAACCTGACCTCCATGAATCTGGATTACAGGACCACGCCACGAGTCCCAGTCTAAATAGATCCTGAATCCTAAAACAACATTAAATTCATTTGATAATAACAAGAGTTAATTATGGTCTTTTGAAATAGTGGGAATTTGTGGTTTAATTATATGTGATAAGTAATAATGCATTATGATCAACCTTTGGATAACTCACCACCATGTTTGAAACCAAACCAGGCCAACACGCAGCTAAGCACTAACACTCCTCTGGCGTGAGTGAAGAGAATTTCCATCGCAATTTGTTACTCTAACTCACTTATTCCATTGAATTTATATTTATTAACGGCAATAACCATTTATACAATAAAAAAACAGTGAAGAAGGCATACACTATTCTATACAAGCAATGCTTCGCTATTCACCCACAGGCTCGCTTCGGCTTTCGGCCTCAACTTATAGCTCTGAAAATGAATGCAAAGAGTTGAACCTCTGAGTTAAACTAAAAACATTTGCGTTTGAGGGATGACTTTTTATGAGGAAAGCTTGGTTAAAGCTCTAATTGAGTAAAGTAAAATTCCGCAAATTACGTGTGAAAAGCTTGATTGTAAATTAAATGGAGGTGGTTTCATAAAGGAATAGCACAATAACTCACAGCAGGGTACTAAAACTAAACAGGCCTCAGAGAACTTATCTAGTGTAAGACTTCATCACCTCCCTTGGCTGTGCATAAATAGGACTTTTTGTGTTTCTCGGTTGCAGTTGGTCACCATGATACACACCAATGATTGGTCGTCCGCTGCTTCAGCCCAGCCAGTCACTTGGTAACTGTCACCGGCCGTGGACGTGTTTAATTGCTCTGTTTACTGGAGCTTCTGTTCGCTTTTGTGCATATAGGCGACCTTTAAAACAATGTATCTTAAATTCACCTCAAAATACTCCGAGTTGTCAGTGTTGAAATTAAGGAGAATCCATTCAAGTAAGTAAGTCAATGTTGTCCATACAAGGACTGATTATTAAGTTATCAGAGCTACACATAGGATAGCGGATCCGTGGCGGATTGGTATCGCACGCGACTCCGAAGCTCATCAGTCCGCTGGGGCGGGTTCGATCCCCGCAGTAACCACTTACAATTTGTAATGTGACTATACGGTGACGCTAGGTAAAGGTCGAGGTTGAGTGGTAGAGAGAACTTTGTGGTCCTAACTTCGCCTCGTTAAACAAGACAAACTTTACCTTTTTTTTACACACACATTCTTTATCGAAGCCTACATACCACCTTTTGAACCTAAACATACTCTTACAAAACAGGCGTAACGTCAACAACTATTAAAATAAATTAGTGAACACCCTTAAAAGTTTGTTTATTGAATTACGTTATTTTACAACGTTACTTGACTGACACGTAAACATCGTCACCGCAAATTCCGCACAGAGCCCAGCAGCGACTTTAGTTAAACAAGCTCAAAGCAGATTTGCATCACAAAGCCGGCAGTTGGTTATTAAAGAGTTTGTTAATGAGTGAAACAACTTCTTGTTTTGAATACAGAACAGTCACGTGACCGGATTTATAACCGATATAAACCCCTTTGCTTTACGTCAGGACGTGTCGTCAGCCTACTGGGCGTGGCTTGTTTCTGCAGACGGGGTTAATATTAAGTTAAGTAGCTTTAAGAACAAGAATAAAGAATGAGTATTCTAATATATGTAGAATACTTTTTCATTTGCACTAACTTGCACTAAATCACTATTTGCGATGCCGACCACTCTCATGAGGGTATTTTAAGGCAAATATGTGGTGAAGGATGAGTGTGATGAGTGGTAGTAATGAGTTATGAGGTATAGTCTTGTTACAAACTAAGGCCGACTCTTCCTTAGAATGGGCATTAATTAATAGCCCAATGACCAATGGAAATACAAGGACCAACGGCTTAACGTGACTTCCGAACCACGCAGGTGATGGTCTGATATGTCTAAACGATGGTGGAAGTTGATGCGGGTATCATCAGATGATCACTGAGACTATCTGAGCCGCTTTAGACCTATATCATCCTCAAAACTAAGCTTGTTGATTTAAAAGTCGCTATTGACAGTCACATGTTTCGGATAAACATTCAGATTCAAGTACTTCTCTAAATTTGAAGGCAGGTATACAATAGTTGGGTTAGATGGTACAGCGGTCAGCATAATCGCCCGGCAAGCGAGAGGCTCTGGTTCAAGTCCCGGTTTGGTCCAAAAATTGTTGTCTTCAAATCTCTTTAGTAATAGAATTTCTTTTCGTAATACGACAGAAACAGAGTATAGTTACTAACACATATTCTTGAACTTTATATACATTATACAATAACTACTTGTATTTAAAACTATACAAACATTGCCACGTAGTTTTGTTGAATAAATATTAGGGCTTTCGTGTTTATAACAAAAAATCGTGTTTATAACAAGGACTAATACAGACAGGGGCTATAAATAGATGGGCTATAAATGGGGTATATAAGAAGACGCCACGGCCGGCCAATCCAGTCTCAGCCAGTCAACAAGCTACTGAGGATGACTCTCCACAGCGAGGTCGAAACGTTTAGCAGTAATTATACTTCAACCGTGACGCGGTGTAAACCGGAAGCCTTAGATCTTAGCTATAAATAGATGTTGGATAGTAATATAAAAGTATTGTTATATGTGATAGTAATGTTTGTTTCTGGAGTAGTAACACACAAATAACTTATTTATAACACAACGATTTCCTAAAAAGAAAAAACTACAGGAACAGCTTAACAAAATGAACGTGATAAACTATATTTGTAATACATTTTTGGTTACAATGAAGTTTTTACGAGATACAAAAATAAGCAAAGTTTGGATAAATTATCATGAGTGAATAGCTTACTTATTGATAAAAAACAATTTTAGGGTTGTTCTTAGTAGGTTACTAGCTAGTAGCTAGGTAACAAACTACAATAAACTGGCAATTTTGAACTTCATACATGTGTACTTTGTATTACATTCGATAGCTTTTAGTTAACTTATTCTTTCCATGTACATAACGCTAAAGTATAAAAATCGAAAACACATTGTAGTATCACATGTTATTCGTTTGTTTGTTAAGCGATTCATCCTCTGTGAACAACCCGATTTAATTTCTTTTGAACTAGTTATAGTTTTGTGATGTTATGCATTTTAGGTCTAAATTATAACTTAAATTAAGAAAATTGTGGTATTATGTTGCAATTTGATAGTGAAGAAATTATTCGTTATTCAACTATAACCTTGTAATAAGCAGCAAACAACTGCATATCTTCAAAGAGGATATTGGTAGAGTTATGAAATAAAATTTACAATTTACAATAAAGCCGTTACAGGATAAGTTAAGTGGAACATAACATAATGTCCTTATTACTGCGCGTTGCGACGAGATATTAAAATTATTATTTTTTTACTTAGAAATTAAATACAAAACGAGCGATGTGTGGATTATAAAAATGGTATGTTTTTATAATCCACAGCGGATCCGTGGCGGATTGGTATCGCGCGCGACTCCGGAGCTCATCACTCTGGTGGTGCGGGTTCGATCCCCGCAGTCACCACTTACATTATTTTGTAATGTGATTATAGGTAAAAGTCGAGGTTAAATGGTACTTGATGACTTTGTAGTTCTAACTTCGATTCGTTAAACAAGACAAACCTTTTGTTTTGGTGTTATTGCAACCTAACATAACATAGCAATTTGCTTTTTCATTACAACCATAATTTTCACTACCCTGATATCTATACGGGAACAACAAAGAATTTCTATGTTCTAAGGTTTAGCCTGAAATCATTTACGCCAAAATGTCCGGCGTTTATTTCCTCTAGACAGTCCTCCTTAAATAAAGCTGGAGCCAGTTCTTTTATGCTGTCTTGAATATAAAACCTCCCCTCTTTCCCAGTCAATCTGTCCAACCAATAAATCCATCCTCAACGAATCAGAACTCTCCTACTCTTAAAGCGTGGTAACATAAACATAGCCGATGCGTAGCCACAATGCTACCGTGAACAATAGCGAATTTCATTTGTTGGGGTACAATTTACACCCCACTTGTTAACATGTCTGTTTATTAAAATATTTATTTTACAAACTAGTGTTTAAATAAAATACTGTACTGAAAAGAATTGACTTAAATGTTTTAGTTTTTTGGTGTCGTTTTAGGTTCAAAAAGTGGGTTAAAATTACTCATTTTGAAAGATGCTTATATGTGATGCTCTGGAGGATGGAAAAATCGGTTGAACTGTTTTTGGAAGATTTGTCATACTTGTAGAACAATAATATCTATGAATAATCCGTAGCTGGATTTTGAATGTATATTTTTAAACAAAAGCACAGATTGGATAGTACATGATAGCAAAATAATAACAGCTGTAGTACTTCCTGTTATCGATCATCCTGTACCTGTTATCAGTACTGATAACTACGAGAAAATCTTATGTCTCGCGGTTAGAACGTTAAGAGGGAGTTAAGCCTTTAACTTCACTTTTAACCTTGTGCAATACTTCGATTAAAGTTTGATGTTGACGATGGAATTACTGAGCTTAAAATATTATCGGGAACCTTTTTCTTGGTTAGTGAACAAAAACACATGACGTTGCGGAATATGAAATTAGGTTCCGTCTTCAGATGTAAAGAAACGTAAGTGGCTGATAAACCAGTTCTACATAAAAGAAGTCAGAGCTTCAGTTTTCAAATAATAGGAAATAACATTCCTGTTGGGTTTGTCTGCTTGGCGAAACAAAATTGTTGTGGGATGCAGAAGGCTGGTGTGATAGAATGAGACTATTTGGTACTGCCTGACTAGTGCAGAATTTAAAAATATTTTAGTGGTATTTAGGCATATTTCCATAATTAAAAATAGAACAATAAGTCAATTTGTCGGAAGAAAATAAAGAGAAATTTCCCAGGTAGGACATGTTTTAAGAACTAGATCGGAGCTGTCAGAAATAACATAACTTTCCTATAGAGTACTATTCATAATAAAATAATATTCTTGGAATTATTATTTTATGTTAGGTTATTGTCCTGCGGTGTACGTTACTCCTAGAATAAGTCGAGGGCTAACTTTTGGGACCCCTCGACTGCTTAAATAGAGGTTTGAGGATAAACTATGTTGGGAAGCCGGCCCTATATTTTCTTCGAAACGAGGTTGAACCATGTGAACGTGGTTAGTAGGACCTACGTTTAGTCGGACAAGAGGTAGGGACAACTCAACAATTAGTCAATACTCGTATGGGACGGTAGTTACAAACAACCTACGTTAAAAGTTTTAGGAGGTTCGTTTCACAATACTACTAAAATGTCCACGATTTATTGATCATGTCTGTGTTTATAGAAAATTACCTTAGTCAAAAGAACGTATACACAAAGAAGACTAAATTTAAGTTAGGAGCCGTACTTTAGTGAAAAATATGGTGTGACAAGTATTTGCTGAAATTTACGGTACCTTTTAACTCTAAACTTTGTTTTTACGGAGTGAACGTAAACAGTGTCTCTGGTGCAGGGTTATTTAGGGCGAGGTGACTTTATAGACCACTAAAGCCTTTCAGGACATTGTCCCTAGAAATATGTGCCATAAACACGGGAAAGATCTAGCCTTTTGCGCTATCTTCAAAAATCTATTTACCGTTGTTCTTTTTTCGCCATTTTTACTTGCTGTTTCTTCCCGTAAATAAACTGTACATGGGTCTAGAATAAGTGACGTATTAAAAAAAAGACTTCTATTTTATAGAAATACAATGGAATGCTGTTAAGGGTAACAGAGCAAAAAATATGGTTTGAAAATGTCGGGTCTGGCAAGTATGTGGACTAAAATCTTTCACCTTGCACTTTTGTGAGAAATAGCATATACCTACTCCTACATATAGGTTTTGTTATCAATAAGTTCTGAACTCTGCAATTCAACGAACATATAAAATACCACATTTGTCGAAGAAAATTTGATATTTTGGAGGACCGTGATTAGTCAGGCTGAATATTTCTACATGTGTACAGATAATAGATTAGATTTACGCAATTTTTCATAGCTTAACTTGCATGACATGCAATTCATATCTAGACAACAGTATTCAGCTGGTTTGATCGAGTATATTTCTGTATCAAGAGTACTTATCTATTTTCAATGTCAGGCAAGATGGTTTTAGTGTCATGAATTTTATTCAAAATTAGCTCAGCCAGATTTGCAGAGCGCTTCCATCCAGAGACTTGACGTTTCTATGTACCTTATGATCTCACTGCCCCTGACCCTGCAGTGAGAGCGAGGTCTCAGGTTCGATTCCCCGCGTGAACACATGGATTAGGGCAGCGCTTAGAAAATGAAAACTAGCGTGTGAAGTCAATAAACCTTAGGTTAATTAACACATTAAAAATGTCACCCAAAGTAATTGCCAGGGTTGTAGCAAATATCTTTTTCAAATACAGTATTTAATTGTATAGGCAGAGAATATTTGCTAAATGAAACGAAAAGTTACAAAATTACCATCCAAGTGAATAATAATCGTAAAAGTACACGCTGGCCATTTTGTTACACTCTGCAAACTGAGTATCCTATAATCGACTTGTCTACTTTAGCTAAGGTAATGTTTAATTGGAACACGGAAGTATTCACGTGAAACATTATGTTTACATTTTGAAATGAAGGTTAAAGAGATAAGATATAACAGTCGCTATAAGTACTTGAGCTCTGTGCAGTGTCAGTGTTAGTAACTTCAGTGCAAGATGGACAAGTGGGTAGGCAAGGTGGCCATAGTGACGGGAGCCAGTGCAGGCATGGGCGCCGCCATAGTGAGCACTGGTGCACCATGGGATGGTGGTGGTAGGCCTGGCCAGGAGGGAGGAGAACATAAAGGTGTGTACATGTAGGTAGACCTATTTAGACATTTTAATTGTACACAACATTTCTAACGGAGAAGAATTTTAAAATATAATTATTTTCTTAAACAAAAATACTATTTTAACATAGAAACAGATGACTTTTCTACAGGTTATTTAGTTTAAAACTATACGACCTTTCGAGGCGTGCAAACTCCTCTCGTCATCAAGTGAAAACGGTTAACGGTTGATAACGGTTAAATTACATTTGGTCAAGGGTATATTTCACTTGATAACGAGAAGAGTTTCCATACATCTCGAAACGAAGTGTACGTTTTAAACACAATAACAGGTAAAAAAAGTCCATATGTTTCTATTTTAATATAATATTACTGGAATATCACATTTACAACAAAGTATTATTATGAGTATACGTGCAAGCCAAACAAAGTATCTTTTTTAAAAGTAACTATGCAGAACTAATTATTTATTACAGCCGCTTGGAAGCCTTTTTTCAAGCTTTGTCTACATTTTGAGGAAATATACTTTGAAAAACTTGAAAATATACGAGTAGAACCTTTAAAGCTTTGTAAGTTTCACCATTAAAATATAATATCCAAAACATGGTACCCATGGTCTAGTGGCTAGGTCACTGCTCTCCGGAGATTGAGGTTCTAGGTTCAACTCCTGCCCCAAGCGTTCGGTTTTTGCACCAAGTGTACCCTCGAAGTGTACCTAGCTGCGTGAGGCAAGTGAGTAGCTACGCCTAATAGTGCATCCTGATAAGTGATAACGGACACTGGAATAAAACCACAGAGTACAATAATACTATAGCGGATGCACATTGCACAGCCCTCTAAGGAAACCGCCGGTTCACCACAGTTGTATTTAACTCAGCAATCTCCAGGACACTGACGTGATCTGTAGGCCCTGGCTGCGGAGTTGTCAGCAGCTAAGGAGCCAGGCAAGCTGCACTCCATGAAGGCAGACCTGCGCAAGGAGGAGGACATCCTGGCAGTCTTTTCCTGGGTAGACAAGAAGCTGGGAGGAGCTGACGTCCTGGTCAACAATGCTGGCATGAACAAACCTGGATATCTCGTCGGTTAGTATCAGTTCAGAGATTGGGAATATATTATTAATCGATAGAACACTTTTGATTTGAAGTTTTTTATCGTTACAAAAGGTGAAATGTATACACATTTACTAAGCATGGGACTCACAGTATTTTTTACACTTAACCTAATATGACTGTTATCTACACTAATTTTGAGATCAGTCCCAAAAATCATCAGCTGCAGACAATAATTTCTTTAAAAATTTAAGAACGATGAAATTTTTTATTTTCGCAACTCTTAAACGTTTTGATGTTTTGGTATGTGTACAGTTCAGCTATCTTTTCGTCCAAAAGATAAATGTTATCATTTTTGACGGTTTCTCCTTACTTTTATTAAACTCGATTACCACTCGTTTATGGCACCATTGTGTGCTATAATGATTTAACACTTAAAATATCTTTAGCATAGTAAAGTTTTGTTTTCAATTTTTACACATTTATTGTTAGAATACAAAACTTATACATTGATACAATTTGTACAGATACTTTCTAGAAAGACAACGTAACTCCTTTATTAATGGACTTTTTGTAATGTTGGTCGCTAATACGAAAACACATTTCTAGATACAAAAACAGAAGATTTGCGCACCATCTTGGACACCAACGTGTTAGCCGTCACGATAGCAACCAGGGAGTTCCTTAAATCCATGGAGAGACGTAAAAATCAACAGGGACACGTTTTTATTATCAACAGGTAACTAAAATGTTACGAGTATTGTTTATACTCCCTGGCCAAGATTTGAAGGATTTGCTTCACAGAGGTAAGATGCTAAGAAGAAAAGTGGACCCAGGTTTTGAAGAACATTAAACACGATTCAACAAAGAAAGTATATCACATAAACCATGAAAAAGTGTCGTTTTCGGTGGATAGTAGATTAAGGTACTGCATTATGTAATTACCTTCGACTCTAATCGACTCATGTAATCGAGCGGTATTGATTAACTAGTATTTATCAATAACAAATAATAAGGGTTTTAACAGACATTGTGTAAGGTTGGTTAATCCTTTGCGCTCTGAATAGTGCAGTGCATTTAGAGAGCGCGGCTGAGTGAGTTCACGCGCAGCGGAGAGCACTCGCGACCGACACTGTAGAGAGGTAGACTGCAGGTGGCGCCGCCCTGGCGGAATAGTTTGGCCCGACTGACGATCGTACCACGTTAACTAACTGACGTTACTGCGTGTTTCAGCGTGGCGGGTCACTTGGCTGTGAACCCGACATCAGGGATGTACGCCGGGTCCAAACACGCGATCAAAGCAGTAGCCATGTGTCTAAGGAGGGAACTGGCCGAGAAGAACAGCACCATCAAAGTTACGGTAAGGGGTTCATAGTGTGTCCCGTTTTCCATTTCTTTGTGTTAGGGTTTAGGTACTTTTCACCTGAAGATGGGATCAGATTCTAGATCCCGAAACGTCGTTATTCTTGTTCACTAACGGTGGAAAATGTTCGCAATAATATTTCAAACTGAGGAATTCTTCCTGTGTCAACAACAAACTTTAAATAAATAATTGTCAAATTACCGTTTATGAAAAGAGCTAAACCAAACACCAAATTGTAAATTGTTGCCAGAGAAATTACGAACAAAACTCAAATGATAAGAGGCTACTTTAGAAGTTTCATAAAATTTTATCCGTATAGGCGGACATAACAGTTTTTAAAGTACATATACATAAATTTATCTGAGTTTTAAAATCTAATAAAGTACGTGAGTCAGTGCACTTAAAGCTGCAAAGATAAGTTTTGAAGGTTGTGGGAAAATTTTTACTAGCTACAAATAAAGTTTTAGTAAATAATATAGAGGCTGTGAAAGCAGAGTCGCCATGCCAAATAAAATGTTTAAAGATAAGTTTGCTGCGCTACTTAGAACTAATGAATTCTATGAACGAAGAATGTCTTTTCAACTAGGCAAAGTTAGGTTTAGTCTCTCTTCTACCTAGCCTTAAATATATATACTCGTACATATACATACAGTTTGCTGGATTTAAAACTAATGTATAC